>JAGFNQ010000279.1:999731-1634016 GCA_024364735.1 Boesenbergia rotunda | reverse complement strand
CCGAAGTGCCCGAAGATATTTGAACAACCTACAAAGGATTCACCACTCCTTGCGAGGAGATGTATACCCGAGGCCTATCGTCGGATTGTTACTCGAAGCCTCTTGCCAGAGCTTGACATGTTCAGAGTATAAATCTCTTAAATACATGAGAGTAATTAGAATCCGTAAGACGAGAAAACGTTACTTAGGCTAGGTGTGACGTAGTCAGCCTAGTGGGGACTGACACACATAGACCATGTGCTGAACCAAGTGGGTATAAGATGGTGAAGGGAATGAGGCACGATTCATTATAGCTACTGAAGGGTTTCAGAATTGTTTCTGAGGTCAACCGTTGATCTTTCGATTAATTGGGGATCATGATGTACTACTAGGTGCCACTCATGATCGTTTTATAATTAATTGATTAATTATAGACGGCCAACATAAATCGAAAGCCTATTTAGTCACACGCACTACGAGTAATCCGAGGGATTTAAAACGAGTTAAAAATTAGATTTTCCAATCAAGAGAGATTAATTTTGGTTGAGCCAAACGATAAGTCGAATCTGAATTTTTCAGAGACGCATCGGAAGCGTAAAATGACAAGTCTTTTGAAGACTTAATAGATGAATTAAATAAGTTTAATTCATTGAGGCTTGGCTTGGATGAGCCGGCCAAAGAGGGCCTCCACCCTCTTTGCTTGGCCGGCCACAACAAAGGGAGAGAACCAAGTTTTTGGTTCAATTTATAAAATTAACCAAGTGTGGTTTGTTTTATAAAATTATGGATGATATAAATTTTTATATAATAAACCAAGGTTTGGTTTATTTTTCATGGAAATTAAAATGAACCATGGATTGATTTATTTTATAAAATCAATCATTGATTGATTTACCATGATAAGGAAATTTATTCCATAGGAGAGAAGATTTTTATCATGAATTAAAATATGATTTTAACCATAATATAAAATCAAATTTGGCATGATGGAATAAGTTATTCCATATTTGAGAGGCTTGATGGTTGAGAGGCCACTATATAAAGAACCCAAGGCAAGGCTTGGGTGTGAATCGTAGAGATGAAGGCATAGACCCTCTCCCTCTCTTTCTCTCCTTCTCTTCTCCCCTTCTTGTCGTGCGCCAACCAGCCTCTTCTTTTGCTTCGCCGGAATTTTGATTCCGGTTATCCTTTTGTGGTTAGTCTCCCGACTTCTCTCTTGGTTTTTTCTTGTCACGTTCTCGGAGAATCTAGTAGTTCTCGAGAACACGAAACTCGTGGCTTTGCGAAGTCATCCCGAAGATACTCGGCGTGGATGCGAATAGAGGCGGAGCTTCCAAGGGACGCTTACGGTTGGATCTCGTCCCTTCCTTCGAGTTACGCGAGGTAATATGTAAATTAGTTTATGTTTCTATAAAATTTCGAATATATGATCATGTCTACATAAGATAAAATTGCATGCTTAGATGTGTGGTTAAATAATTAGAGAAATTATTTATGTTAAACCTTCCGCTGCACGTAATTAATTTTAAAATTACGAACCCGCATCCATGTCAACATGCACCCGGTCCCAACATTTGATACATGTGTTTAGATATTAATACGATGTGTTTGGATATGGATTTTGAATATGTATTTGATACATATGCTTGGATATGTGTTTTGTATATATGTGTTATATGTATTTGGATATGAATACTATTGTTTTATTTGGATATCCATTGTGTTGTTATTTGAATATTTTTGTATGTATTGAATGTAAATATGGGAAGGAGAAAAGAGGAGAAAGACTGCTGGAAAAATCCCAGAAATTAGCGACGAATATTTACGATATCTATCACAAATAGCCACGAATATCTGACTTTCCGTCGCTAATTAATCTAGCGACCGGCGGCACCAGTTGCGGCCGTGCGCGGCCGTAGGAGACGTCGGAGGATGATTACACTAAAGTGTTGCATACCTGTGACCGCAGGAGGGGTTCGCCGGAGGAGAAGATGCCAGGGACGACGGAGAGGCGGGGGGGAGGGGGGGGGATCCACTGAATGCGCGACGGTGGGGGAGAGGGGGAGACCGAAAATAAACCTAAAATAACGACGGAAATGGCTTGTCTGTCGCTATTAGTGACGGATTTTTAATTGTCCGTCACTATTAGCAAAAGATTTTTAATAGCCCGTCGCTAATAGCGACGGTTTTTTATTTGTCCGTCGTTATTTGCGAGGCATTGACCTTTTCCGTCGCTAATTTAGGGTAGTTGACTTGTATTCCAAAATTAGCGGCGGATTTAATTTGTCCGTCGCTAATAGCGATTGACAATTATAAAATCCGTCCTGATCGATTGTTTTTTTGTTGCGTTTTGTATCTCATTAATCTTGAGATTAGCTTCCTTTTTCAACTAAATGATTAGCTTTTTTCTTATTTGAGCTGATTAATTTCTTTGACTAATTTCAAGATTTGAGTGTTCGTATTTTCTGGATCATGGCACATCTTCTGGATAAGTTGTCAGTTGTTGATAGAGTCTTCACGAAGGCTAATGGTCTGTATCCTCTTATGTTCAATCCTTTTTTCAAGATTGTGCTTCTCCTGTTTGAACTCGTCCATTAGAATCTTGAACTGATCTCCAGCATCAACGGAGATTCCAACTAGGCAGAAAGAGCAGTGGAGGGAGGCAACGGAGCGCAAGATTCCAAAGCGGCGAATGGAGGCACATGTGGAACGCAAGAGAGCGATAGAGAAGAAGATATGTTATTGGATCGAATGAAGAGAGGGAGAGGGAGAGGGATGTTGAAAGAGATGGAGAGAGGGAAAAATAAGAGCGAGGCTTAAAAGAGCGGGGATTGAAAGAGTATGAAATTCCGAGTTTAGGGTTACCATTGACATTATTTTTCTTGTTACTAATAATCTATTAGTAACAAGATAAATAGATGGAAATTACCAAAACATGTTTTTATTTTCAATTTTACCCCTGTCATTCGACTGATAAAATCGTCAATCGACTGACGAGTTTTCATCAGTCGAATCATTTTTTTTATCTCGCTAACAAAAAAAAAAAAAGACTAGTCCATTCATTTTAAAAATAAAACAACTATTTCAATTTTTTAATTAAAATTTATTTTAAATGAAATTGATTAATAGATCAAACAACTTTGGAATGATATGAAATTAGTTTCTATATATATGGTTAGTTTTTTTAATTATATTCACGCCCTCAAACATTAATTTGATCTAATATATTGAGAGCAGTGATTTTTTAAACACGAATTCAATTGTTCAAAAAATTTAATTTGTATTTAAAAAATACTACTCTCAATATATTGGGTCAAATTGATATTTGAAAACGTGAATATAATCAGGAGAACTAATCATACACATAGGAACTAATTTCATATCATTCCGAAGTCGTTTGGTCTACCAGTCGATTTTGTCAATAGAAAGACAAAATCGGCTGATGGACTAAACGACTTCGGATTGATATGAAATTAGTTCATATATATATGATTAATTCTTCTGATTATATCTATGCCCTCAAATATCAATTTGACCCAATATATTAAGCGTAATGATTTTTTAAACATAAATTAAAATTTTCAAACAATTGAATTTGTGTTTAAAAAATCATTGCTCTTAATATATTAAGGGAGTGTTTGGGAGAACTTCTGCTACCTACTTTTTAGATTCTGGCTACACAGAATCACTTTTGAGTGTTTGTGAAAGCTAGATTCTGCTTTAGCTTCTGTTACTTTTGCTCAGAAGTTAGAAGCAAGAATTTGATGCTTCTACCTGCTTCTGCTTTTTTATTTATGATTTAACATTAAAAAATAATATTAATTTTCTTAAATAATATAACATTTTACCTGATTGCCACTTGCCGCTATATATATATTATTTTTAATTTTTTTTATTAATTTTATATATTTTTTCAAATATTCAAATTATAAAAAAATTAATTTTAATACTATATTTAAAATATAATAATAATTATATCACTATTTAAAAAATAATAATAATTACCTGAACAAATTATTGATAGTATCGAAATTATATTTAAATAATTAAAAAATGATTAATTTATATAGTTTAAGGATATTATTGTCATTCAATTAAAAATTACGCTTGGAAGCAATTATTCTCCCAAATACTCAAACTTTATCTTGTATCAGCTTTTGACTTCTATTTTCAAACACTGCTTACTTTAGCTTCTTACTAAATTCAAGATAATCACTACAAGAATCACTTTTCAAGAAGTAAAAGCTCTCCCAAACACTCCCTAAGTCAAATGATGCTTGAAAGTGTAGATATAATCAGAAAAATTAAACGAATACATAAGAGCTAGTTTTATGTCAATCTGAGATCGTTTGGTTCGACCAATTTTAGGCAAAACCAACTGATGGATCAAATGAACCGGTTGATGGACCAAACGACTTCGAATTAATAGGAAACTAACTTCTATATTTTAGTCCAACTCTCTTGATTATATCCATGCTCTCAAATATAAATTTGACTCAATATATTGAGAATAGTGATTTTGGAACACAAATTTGATTCTTCAAAAAATTTAATTCATGTTCAAAAATTCACTACTCTCAATATATTAAGTCAAATTAATATTTGAGAGCATAGATATAATTAAGAGAATTAGACTAAAATATAAAAATTAGTTATAGGATCGAGATTGAGCGATAGAGGGGGTGAATATCGCTTATAAAAACTTCAGATTTTAAAACTCAACGATGATAAAGTACACAGCGAAAACTTAAAGTTAGAGTAAGTGTCAGAGTTAGAGAGAGATAGGAAGCAGCAAAAAATAAAACACAGCACGATGGTTAACTCGGGTTGATTTTACTTGCTTCGGAGTCTTGACTGGCTCTTACTGCAAGATTCACGATCCTTGATCGTTTACTTTGGGCAATACTAATAATCGCAAGAATATTACAAATTACAGAACTGAAGTGTTCAATAAAAGAAAAATAATTATATCGACTCCTGAAATGAAAGGAAGATCTTCGTTCGGAGAGTCGGACGACGTTTTAGCGTTTATCGAACTTCGAATTAATATGAGACTAACTTCTATATTTTAGTCCAACTCTCTTGATTATATTTATTCCTTCAAATATCAATTTGACTCAATATATTGAGAGTAGTGATTTTGGAACACAAATTTGATTGTTCAAAAAATTTAATTCATGTTAAAAAATTCACTACTCTCAATATATTAAGTCAAATTAATATTTGAGGGCATGTATATAATCAAGAGAATTAGACTAAAATATAAAAGTTAGTTTCATGTCAACCTGAGACCGTTTGGTCCATCAACCGATTTTATTCAAAATCAGTTGATAGACTAAACGAATCGGTTGATGGATCAAACGACCTCAGATTATTATGAAACTAATTTTTATATTTTAGTCTAATTTTCTTTATTATATCAATATCCTCAAACATTAATTTAACTTATTATATTGAGAATAGTGATTTTTGGAACATGAATTTGATTGTTCGAAAAATCTAATTTGTATTCAAAAAGTTGTTACTCTCGATATATTGAGTCAAATTGATGTATGAGGACATGAATATAATTAGAAGAATTAGATAAATACATAGGAAATAATTTTATATCAATCCAAGATCGTTTGGTCCATCTGCTAGTTCGTTTGAACCATCAGCCAATTTTGAATAAAACTAATTGATGGACCAATCAAATCGGCTTATGGACCAAACGACCTCGGATGGATAATTAAAAAAAATATTTCTTATCTAAAATATATTTTAATTAAAAAATCAAACAGTCAATTGATTTTTAAAATTAGTCGCTGGCTTTTTTTTTGTTTGCAATGCATGAGATTAGAAAAAAAAATACTTCAACTAGTGAAAAATCATTAGTCGACTGATTCAATTAGTCGATTGATAATTTTTACCAGTCGACTGATAAGGGTAAAATCAGTGGCGTAGCCAGGATTATCGATGAGGAGGGGCGATTTTCGACTAAGAGAAACGATTTTTGAAAATTTCAAATCTTAGTATAAATTGATCAACACCAAAACTTAGACACGAGACATTAAATATACACAAGACTTAACTTAATTGATCGACACCAAAACTATCCGAGTATTTACATAACTTTGATTCGATCATAATTAGACAAATCAACTCCAAATCGATCCTGATTTGAACCAATATAATCCTTAGATACAAAGCATCAAATATACACAGAGTCTAACTTAATTCGGTTGATCAATATCAAAACTATGTGGAATACTTACATAAACTTGATTCGACCATAATTTGACCAAATCAACTTCAAATTAATCATGGATTGAACCAATATAATCTTTATCTTCGCACCTACCTGTTAAATTTATTTCGAATCCGATCTAATTTTAATTTAGTGTTTTCACTTTATATTCTATGAATTAGTTTATTCATTTATTATCATATATTTTATTTTTAAAATTCAATATTTATCATTCGAGATCAAGATATTTCCTTGTAAAAGTTATACTAATGGATAGTTTAGGTTTTGAGGTTTTCAAATATATACTCAATTTCAATTTTTGGACGATAAATTAATCCATTAAAGTACTTCTATCGCACCCCCTGCTACTAAGGTGGCTACGCCACTGGGTAAAATTAGAAGACCATAGTGAATGATGTGGGAGAGTGAAAATGGGAGAGAGAAAATCATAGTGAATGATGTGGCATGACATGATACTTTACATGCACACGTCCGATTATCGCTTGGACACCATCGGCGGCCGTCGATCGCCGTCCCGAATCAAACTATACCCTGGGGGCACGGTGAATCCGTCGGAGATCGTGCATGCAAGGTGTCATGTCGTTTACTATGATTTTCACTCTCTCATTTTTACTCTCCCAATCATTATTCAAATTAGAAATAGGTATGTATAATTTGATAATTTCAAAATTATCTTATATGATTTGGATATTTTATAAATTTAACTATGCGGTTTAGAACATTACTGATTTATTTTATTCCCTTTTGCAATTATTATACCTGTTAGAGATTTGATGAGGGATAGTATCCTACTTGTGAGTTTTGCATGATCTTGAATGATACCTTCAAAGTTGTTACTAGCAATGATAAACAAACATGCATTGTCAAAAGACGTGACTTAAAAATTAATCGGATAGAAATGTACCATTATTAAAAAATGTAATTAATTAAATCGGAAATTAAATGAACGGATGTTTAATCAGTTCAGGTTATTTAATTTTTGTTGGAAAGATCGATTGGTTGAATTAGTTAGAAAAAAAATTTAATTTATTGATTTTGGTTAAATCAATTCAATCGGGTTGATTTTGAACCAATTGCTAACATTAACTTAGACGAAATAAAATTATATTCTAGCAAAATATGATGAGGAAAATTCAAAAGGTTGTCCTTTTTTATTAGAATCGTCAAAACAACGCTCATTTTTATTTTATTTTATTTTATCAAAATGATGCTCCATCTTAATTTTTTATATTTTATTTTCTTAAACTATACCGATTTATTGTGCTAATGATTAACGAAATTTTTCCAATCTCGGATGACTGGTCTGGCGCTATAAAAATTTTCCATCGGCCGTCAGGGTAAATCGAGAAACGCTCGCGCGATGGCGGTCTAGAAACCAAACGTCCCAAGGTTCGTGCCCCATTTGGAGAAAAAATTCCACCAAATACGTCGTAGTTAGGGATCGAACAACAGATGCCTGAATAGCGACTAGTCGCCCTACCGCTGCACCATAGCCCCGGGTGCAAATGTTGGACCAGGTAGCAGATGAACCTGAGGTGACCGGCTTGGCCCCATGAAAATTTCCTAGTGGTCACCAGGATAAATCGGGAACCGCTCGCAGTAAGCGGTTTAGAAGCTCAGCGTCTCAGGGTTCGCGCCCCATTTGGGGAAAAAATTCTTACAAAATATGTCGTAGCTAATGATCGAGCCACGGATACCTGGGATAGCGACTAGTCATCCTACCGCTGCACCATAGTCCCCGGGGCTAAAAATATTGGACCAGGTAGCAGACGAACCTGGGGTAACCGACCCGGCCTCACGGAAATCTCCCACCGGTCACTAGGGTAAATCGGGAAGCACTTACGGTGGGCGGTCTTGAAGTCCAACATCCCAGGGTTCGCGCCCCATTTGGAGGAAAAATTCCTACAAAATATGTCATAGCTAGTGATCGAACCATAAATGCTTGAGATAGCGACTAGTCACCCTATCGCTGCACCATAGCCCTATGGCAAAAATGATTAACGAGATTTTTCCAACCTCGGGCAACCGGCCCTGCCCCACGGAAGTTTTTCACCGGCCGCCAAAATAAATCGGGAAGCACTCGCGGTGGGCGGTCTAAAAAGCTCAGCGTCTCAAGGTTCACGCTCCAATTTGAGGAAATTTTTTACAAATACGCTGTAATTAGGGATCAAACCATGAATATTTAAGATAGCGACTAATCATCCTACCGCTGTACGATAGCTCTGGAGACATTTACTATGCTATTATAGACAAAAAAAAATGAAATCGCTCGCCCCTAGCGCCTTCGTCCCAAGGTCATCACGAGGGAGGTAAATCACGGTCCCCGGATTAATTAGTGCATAGTTGGGCCGAGAATTGATACACCAAATGCCCAGAGTTTTAATCTAGTGCGTCTCGCCTGACTCGAACCCAGGACCTCTTAGACAACACTCCTATGCACTAACCACTCCGGATCCCCATGGGAACATTTACTATGCTATTGTATGATGAATCAGGCAGCAGACAAATTGAACCTGGGATGAGCGACCCGGCCCCACAGAAATTTCCCACCTATCACCATTTACTATTGCTATTATAAAAAAATGATGAACCAGGCAGCAGACAAATTGAACCTGGGGTGACCGGCCCGGCCCCACGGAAGTTTCCCACCAAATGATGTTATACTATTGCTATTATAACATCTATAACTGGTAGCTGTCGCAACATATCAATTCCAATCAATATTAATAAATTGTGTTGTGATAATTTTGTATTACAAGTGTTACATTATGGGTACATCTCGCATCAATGCTAATCAATATTGTATTATAACAACATTTTGACTTTAACCAATGTCAATAATAATGTATTATAGCAATAACAATTTATAACTTATAACATGAAGAGTTCGTTTTTAGTCAATATTGAACATTGATTAACGCATATTAATCAGATATACGAATTATAGTTGCTATAATATAAATAATTTATTTATGATCAATAGACATTATGTTGTAATATTACGGAATAATAGTTGCTGTAATTATATAGTAGCTAGGGATTGTAATTATAGTTTGTAAAATCATGATTCTAGATCCTATTATTCCTGTAATTATATAGTAGCTACGGGATTGTAATTATAGTTTGTAAAATCATGATTCTAGATCATATGATCCTACGATCCAGAAGTAGAAATCAATCACAAATCGTGTAGAATTATTTTTTTAGTAGAATGTAGCAGGATCAGTAGGATCAGAGCATGATCGATAGGATCGTAGTAGGATCAAAGCAGAATTAGTAGAAGCTGTAAGAGATAATAACTTTTGACTTATAATAAACTATGATACCTATAATATATCAAATTTAAACTCGTTCAAAAATCTATAGTTTAAGATTTACCCTTAACCTATATCTTTTAAAGCCTTTTTGGATGTTCGAAAGATTTTGTCTTTTTTTAAATTTTTTTGTTTGCTGAGTTAGGGTTAAAATTTTGAGATTATTTAAATATTTATTTAATTAATTTTAAGGCTCTTACATTGGTCATCATATAAATAAAGAGAATAATCTTAACGATAAATGCGATCATCATCATCATCTTAATAGAAATTTTATACACTATGATTTTATAATATGAAAATAAAATATTATTGAGCGTTACTATATCGATAATAATGTCATTTGAGCAGCAAGCATTGACGGTTGAATCATATATAAGTATAATTATTCATTTATTTATATGTAAATAATTTTTTTATTTTTTTATTTATTAATCATATATCATAATTTTAAAATTTTTTAATAGAATCGTATGATTCTATGATCTAATCCCGATTATTTGAATCCTGACACTGAATTAATTCTACGGATCATAATTATATAAATTATGATGGTAAGTGTTATAATTGTACAGTCATTATATGTTGCGGTTGTTAAAATAAAGACAATTTTAGAAACTGAAATAGGTAGACCAATCAAGGCGAAAAAGGGATGAGGACTCTTATTTTATTAAAAAAAATTAAAAAGGGATGGTTTTTTTTTGACAATTACAAAAAAAAATGATAGTTTTCATAAATGTAATTTTCATATTTAAAGACCTCAAAAGCGAAGCTAGTGTGCACATATAAGTATACCGGATGAGTTTTGACATGGTCAACTAAGTCAAGTTAGATCATATTAATTTGATCCTTGTATTTAAGTGTGCAGGAGTTTAGGAATACAAGAAGTCGAGCGGAAGACGCAGCAGACGAGAAGGATGACAAGAAAAGGAAACCGACTAGCTCGGTGCATTCGAGGGATGAAAAAATTACAGAAGAGTACATCGGTAAACAAGAAGGGCGTGCATGATGTCCGAGGGACGAGAAGCCGGAGATGAATATCGTTCGAGGAGAAGATTAGAAGTTGAGTTCGGGTAAGTCTATAAGAGGCTTTTCCACCTCACCAAAGGAGATATTTGTAGTGGAGCTTTTCAACGTCTTAGATTAGCAACCACCTAGGTTGAAACCAAGTAATTCCTTCTGTCTCTTACTAGTTTACCTTATGTTGTTAATTTGTTTTAATTGTTTAACTAACTTCTATCTTTGTTAAGAATTAGCAAAAGATCTAATTTTATAATTGTAAAGTCATTCACTCCCCTCTAGCTAGCTTGAAGCTAAGTCGCTTTAGAAAGACTAATCGCCAACTGAAGCAACAAAGAAATGGTCAGATCTAACATTTATCTGCCGAAGTTCAAGGGAGATTTCACAATATGAAAAAAAGAAAATGGAGGTATTTTTTAAAACTGATTTTGAAATTTTACTAACCATTAAATATGTATTTAAAGCACCTAGTGTTAAATACAACAAATTCGGAACCGGTCAAGAAATTTTTTGAAATTTTACTCAGGGTGAAATTATAGTTTCCAGAAGCTCGGAGGAAGTTCAAACATTATGGATGGTTTTACCATTAAGTTCTAAGGTTTTAGCTGCATATATTCCAAACTGTGGAGAGTTTAAACTGCATAAAATCCTAAATTAAGGGTCATGGTGCGATTGGGCAGAATTAGGAGGGCTAATATGCAAAATGCTACTATGTAAGTTTCCCCCCTTTTCCACCCCTTCCCCTGAACTCTCCCCTCGACCTCCCCATGCTTCCGATGATGTCTGTTCCAGCCGAGCTCTGGCGATCTAGAGCACGCCACCATTTCCTTCGACGTGATCTAGCTCCTTCATCCTTGAGCCTATCTGTCCTCTTGCGCAATCATTGGTCCTCACTGCTCTCATCGGATTTCAGATCTTGGTTTGCACCTGTCTCCAACGAGGGAGGCATATCAGAGTTGAGGAGCAAGGATTGGTCGAGCAAAAGCAAGCCGGGGTGATTTCAACCGACCTCTTTGATCTGTGACTGTTTTCCTTTAGATCTGAGTGGAGTACGCAACACTGGCGTAACGGAGGTAGGGATCGGGTTGAATAATCTTCATCATGGATGAATTGAGATTCGAAATTGGGTCTTATAGTATGTTCTTGGATTTTGATCTTAGGATTTGGAGTTTCTTTGTGTTACCGTGAGGCCACTGTTGGCTTAGCGTTGCGATTGGTGATTTGGAGTTGGTATGAAAGGTTAGCTTATATTTGATTCTGTGATTGGTGGTTTTCTCTTGCCCTATTGCTGAATTCTATGTTCTTGCCGGTAAGTTTCCATGTAAGGCTGTTATTTTGGATTGAAGATCTCAATTGAGATTTAGCTTGATCTTGTTGGTTTGTTCTTGCCATGTGCTGATGCTGTTATGATAGTAGTGTCTTTTTGGGGTTGATTCATTTTGTTCTTGGGTGGAGTTCGAATTTGTATTTAGAACATTGTTTAATAGTTTGCTGTTTTGGATTGTTTTGGTGATCGAATGTAACGTTGAATGACTTTGGTTACCGGAATCTATTTATGAGTAGGGGCTCATGAAGAGCTTTGGTTGGGTTGTGACCTGCTGCCGTGTGATGTACGTAGGTCTTAGATTTTGAGTGTTATGAGTTGTATGGTAATCTTCGGTTGAGTTCTATGATTTTAGGACAAATGTCATGAGTCGTGTGTACTAGGATGGGTGATAGCTGTTTTCCTTGAGGATGGAAAGAAGTCCCATCGTGAACTACAAGAGGTTGCTTGTGTGGACTCTTTGCCATGATGGATTTTATACTCCTCGGGTTAGGTTTAGCGAAGATTATGATTTGGTTTGGTTGGGGTTAAGTCCATAGTGAATCTAACTCGGAGTAATTAGAAACTTAATGTTTATTTTAGAATTAATTAAATAAATATGATAATTAGGGTTACTCCTATACGGTTGGTAATTAGTTTAACTAATTACCGCTTTTGTAAATAGCTAAACTCATGTCCTTGATATAGGACATTGACTTGGTTATTTTGCCGCAGATATATTTGGATGGGAGGTTCTTATCGCTGTGAGCACCTACTTGGAGGTGGATACCTTTTCCCTTGTCTCTTTAGATATTTCTTTTATTATACATGACTTATTTCTGCATTGCAGTAGGATTATTTCCTTTTATTTGCTTTTGTATATCTCGCTGCTTGATACTTATTTGCTTGCACTTTGATATATCTAGATTCATGTCAATACTGTCTCGTGCTTGATACTCCTACTCTGTAGAGTACGCACGAGTGATTGTGTGCATTGGGGTAGTGATAGGACACATCATACCTGACATTAGTATTAGGTCATGATTCATATTTTTTGACATGTGCATGTCATATTGTTGATAGGATAATTATCCGATGGATGTTTGTATGTGTTAGTGTCATGCACTATCCTTACAGTTTTCATAGCTGGCAACCCTTGGCTCCCTTGTGGTCAAGATTGGCCATCAATTATATCAGGATCTGCACACACTGCCACTCATGAGTTAGTGGTATTAAGGAGGGTGTGTGCAGTTGCCATGTCGGGTCTCCGCTCGGTGACTCATGGATAGTGGTGTTTGGAGTGGGGTAGCAGGCAGAGATCCTCCTCTTTTAGGTGATACGAGGAGATGAGATCGGTGCTCCTCATATGAGTTGGGGTAGGAGGGTGGTCCTCCGCTAGCTTCCTGTCCACCCGATCACTCAGGAGCAGTGATGGCAGAGTGCACATAGTTGTCATAGCCCTACCTTGGAGTGTGTATCCCGACAGCACCCTCACTTCTGACATGTGACAGTAGCTGGCTGGCGTTAGGAGTGACCATGTCATTGCTGTTGATGCAGTCTGACCCTGATTGTTGTTTTGGTGTTCACACCAATTTTAGTTTAGGTTGATGTTGATTATGATTATGGTTAAGTCCTGATCGGAGATTAGGCATGGTATGGAAAATCCTAGCTTGGAGGGCTAGGTGTTGAAAAATCCTAATTCGGAAGGGTTGGGTGAAAATTCCTAGCTTGGAGGGCTAGGTGAAAAGTCCTAACTTGGAGGGTTAGGTGAAAAGTCCCAACTTGGAGGGTTAGGTGAAAAAGTCCTGGCTTGGAGGGTCAGGTCCTAGCTTGGAGGGCTAGGTTTGGAAAAGTCCTAATTCGAAAGAGTTGGGTGAAAAGTCCTAGTTTGGAGGGCTAGGTGAAAAGTCCTAACTTGGAGGGTTAGGTGAAAATTCCCAACTTGGAGGGTTAGGTGAAAAATCCTTAGCTTGGAGGGCTAAGGTGGATGAAATCCTAGCTTGGAGGGCTAGGTTTGAGTCCCTGGATCGGTCTGGTGACCGATCAAGGGAAGTTGGCACACTGCTCCTTCGTGGATCGGTCTGGTGACCGATCCAGCGATGACTGATCGGTCTGGTGACCGATCAGGGAGCGCACAGTAAGGTTGGGAACCTACTGTGTGGCTCCTGATCGGTCTGGTGACCGATCAGGGAGCATGACGTTGCCTCGTTGCTTGGCTCCTGATTGGTCCGGTGACCGATCAGGGAGCAGGCAGCTTCCTCACTGCCTTGCTCCTGATCGGTCTGGTGACCAATCAGGGAGCCCACAGTGAGTTGAGTTCTCCCGCTGATCAGCTCCTGAACGGTCTGGTGACCGATCAAAGACTTAGGATTTAATTTCCGCAGTTACTGTTCACTCAGACGTGGACCGATCAGGCTTGAGCCTGATCGGACAGGGAGCTACCTGATCGGTCTGGTGACCGATCAGGATTCACTCTGATCAGTCTGGTGACCGATCAGGCTTGTGTCGCCGCGAGAGCTGGGAGTCCCAGCAAAGCGGTGGATCGGTCTGGTGACCGACCCACGAGCCCTGGATCGGTCCCGTGACCGATCACTTTAATTCAAAATACACTGTCAGACGCTCTGATCGCGTCTGAACGTATCCGATTCTCTGCGCTTAACATCTGATACACGATTTTCTGCTTGATATGCTGTGCTAACACTCTGATTGAGCTGCAGGTGACAGGGAAGGATTCAAACACTCAAGGAGAGTCAATGGAGGCCTTTCCTTGGAGCAGGTTTGTCCGTTTTCCATCTCAGGTTGCAACGGCTGGAGCTGTAGACTAGAGCTTGGCTGAGGGAAGCTCAGGGAGTCCAGGGAGAGCTCAGTGGTAACTGGCGTTGGCAGGTAAGCAGCTAGAGGCTCCTGTGAGATGGTGTCACCTGTGCTCAGTGGAGAAACAAAAGGGCGTAGAGGAGAAGAGCAGAGTAGAGTTTGTTGAATCAACTTCTGGCTTAGTTCTTGTTGCGCATTTGTGTTCTCCACACCTTGCTTGTGTGTTCTGAAGTTTCATCATCTTGAGCAAGCTACTGCAATCTTGAAGCAACCATCCATTGCTTGAGCACTTGGAGGAAGGAACAAGAGGCTTTGAGTCCAACAGCGAGAAGACACGGAGAAAGGGTTCTTGCGTGAGATCGTCGCTGGGTGGAGCTCGGGGGAAGCTTGCTGTGTTTTTGTCTTTGCTAAGTGCTAAGTAAGATCTTTCTTGTGTTTCATTGTGCTTAAAACTATATCTTTGATTGAAACGCTGTGGAGAGGTTACTCCACCGAGAAGGAGGTTGCTTTCTATCCGGATCTTCCGGGGCTTGATCTGCCGACGATCAAGGGATCGCCCACCTTACGGGCATGCCAAGAGTAGGGGCAAGTTATCCCCGATCCTTGTAAATCCTCTTGTTAGCGTTCTTGTGTTTGCTCATAGTTTAGGGTTTTGATTTTCTGCATACTCTGTTTCTATTCTTTCCACTGTGCTACTAAACGGTTTAAGTGCAGATTTTTGATAAGTGCTAAAGGTCAACTGATTGGCTATATTCACCCCCCCTCTCTAGCCATCCGGGTTCCAACAAGTGGTATCAGAGCTTAGGGCTCTGTTTTTGCGGATTAACAACCGAGAGCTATCATCCATGGCGTTGAGAGAAGGTTTGTCCACCACCCGACCTCCCTTCTTCGATAGCGCAGATTTTCAATATTGGAGATCGAAGATGGAGTATTATTTGAAGATGGACATCAACACTTGGTTCGCGGTGAAGGAGGGTTTTACCCCTCTAAAGGATGATGAAGGCAAGGAACTTGAATCATGGCGGTGGACGACCGAACAAACTCGAAAGAGTGAAGTCGACGCGAAGGCGGTTGTCACCCTACAATGCGGCATGAACAAAGACCAACTCATCAAGGTTGGTCCTTTCACAAGTGCAAAAGACTTGTGGAACAAACTCATCAAACTCCACGAGGGCACCCAAGATTCAAGAATCGCCAAGAGGGAATTGTTCCTCAACCAACTTCAAAATCTCTCCATGAAGGAGAATGAAACCGTAAGTGAGTTACATAGCCGGTTCAAAGAAGTCCTCAACGGGCTTCATTCTATTGATGAAAAGGTCGAGAATCGCGACCTTGTGAGGTATGTGCTAAAAGCATTTCCAAGGAATGCTTTGTGGTTATCCATGGTGGATGCCTACAAAGTCTCCAAGGATTTATCCATTGTTAAGTTAGATGATTTGTTTTGTGAAATGGAATTGCATGAAATGACTAACAAAGGCCCCAAGGAGAAGGGGATTGCCTTAGTTGCAGGGGACCGATCCAACAAGAAGAAGAAGGAGAAGGAAGTCTATTCATCTTCATCTTCTTCCGAATCCGAGTCCGATTCCGAGGAAGATGGCAGCGGGTCTTCTTCCTCTGAGATGACAAATTTTGTGAGAAGAATGATGAGAAGGGGTCGACGCTTCAAGGGTAAAGGTAACCCTAGTGAAGTTAAAGTTGATAAGACTAACGTTTCTTGTTTTGAGTGTGGTAGGAAAGGGCACTTCAAGAGTGAATGCCCAAAGCTAAAGAAAAAGGAGGAGAAATCTAAAAAGAAAGAGGAGAAATCAAAGAAAAAGAAGAAGGCCTTGAAGGCCACTTGGGATGAGTCATCCTCGAGCTCATCGGATGAAGAGGAGGAGAAGAGTACAAGGCATGTGGCACTCATGGCATTAGGAGATCAAGAGAGCAGTGATGAATCTTCCAACTCCTCAAACGTGGCTTCATCATCTTCGGATGATGAAGAGGTAACCTCTCCCGAACTTGAAAAATGTTATAGAGCAATTGCATGTTTAACCAATATGTTAAAGAAGTCAAAAATTAAGGTTAAAGCATTGCAATTAGAAATTGACCAATTGAAATCATCTAGGGATGATAACATAGATGACTTGCATGTTGAGATGTTAGAGGATGAGATTAAATCATTGAAACTTGAGGTTGAAAATTTGAAATCCTCTAGGGTTGAGGATGTAGATGATTTGCATGATGAATTGCTAGAAGAAGAAAATAAATCATTGAAGAGTGAAGTTGAGAGACTCAAGAATATTCTTGAGAAGTTCTCAACTAGCTCAAAAACCCTAGACATGATCATGAATGCCCAAAGGGCAGTCTACAATCGAGCCGGTATTGGTTACCGACCCAAAGAACCTTCATTTGTGTCCTTGATGTCTAGGACTGATATGAGACAATCTAGGACACCCAAGATTCAAAAGAAAGTTGTCAAGGCATGGGTGCCTAAGTCTTGTTTAGTAGGTGCTTTAGGTCCCAAGGTTTGGGTACCTAAAACTTCTATTTTTCGAATTGTGTAGGTTATGATTGAGGGGGAGCATCTACTAAAGTAAAGGTAAAGGTAATGTTTACCACACTTCATTGTTTACCACACTTCACAAGAAAAGTAAAGGTAATGTTTCATTTGGTAACAATGGTAGTCTTAAGGTCATAGGAATAAGAGACATTCAAATATCCTAATGTCTTAGAATTTCAAATGTCCTTCTAGTCAAGGGGATGACATTTAATCTCCTAAGTGTCAGTCAATTGTGTGACACGGGTTACACAATTCATTTTCAACCAAGTCAATGTCTAGTTAAACAACATGACACCTTGGACACGGTACTAGTAGGAACAAGAGTAGACAATATTTATCAAGTTTCATTTAAAAGTGCTACTAATGTTTTTGCTAAGTATCTCATGTCAAAAGAAGAAGAGTCCACCCTTTGGCACCGGAGACTTGCACATGTTAATATGAAGAACATCCGGAAGTTGGCCAACAAGGGATTAGTTCGTGGCTTACCAAGCATCAAGTATGAAAAGGACAAACTTTGTGATGCATGTCAAATGGATAAACAAACAAAATCTGCACATAAAGGTAAAAGCACTGTAAGTACATCTACCGCTTTAGATTTACTTCACATGGATCTATTTGATTGTAGCACCATCATATCATTGAATGGAAGTAGATATTGTTTTGTTATCATTGATGACTTTACTAGATATACATGGACTTATTTTCTCGATTTCAACCGATGAAGAGGAAACAACCAAATGGTAAGAAAGCTAAATAAATATTTTAAATCTAATAAGTTTAATAAAATGCAAGACAAGAAGTACACTCCGGGAAGGAGAAAAGTCAAATGCAACAATTTCTAAGAAGAATGGCACATAAAGGACAACTGTCCAAAACTGACCAATAAAGAAAAAGACAAAGCACCAAAACGATTGAATTCGAAGGACAAAACCCTGAAAATTACATGGGATGAGTCGTCATTATAGTCCAAGATCGAGGTTTATGCTGGACTTGCACTAATGGAAAATCATCAAGAATCAAATTAAGAGGGCATCGATGAAGGGGAGCCATATCAGAAGAAAGCAGCGATGAAGAGGAAGCTTTCAACTTCAAACACGATATGGTAAGTGAGGTATGTCTGTTACTTCCTGATCAATTATATTACAGAATCATATAAATGACTAGATCATTGTGCAAATTAAAAACCAAGAATGTAAATATAAAAAGAAAATTAGGCTTTACATGTCAATTAAAGCTTATGATAAATTAAAAATGAAAAATGACAAAATTAAAGGCACAAATAGAAAAATTAGAAAATGATCATGTATGTAAAAATTTAAATTTTTCTCAAAATTCAAAAGATAAATATTTTGGAGGGCATAATTGGTATTTGAGGAACCATAGGGGCCAAATTATAAAAGTATCCAAAAATTATCTTCTATCTAAAATTTTGATAAATCCAATAGATAAAAATTTATATTAGATCCCCAAATCTGTTTTAAATTGTAGATTATTTTATGCAAACTTGGTAGTTAAGTTTAATAAATTATTTTAGATTTTTTTTGTTGATTATCTGAAAAATTCATTCAATGAGTTATTTCTGATTTTAATTTATTTTTGAATTTTTCTGTAATAGACACAATTAATATCTATCCACAAAATTTTTTTGAGATTTTTTTTGTCAATTAGATAACTTTTTATGAATTTTTCATCAAAAATTAAAATTTAATTTTATAAATCTTTAAAACTTATTTTTGAAAAACCTAATCTTCCGGGAATGACACGCTATATTTTGAATGCTAAGAAAACTATCAAAATTTTCTGATGTCGAAATCTTATCTTAAAAATTATTTTTCAAAAAACATTCAGTTTTGAAATACTTAAAAAATTTATTTTGTTATGGAAATTTTTTTATAGTTCGATTAATTATTTTGATGCATAGACAAAATTTTTTATGAAGTTTCCAACTGAAAATTAATTTTCTATGAATTTGTCTTTCATAAACAAATTTTAAATATTAAAATTTTTCTAGAGATAGATTTTACGAAATAAAATTTTTGATGAATGCTTGTTGAATAATGTATACTTAGAAAAATCAACAATTATTTTTGACAAGGTTTAAGTACTTACTTTCGAAAATAACTATTTTTCTCAAAAGAAAAATTATGTTTTTACTTTGCAAAACATTTTTAGAATTTAAAACTATGTTCTTTTAAAAAAATATCTTTTAGTTTTTGTTAACCCCGTTTGTTTTTTATGTGATCAAAGGGGGAAACCTTTAAGAGTTAAGTTAAGAAGAGGTTAATTTGAAATTTAATTATAATATTTTATGTACTTTATTGTATAATCTATTTTCTTATTTTTTATAAATAATATTATTTTCTTGTTTGGTTTACTCTAACTTGTGTTGATGCACATAAAAAGAAAGAGTTGTAAGTACTTCGGATGAGTTTTGATGTGATCAACTAGGTCATCTTAGGTCTGTTGTTTAATCCTTGTGTCTAAGTGCGCAGGAGTTTAGGAGCACATGAAGTCAAGCGGAAAAGACAGCAGACGAGAAGATAGCATAGGAAGTGAGCCTACGGGCTCAGTGCATCCGAGGGACGAAATGACCGCGGAAGAGTACACTGGTGACGAGAAGGGCATGCGGGACGTCCAAGGGACGAGAAGCCGAGGATGAATATCATTCGAGGAGAATATCAGATGTTGGGTTCGGGTGAATTCAACTTCGGATGATCGAGAATCACCCAAAGCGCCAAGAACTGGACAATCGGAGGTTGACAAGAAACCAAGCGCTTGGAGTTATTCTGGGTGCTTGGACTCTAGGCGCTTGTGACTATCCCTGGCGCCCAAACTCCAGGCGCCTGGGCTGTCCAGGGCGCTCGGGGTTCTCCTGGGCACTCGAGATTGTCTGATATAATCCAGAAGTATTCATTTTCATAACTATTGCGCCGCGGATAAGAGTTGACCCAACTAAGGCACCCCCAATGAACACAGGCGCCCGGGAGTGCCACATTAGCAATGGATAAAGTTTATCTAGGGGTTATAAATAGCCCCTAGAGCTAGGATTATAGTATAACAATTGTATTCATCTTTCTTAGTCTTTCTACGAGCTTTCAAGAGTTTATAAGAGACTTTTCCACCTACACCAAAAGAGATATTTATAGTGGAGCTTTTCAACGTTTTAGATTAGCAACCACCTTAGTTGGAACCAATAAATTCCTTTTGTCTCTTACAAGTTTAGCTTATATTGTTGATTTGCTTTAACTGCTTAATAACTTCTATCTTTATTAAGAATTAGTAAAAAACTAATTTATAATTATAGGATTATTCACCCTCTCTAGTCAACCTGCAAGGTCCTAACAACACACATTGAGCTCCTCTCTCTCTAGATATATATAAATTCTAACCATATAACACTATACTATATATTATTATATTACACTATTATATCATACCGTATGATAATACTGTGATATATTATATAATCTCTAACTCATGATTATAAGAGGATTCTCAAAATACAAATTTGAACGATTTGATAAAATTAAATTTTAAATTTATTGGATGATATATTTCTAATCTCAATTCTTTATTTCAAAATAACAACATATGGAATATGATAAATTATTAAAAATGGAATACAATACAAATACAACTAGCCTAATAAAGGTAACTGGTTAGAACTAATACTTTCTAAGCTTTTGGGCTCATATAAGCTCAGTCATTGGTTACGTTATATATTTGTATAACTTATTTACATCCACAAAATTTATTTTTGGCTTTTCGATAATAAAAAATAGATACAACTAGGCGAATTTTATCTATAGGATTTTTTAAGATTTGATCTTCTCATACTTTTCTGATATGTATTCTAGCCAAACATTTCAAAAATTAAAAGACCTTGATGATATTTTAAAGAACGTAGTTATATTAAAGAAAAAT
The DNA here is from genome assembly GCA_024364735.1 of Boesenbergia rotunda. Taxonomy (NCBI): domain Eukaryota; kingdom Viridiplantae; phylum Streptophyta; class Magnoliopsida; order Zingiberales; family Zingiberaceae; genus Boesenbergia; species Boesenbergia rotunda. The sequence goes on along the minus strand of JAGFNQ010000279.1, from coordinate 1,612,873 downwards.
ATTATATAATCATTTGTTTATAAATTTTGATATTGAAATTAATCTACCAGTTGCGACTTTGAGTATTATAGAAAGAGTGTTTCGTGATATGAGAATTATGAAAAATAGATTAGAGAATAAAATGAGTGATGATTGGATAAACAATAATTTTATTATCTAGGTAAAAAAGATATATTTTTAATAGTGGATAATAAAGCTATTGTAGATAAGTTTCAAAATATGAATATTTGAAAAAAATAGTTATAAAATAATTATTTTGGGTGTTTTTATGATTATGAAATTTTATTTTTTATTTTGTTAATTATATTATATTAGAGCTGTGATATACTTAGTGAAAAAATTTAATGAAACGCTCAGTAAATGACGTGACACTTTATATGCACACGTCTGATTACCGCCCGGATATCATCGGTGGCCTCCGGCCGCCACTACGAATCAAACTATACCTAGGGGCACGGTAACCCGTCGAAGATCGCTACATGTAAAGTACCATATCATTCACTGAATTTTTCTTTAAAATTTTTCATTAAGCATATCATTTTCCATTATATTATTATCCACTAATCAAAATCCTAACTCTGTCCTTATCATCTCATCAGCTGTCTTTTTAAAAACTACCAATAAATTACTATCTTCTTTGTTTTGTGTAACATATTATGGTTGTATAAAATAAAATTCAAAAAATATACAAATAAATATTTATTATACGTCCTTTTCTTAATTGGACTAAAGAGATATTTGCCATTGATGTTTGTAGAAATTGTGAAAAGGAACCTGATAAATCTAAATTGTTGTTGAAAAATAAAATACAAAATTTTATATAGGAGGATTAAGAAACCTTAAATCCTAAATTAAAAAGGAAAAAGACTAAATTATGCTAAAGTCTATAAACAAATAATTCTAATAAATATATAGAATCTAACAATTTCGATTATACATGATCCAAATGTATAAAACATAAGAAAAAAATAATTATTTAGGAAAACATATTTCTCTATAAAAGAATCCTTAATACACACTTATTTTCATGTACAAACAAAATTGATAGGTACTATTTGTTAACAAAAGATTCTAAACATTCCACTCTTTAGTTATATAATTTGTATATCGCTCATTATAACTTTCAGTATCCTTAAACTCTAAATTAAATCGATTTTATAATATATGTGATAAGACAGACGTAACAGCCCTTATAGCTCAGTGGTAGAGCGTCAGTCTTGTAAACTGAAGGTCCGTAGTTCGATCCTGCGTGAGGGCAATGTTTTAGTTTTTTTTTTGAAAAAAAAGAAATGATATTTTAATATGCATGGTGTTTTTTTATAAAAACAATTATTGAAATTTGGAATAAAATTTAGGGGGCGTTTGGTTTGAATCATTTTTCATTTTCATTTTCCAGAAAACCGTATTTTTTAATTTTCTGGAAAATGACTTTTTTTCATTCTCCAGTTTTCTAGAAAACATTATATTTTTTCTGGAAAATAAAGTTGAAAAATATAAACCAAACATGTTTTCCAGAAAATCGTATTTTCTATAAAAAATGAAAATGAAAAACAGACTGAAAAATATAAACCAAACCCCCCTTATCATCTCTTCTTCAATTTGAAGAAAGGGAAGAATGTAACAGGAACATAACATTTCAAGAAATTTTAGCAATTATAAAACAGATTTGATCTTAAATTCTAAAAAAAACCAAATGATAAAAAAATCTAATAAAAAATTTGATGAAATTATTGAAAATTTTGATTGAAAAAATCTAATAAAAAAGAACTGAATGAAGATGGAGATTCTGCAGGCCAATATGTCCATTGAGTTACAAGTGTCTCTCTTAACATTTAATTAAACAAATGGTTAGAGTTGGAATTGCTTTTATTTCAGACATTAATTAACTGCTTAATTAGTTTTTATGTGTCGTTCAACCTTTTAAATCTCCCTTTAATCAGTTAAGACTCTATGTATCCACTTCTAACACATTTTAAAACATTTTGGGATTAACAAATAGTTTTAAACTCGAAATGGTGATGAACTAGCCATTTCAGTCTTTTAATCAGTTTTAAAACTCTATGTAGAGCGTCAGTCTTTTAAATTAAAATTTTCTTATTATCATAAATCTCATATTTTCTGTTAAGCTCGAAATGGTGATGAACTAGCCACAAACTTTGTGATAGGCACGTGGGCACTAAGTTTCTAGTTTCTTTAGCATTCCAATAATATGTCTTTTGAGATACCAGAGTGACGATCATATTACTAGTATTTAGTATCTTGGTTAACCAAACAATCAACCTTATCGCATTTCTAATAAGTTTTCTCAGCCAATCAAAGGAGTTGATTGACTTCCCCTATGAACAAAATGTTAAACGGAGCCGCCTAAGGGAACGTTATTATATTTTCTCCAATATATTAAATAAATTGTATGACGTATTGGGAAAGCAAAATAATTCTAAAAAATTATCACAACCATGGGAACGCCCTAGAGACAAAAGAAACGAAAGTCGTCAGGAAAGATGAGTAGGAAAGTGTTAAAACAACACAATGTAACACAAACCGTCCTACTCAACAAAACAATGCAACTTTGTAGCTAAATATAGCAAAATGCTACAAAAAAGTTATTAACTAACAAAAAACAGCTGCACGACTGCAACAACAAAAGCATTATTTACATCCAACATGTAGCTTGGTAAAAGAGAGAATGCTGGACAAAAGATTTCCTCTGGCAATCTTCTTACTGAAACCCAAAGACCATTTCGATATGAGTGCAGCCGGACACCATCTCGGCAGTCTGAATATGTGCATCCAATGTTGCACATTATTCGGTTAAGCAGGACACTTACATAGGTGCTCAAATTTCAAAATGAACACAATGCTGACAATATCACATAGAAGTGTGCATAATGTAGTATGCCACCGGTGAGGCTGGATGTTCACAACACACGTGATGGTGAAATTGAGCACCATGGACTTCAACCAATAGGTCTTTTAATTTCCTTGAGACGAGAGGACTGAAGATTCACACTAGTGTGCCGCTTGGCCTTCTTCAACCTCACACTAGCAACCTTCACCTGCAGCTCAACAATTGCATTCTCGACATCACGCTCGAAGTCACACTACATGATGTCTATCTAGAGCTAGCTCCTTCCTCTTAACAAAGCAACCCAAAAATGATAATGATAATCCAGATTAGTAACATGCCAAAAGACTAATCAGATCCGATCTAACAAATTCATCAGAAGTCTAGCTCCCACAATTGCTTGTTACAAGCTCATATGGAGCATATTTGAAGTTAATAAGGTAGTTTTCTGTACATCTCAGATGGTGATTGCTACTAAAAGGATTTTTTTTTCCCTTCCCTACAACCTCATTTTCTACTACTTAACCTGCTCCTCAAACCTATCTTGGTCTAATAAAGTAAACAACAGGCATGCAGCTTGAATTGCAACTTGAAAACCGTGTGTTCAGAACTTGATCCTTCGACAATTAAAATTCAAGGCTCACATTAATGTTGGAAACATTAACTAAACAAATGTTAATGATAAAAATATGTTGTTGAAGTAACGAACAAGGAGACATGGTTTGCAGGAAAGGGGAAGGGGGAAAGGGAAAAAAAGGGAAAGAATCTGAACATTCTTAAATAACAGACTTTAAATGCATGAATATACTGAATTTTAAGAGTAAGAATACGAGAGAAGCAATTTCAGGAGATGAAAATTTGACATGAGCAAAACACAATAATAGAGACTAACAATAATGTTATGCAAAAGAAAATAGATAGAAGAGTATGAGTAAATGTCCTACAAATATTAGTCAGGCGTGAAATATTTACCACAGAGCCATGGAGTACTAGAGTTCCATTTTGACTATAGCAGTCGATGGCTGTTCTATTGTGATGGGTGAATATTGGAGCCAATCTTTAGCACAAGAAAGGGCTTCCACCGTCTCAGGACGTAATGAACTTCGGTACTCATCAAGTTCTCTGCTTCCAGCCCCGGAGCCAAAAAAGGAGCAATCTGGACTTGACACAGGAATCGCTAGGACATCTCTAGCCATCTTGGATAAAGTCGGATACTTAATATTATTGAGTTTCCACCAGTTTAAGATATCAAAGACATGAGTACGAGGGACAAGTGACTCTTCCAAGTACTGGTCCAACTCAGACTTTGTTGATTCATTCACAGCTGTCTCAGAGAGATAGATATCAAAGTCCATAAGCCCATAGCCAGTCACATTTGGAGAAGAAGATAGATTGCTGCCAACGCCATTCATGTGGTTATCATCACCTTGATCTACATAAGGCACTAATGGAAGTGACTGGGAAACATACTCCAGATATAATCATGAACACTATCATTCACTATCTTAACATATCTGGAAGAATCATCACCATAAAGTTTTGAGTAACTAAATTCAACAAGCTTCAACTTGAAACGAGGGTCCATAACTACGGCAATTGCCAGGGCAAGGCTGCAATCTCTCCAATACTCATCAAACATTTCATGCATCTGCTTTGCGGTGCTGCTCACCAGGGGATCCTCACTTGATGTTCCATTGGTAAGCTCTAGCAGGATCTTATATGCTTCTGGAAAAAATATATTAGCAGTTCGTTCTGGTGTTCCCATGACATTGTTTGCAGAGTCATGTAAAAGTTTCAGGTAGGTGCAAACAACCTCAACCTTCTTCCAATCATTAGCTGACGGTGCTTCATTATAGTTATCGTCACACGCGTCTAAGGAAGTGAATGCATCTTTATACTCCAAGGCAGCATCAAGCATGAGATAAGTGGTGTTCCATAACGTTCTAACATCAAGAGAAAGTGCTTTGATGCCAGTAAGTCCAATTCGTGAGGCAATCTCAGAAAATTTTTCATCCCGCACTGGTGATGCTTTTACAAATTTCACACTTTCTCGAATGTTGTATATTATACCATGGATTGAAGCAGTCAAAACCTCTGCAGCTAGATTAAGAATATTGGCATAACAACGTACAACAAACAACTGACCTCTCAGTACCACTTTGTGCTTCTTTGAAAGATGATCTCTAAGACTGGCACTATAGATTTCATGTGACAAAGAATTGTTAGCTACAGTAATCGTAAACAACTTAGTTTTCAGATTCCACTCTGAAAGGCTGACACTAATGGCTTCGCTAAGAGCAATTTCAGAATGAGGAGAAACTACCATCATGAAGTTAAGCATTTTCTTTTGCAGCTTCCAATCACTATCGATGTAATGTCCAGTAAGGCAAATATACCCAAGAGTTTGACTAGTGGTCCACAGACCAACAGTGAGGCCAACTCTTCCAGGCATATTTCCTAAGACCTGCATGAGATGTAACCTCTCCTTGTGATATACGGATAGAATTTCACCTTCCAAGGCATTGGCATCAACCATCCTAAACCGTGGTTGAATACTCTGAACAAACAACACAAATGCAGGCTGTTCAACCATGTCAAGAGGGTATTCGTTCAGAATTATCATCTTTGCAAGAAATGTGTAACTCTGTTCCTGGTCAAAACCATACCCAAATGAAGATGTTCTATAACGTTTTTTGGGTGGATCAGTCGTGTCTACATCACTTTTTGCACCTGGTGTGAGAGCAAGCTGTTGCTTCTCAAGACTTTTAATTTTAGGGCAGGAACCCATAGAAATATGCCTTTTGAGATGGCTGGTACCAGCTACCTTCGAGCCATTACTGTATGCAAAAGTTTGTTTGCAGAGTTTACAGCATGCCCGTATGCATCCTTCAGATACAGTTTCAACAGTAAAGTGTTCCCATACCATTGACTTTTTTTTCCTATGCCTTCTAACAGGTGGTGTTTTTTCTGTGTTAATTAGTTCTGCATCACTTGCTTCCATTATGCTGCATGAAGTTTAGATACAATGATAAATTACATTCCTTAAACACTATTAAGTCCAATTGGTAGAATGAAGATAGAAGAAATAATTCTCAAGTCAATACAAACACTAATGATGCAGTCCTCAACATCTAGCAACACTCAACTCAACAACAAAAGAACAAAGTTTCAAAGATGGAAGGTCCAATGTTATTGAGATGGCCTTTATTAAAAAAAAACAAAATATTCGCTCCAACATTCCACTAACATTAACAGTCATAATACATCTTTCATGTGCACTAAAGAAAAACAAATATGATACATGGAAATATAAGCCTGCAGTTATTGGCACACACCTACATACTGACAAAAAAAACATATATCTGCAAATTTATATATAGGTAAGAATGCACATAGAAATTATCCCATGTCTGATAAGCAAATAGGAAGAAAAGTCAAGATGCAAGAGGTATTTTCACAAACAGCTACTAATCTGGAATAACGCAAGACTCCTAACAATGGAAGGTGCAACTTTGCAACTCAGACAAATTACAGAGCAGTGAGAGTAAAGAATAAACAAGATCAATTGGTACAATGCAAATACAACACGAGAGAATTCACACAAAAAAAGGGATCAAACATGTATAATATTGAGAAAAAAAAATTAAAACGTTAATATACAACCTTTAACAACTTAAAAATCCCCAATTATAACAAAAAAAATCTCCCAGTAAAGTGGGCATTCACCAAAATAACAAAAGAAACAATATATGTTAAATTGATTGAATCGTAAAATGTCAGCAAGGAAATATTTAGCAAGTTTCATGCAGCTCACTCTACAGATCAACATGGACAAGCTATTTGGCAAATAAAATAGATATTAAAAAAAAGGATGAGTTGTGTACTTGTCTGTAGGATGGAAAAAATATCAATTGCTCATAACCATACCTTTAATATAAGATTTGAGATTGACAAATCAGCTACATATTCAGAAAGATTCCAAAATACTCAATGGAAATGTAGGATGAGCAACTAAATTTGTAAGGATTCTAGTTATCATGAGTTTAACCACACAAACAGCCACAAGATCATGAAAGCCAAAAATAATTACAATTATATACCTCCTCTATGAAGACTTTGACTAAATTCAATCAATGATATAGGAACACTTCAAGGTATGAACAAATCAGATCTAACAAGAACGAAAAGAAACCTGGACTACTCGGGCTCTTCTGTTCCGTATCTGATGCGCTTGTATTTTTTTTTTTTTAAAAATCTTTAATTTGGCAGCAAAAAGAAGACAAAATGCACCACAGCAATCAGATAACAAAACATTTCCCCCCAAGATAAACTTCTATATTGATTAAACATATAAAGCCCACAGTAACAGAATAATTAGAAGTATTAATATAAAAAATTTCCAGCTCATGAGCATTTTCACTTTCGAGAACATGCTTACAAGTAGACTTACGCTAATGCTTGGTAAATATTGAAACAATGAGCACGCATACGATGTCTAAGGAAGTTGTATCGTAACCTAGGAAACGATTGGGACAACATATCTGCATTATCTAATTATTTATTTGATTCTCAGCTCGTTAAACAGAGTTTGTGAGGGCGTATTGTACGAAACCGAAAGTAACAGGAACGGCGCAAGCGAGAAGAAGGGGGGAAACTAAGAAGACTGCTAAAAGAAACCTCTGAAATCCCTTGACGAGAAGAGGAATTTCTAACAAACCATCGACGAGAAACGGGAGAACGATCTACCTCAAAAAAAAAAAAGTTAACTCCTCGAGGAAGAATACAAGGACACCAGGCGATGGAACGGCGGCGGCGCCGCAGATCGACGACGGCAGGGGCGGCGGCAATTGGAGGACTAGGTTTTGGGCCGGCGATGGTAGACGAGTTGGGGCGGCGGGAATTGGAGGACTAGGTTTTGGGCCAGCAATGGTAGACGAGACGGGGCGGCGGCGGTAGGTTTGCGGACGCTTTTGGGCCGAATCCGTGGCCCTAAGCATTTCTTTTATAACAAACCCGGTTCGGTTCACGTTGACCGGAGAAAAATAATTTAAATACACTTTTTCTGAATAATTTTCTATAAAAAATAAATGAAAAATTTTAACCTCTATTAAAATTGTAAAAAGGAACAGACCTTTTCGATAACTAGTTTTTATGATCGATGCATTGTTTTATAACCATAATTAAAATAATCCCAGAGATCAAAATCTTTGTTCGAAGGTTTTCTACTATTAAAAATCCATCTTTAAACGAGACAATTAATACATAATATAACTGAAGGGACGACGTACGACACTCACAGCAGCCATATCTGCTGGATTTTTATTAGAACAATTAGGAACAGAATTGGGACGAAGAATCTAGCTAGGGATTAAGAATCTTCGAGGAAAGGGTAATCGGTGTATCCAACAACCGGATCCTGAGTGTAGAAGGTGTGCCTGTCGTACTTGTTCAGCGCCGCATCGAGCTCGAATCTCTTGGGCAAATCAGGATTTGCCAAGAAATACCGAGCATACGCCACCAGATCGGCGTAATCCTCGTCCACGACCTTGTTGCCCACTTGGCGATCGTACCCTCCGGCGACGATGAAGGTCCCCTCGAACGCCTTCCTCATGGGCAGCAGCTTGTGAGGGATCTTCAACTTGCCGTCCACCATCTCCATCCTCGGCTCGAGCATGTGGCAGTAGAGGATGCCGTACTTGTTGAGCTCCTCGACGACCTGCAAGGCGAGCGCCTCCGGTTCGGAGTCCCAGCAGTCCATGAAGTCCAAGAACGGCGACAGCCGGATCCCGACTCTGTCGGCTCCGATCTCGTCGGCCACCGCCTTCACCACCTCCGACGCGAACCGGCAGCGGTTGGCTATGCTGCCGCCGTACTCGTCGGTGCGGTCGTTGCAGCTGTCCTTCAGGAACTGCTCGATTATGTAGCCATTGGCTCCGTGGATCTCCACCCCATCGAAGCCTGAATCACGTAGGTACGGCGGTCAGATAAGTTTGTGAACGCAATCAAAATGCTCGAAGAATTGACGTACGTACCGGCTTCAATGGCGTTCCTGGCGGCGGCCCTGAACCAGTCGACGATTTCAGGGATCTCCTCCTTGCTCAGCCGGCGAGGGCGAGAGTAGACTTCGTTGCCCTCGGGCAGCGTTTCGATCGGAATCTGCTTGTCGCTGCTGGAGATCGGATCTTGACCGTTTGGCTGGTAACCATTGTGGGAAACTCTCCCAACGTGCCAGATCTGGCAGAAGAACACTGCGCCCTTGGCATGAACAGCATCCACAATTGGCTTCCATGCCTCCACTTGCTCTTTCGTCCACACTCCGGGAGTCTCTGGGTATCTGTAAATGAATTGTGAATGATCACTTGGATAGATTAATTAATTAATTAATTAATTAATTAATTAATTGGGGCTAGCGATCGAGAATTGTACCCCTGAGCAGTGTCTGAGACCCCTGTCGCCTCTGTGATCAGGAGACCTCCATTGGTGGCTCTCTGGGAGTAGTAGAGAATAGCATGAGGTTGAGGAACGTTGCCGTAAGATCTGCATCTTGTCATCGGTGCCATAACAATCCTGTTTGGACAAAAATATAATGATCTCGTAGATAATTCAATCTTAACAAGATCGCAGAAAGAATCTAAACTGACCTGTGATGAAGGTCAAACTTTCCCATCTTGTAGGAAGTAAGAAGAGGGATGGTTTCCATTCTTGAATGGCAGAAGAGAATGCTAAGAACAAGATCGAGATATTGTTAGCTAGCTAGCCCTCTTTCGGTGATGAAAGGATGCGATGAGTGCTGGGTGTTTATAAGCTCCAGGGTGGTCCCTGGTTGACAAAAAAAGAAAGTCAGTGCGCTGTTCATGGTCAGATCGATCTTGCTGGATGGTTGGTTTTTATTTTGTTTACTTCACGCGATAAGAAATTGGACTTGGCTACGGTATCTGGACACTTTTTTGAAGCGAATCATGTCGCCGGAGAATCTTGTTCTTGCATAAAATTATTGGTGGCGGCTCATATAATGCACCGTTGATGCCACTTGCTTTTTTAATTTTTCGGGTTCTGTTGTCCCGGATAGAACGAAAGTACCTATATTAAATTGTCATTCAGATTTTTATAATTTGATATTTAATTATTTTTTATTTTATTAAAAAATTCTCAAAATGAGATATGCCATAAAAATACTGTAATTTTTAATTTATCTTAACGATAAATAAAAATTTTACATGAAATCAAACCTCTTGTCCAGATTTGATTATTATCTTATTCAATTATTTGTTTGTATGGGTTGTTTAGTGGATACAATGCGTGATTTAATAAAAAAGATTTTTTTTAAGTTTCATTTTCAAATAGCACCCCGCACAGATTTATTGGGAGAATCAATACGAGTTTTTTAAAATAAGAAGATATTTATCTTCTTTTTATGAATTTAAAATAATATAACTAGTGGACACGAGAGAAGTCCAACATGGATGCATCCAAAGTAAACGTCACCATTAGATCTTGCAGTCGCATGTGATTTGATTACGAGTGAACTAAGTTGAAACGTTTTGCTAAAAAAAAAATCGGTTCTTATTTTAGTTTAAAAAATGATGAATTTATTTTAGGCAAAAAATGATAAAATATTCCTTTTTTTTATTGGATTGAATTTTACATGGGATCAATTTAGGATCATAATGAAAGGTCGGAATTAGATAATAAGATAAATTAATTTTATATTATATTAAAATCCTCTTTAGATAAATTAAATCAAAGTAATAATAATATTATTAATGACGATAATATATATATATATATATATATATATATATATATATATTTAAAATTTAAAATAAATTTGTATATATTGTGTATCTTATGGTTTAACCTGAGCCAAAATTTATGCTCTCTCAAAGTTTAAGACTTAACATTCACGTTGTAGTAGCTATGGTTTTGTAGCTACTACAATTGAAATGTCATGCAATCATAGCACCTACGGTTTGTTTTAAGGTGGTGTTCTTCTTTAAAGACCAGCACCATCTTAGTGTTGGGCTTTAAAATTTAGCACTATAGTGGTAGCCGGTGTATTTAAGCTGTGGTGCTGGTCTGCCCCATACAACTTTTTATTGTTTTATGTGATGGTACCACCATTTAGCAAGAAGGTATAGTATATGTGGATTTTCTATCATCAATTTCCCCTACCCAATTTCCATCTGTCTAGCTCTTCAGGATAAATTAGATTGTTGGAAATAGAGGTAATAATTTGTTGACCATTTAAAATATCTGAATATCCTCTTTACTACTTTCTAGTGTCTCGATCTTGGGTTTGACTAGAAATAACTAACACTACAACAAATATGACTTTCCGCAGCGCGTTATCAACAGCGCGCAATTATAGTGTGCTGTTAATAATAGTAATTACGGCGCGCCTAATTAAGTGTGCTGTAGATAGTAGTTCATATTTTAGTATTAACAACGCACAATTTTTGCGCGCTGTTAATACTATTTTTTGCAGCGTACATAATATGCACGCTGTTAAAAATCTTATATATTTATTATTTTATTATAAATTTTATTAAATAAATTAGATTTCCGCAGCGCGCACACAAGCGCGTTGTAAAAATTATTAATATTTACTAGTATTTGCAGCACACACGGAGTGTACGCCGCTAAAAGGTTACTCGTCATAAACTCGTGCCCGCGCGTTTCGTCCGTCGCGCTAGGTTTTTTTTTAATCAACGGGATTGATGTGGGAAAAAGCTTTGTCTGGCTCGTTCTTACACGTCCTTCTTACAACTAGGGTATGCTCACTATGTGAAAATCAGACATAGACTTCGCTATAGTTTACTTCGGCGATTTTTTTAACAAAGTAATACATATTATTCAACTTCGATAATAAATTTGACAAAGTAAATTCCATTTTCGACTTCGTAGATTAAAAATTATGAATTTCACTACTAATTTTATCTGATATTTTACTTCACAGCATACAATACGTGCTGCAGATAGCATAAATGTGCGTTGCGAAAAGTAAAATTTGTTGTAGTGTAAGCAAATAACATAGTTGCTATCAATATGTGTATACAACATAGTGTATATTAAACTACCAATGACATTGGAATATGATTTTTTTTTTTCATATCGGCTATTTTTTCAAGAGTTTTAGGACACATATTTTTGCTCAGAACAATACCATTAGCTACAAGTGTTTGCTCAATTTTGCAATCAGATATATTAAAGTATTATAACATCTTAGTGATACAAGTCTCTTGAAAATAACCCAAAAGTTTTTTTTTGATCGATTTCATATGATCTTTAATCCTAAAATGTACTCAACTTTTCTCATATCTATTATATCAAATTATGATGAAAATCATAATTTAACTTCTATCATAAACTTATGTCACTTTTAACTATTAGTATATCATCAATGATAAGATAACTAACTTTCCTTTTTTTTTTCTTTCTTATGTAAATACAATGAACCCCATTGATCATTTCAAAATCATAAAATAAAATAAATTAAATCTTATACTCTATTATCTTGACGTTTGCTTTAGACTATATATAGACTTTTTAAGTCTATATATTTTATTCTCTTAGCTTCAGCAATACAACCTTCTGACCATGTCATATAGGTTTTCTCATCAAGCTTACCATTAAAGAAAGCTATATGTACATCTATCTGATATCATTCCAAGTTAAAATGTGCTACTATAATTAAAATGACACGAATTGATATAAATTTCACAACAGAAGAAAATGTCTCTTCAAAATCAATATTCTCTAGTTAGGTATATCCTTTTGTAACTAGATGAGCTTTGTATCGATTAATCTATCCTCCCTTTTTCTCTTAATTTTAAGGACCCATTTATTCTCAATAGCCTTTTGGCCTATGGAAGATCGATTAATTCCTAAACTTGATTCTTTTTCATAAACTTCATTTCTTTATTTATTGCAACTTTCTACTTTTCTCTAACTGGGTATCTTAATGCTTCGACAATTGTTTGAGGTTTTTCAAAGTCAAATGGGAGATTTATTAATGTCTTATTCTCAATATCAAACCATTTCCGAGGAATCATTTTACGACTACTTCTACGTGGGTTAAACTATTGAGAAAGCATCTCATTAATTGACAAATCACTCTCATTGGGTCGACTAAATTCATGCATCCCTTGTGATACTTGTTTCGTTGATAAAGTATTATCCTCCTCTAATGAGAGAATAGTTTTATCAATGACATCTTTTGTTGGGAACTATGTTTCAAGAAACGGCAATTTACCAAAGGGCGTACGCAACAATCGGTAATTACCAACGGGCGCATCATGGTTTTATTTTCACCAAAGGGCGCACTCATTATAGTGAACTTCCTCTTATACCCCTCATGTTATCTATTGCCTTTCTCTTTCTCTCTCAGTAATAAATTCTGTGACGTCAGCACATGCAACGTGACTTAATTACTGACTTTTATTTTAAAATAATATCTAATGGAATCGGCGCTAAATTAAAAAACGTAAGGTAAAAATTAAAAAAATATTTCACTTTAAAAATTTCTCATCCAACGTAATTTTAAAATATAAATAAATAATTTTTATTTTTATTAATAGAAATTAATATATTAAATAATATTTAATAAATATATTAATGTATAAAAAGTTTTTGGAAACAAACTGTTAGATTTAAAAATATAAACAAATAATTTTATATTTGATTAATAGAAATTAATATATTAAATAATATTTAATAAATATATTAATGTATACATATGTTTTGAAATAACTGACCGTGGTAGCTTTCAGGCCTACGCTGGGCCTGAAATAAAATATTTCAGGCCCACGCTGGGCCTGAAATATTTTTATTTCAGGCCCAGCGTGGGCCTGAGATTTTTTATTTCAGGCCCACGTTGGGCCTGAAATCTTTTGATTCAGGCCCGACGTGAACTCAATTTTTTTTTCTATTTAAAAAATATATTAATATATAAAAAAACCTATCAAAACACTTAATTTTAGATTCAAACGCAGGGCCTGAAGTCATCCCAGGAGGGTTTGAAGTCAAATAACTTCAGATCCTATAAATAATTAATTTAATAAATAATAATTAAATATAAAAAATATTTTTAAAATAAAAATTTTTTAGTGAGGGCCTGAAGTCATCAGTGACTTCAGGCCCTCTATCTAAAAAATTTTCCCTTAGGCCTGAAGTCATCCGACTTCAGGCCTAAGGAGGGCCTGAAGTCTGATGACTTCAGGCCCAAGGAGGGCCTGAAGTCACCAGATTCAGGCCCAAGGAGGGCCTGAAGTCTGATGACTTCAGGCCCTCCATTAAATATATAAAAATAATAAAAACTTTGTTAAAAAAAAGGTATAATATATAATTATATAATAATAAAATGTTATAGGAGTGGTTTAGGTATATCAGTGAGTTTTGAGCAAAACTCACTGATGGACCTACCATATTTGGAATTCTGAAAACTCATTATCAGTAGACAGGGTTGAGCTAAGAGATGAGATTTTGGGTGCCGAAACCTCTAATCTTGCCGTATCACCAATGCTATAGCAGTGGTTTAGGTATATCAGTGAGTTTTGAGCAAAACTCACTGATGGACCTACCATATTTGGAATTCTGAAAACTTTATATCAGTAGACAGGGTTGAGCTAGGAGATGAGATTTTGGGTGCCGAAACCTCTAATCTTGCAGTATCACCAATGCTATAGGAGTGGTTTAGGTATATCAGTGAGTTTTGAGCAAAACTGACTGATGGACCTACCATATTTGGAATTCTGAAAACTCATTATTAGTAGACAGGGTTGAGCTAAGAGATGAGATTTTGGGTGCCGAAACCTCTAATCTTGCCGTATCACCAATGCTATAGCAGTGGTTTAGGTATATCAGTGAGTTTTGAGCAAAACTCACTGATGGACTTACCATATTTGGAATTCTGAAAACTCATTATCAGTAGACAGGGTTGAGCTAAGAGATGAGATTTTGGGTGCCGAAACCTCTAATCTTGCCGTATCACCAATGCTATAATAGTGGTTTACGTATATCAGTGAGTTTTGAGCAAAACTCACTGATGGACCTACCATATTTGGAATTCTGAAAACTCTATATCAGAAGACAGGGTTGAGCTAGGAGATGAGATTTTGGGTGCCGAAACCTCTAATCTTGCTGTATCACCAATGCTATAGGAGTGGTTTAGGTTTATCAGTGAGTTTTGAGTAAAACTCACTGATGGACTTACCATATTTGGAATTCTGAAAACTCATTATCAGTAGACAGGGTTGAGCTAGGAGATGAGATTTTGGGTGCCGAAACCTCTAATCTTGCTGTATCACCAATGCTATAGGAGTGGTTTAGGTATATCAGTGAGTTTTGAGCAAAACTCACTGATGGACCTACCATATTTGGAATTCTGAAAACTCTATATCAGTAGATAGGGTTGAGCTAGGAGATGAGATTTTGGGTGCCGAAACCTCTAATCTTGCAGTATCACCAATGCTATAGGAGTGGTTTAGGTATATCAGTGAGTTTTGAGCAAAACTCACTGATGGACCTACCATATTTGGAATTCTGAAAACTCTATATCAGTAGACAGGGTTGAGCTAGGAGATGAGATTTTGGGTGCCGAAACCTCTAATCTTGCTGTATCACCAATGCTATAGGAGTGGTTTAGGTTTATCAGTGAGTTTTGAGCAAAACTCACTGATGGACTTACCATATTTGGAATTCTGAAAACTCATTATCAGTAGACAGGGTTGAGCTAGGAGATGAGATTTTGGGTGCCGAAACCTCTAATCTTGCTGTATCACCAATGCTATAGGAGTGGTTTAGGTATATCAGTGAGTTTTGAGCAAAACTCACTGATGGACCTACCATATTTGGAATTCTGAAAACTCTATATCAGTAGACAGGGTTGAGCTAGGAGATGAGATTTTGGGTGCCGAAACCTCTAATCTTGCTGTATCACCAATGCTATAGGAGTGGTTTAGGTATATCAGTGAGTTTTGAGCAAAACTCACTGATAAACCTAAACCACTCCTATAGCATTGGTGATACAGCAAGATTAGAGATTTCGGCACCCAAAATCTCATCTCCTAGCTCAACCCTGTCTACTGATATAGAGTTTTTAGAATTTCAAATATGGTAGGTCCATCAGTGAGTTTTGCTCAAAACTCACTGATATACCTAAACCACTCCTATAGCATTGGTGATACTGTAAGATTAGAGGTTTCGGCACCCAAAATCTCATCTCCTAGCTCAACCCTGTCTACTGATATAGAGTTTTTAGAATTTCAAATATGGTAGGTCCATCAGTGAGTTTTGCTCAAAACTCACTGATATACCTAAACCACTCCTATAGCATTGGTGATACAGCAAGATTAGAGGTTTCGGCACCCAAAATCTCATCTCCTAGCTCAACCCTGTCTACTGATAATGAGTTTTCAGAATTCCAAATATGGTAAGTCCATCAGTGAGTTTTGCTCAAAACTCACTGATAAACCTAAACCACTCCTATAGCATTGGTGATACAGCATGATTAGAGGTTTCGGCACCCAAAATCTCATCTCCTAGCTCAACCCTGTCTACTGATATAG
Organism: Boesenbergia rotunda; assembly: GCA_024364735.1. Lineage (NCBI taxonomy): Eukaryota > Viridiplantae > Streptophyta > Magnoliopsida > Zingiberales > Zingiberaceae > Boesenbergia > Boesenbergia rotunda. The sequence continues at coordinate 1,596,463 of JAGFNQ010000279.1, read as the reverse complement.
AGTTTTCAGAATTCCAAATATGGTAGGTCCATCAGTTAGTTTTGCTCAAAACTCACTGATATACCTAAACCACTGCTATAGCATTGGTGATACGGCAAGATTAGAGGTTTCGGCACCCAAAATCTCATCTCTTAGCTCAACCCTGTCTACTGATAATGAGTTTTCAGAATTTTAAATATGGTAGGTCCATCAGTGAGTTTTGCTCAAAACTCACTGATATACCTAAACCACTCCTATAGCATTGGTGATACAGCAAGATTAGAGGTTTCGGCACCCAAAATCTCATCTCTTAGCTCAACCCTGTCTACTGATATAGAGTTTTCAGAATTCCAAATATGGTAGGTCCATCAGTGAGTTTTGCTCAAAACTCACTGATATACCTAAACCACTGCTATAGCATTGGTGATACGGCAAGATTAGAGGTTTCGGCACCCAAAATCTCATCTCTTAGCTCAACCCTGTCTACTGATAATGAGTTTTCAGAATTTCAAATATGGTAGGTACATCAGTGAGTTTTGCTCAAAACTCACTGATATACCTAAACCACTCCTATAGCATTGGTGATACTGCAAGATTAGAGGTTTCGGCACCCAAATCTCATCTCCTAGCTCAACCCTGTCTACTGATATAAAGTTTTCAGAATTCCAAATATGGTAGGTCCATCAGTGAGTTTTGCTCAAAACTCACTGATATACCTAAACCACTGCTATAGCATTGGTGATACGGCAAGATTAGAGGTTTCGGCACCCAAAATCTCATCTCTTAGCTCAACCCTGTCTACTGATAATGAGTTTTCAGAATTCCAAATATGGTAGGTCCATCAGTGAGTTTTGCTCAAAACTCACTGATATACCTAAACCACTCCTATAACATTTTATTATTATGTAATTATATATTATACTTTTTTTTAACAAAGTTTTTATTATTTTTATATATTTAATGGAGGGTCTGAAGTCATCAGACTTCAGGCCCTCCTTGGGCCTGAATCTGATGACTTCAGGCCCTCCTTGGGCCTGAAGTCATCAGACTTCAGGCCCTCCTTAGGCCTGAAGTCGGATGACTTCAGGCCTAAGGGAAAATTTTTCAAATAGAGGGCCTGAAGTCACTGATGACTTCAGGCCCTCACTAAAAAATTTTTATTTTAAAAATATTTTTTATATTTAATTATTATTTATTAAATTAATTATTTATAGGATCTGAAGTTATTTGACTTCAAACCGTCCTGGGATGACTTCAGGCCCTGCGTTTGAATCTAAAATTAAGTGTTTTGATAGGTTTTTTTATATATTAATATATTTTTTAAATAGAAAAAAAATTTGAGTTCACGTCGGGCCTGAATCAAAAGATTTCAGGCCCAACGTGGGCCTGAAATAAAAAATCTCAGGCCCACGCTGGGCCTGAAATAAAAAATTTCAGGCCCATGCTGGGCCTGAAATAAGAATATTTCAGGCCCAGCGTGGGCCTGAAAGCTACCACGGTCAGTTTTTTCATAACATATGTATATATTAATATATTTATTAAATATTATTTAATATATTAATTTCTATTAATCAAATATAAAATCATTTATTTATATTTTTAAATCCAACAGTTTGTTTCCAAAAATTTTTTATACATTAATATATTTATTAAATATTATTTAATATATTAATTTCTATTAATAAAAATAAAAATTATTTATTTATATTTTTAAATCACGTTGGATGAGAAATTTTTAAAGTGAAATATTTTTTTAATTTTTACCTTACGTTTTTTAATTTAGCGCCGATTCCATTAGATATTATTTTAAAATAAAAGTCAGTAATTAAGTCACGTTGCATGTGCTGACGTCACAGAATTTATTACTGAGAGAGAAAGAGAAAGACAATAGATAACATGAAGGGTATAAGAGGAAGTTCACTATAATGAGTGTGCTCTTTGGTGAAAATAAAACCATGGTGCGCCCGTTGGTAATTACCGATTGTTGCGTACGCCCTTTGGTAAATTGCCGTTCAAGAAAAGTTGTATCTGTCGACTCTATTTTGGATACGAATTCATCTTATTGCTCACCAATGAAAACATAACTGGTAGAGGTCTCAGAATACCTTATAAAGATACATTTCTTACTCCTGAATCCTAGTCATCCATATTTGTGAGTATTATCATGAATATAGGCAGCTAACCCCCAAGGTCTCAGATTACTCAAATCTGATTTTCTGTTTGTCCAACATTCATATGGAGTAGATGGAATAAATTTAGAAGACACTTGGATAAGTATATAGATTGCCTCTAATAATGCATCTTCCCAATAAAAAATTAGTAAATTAGCTTGAGCTATCATAAACCTAACCATATCTAGTAAAGTTTAATTTCTTCTTTTAGTAACCCCATTTTGTTGTGGAGTTTCTTGTTAGTAGGTACCCTAGAACTAATTATATGATGATTGACTAGGGACATTTTGTATCATATTCTATCATTAATAAAGACATGTTTGGTTACTATACTTACTTTATATTTATGCCTAATAACTAAGTATAATAATGCTCTTGGGTAGTAGATTCTTATCTACATCATATCGATTGGTTGAATCGATAGTGAGATGATATAGAGAATACTACACTAAATCATTCCTAGTCAAGCATTAATATTGAAGGACAATATTTATGCATGGAGACTAGTATGTAAGTCAATTGATAACTTGAGCTCACAAGTCATGGATATATATTATCAAGTTGACACATAGGTATACATTAGAGAATGTGTACTGAATTGACCCGCCATGAGAAAGTTTCATAGATTGTCATATGAGTGTCATAAACTTTCTCATGTGACTATTAGTATAAGTAGTCCTTAGATCTGAAGTCACTAGGTTCCCTACATAAGGTGTTATGTACTTTGGTATCGTCAAACGTCACCTGTAATAGGGTGGACTATAAAAGCGATTACTGGATATGTAATAAATTATGCGGAGGGATGTGAGTGATCTAGATGAGATTTATCCCACCCATATGACGGGAGTGATATCTGTGGGTCCCTTGATCGAGTAGGACTACTAAAACGCATAACCATGCTCAAATGAGTCAATATGAGATATTAAACTCATTTGTTTGATTGAGTCTACTCTGGGAAGAAACACAAAAATTAATCGAGGATGACATTGTCTATGCCTCATTTGTCAATCTAGATATCAAGAATAGAAGGACAAGGTCATACATTGTCATAGTTACGAAGGTTAAGTCGTATCTCGATTTTCTCGTCACTTGGGTAGCAATGATGCATTGCTAGATGTCGCTCATTGTTTATGTGTCTAAAGTGGTTTATACACATTGCCAACGTTACGAGAACCTATTGGGTCACACAATATTTTGGAGATTAATTAATTTTAGTTTAACTAAGATTTGATTCGAATTGGATTAATTGAGTTCGACTCAAGTGAATCCAATTGGATGATGAGATTGAGATTTAGTTTGAGTTTGACTCATTTAGATTAGACTCAACCATATTTGAATGAGATATTAATTCATTAAAATATTTAATAAATTAATGATAGAGGAAGATGAAAAGTTTCACTTCATTGGATGAAGAGAAGTTGAAGAGCCACATGAGAAAATGTGCTCTAATTGGGGTTTTTATTAGCATTAATGGAGGGAAGCTAAAGGGACAAAAACTCATCATATTCATGGGATGAGTATAAAAGAGTTTTTCTTGTCATTTAGATGATGAACTTGTCATTTTTCCTTCCCTTCCTTCTCTTGGCCAAAATCCCTCTTCTCCCTCTTCTTCTTGCTTTGTGAATCTCCTCTTGTGGCTAGCACCACAAAGGCGATTCTTCTCCGAAGCTTGAGAGATCGTGTTCGTGTGGATATGCATAGAGGCACGGACACTTGAACGTGCAAGAGATCCGACATAACTTGGACAAGCGGGATAAGCAAAGGGCACGCGCCAAAGGTATACCTATACGATAGGAATTTATAAATTAACTTTGTATAAGTTTTCTTTCGCATGGATCGCTAGTGGGATCTATTATTTCCACTGTAATTTTTGAATATTTTTGCCTATAGATCCCTACAATGGTATCAGAGCCACTTGCGAAAGATCATACAAAGTTTGGAAAAAGTTTTATATGTGATATAGAAGTAGGACATAATTTTGTTATGAATTATGTAATGTATAAACATTTGTTGAGATACAAAAGTTTGTGTTGATCAAACTAAAAATCCATAGCATTATCATATGAATATGAAAGTGTGCTATGATCCGATTGTATTCAACAAATTTTATAACCTATGGTTTCGACTCATGAGCATTTTACAATCATAATAAAAATTGATGTCGTAAATCTATTGTGTGTGATTGATGACATAGTGCATGGTTATGGCCTTAACTCCAATATGATTGGATGTATATGTGTGTGCGTGTATGTTGTAATGTAATTCATAATACGGCCTGTGTGTCATGCCTTATCTCTATTTTTCTAGTTGTAAAATACATTTAGACTCGAATGTAACTCAAGTTTTCCTAATTTGTAATGTACAAAATGAGGAGTGGAATGCCCATTGAAAAATGAAGTTACAAGAAGGAAGCCAATGACACATGACGACCGAAGGATGCACTTGCAGAAGATGTTATCCCTAGGTTGTCCATCAATTTTCTCATTGGCTTGAGAAGATCATAGTATACGGGTCATAACCATGTCACATTTTACCACTTATATGTTGATATATACAATGTGGGTATGTGATGTATGATTAGATAAACATTTATCTTAATTAAGTCAACTCGATATGCCTACCAAAGTTTGGTACTCATAAACTACCTCGATTATTTGTTGATGGGTTTGCCAAAGCAAAGTGACACATTTTATCTTGGTAGAGTGCGAGAGGACAATTGTGATGTCCCGCTATCAAACTTTGGATGAGACTTAACTAAGTCACCTCGATTGGATTAAGAAACTTAGAGGCATATTCCAAAAGTTGAGAAAATTGGGTAAGAAAACAATTATATAAAGTCTTGGGTGATTAGCCAAAGCTAACTCAAGATGATGTGTAATGTCGATCTTAACCCTTTGTTTCCAAGAGTTGCATAAGATGTAATTGATAAAATATTATTTACCTAATTATACTAAGTCTTGGGTGATTAGCCAAAGCTAACTCAAGATGAGGTATAATATGAATCTTGTCCCACATGAATGTAGTCGTTATTTGGTTTGGAGCTAGTAGTGTGGGCAAATTGTGTTTGCCTATATCCATGACTAGCCCCTACCAAAGCTCTACAATTCAGTGGGAATGTCATTTAATTAAAGACTTAATTAAATGATCTAGATATGATACTTATTTCTACATATTTTACTATTATAGATCACCATGTCGTCTAACATGCTAAATACTCTCTCTGCGATCTGTCCTTGAGAAGGACAAGCTCAACGAAGCTAATTTTCTAAACTGGTACAAAAACTTGAGGATCGTCCTCAAACAAGAATGAAAATTGTACATCCTAGAGCAACCTCATCCAGAAGCACCTATCACTATTGCCACTCGCGTCGAAAAAGATGCTTACAAGAAGTATCAGGATGATGCACTTGATATATCATGCCTCATGCTTGCCACCATGAACTCTGAGCTTTAGAAGCAACATGAGAACATGGATACACATGATATGGTTGAGCACTTAAAACAACTATATCAAGGGTAAGTTAGGCACGAGCGATTTGAGGTGTTAGTAGGAGCTCTAGAGCCAATTATGTGATGATTGACTAGGGACTTTTTGTATCATATTCTATCATTAATAAATGTTGATGCAGTCTGACCCGATTGTTGTTTTGGTGTTGACACCGATTTAAGTTTGGTTGAGTAAAATCGGCTTAAGTCCTGGTCGGGGACTGGGCACGAAATCCTAGTGAGTGAAGCTAGGTGAACAAAATCCTGGTGAGTGAAGCCAGGTCCCGGTGAGTGAAGCCGGGTGACTGAAACTCCGGTAAGTGAAGCTGGGTCCTGGTGAGTGAAGCCAGGTGACTGAAATCCCGGTGAGTGAAGCCGGGTCCTGGTGAGTGAAGCCAGGTGACTGAAATCCCGGTGAGTGAAGCCGGATCCTGGTGAGTGAAGCCAGGTGACTGAAATCCTGATAAGTGAAGCCTGGTCCTGGTGAGTGAAGCCAGGTGACTGAAATCTCGGTGAGTAAAGCCGGGTCTTAGCGAGTGAAGCTAGGTGACTAAAATTCCGATGAGTGAAGTTGGGTCCTAGCAAGTGAAGCTAGGTGAAGGAAACCCTAGTGAGTGAAGCCAGGTCCTAGCGACGGAAGCTAGGTTGAACAAAGTCTCGGTGAGTGAAGCCGAGCACAGAGTCTTGGTCCGGGGGACTGAGCATGAGTCAGAGAAGGCTAGGGAGCCTGTTCTATGGACTTAGGGTTGAATTGGTCGGAGCTGGATTGGTCTGGAGACCGATCAGGGAGTTGGCACTAACTCCTTGTTGTGGATCGGTCTGATGACCGATCCAGCGAAGTCTGATCGTTCTGGTGAATGATCAGAAAGAGAACAGAAGGTTTCTGTTTGGCTCCTGATCGTTCTGGTGAACGATTAGAGAGGGATCAATGCACTTGGTATAAGCAACCTGATCGGTCTGCCTGACCGATCAAGGACAACCTGATCTGTCTGTCTGACCGATCAAGGATCACTGTCCTTTCTTTGACCGATCAGGATGGCTCCTAATCGGTCAGGGAGTGACCTGATCGGTCACCAGACCGATTAGGGCACAACCTGATCGGTCAGGTGACCAATTAGGTGCTTTAGTTGGTGGGTAATGGCTTGAAAGCTCAGCAAGGTGATGGATCGGTCAGTGTGACCGATCCATGATCCCTGATCAGTCAGTGTGACCGATCAGGGAGTCACTGGATCGATCAGGATGTGTTCTGATCGATCAGGGTCTTCACTGACCGATCAGTGTCTGCACTGAATCCTTCCGATACTTGTGATTTCCTTTTGATATGCTTTGCTAAGCGTATGATGAGTTTGCAGGTGAGACAGGGATGACTCAAACCAAGAAGGAGGGTCAACTGGAGACTTTCGCTTCGGTCAGGTTTGCCCGTTTTCCCTTCATAGGTTTCAACGACTTCTGGCGCGGCTGGCGACTGACCGAGGCTCAGCTGAAGAGGTATTCAGTGGACTGAGTGCTGTGAAGGTCAGTGGGTCAGGCTGTGGCTCAGTGGGTGCTGATGAAGCCTGGCGATGATGAGCGGAAGCTTAAGAAGAGGCTGGGAAGCAGAGGAGGAAGAGAACGGACAGGACAACAAGCAATGGTTGTTGCTGTGGGCTTCGCTGTGGTTTTGAGCTCTCTGTGTAGTCTTCATTCTTGAGCGCTACTGTTGTATCTGTGTGAGCTTTCCTTCTCATTGTCTCGAGCGCTTAACTGTTATCCTACTGAGACGATTGTAGAGAGGTTACTCCACCGAGAAGGAGTTCTGATTATCCAGAGTTCCGGGGCTTGATCTGCCGACGATCAAGGGATCACCCACCTCACGAGCACGCCAAGGAGTAGGGGCAAGTTATCCCCGAACCTTGTACATCGCTGTGTTAGCGCCTGTGTGGTTTGTTTAGTTTCTGCATTTCTATTTCTTCATTTATACTTGTATTGTTTCCGCTGCTGCTAACCCTTAAGTGCAGAAAGTTCAAAAGAAGTGAATAGTTTTAGTGTCTGGCTATTCACACCCCCCTCTCTAGCCATCCATGTTCCAACAATAAAGACATGTTTGATTATTATACTTTATATTTGTGTCAAATAACTAAGTATAATAATGTCCTTGGGTAGTAGGTTCTTATCTACATTATATCGATTGGTTGAATCGATAGTGAGATGATGTAGAGAACACTATACTAAACCATTCCTAGACAAGCATTAATATTCAAGGACAATATTAATATATGGAGACTAGCATATAGGTCAATTGATGATTTGAGCTTACAAGTCATGGATATATGATATCAAGTTGATACATGGGTTACATTAGTGAATGTGTACTGAATTGACCCGCCATTGGAAATATCATAGATTGTTATATGAGTGTCATAAACTTTCTCATGTGACTATTAGTATGAATAGTCCTTAGACCTGAAGTCACTACGGTTCCCTACATAAGGAGTTATGTACTTTGGTATTGTCAAACGTCACCCAGAATAGGGTGGACTATAAAGGCGATCACTGGGTATGTAATGAATCATGCGGAGGGATGTGAGTGATGTAAATGGGATCTATCCCTCCCATATGACGGGAGTAAAATCTGTGGGCCCCTTTATTGAGTAGAACTACTAAAATGCGTGGCCATGCTCAAATGAGTCAATATGAGATATTGAGCTCATTTGTTTGAGTGAGTCTACTCGAGGATCAAGAAACACAAAGATTGATCGAGGATGACATGGTCTATACCTCATTGGTCAATCTAGATATCGAGGATGGAAGGGCGATGTCATATATTGCCATAGTGATGAAGGTTAAGTCGAATCTCGATTTTCTCATCACTTGGGTAGCAATGATGCATTACCTGATGCCGCTCATTGCTTATGTGTCTAAAGCGGTTTAGACATATTACTAACGTTACGAGAACCTATTGGGTCACACACTAAGGGTACGATGCTTTGGAGATTAATTGATCTTAGTTTGACTAAGATTTGATTCGAATTGGATTAATTGAGTTAGACTCAAGTGAATCCAATTGGATTATGGATTGAGATCTAATTGAGTTTGACTCATTTAGATTAGACTCAACCACATTTGAATGAGATATTAATTTATTAAAATATTTAATAAATTAATAATAGAGGAAGATGAAAAGTTTCTCTTCATTGGATGAAGAGAAGTTGAAGAGCCACATTAGAAAATGTGCTCTATGTGAGTTTTTATTAGCATTAATGGAGGGAAGCTAAAGGGACAAAAACTCTTCATATTCATAGGATGAGTATAAAAGTGTTTTTCTTGTCATTTAGATGATGAACTTGTCATTATTCCTTCCCTTCCTTCTCTTGGCCAAAATCCCTCTTCTCCCTCTCCTTTTTGCTTTGTGAATCTCCTCTTGTGGCTAGCACCACAAAGGTGATTCTTCTCCAAAGTTTGAGTGATCATGTTCGTGTGGATATGCATAGAGGTACGGACACTTGAACGTGCAAGAGATCCGACATACCTCGGACAAGTGGGATAAGCAAAGGGCACGCGTCAAAGGTATATCTATACGATAGAAATTTATAAATTAACTTTGTATGAGTTTTCTTTCGCATGGATCGCTCGTGGGATCTCTTATTTCCGCTGCGATTTTTGAATATTTTTGCCTATAGATCCCTACATGAGGCGTCTAAGGCCCTAGTTAGATGCAAAATGCAAGAAGGAACTCTCGTAGGAACTTATGTACTCAAGATGATTGGGCATGTCGAGAACCTTGAAAGACTAGGATTTTCACTGGGTCAAGAATTGACCACGAACCTTATCCTGCAATCATTGTTGGAAGGGTACAATTAATTTTTCGTGAACTATAACATGAATGAAATTGACAAGTCATTGCCTGAGATGCTCACCATGTTGAGAACTGTTGAACCCAATCTCAAGAAAACCAAGACCAGTAATGTCTTTTATGAGGATTTGGGGTTGTGAGGCTTACGTTCGATGTTAAGTCTCAGATAAACTTGGACCCAAATCTGATAAGTGCTATTTTGTAGGATATCCCAAGGAAACGAAGGGATATTACTTCTACAATCCCACACTAGGCAAAGTGTTTGTCGCTAGAAATGACATTTTTCTCAAAGGAGAGTTTATTTCTAGAAGAAATAGTGAGTGTAAAATCCATCTTGAAGAAGTTCAAGATGCAGATAGTACTGAGGCCTTGATGGATATTGAATAAGCACCATAAAGTGTTGTGGATCATGAGATTGTTGTGCAAGAAGTTATGGAGCAACAACCTGTTCAAGTAGACCAACCTCTTCGCAGATCTGATAGGATACGTCGTCAGCCTGAGAGATACTCATTTCTCTTGTCTAACCATGATGACGTTATGCTTGTTGAGTTGAACGAGCCTACATCCTATCAAGAAGCCGTGATGATCCCAGATTCTAAGAAATGGCTAGAGGCCATGAAGTCCAAAATGGAATCCATGTATACTAACCAAGTATGGACTTTGGTTGATCCACCTGAGGAAATTAAACCCATTGAGTGTAAGTGGGTCTTTAAAAGAAAAACTGACATGCATGGTATTATGCATACCTATAAAGGGTGATTGGTAGGCAAAGGTTTTAAGCAGATTCATGGTATCGACTATGATGAAACCTTTTCACTATTTGCTATGCTTAAGTCTATTCGGATCATACTTGCTATTACAGCTTCCATGATTACAAGATCTGGCAGATGGATGTCAAAACCACATTCATAAATGAGAATCTACTTGAGGATGTGTACATTGTTGGATCGAGAAAGACCGATAGAGGGGGGGGGTGAATATCGGAAAATGTTCGGATTTAAAAGAAAGAGTAAGTACGCGGCGGAATAAAGACAAACAACGCAAACACCAAGATTTTACTTGGTTCGGAGCCTGGGTCGACTCCTACTCCAAGGCCCACGGTCGTTGACCGTTTACTTTGGGCAATTCTATAGTGCACAAAACGGTTACAAAGTGAGATTACAAAATTACTGTAAATAGAAATATACACTTTGTTTTACCAACTCCCGGTGTAGATCGAGTTTCGGTGCAGTGGGAGGTTGACGGCGCTTCGTTCTTGAGTCGGGAAGTTTCCGGAGCAGAGCGCGGTCGTCAGAGCGTTTGGATGCGTTGAATGAAAGCTGTGTTGAAGCTAGGGGTCGAGGGGTGCTATTTATAGCACCTAGGGGCGCCCTAGTCGTCGAGGGCGCCCTGCCACGTGTCACCCGATCCGTGCTTCGCTCGGTCAAGCCTTATCGCACCGGAATAGGGATGAGGTTTGACCTCTGGGGCGCCCTGGTCGTTGAAGGCGCCTTGGCTGACTTTTTCCGCGCAGAAGACTCGGTTGTGGATAAAGCTGAGGCTTCGCAGAGTGAGCTGGAGGCGCCTTGGCTGCTGAAGGCGCCTTCACTGACGAAGGCGCCTTCGCTGTTGAGGGCGCCTTGCCCAGTAAGCAGCTGAAGCCTATTTTGCTTCGCTTGGTTCTGATTCACCTTGAGGGCGCCCTGGACACTCAGGGCGCCTTGCTCAGCTGTTGCCTCACTTGTTTTAGGCTCTCTGAGTTGCAGACACACGTTCCTTTGGTCCTGCATCAAGGGTTAGTCCAAAACACAATAAAATAATAATTATTTTATACAGCCTTAGCTGTCTTGGTTCTGACTTTGGTCTCCAAAATGGAGCCCTAGGTCGAACCGACGCCTAATGTTCCCTCAAGGGGAACGCGTCCTCACCTACTCCTCTCGGGAGAGTTTACCTGGTGCCAACCGGATCCTCCAGTTGGACTTTTGCCCGGCAGTCCTTCGCCAGGTCTTGAGTTACCAAGCTGCCCTTCGCTTGGTGCTTAGCTTCTGGCAGTCCTTCGCCAGCCTAGCAGTCCTTTGCTAGGGCTTCTCCTGTCTGGCAGTCCTTCACTAGTGCCTAGCATTCCTTCGCTAGGGCTTTTCCTGTCTAGCAGTCCTTCGCCAGTGCCTAGCATTCCTTCGCTAGGGCTTTTCCTGTACACTCAAGAAGCTTGTTAGACAACAACTAACCCTTAACTTTTGAAGCCTTTTGCCAATATCAAAACCCAGGTTTGACTTGGGTGCATTCTGCACCAACAATCTCCCCCTTTTTGATATATGGCAACCAAGTTCAAAAAGTTAAGTAAAAAATGCTTAAAATGAAATCCTAAGTTAGATTCCCTCCCCCTGGACGGAATCTCCCCCTAGGTTTTTCAAAAGTAGGTGGTGTGATTTTCAACACTTAGCAAATTTCATGTTTTGAGTTTGAAGAATTTTTAAGCGAAAAATTATTCTAAGTCACGATAAGTTTTCAGACATTAACAATTTTTAGGTTTAAGAAAAACTTTCAGAGTTTTAAGCAAAAAAAACTTAGGCTTAGAAACAATTCATAGTTAGAAATTTTTAAGAAAATTTTAAGTAAAAAAAAACGGTTTAGCTTGAAAACAATTCAGAGTTAGAAATTTTTAAGAAAAAATTTTAAGTATAAAAAAAACAATAAAATTTCAAAATGAATTACGCTTTGAAACTTTTTGAAGAAGGAAATAGGGAAAAAAATTGAAAAAAAAATTAGGTTTCCTCTTTCCTTTCCAACTCTCCCCCTTTGACATATATCAAAAAAGTGCAGAAGAAGTATTTGCAATAATTAAATAAAGCATTTGCTGTACTGAATCAAACTGGAACCTAAGTCTGGTTTCATCTTTAGGGACGTGTCTAACCCAATTAGCTACTTACAAACTGTTATAAACAGTAGTTTTTGCTAGAGTTAGTCAAGTTAAGTGCATTGTTCAAGTTAGATTGTCTAAACTTGATACTTAACTTGATTGCTGTTCAGTTTATATTTAGTGCCCCAACTACTGCAGATGCACTGACTTAAAGCATCTTGAGTTAAGGCAAAGACCTAAGCATCTCAACCCTTTCTAGGTTATCACTCAAAGTACCCTACGGTGCTTGTGAGATGCTGGCTTCTATATCTATAGGTGCATGCAATTCTAGGGTTAGAGCCTAGGCTAAGTCCATTTCGAAGAAAACCCTAGTTTTGAAGAGGGTAGTTTTAGAAATAAAACTAAGTCAAGAAAAAAAATTTTAAAGCCAAAATAAAACTTTTTAAATTAGAAAAACTTTAAAATAAACATCATTTTAAAATCAATTTAAAATATTTTAAAATTGAGGCAAAACCAAATGATTCTATTCTACTAAGCATAATCTTAACTGCCTTCTTAGTGAGCTGAACTCAGATTCAGGTAGGGGTTTAGTGAATATGTCAGCTAGGTTGGACTTGGAGTCTACATGCTTAAGGACTATTTCACCCCTAGCTACGTGATCTCTTACAAAGTGATGTTTCACTTCTATGTGTTTGGTTCTAGAATGTTGTATTGGGTTTTTGGTTAAGTTAATTGAGCTAATATTGTCAATATTGACTTGAGTCAGATTGTAGTTTAGCTGAAAGTCCTTAAGGGTGTGCATCATCCATAGGAGTTGAGCTACACACTCTCCTAAGGCTACATATTCAGCTTCAGTTGTGGATAGAGCAACACAGTGTTGCTTCCTACTACACCAACTTACTAAGCTGTTTCCTAAAAGTTGACAGCTTCCACTTGTACTTTTTCTATCTAATTTACAACCAGCATAGTCAGAATCAGAGTATCCTGACAACTTAAAGGATGAAGTCCTAGGGTACCATATCCCTACATTTAGGGTGCCCTTAATGTATCTTAAAATTCGTTTTAGGGCTGCTAAGTGAGTTTCCTTAGCACAGGTTTGGTACCTAGCGCACATTCCTACTGAAAAAAGTATATCAGGTCTGCTGGCTGTAAGGTATAGTAGACTTCCTATCATACTTCTATAAAGTTTTAGGTCTACTGGTTTACCATCAGGGTCATTATCTATTTTCACATTTGTGGCCATTGGGGTACTTATACTTTTAGAGTTATCCATTTTAAATTTCTTAATTAGTTCTTTAGCATATTTAGATTGATGTACATAATTTCCATCCTTAGTTTGTTTGATTTGTAACCCTAGGAAAAAGTTAAGTTCCCCAACTAAACTCATTTCAAACTCATTTTCCATTATTGTTACAAATTCTTTTAGAAATTTAGAGTTAGTTGATCCAAATATTATATCATCTACGTAAATTTGAGCAATAAATATATCCTTTTCTAAAATTTTAACAAACAAGGTTGGGTCAATTTGACCTTGTTTAAATTCTTTAAAAATCAGGTAATTGGATAATCTTTCATACCAGGCCCTGGGTGCTTGTTTTAGTCCATAAAGGGCTTTACTAAGTTTGTAGACATGATCGGATTTTTCTATATCCTCAAATCCTGGGGGTTGTCCTACATAAACTTCTTCCTTAATAAGCCCATTTAAGAAGGCTGACTTTACATCCATTTGGTATAATTTAAATCCTTTATGAAATGCAAAGGCTAGTAACATCCTAATAGACTCAAGTCTAGCTACAGGGGCATAGGTTTCATCATAATCCAACCCTTCTACTTGACTGAATCCCTTAGCTACTAAGCGGGCTTTATTTCGGACTATTTCACCTTGGTCGTTTAACTTATTCCTAAATACCCACTTGGTGTCAATTACAGANATGTAAGTTGCAAAGGTCCATTTATGGGCTAAAGCAAGTTTCTCGAAGCTGGAATCTTCGATTCGATGATGCAATCAAAGCATTTAGTTTCATCAAGAATGAAGATGAACCTTGTGTCTACAAGAGGGTTAGTGGGAGCACAGTTATCTTCCTGATTTTGTATGTGGATGACATACTCTTCATTGAAAATGATATCCCTTCACTACAGCCTGTGAAGACGCGGCTAGGGAATTATTTCTCAATGAAAGACTTAGGTGAAGCAACTTATATCCTAAGCATCAAGATCTATAGAGATAGATCTAAAAGATTGCTTAGCTTATGTCAGAGTACATATATTGACAAGGTGCTTAATCATTTTGCCGTGTAGAATTCCAAGGAATTTCTATCGATGTCACATGGTGTAAGTCTTTCGAAGACTTAATGTCTCTCTTCTAAGGAGGAGAGAGACCACATGAATTAGATCTCTTATGCATCCACTATAGGGTCTATCATGTACGTCATGCTTTATACTTGTCCAGATGTCTCGTATGCTTTGAGCATGACGAGTAGATACCAGTCAGATCCAGGTGAAAGTCACTAGACAACTATTAAGAATATTCTTAAGTACTAACGAAGGGCGAAAGAATATTTCTTGATATTTGGAGGCAATGAGGAGCTAGCTATAAAGGGTTATAGTGACACAAGCTTTCAAATCGATAGGGATGATTTCAGATCATAGTCAGGGTATGTTTTGCTTGAATGGTGGCGCTGTGAGCTGGAAGAGTTCGATGCAGGACACAGTCGCATATTCTACAATAGAGGCTGAGTATATTGATGTGTCTAATGCAACAAAAGAGGTTGTTTGGATTCGGAAGTTCATTACAGAGCTTGGTGCGGTTCCTACTATAGCAGACCCAATAGACCTCTATTGTGACAACAATGGGGCTATTGCACAGGCTAAGGAACATCACTCTCATTAGCGGACCAAACACATACTACGACTCTTCCATCTTATTCGAGAGATCATCGATAGAGGAGATGTGAGGATATGCAGAGTACCCACTGATGCTAACATCGTAGATCCTTTGACCAAGACTTAGGCACAAAAGAAGCATGATGGTCACACTAGTCACTAGGTATTAGATATTAAGTGATTGACACTAGTGCTAGAGGGAGATTGTTAGTAGGAGCCCTAGAGCCAATTATGTGATGATTGACTAGAGACCTTTTGTATCATATTCTATCATTAATAAAGGCATGTTTGGTTACTATACTTACTTTATATTTGTGCTAAATAATTAAGTATAATAATGTCCTTGGGTAGTAGGTTCTTATCTACATCATATCGATTGGTTGAATCAATAGTGAGATGATGTAGAGAACACTACACTAAACCATTCCTAGTCAAGCATTAATATTGAAGGACAATATTAATGCATGGAGACTAGCATGAAGGTCAATTGATGACTTAAGCTCACAAGTCATAGATATATGATATCAAGTTGACACATGGGTATACATTAGAGAATGTGTACTGAATTGACCCGCCATGAGAAAGTTTCATAGATTATCATATGAGTATCATAAACTTTCTTATGTGACTATTAGTATGAGTAGTCCTTAGACCTGAAGTCACTACGGTTCCCTACATAAGAAGTTATGTATTTTGGTATCGTCAAACGTCACCTGTAATAGGGTGGACTAGAAAGGCGATCACTGGGTATGTAATAAATCATGCGGAGGGATGTGAGTGATGTAGATGTGATCTATCCCTCCCATATGACGAGAGTGATATCTGTGGGCCACTTAATCGAGTAAGACTACTAAAACGCATGACCATGCTCAAATGAGTCAATATGAGATATTTAGCTCATTTATTTGTGTGAGTCTACTCTGGGATCAAGAAACACAAAGATTAATCGAGGATGACACTGTCTATGCCTCATTGGTCTATCTAGATATGAAGGATAGAAGGACAATGTCATACATTGTCATAGTCACGAAGGTTAAGTCGGATCTCGACTTTCTCGTCACTTGAGTAGCAATGATACATTGCTAGATGTCGCTTATTGCTTATGTGTCTAAAGTGGTTTAGACACATTCTAACGTTACGAGAACCTATTAGGTCACACACTAAGGACACGCTGTTTTGGAGATTAATTGATCTTAGTTTGACTAAGATATGATTCGAATTGGATTAATTGAGTTAGACTCATGTGAATCCAATTAGATTATGGGATTGATATCTAATTTGAGTTTGAGTCATTTAGATTAGACTCAACCACATTTGAATGAGATATTAATTCATTAAAATGTTTAATAAATTAATAATAGAGGAAAATGAAAAGTTTCTCTTCATTGGATGAAGAGAAGTTGAAGAGTCACATGAGAAAATATGCTCTAACTGGGTTTTTATTAACATTAATGGAGGGAAGCTAAAGGGGCAAAAACTCTTCATATTCATGGGATGAGTATAAAAGAGTTTTTCATGTCATTTGGATGATGAACTTGCCATTTTTCCTTCCCTTCATTCTCTTGGCCAAAATCCCTCTTCTCCCTCTCATTCTTTCTTTGTGAATCTCCTCTTGTGGCTAGCACCACAAAGGCGATTCTTCTTCAAAGCTTGAGAGATCGTGTTCGTGTGAATACGCATAGAGGCACGGACACTTGAACATGCAAGAGATCTGGCATACCTCCGACAAGAAGGATAAGCGAAGAACACACACCAAAGGTATACCATACGATAGGAATTTGTAAATTAACTTTGTATGAGTTTTCTTTCACAAGGATCACTCGTGGGATCTATTATTTTCACTGTAATTTTTAAATATTTTTTGCTTATAGATTCCTACATTCCTGAGATTATTAATTGTCTAATAATTCTTTTATCATTGCATATTGTCTTTACTTGTTTAGACAAATATTTACCTCTATAGTCAGTGCATAAGATTTTAACTTTATAATTCAACTAATTCTTAACTTCGTTCAAATAATATTTGAAGTAATATATGTTGGGGTTGCAAGGTTGCAAACATAGTCCTACATCGAAACACACATGAGAAATATCATAAGCATATAAGGAAAAAAGATATTTCCATTGGCATGAGGCCTTTTGGGAGAGCCCAAGAGCAAAACCATGAAGGCTTAGGCTTAAAGTGGACAATATCATATCATTGTGAAGATATCTAAATTCCTTTTGGTCCTAACAATTGGTATCAGAGCCAGATCGCTCTTCACCGGCTAACCGCCGGATGAAGCACGAGCTAGAGCCATGATCCAGATCTAACCATGTGGATTAAGCCTTGAATAAAGGATGTGTGGGCTCCCGTGTCTTGATCAAGAGGACCAGACACTAGGCAGAGAAGTCTTAGTTGCATCTAGGTGGTGAATGCCTAGTAGGTCGGGTGGACCGAGAGGCAGAAAGTCCTGTGGGTTGAGGATTAGACATCAAACGGAAAGGGTTTCCGTTGGGGGGGGGGCTTGTGGTCCTTTGTTTGAGGGAGGATTGTTGCGGTTACAAGGTTGCAAACATAGTCTTACATCGAAAACACATGGGAAACATCATAAGCTTATAAGGAAAAAAGATATCTCCATTGGCATGAGGCCTTTTGGGAGAGCCCAAGAGCAAAACTATGAGGGCTTAGGCTTAAAGTTGACAATACCATATTATTGTGGAGATATCTAAATTCCTTTCGGTCTTAATAATATAATGCTTTAGATTTTTGAGAAATCAAATATATATAACTAAAATGTATGAAGTCATCAATAAATATAATGAAATAAGAATCTCGATGTCTATCCTTCACATTTCTCAGACCATAAATATCCGAATGAAATAGCAATAGAGCTTTAGCTCTAAAAGCCTTATCGAATGATTTCTTAGTTGTTTTTCTAACAAGACAATACTCATATAGACAAGTTTATCTTAGCATGATTGTCTAGTAGGCCCCTTTTAGCTAATCTATTCATGCGCTCTTGTCTGATATGTCCTAATCTAGCATGCCCAACTTCATTTTTAACATTAGCATCACTAGTACTAGTAATGTTTGAAAAATAACCATTAATTCTATAATTAATATCTGGTTCTGTATCAAGAACCATAAAATCATTTGTTACAAAACTATACCCAATTAATACATTTGCAATCCTTGCATTTGTTACAAAACCATTAATTCTATAACCATTTGCAAGTGTCAACTCCTTTTACTTCAATCCTTGCATTGTTTCCTACATATATCTATTTGTTGCAAACTGGTACCTGATGGTACTCTACAAATGTAGCTTGCTCATATGCAACATGGTTTGTTGCTCTTGAATCTATAGTTCACACAAGATAAGATTATTTAACAATACTATATTAGCAACATAATGCTCATAAATGGAAGATAAGCATGGATATACCTTTTTCGACTCAATACATTCCCGAGCCAAGTGACCTTTCTTGACACAGTTAAAGCAAGTCAACTTTCTTTTAGGTTTCTTTCCATGCCTTTTTCCTTTGAACTTCTTGTTTGTGGCCAGCCCAACAACAACTATACCAACTCCACTTCCCTTTCCCTTCTTGAATTAGTTTCTCTTATTCTTAGATTTAGACGCATTAACAGAACCTTCAGCCATAAAAGCTTGTCCAGAAATCCTTGCACACTCAATTCTCTTCGCCTCTAGTTCAACATTGCGTAAGAAATCAGTGAAAGTCATCATCTCCCAAGAATCAGGAAGGGAGTAGATTATTACTTGAACTTGTTGTTCATCAATCAACTCATGACCTGTAACATTTAATTGCCAAATCATATTTGCCATTTCCTTCAAATGTTGGGTCATGGTAACATTCAGACACTTCTTGCAGCTACCAAACTTGATAGTCAGTTGTCAAAGTTTGTTTATATTTACTTCACTGCATTTTTATCTAAGTGCAACCTAAACAACATGAGTTGATGGAAATTGATCATACTCATATACTAGGTTATCAACCAAAAAACTAATCAATATACCCTTAGCAGTAGAGTCTTTTCTTTTCCATGCCTTATACGCATCAAGATCACATTGACCATCAACAGGATGATCCATAACTTAATTGACAACCTCTAGAACTTCTTATTCCTCAATAACATATTGCATCTTAAGGTTTTATATTTTATAGTTATCCTCATTTAATTTTTCTTTTTTAATGATTTCAGCTATAATATTCGTACTGACCATTATCTAATATAAATAAACATAAGATTTAGTAATTTAGTGTAATATATATGTATACATTTCACAATTAATTTAATGTTGATCTGAATTTGGTTTACAAAATCAAATGATAACTATTGTTCCACTCATCATTTATATGATCCAATCTGACTAACATTAATTAATCACATTACATAACCCATCAAATTTATAACAAATGAACAGATCATTTATAATAAACATACTATTAACAGATAACAATTTTTTTCAAGTTAATATATAACATAACTTTTTAAGTATGTTAACACATAACATAAGACTAGAAATAACTCGAAGAAACAAGATAGGTTATTACTACTCCCATTAGAATTGACACTAGCATTTTAGTAGATAGTTCATTACTACTCCAACGATGAAAGACACTAGCGTAGTAGTAATCAACACAAATTCTATCTTTCTTTTCTCAGTTGGGGTAGTGATCTAAGGCAGACTAGCATCAGAACTCTTTACAGAATCATCAATCAGATCCTCCTTAATCGATAGAGATCCTTTCGAGAAGGTGGCCCATCACCATCTACGAAGTAGCTCTTTTTTCAACTCCACATATGTGATGTGCCCTTTATAGGGCTCCTATATATGGTGTGCTACTTCATTAAGGTGTATCAATAGTGATTGAACATGCCTAGATCAGGTAATTATATAAGAAAATCCTATTGCTCAAATTTCCAGAATAATTTATTAAGCCTCCCAATATATTCTCTGACTCTATAAGAAGGATTATACACTATTTCCTCGATAGCCTCCCTCAGCATATTTCATAGCACATCATGACGAGTCATAGTGTGTATACTCCATGTCATCTAAAATTGGAATTAACAAAGTTAATACAGAACCGATAAAATCAGTAACAAATCTGGCTCATTCCAATTCAAATATGTATAGAACCAACACATAAAACACCTAAGCAATCAGAGAAAACAAATTTTCTTGATAGCTTAGTCGACTGACCAGTCAACCGCTGACTTTGGAAGACGGATCCCTAGAGGTCTTAGTGGGGTTGAGTACGTGATCGACTTATCTTGAGCACCCAATGTGCCACTACGCTTCATCTGCTCAAGTTCGGTCATGGCTAAACTGAGTTTGAGTAAGTTTATCTTGATGCCAAATTGACCAACGCGCTGACTCAGCATACCTGAGTGGCACTGTTTGATCAGAGTCCGAGTGGGTTCCGAACACCCACTCGGTAGTCTCAAGTCACACAATTTGAACTAAGTTTGAGTTGGTTCTAAACACCCACTCGGCAACCCCAAGTCACGTGATTTGAGGACGATGTCGCTCCTTGAGCCAGCCTAGTCCAAGTTGTTTGAACCAAGTCCGAGTTGTACGAGTCGAGTTCGATAGCAATTAAATTTCCACTCGACTCGCTCAATTCTCACTCGGCATCCCGCATGCCAAACCTTTCAGCACGTTGAGTGTTAGATCGTTAACGTATGCTAGAGGGGGGGTGAATAGCAATTTCGAACTCTTCTACCTACGTTGTTAGTGCGCAAGCGGAATATACTAAATAAAAATAAAACTAACAACAAAAGACACCCACGATTTACGTGGTTCAGAGATAAACTCCTACTCCATGGCTGCCCGTAAGGTGGGCGATCCCTAATCCGTCGGTAGATGATTCCCCGGAGCACCTCCGGCTAGATCGCGTAGCTCCTTGTGGGTGGAGAAACCTCTCCACAACTCTTGGATACTATCTGATCACAACAGGCTACTAACAAGCTTTGACCAAGCAAGTTTCGCCAAGGAACAGTAGCACGAAACGAGCTCCTTTAAATAGAGCTCGAGTCTAAACTGGCCGCTACCAGTCGACTGCCGCTGGGGCAGTCGATTCGTCCCACTCAGATTCGACCATTACACCCAACGTTCGAATCAGCTAGCCCTTACCAGTTGACTGCTCCCAGAGTAGTCGACTGGTCCTGTACTAAGCCTAGGGTTACACTCCCCCAGTATATTTCTCTTTGCACTCGAACCCTCCCAGCTTAGTCCCTGAGTACAAGCACTCACACTCGGACCCTCACGACCTGGTCGACTCTTCAATCTGCAGTCTCGATCTATTGCCTTCACGCCCTCTTCGTCTTCGGCTCCCGTCCCTTGGATGCGCACATAAGCCTCCAGCTTGCCTCCATGCCATCCTTCATGCATGCCTCGAAGTCTACATCCCTCGGCTCATCGTCTCTACCCATGGTCCATCGGATGCGCACACAAGCCTCCAGCTTGGCTCCATGCCACCCTTCACCTGAAGACATCAACCAAGTCTATGTGTACCTGCAAACCTGCACACTCACATACACATGTTATTCCTACAACAAATCCTAACTTAACTATATTGGCCATACACATCAAAACCCATGATCCTCCAGATCATATTAGGGTCGATTGCCCTAACATTGAGTACCTACTCAATAGTCATGCTCTTTAGTGCTAAAACACTTAACAGTACTTGGCTATCGAGTTTGAGTAGGTTATTGAATCTTAAATGCCAAAACCACTCGATAGTGCTTGGCCTCAGTCGATCTCTATGTTGAGCTCTGAGTGTGCGCCCTCTCGGCAGTGTTGAGAATACATTGGGCATTGTCGAGTGTCTCGGTAGCACCGAGTTCCACGTTCTAGCCCAGTGCCTCGACAACATTGATCATCACTCAGTTGTTGAGTGCCAATATCACTCGGCATCAAGGTTTCCACCACTGCTCAAGCATCTTTTTTAGACAACAAATAGTGATATTTCATAAAATGTGACGACACACTCATGCATTCAAAACTACTACTCTGATACCAATGTCATTTCAAAATGCATGAATAATCAAACCTCTAAAAACATACCATGATTTCTTGTCGATCTTGGGACCTTTGCTTGTTGTTTGAAGGACGATACGAAATCGAACAACCTTTCTCTATTCCACAAACCAAATTCATCCTGAATCTTAGATGTTCTTCTCTCGGAGAGACTCCAACATCTTTGATGCTTTTCCTCAGCCCTTATGTAGCACGAGCGGAGAGAAAAAGAAAACACTCTGCACCTTTTGCACGATCTTCACTTGGATGCCTATGTATCGAGAGCAGATGTAGAACCACACCTTACGATTATTGCAACTGCAGACTACGGTTACTGCAACTACACAAAAAGTGCAATTGACATTACTTTTGACAGTAGCTGCTACAACTAAGTTGTCAAATAGTTGTAGCAGTTAACATTTCGTAGCTGCTACAACGTATATACTGGATAAACTTTGAGAGATTATAACTTTTGATTCAGGTTGAATCATGGGACACTGAATATGTCAAATCAAAGATCTCTAAATAAGTTTCGATTTGATATATTGTGCATCATGTATCTTAACTAGAGTCAAAAATTTTGACGTCTCAAAATTTAAGATTTAACATTCACGTTGTAGCAACTATTGTTTCGTAGCTGCTAAAACATGAATGTTAAATCCAAAATTTTGAGAGGTCATAATTTTTTATTCGGGTTGAACAACGAGATATACAATATATCAAATCCAAGATTAATAAAATATCTACAATTTGTTATTAGGTGGAACCCATAATGGAAAGGTTCCAGGCTAAAAAAATATTAATTGTTAACTTTATTTCGAAAGCTTCGAATAATTTTAATTTTAATTTTTTTCCAATGTTGTAACAGCTAGTTATGGAATCGTAGTTAAGATAACTTAATTGTAACAACTATGATATTATAGTTACTATAATTGCATAACAGCTACATATTAGTGATTACTATAACTGATGAGTTAGGTGAGAAAAATAAGAGAGAATTAATAATGAGTGATCCTGTCGCAGAGTGAGGTGGAGTACCGCTGATGTTGGCTCCGACCTGCGAGAAAATGACCATTAGCAAACTTGCCGGGAAAAGTCCTCGACAAGGCCCTCCGACGGCCAAGTCAGTATTCGCAAGAATAGAGCAAAGCAAAGCAATGAAACAGTGGACGAAAGCACAATAGCGCATACCTGCAAAGTGGAGAGCGGAGGAGCTTATATAGCCGAGGAAGCTGAGAGCTCCTGTTTGCGTCCACCGCCCTTCTGTACCCAAATGAGACAGGGGCATGGGTGCTGTCAGCTCACAGGGATGGCGCCGATCGGTGCCGCTCCATCTGACACAGCGAGGGATGACGTGGTGCGGGGTGCCATGGTATGACGGAAGTACAGAATTAGCGGGATATCCGCGACGTGCGCTTTAACTAGGTAAGGCCTACGCCGACGCCCGCACCACTGCTACTGGTACCATGTCAGGGAGCGGATGTTGTAAGGCAAAGGATAGATTCTGAGCCAAACCGCCGACCGGCCGACCCGAGTGACATCGGGTCACGTAAATAATATCTCCGTGTGACGCGAGGCACTCCTCGAGTCAGGGAGAGCTCGGGTGTGATCAGTTCGTCTAGTCCCGAACTAGATGGTTAAGGCGCCGAGAGAACGCCGACTGGAACTCCACGGGGTGTGACCAGGGAGTCCTAGGCTCGGCCACCGATTCCTCGTACTAAGGACTAATGCAGCAGATGCCTCGGGTGTCGGACGGGGTCAGACACTCGGCGTCTCGCCCTGGGACTCGGGTCGACGTACATCCTTACTAACTACTCAGTCGGGTGCCACAAACCGAGTGAGCCTTGGGATCCTCCCCTGCCAGCGGTACCAACTTACTCGTACATGGTGGGCCCGACTTAGCCTTAGGTAGTGCCAAGTTGTCCGACCGAGCGACACGCGAGCTAGGCTGGGATCAAATTGGATAGAGCTCATGTAATTTTAAATAACAGCAATGCACAGATAATGGATACATACATTAATGAACTCCTGCCAAAAACAGCTTCCGCTTCAAAATCTAGCGACTTATTTCCATGCAATGGGAAATCACCCTCCAAATAAGCCTTGGCTGCAAAGCTTCTTGATGAAGATCTCATAGAAGAGGCAAATCGGATGGAGCAAGGACTGAAGCCCTTGGTCGGTGACCTCAGGAAGCTCTTCGGAAGGGATCGGGAATTCGAGGGATGAGAAGAAGCTGGGGGCAACGAAGATGTCGGGGTTGAAGACCTCGAGGAGACAATGAAGGAGAGAGAGCAATAAGCCATGGCGACATTGAGCCTTCAGTTCGCTCGCCCTTCCCTTCCACACTAGTGTACCTTATCTGGAAAAGGGTTAAGCCGGACGGGGATGTCAGCAAGCTAGAGCCTCAATGGGGAGGACCCTTCAAGGTCATCCAAAAGCTGGTTTTCGGAGCCTATTACCTAGAGAATGAGCAAGGAAAGAAGCTGAATCGACCCTAGAGCGCTATTCATCTCCAACCATATCGAGCGGCAGAATGAGAGCCTGTGAGACAATTGTACTTCATAACTCTGTAATGATAGTGGCAGAACGAAATTTTCGGTCGACTTACAGGCACTCCAGACTCTCGCCTCCGAGTGACTTATAAGTGGGCATACGCGCACGCACCCCTCGGCTCGGCTCCCGGTATGGACGCGTGGCGACCCACGCTCCCTGGGATTTAGGCGACCAAGTGTCCAGATTCTCACTTCCGAGCGAGTTATAAGTGGGTATGCTCCCACGCACCTGTCAGCTCGGCTCTCGGTCTGGACGCGTGGCGACCCACGCTCACTGGGATTCAGCCGACCGAGTGTCCAGACTCTCGCCTCCAAGTGAGTTATAAGTGGGCATGCTCCCACGCAACCCTTGGCTCGGTTCCCAGTCCGGACGCGTGGCGACCCACGTTCCCTAGGATTCAGCTGACCGAGTGCCCAGACTCTCCCCCCAAGAGAGTTATAAGTAGACATGCTCCCACACACCCCTCGGCTTGGCACCCAGTCCGGACGCATGACGACCCATGCTCCCTGGGATTCAGCCGACCAAGTGTCCAGACTCTTGCCTCCGAGCGAGTTATAAATGGGCATGCTCCTACGCACCCCTCAGCTCGACTCCCAGTCCGGACGCGTGACGACCCACACTCCCTGGGATTTTACAGACCGAGTGTCTAGACTCTCGCTTCCGAGCGAGTTATAAGTGGGCATGCTCCCATGCACCCCTCGGCTCGGCTCCCAGTCCGGATGCGTGGAGACCCACACTCCCTGGGATTTAAGCAACCGAATGTCCAGACTCTCGCCTCCAAGCGAGTAATAAGTGGGCATGCTCCAACGCACCCCTCGGCTTGGCTCCCGGTCCGGGCATGTGGCGACCCACGCTCCCTGAGATTGAGCCGACCGAGTGTCCACACTCTCGCCTCCGAGCAAGTTATTAGTGGGCATGCTCCTACGCACCCCTCGGATTGGCTCCCAGTCTGGACGAGTGGCGACCACGCTCCTTGGGATTCAGCCGACCGAGTGCCCAGACTCTCTCCTCCGAGCGAGTTATAAGTGGGCATCCTCCCACGCACCCCTTGGCTCGGCTCCCAGTCTGGACGCGTGGCGACCCACGCTCCCTGGGATTCAGCCTACCGAGTGTCCAGACTCTCGCCTCCGACCGAGTTATGAGTGGGCATGCTCCCATGCACCACTCGGCTCGCTCCCAGTCCAGAGGCGTGGAGACCCACGCTCCCTGGGATTTAGCCGACCGAGTGTCCAAACTCTCACCTCCAAGCGAGTAATAAGTTGCCATGCTCCAACGCACCCCTCGGCTCGTCTCTCAGTCTGGACGCGTGGCGACCCACGCTCCCTGAGATTCAGCCGACCGAGTGTCCACACTCTCGCCTTCGAGCGAGTTATAAGTGGGCAAGCTCCCACACACCACTCGGCTCGGCTCTAGGTCCGGACGCGTGGTGACCCACGCTCCCTTGGATTCAGCCGATCGTGTGCCCAGACTCTCGCCTCCGAGCGAGTTATAAGTGGGCATGCTCCCACGCACCCCTCGGCTTGGCTCCCAGTCTGGACGTGTGGCGACCCACGCTCCCTGGGATTCAACCGACCGAGTGTCCAGACTCTCGCCTCCGAGCGAGTTATAAGTGTTCATGCTCCCACGCACCCCTCAGCTCGGCTCCCAGTTTGGACGCGTGGCGACCCATGCTCCCTTGGCTTTAGCCACCGAGTGTCCTGACTCTCACCTCCGAGCGAGTTATAAGTAGGCATGCTTCCACACACCCCTCGGCTCGGCTCCTGGTCCGGACGCATGACGACCCACGCTCCCTAGGGTTCAACCGACAGAGTGTCAAGACTCTCTCCTCCGAGCGAGTTATAAGTGGGCATGCTCTCTCGCACCACCGGCTCGGCTCCCAATCCAGACATGTGGTGACCCGCGCTCCCTGGGATTTACTCGACCGAGTGTCCAGACTCTCGCCTCCGAGCGAGTTATAAGAGGGGATGCTCCCACGCACCCCTCGGCTCAGCTCCCGGTCTGGACACGTGGCGACCCACTCTCCCTCGGATTCAGCCGATCGAGTGTCTAGACTCTCGCCTCCGAGCGAGTTATAAGTGGGCATGCTCCCATGCACCCCTCGACTCAACTCCCAGTCCCGACGTGTGGCGACCCACGCTCCCTGGGATTTAGCCGACAGAGTGTCCAGACTCTTGCCTCCGAGCGAGTTATAAGTAGGCATGCTCCCACGCACCCCTCGGCTCGGCTCTCAGTCTGGACGCGTGGCAACCCACGCTCCTTGGGATTTTGCCGATCGAGTGTCCAGACTCTCGACTTCGAGCGAGTTATAAGTGGGCAAGCTCCCACACACCCCTTGGCTCGGCTCTCGGTCCGGACGCGTGGTGACCCACGCTCCCTTGGATTCAGTCGATCGAGTGTCCAGACTCACGCCTCCAAGTGAGTTATAAGTTGGCATGCTCCCACGCACCCCTCGGCTCATCTCGTAGTCCGGACGCGTGGCGACCCACGCTCCCTGGGATTTAGATGACCGAGTGTCCAGACTCTTGCCTAGGAGCGAGTTATAAATGGGCATGCTCCCACGCACCCCTCGGCTTGCCTCCCAGTCGGCACACGTGCTGACCCACGCTCCCTGGGATTCAGTCGATCGAGTGTCCAAACTCTCGCCTCCGAGTGTGTTATAAGTGGGCAAGCTCCCACGCACCCCTCAGCTCGGCTCCTAGTTCAAATGGGAGGCGACCCATGCTCCCTGGGATTTAGCCGACCGAGTGTCCAGACTCTCGCCTCCGAGCGAGTTATAAGTGGGCATGCTCCCATGCACCCCTCGGTTTAGCTGCCAGTCCGGATGCGTGGAGACCCACGTTCTCTGGGTTTTAGCCGACCGAGTGTCCAGACTCTTGCCTCTGAGCGAGTTTTAAGTGGGCATGCTCCCACGCACCCCTCTGTTCGGCTCCCGGCCCGGACTCGTGGCGACCCACGCTGCCTGAGATTCAGTCGACCGAGTGCGCAGACTCTCGCCCCCGAGCGAGTTATATGTGGGCATGCTCCCACGTACCCCTCGTCTCGGCTCCGAGTCCAGACGCGTGGCGACCCACGCTCCCTAGGATTTAGCCGACCGAGTGTGTAGACTCTCACCTTCGAGCGAGTAATAAGTGGGCATGCTCCCATGCACCCTTCGGCTCGGCTCCCGGTCTGGACGCGTGGCGAACCACGCTCTCTGGGATTTACCCGACCGAGTGTCCAGACTCTCGTCTCTGAGCGAGTTATAAGTGGGCATGCTCCCACGCACCTCTTGGCTCGGCTCATGGTTCTGACGCTTGGCGACCCACGCTCCCTGAGATTCAGCCGATCGAGTGTCCAAACTCTCTCCTCCGAGCGAGTTATATGTGGGCATACTCCCACCCACCCCTTGGCTCGGCTCGCAGTCCGGATGTGTGGCGACACACGCTCCTTGGGATTTAGCCGACCGAGTGTCCAGACTCTCGCCTCCGAACAACTTATAAGTGGGCATGCTCCCATGCACCCCTCAGCTCGGCTCCCATTCCGTACGCGCGGCGACCCACGCTCCCTGGGATTCAGTCGACCGAGTGTCCAGATTCTTGCCTCTGAGCGAGTTATATGTGGGAATGCTCCAACACATTCCTCGTCTCGGCTCCTAGTCCGGACGGATCGCAGCCCACGCTCCCTATGATTTTTGTCGACCGAGCATCCGAGTTCTAAGCCATCCGAGCAAATGACATGCTTCTTGACATAGGCGAGTTCGCTGCGAGCCCCATTCCTTAAACATAATATGGCCAGGTGTACTTAGCCCCTCGAGCGAGTTCGGCGTGCCGGTGGGCGATCAGGAAGTAGGCTACGCAGATCGATCGGGTCGACGACCCGCTCGGGAGTTCCAGGCTCGCTCTAAACTAGTGGTCCAGTCAGTTGGACTAGACGCCTCTGTTGAGGCAATCTATGGTCCGGAGTGACCATGTGTTTTGATGTTTGGGCAAAGGGTTTAAGTTAGGTTTTCGCTTGTGTTCTAATATGTGTATGTGAGTGTGTAGGATGTGTAGGTTACACATATTGGCTTAGCTGGATGGCTTCGGTACTGTGAAGGGTGGCATGGAGACAAGCCGCGGGCTTGTGTGCGCACCTGAGGGACTATGGATGGCTGGGACGATGACCTGAGGGGTGCGGACTTTGAGGCATACGTGAAGGATGGCATGGAGGCAAGCTGGAGGCTTGTGTGCGCATCCGAGGGTCGAAGATGAAGAGGGTGTGAAGGCAATAGTCGAGGCTGCTGATGAGGAGTCAGCTGGGTCGTGAGGGTACGAGTGCTGAGTGATTGTACTCGGGTAATCCTAGGGTTCGAGTGCTGAGAGAAGTGTACTCGGGAAGGGAAATCTTAGGTGTGTGAGTGGACCAGTCGACTGCCCTTAGGGCAGTCGACTGATAAAGGTCACAGAAACTCACAGAATGTAGTCAACCTGGGATCAGTCGACTGCCCTGGGAGCAGTCGACTGGTAGCGACTAGTTGAGTAGGCTGAAATTCGAACGTTTAGCTACAACGATCGAATTTCAGTGGGACCAGTCGACTTCCCTGGGGGCAGTCGACTGGTGGCGGCCAGAACAGGGGTAAGTTCTATTTAAGAGGGCTTTGTTTTGGCTGGAACTCTTGACGAATTTAGCTTTGGGTAAGAGCCAAATAGTAGTCTAAGATCTCAGATATTGTCGAGGTGTTGTGGTGAGATTTCTCCACCCACAAGGAGCGACAAGTGCTAGCCGGAGGGTATCCGGGGAGTGATCCACCAAAGGATTCTTGTATTAGTCACCTCTCGGAGGTGGATACCAAGTGAAGAAGGTGTTAGCATTGGATTTGTTGTTTTTCATTATATTGTTTGTATTGTGCTAACCTTCTTGTAGAGAAAGAATCCGAAAGTTGCTATTTACTCCCTCCTCTAGCAAACGTATAAGATCTAACAAGTGCTATTAGAGCGGGGTCACTCGTCTATGAACTAATCGCCAGGAGAGCAAAAGGTGCTAGAGGGAGATGGAATCGGAAGGTCCATTGGGATGGGATATCCGGATTCCACCTCCATACGATCGAGATGATTTCAACTATTGGACGAAGAGGTTGGAGACATGATTCCAAATGGATTGGGATCATTGGACTGCATTGGAAGTTCCTTTTGAAGCTCCAACGGACAAGAAAGGGAAGCGCCTCCGACCTCGGAATTGG
The DNA here is from genome assembly GCA_024364735.1 of Boesenbergia rotunda. Classification (NCBI taxonomy): domain Eukaryota; kingdom Viridiplantae; phylum Streptophyta; class Magnoliopsida; order Zingiberales; family Zingiberaceae; genus Boesenbergia; species Boesenbergia rotunda. Next base: position 1,566,492 of record JAGFNQ010000279.1, on the reverse strand, counting down.
ACCAAGAGTCAAACGGAAGATGCGGAGACGGATAAGAAGGTAACTAGAGTTGTACTAAATTTATTACCTTCATATATTGTGTCGAATGTAGGAGAATACAAGAATGCATATGAGCTATGGAGAAAAGTGATAGCTCTACATGAGAATCCGACACAAGGACAAGAAGAAGAGTCCAAGGAGAAGGACCAACCGGAAGATGAGTAAAGCTCAACATCTGAAGAGGAAGAAAAGGAAGAATTGTCCACATCCTCAAGTGAGGAAGAAATTGAAGAAGTCTCCACATCAAGGTTGAGGGGGAGGAAAGACCATCCTCAATATCGGAGCAAGAAGAAGCTCCTACCTCCACCAAAGTAAGGACAAAAGGCCATATAATTTGCTTTGGATGCAATCAAAAGGGGCCTTACAAGGACAAGTGCCCTTTGGGTAAGAAAAAAGAGGTAAACCCTAAACTCAATTCGAATAATTTGAAGACTAACATGAGTTGTAGGGATGAAGCAAAGAAGGACAAGAAGCATATAATTTGCTTCACGTGTGGTGAGCGTGGACACTACCACACCAAGTGCCCAAAGAAAGGAGTGATCAAGAAATTGACGCATTTGAAGAAATTGGAAAAGAAAAGGAGTTCAAGTCAAGGGGGAGCTTCAAAGGTAAACGGAAAGGTAACTCCTTGTTTAAAGTTAAATCCAATTTCAAACTCTTATATGCTCATTAGGAATAATCATGGATTTAGATATCATGATAGGAGTAGGGTTAATACTGTAGATCAAAACCCTAGGAAATTAATGCATCATGAAAAATCCAAGGCCACTTGACCTAAGGATCAAGTCAAAAATCCCAAGAAGGGGAGACATATGCCTAGAAAGGAGGGTAGGTCTAGGAATGCCCAAGATGGACATGTGGATTCTAGGTTTAGAAGCCTAGAAAGGGAAAATCAAGCTTTAAGGGAAAAGCTTGATAGGTTAGAGAAAACCCTAGAGAGATTCACTATTGGATCTAAGGGTTTAGATATGGTGTTGGGTGGTTTAAACCGCACCAATGATAGATCGGGGTTAGGATACCGGTCTAAGATCTCCAAGGCCAATGGAAAGAAATATGCTAGGGTAGCATATGATTATGGCAAGAAGGGGAAGTCCAAAAATGGAAAGGGGGTGCCATTTAAAGGTAAAAAGAAGGACTTAACCAAGGACAAGGGGTCTAAGGTTAAGGAGGTTAGGTTTGTAGGCCAAAAGTCACCGGAGGTACACCGGTGTGACCTAGTATTGGTTGTGTCACCTAGGGAGGTGGCTAGGGTTAAGACCTCAAGGGGGAGCTCTAGGAGCCTTTGGGATATATGGTGAATGGATCTTAGGAGGGTTGATCCTAAAGGTCTAGATGGACCATGAAGTGTGCCAAAAGAATTGGAGACGAACTTGAGTCTAAATTCTTGGGTTTTGGCACGTTAGAGTTGAGTTACATGCATGAAAATATGACATTGGGGTCATATAGTATGAAGGTTGGTTTTTGATGTGCAAATGCTATATAAATCAATTCTAGGGATGCATTGTGGATTGGTATGGGCAGAGACATCAAGGGGGAACCAAAACTAGGACTTTTGGTCAAGGTTTGAGTGAACCTTTTTGCTAGTTTTGGGTTTTATGTCAAACTTGGGAATGGTGATAGATACATTTTTGGGTGTATTTTTTCCAAATAGGTATGGGTATCACAAACCTCTCTACAAAATTTGGGAATTTTTGGAGATTTGTGAAATTTCTGACGTATTTCTGAATTTGGCCAGAAAAGCTGAAATTCTGATTATCAGAGTATCAGTCGACTGTCCTGGGGGCCAGTCGACTGGTCAGGGCCGGATTGGGTATCCAGCAGCTGATTGGTGTCCAAATGATGTAAAACAAGTGTATGGGGGGGCTAGTACACTGTGTTTAGGATCATTAGGGATTAAAAGATCCAATAATTGGGATATTGTTGGAGTCTTTTTGATGTTAGGCAAAGAGGGAGAAGTGTTGGGTTTAATTTAGGAAATCAAACACGCCTTTGCAAGAAACCCTAGGATTAGGGGAAGCTTAGATAAAGGGGGAGCATGGTTGCTCCATTCATGGCGTAAGGGGTACCTTGAAGAGGTTCTTAAAAAGCCTTTGTAAGTCCAATGTAGGGGGAGCCTTGGGATAGGTTTTAAAAAGCCCGTTTTGGTAAAAAATTCCTAACTTGGGAAGGTTAGGTGTGGGGATGCCTTGGGATAGGATCCATACATGTTTGCATTGCATTGGCGGTGTAAGTCCAAGGTGGAGCCTTGACAACGTAAGTCCAAATGTTTGTTTAGGATTTTATTGCTATTTATCATTATTTGTTTTCCCTAACTTAAACGTATTGTCAAACATCAAAAAGGGGGAGATTGTTGAGGCAATCTATGGTCCGGAGTGACCATGTGTTTTGATGTTTGGGCAAAGGGTTTAAGTTAGGTTTTTTCCTTGTGTTCTAATATGTGTATGTGAGTGTGCAGGATGTGCAGGTTACACATATTGGCTTAGCTGGACGGCTTCGGTACGGTGAAGGGTGGCATGGAGACAAGCCGCGGGCTTGTGTGCGCACCTGAGGGACTATGGATGGCAGGGATGATGAGCTGAGGGGGGCAGACTTCGAGGCGTACGTGAAGGATGGCATGGAGGCAAGCTGGAAGCTTGTGTGCGCAGCCGAGGGACGAGGGCCGAAGATGAAGAGGGCAAGAAGGCAATAGTCGAGGTTGCTGATGAGGAGTCAGCTGAGTTGTGAGGGTACGAGTGCTGAGTGATTGTACTCGGGTAATCCTAGAATTCAAGTGCTAAGAGAAGTGTACTCGGGAAGGGAAACCTTAGGCGTGTGAGTGGACCAGTCGACTGCCCTTAGGGCAGTCGACTGATAAAGGTCACAGAAACTCACAGAATGTAGTCAACCTGGGACCAGTCGACTGCCCTGGGAGCAGTCGACTGGTAGCGACTAGTTGAGTAGGCTGAAATTCGAACATTTAGCTACAACGGTCGAATTTCAGTGGGACCAGTCGACTTCCCTGGGGGCAGTCGACTGGTGGCGGCCAGAACAGGGGTAAGTTCTATTTAAGAGGGCTTTGTTTTGGCTGGAACTCTTGACGAATTTAGCTTTGGGTAAGAGCCAAATAGTAGTCTAAGATCTCAGATATTGTCGAGGTGTTGTGGTGAGGTTTCTCCACCCACAAGGAGCGACAAGGGCTAGCCGGAGGGTATTCGGGGAGTGATCCACCGAAGGATTCTTGGATTAGTCACCTCTCGAAGGTGGATACCAAGTAAACGAAGGTGTTAGCATTGGATTTGTTGTTTTTCATTATATTGTTTGTATTATGCTAACCTTCTTGTAGAGAAAGAATCTGAAAGTTGCTATTCACCCCCTCTAGCAAACGTACAAGATCTAACAGCCTCCTTCGACTAGACTCGAAGGGGATGCTTATGATCCCGGCCTAGCTCGTGTGTGAAGGATCATTTAGGGCGTGCAGAGGGGGGGTGAATGCACTTTTTCGGATCTTGGATCTCTATAGAATTGTTAGCGCAGCGGAAATAATATCCAAAGGAATTAAAACAATGCTAACACTTATCGTTTACTTGGTATCCACCCAGATGGGTGACTAGTCCAAGGATCCACGCCGCGAGCATCACTTTTCACTATCGAAAAGTTCCCTTAAGGTGGAGAAACCTTTACAACAAGATCTTCCTCTTTACAGATGCAGAAATACGAGAGAGGAAGCAAGAATCACTCTACAGACGAGCAGCACTTCGACACTGTACGGAACCGTACCGTGCACGTACAAAAAGTGCTCCTTTTATAGGTGAACAGGACAGATTCGCAATCTGTCCAGCCCGCACCAATCGACTGCCCCTGGGGCAGTCGACTGGCCTAGCATTAATTGCTAGCCAACGGCTAGTTTCGGGATATACCAGTCGACTGCCACAAGGCCAGTTGACTGGTCCAAGGCCGCAAACTTTCTGTGGGTTTTGGTAGTCGACTGCCTCTGGGCCAGTCGACTGCCCTGCCTCCCAGCTCAGCTCCAGCCACTCCAGACATTCTCCTTCACGTGTGCCTTCAGGTCTGCTCCCTTGGCTCGCCCCTTGAAGTCCTCTTCCTCCGGCTATCGTCCCTCGGATGCGCACGCAAGCCTTCCCTTGGCTTGCCTCCATGCCACCCTTCACGTGTGCCCTTGAAGTCCACTTCCCGGCTTGCCCTTGGAGCTCTCCTCCCTCGGCTCTCGTCCCTCGGATAAGTCCACCATGTGTGATTCTCCAAGTCCTGCAAACTCAATCACACACATTAAATACAACATAACACTCTAACCTTAAACATATTCACACACACACATCAAAACCATGATCTTCCAATCATTTAAGGGTCGATTGCCTCAACAGTCTCCCCCTTTTTGATGTGTGGCAATATGTTTAAGTTAGAGATAAATAATAGCCACAATAACAATAGCAACAGATAGCAATTGAAAACATAAGACATAATAACCCTAGGAGGTAACCTCCCCCTTAATCTATGTCTTCTCCCCATTTTCAATTTTAATCTAAATTCAAGTTAAGTTTCCACTTAACAACAACAATATGTTAAAAATATAAGACATATTAGAATCTAAGAGGTACCTCCCCCTTAATCCAGTCTTCTCCATTTTTAATCATTCAAGTTCTAAGTTAGAAAGAAAACCATAAACCATCCATTCCAAGTTGAACTTCTAACTTAAACCACCCATTCTCCCCCTTTGAAACATCAAAATAAATGCCTCAAGCAACCAAAACCCATGACATCAAATGAGAGAATTTTCAATTTCTGAAATTTCTCACAGTGGCTGAAAGCTTGAGTGCCAGTCGACTGCCCATGGGGGCAGTCGACTGATACGCTATCAGTAACCCATTTCAGCTTTTCTGCCGAATTTCAGAAACTCCCAGAAAATTCCAGAAAATTTCAAAAATTGTAAAATTTTGCATACATGTTTGAAATGTTATACTCTATCAGGGAAAAATATTAAACCATATAAAATTTCAAACATGCATGACTTTTGATAAAAAATCCAAAAGCTTTGAAAACCACTACATTTTGTATCAAACATTGAAACTAATTTTGCAATCATATGACTTTTAAAAACATGGCAAAGTATGTAAAGCATAAAATGGTTTTCAAAGGTTTAAAATGTCCAACTATGATCTTTGGGCAAAGTGTCCATTGATTAAACACTTGCCTTCCCCATAGTTGGTCTAGTTTTCATATATTGATACTTCTAATGGTCCAACTGTTGGGACCGAGTGCATGCCGACGCGGACACGTATTGTAATTATTACATAATTACATGCAGCGGAAACAAAAGCATGAATAATTTCCTAAATTATTCTAACACATATCCTAAGCATGCAATGTGTTCACATAATCGTAATATAAAATTTTTGCAGAAAAGGAGATTACTCTACGAATTACCTTGCGTAACTTGGATGAAGGGACGAGATCCAACCGTTAGCGTCCCTTGAAAGCTCCGCCTCTATTCGTATCCACGCCGAGTATCGTCGGGATGACTTCGCTAAGCCACAAGTTTCGTGTTCACGAGAACTACTAGATTCTCCGTGAACATGACGAAAACCGAGAGTGTAATCAAATCGAAAGACTCACCACCAAGGTTGGCCGAAGAGGAAGATCGTCGCAAGGAAGAACTTCGTCGCCTTGATGCTTCTCCTTGTGCTCACGGCAAGAAGAAGGAAGGAAGGGCTATGGCCGGCCAAGAGAGAGGGAGAGAAGAAAAGGAGAGAGCCCAAGCAATTCCCTTTTTGGATCATCTTCCATGGCACCCCTTGGGTCCTTTATATAGGGAGAGGTTTCTTAATTCCCAAGCAAACCTCTCCTTGATTATGAAATAATTTCTCAATCAATCCATAATCAAGGCTCTCATGATCAAGTTTCTTCTTCTTGATTATGGAATAATTTCTTAATCAATCCATAATCAAGGCTCTCTTTCTTTTGGCATGATTATATAAAATTTATAAAACAAACCAACCACTGGTTCATTATATAAAATTTTATAAAACAAACAAACCATTGGTTTATATAAATTTTATTAAACAAACCAACTCATGGTTCATTATATAAAAATTTATATAAAATTTATATAACCTTTTATAAAATAAACCAACCTTTGGTCTATTTTATAAAACAATCCAAAATAGACTTATCCTCTTATGGTGGCGGCCGGCCATGACAAGAAGAGAGGAGGCCCCCTTCCTTGGTCGGCCCATCTAACCCCAATTGGATCAAATCCCTTAATGAATTAAACTTATTTAATTCACCCATTAAGTCTTTAAAAGACTTAGCCATTCTATGCTTCCGATGCATCTGAAATAAATTCAGTTTTGACTATTGTTTGGACATACCAAAAATAGTCTATCTCAATTGGAGAATCCAATTCTCAACTCGTTTTAAATCCATCGAATTACTCGTTATGCGTGTGACCAAATAGGCTTTCAATTTATGTTGGCCGTTCATAATTAACTAATTAATTATAGAACGATCATGAGTGGCACCTAGTAGTACATCATGATCCCCAATTAATTGAAAGATCAACGGTTGACCTCAGAAATGATTCTGAAACCCTTCAGCAGCTATAATGAATCGTGCCCCATTCCCTTCACCATCTTATACCCACTTGGTTCAGGACATGGTCTATGTGTGTCAGTCCCCACTAGGCTGACTACGTCACACCTAGCCCAAGTAACGTTTCCTCGTCCTATGGATTCTAATTACCCTCATGTATTTAAGAGATTCATACTCTGGACATGTCATGCTCTGGCCAGAGGCTTCGAGTAACAATCCGACGATAGGCCTCGGGTATACATCTCCTCGCAAGGAGTGGTGAATCCTTTGTAGGTTGTTCAAACATCTTCGGGCACTTCGGCTTATACCCAATCATCCTGGGTCCACACCTCCTTGGAGATGCTTGCTTAAGATGTCAAAGTATAAGTCTCCATGACTAAGATGACTTGAACACCGCAAGTCAAAGGAACATCGCACTTAAGCTGCAGTAAGAACTTCACTGACATATCTATATATAGACTACCATATGAAGTTTTACAGCCAGTCACTCCAATGAACTAGTTCCCTTAACTAGCATTCATGTTTATCTCCGGACATCTCAATGCCACCAGCCAGTGAGAATCAGCTGATTAGAGAATAACCCATGCTAGTCTCAACAGAATTGATAGTGTCCATATTTATCAATTCATCGACTAGGGACAATTTCAATACTTCACAATTGCACATGTAGAGATAATCACTAGTTGTGAATTCATCACAAATTCTCTCATGCTGTGAATTGTATTGCAGACATTCAGTAAATAAGCTTAAGATCTTAATCAAATAATCATGTATACTCAAATAGTGAATATTCATTTATTAAAATAAATGATTACAATCATAAGGCGATTGCCTTAGGACACTTCTCTCATATCACTAACACCAATAATGTGCCACAAGCACAAGTGAGCCAAATGTATCACCCTAATGGATCAAACACCCTTTTTCAAAGCTAATATCTCCAAGTTCACCCTATACTTCCATAAAACACATTCCAAGGCCTCTTCTTAAGGATGTAAACTCCGATTCGGGAAGAGGCTTTGTAAATATGTCGGCTAGGTTCGACTTTGATTCAACATAGTGTAGTTCTATGTCTCCCCTTGCCACATGATCTCTAATGAAGTGATGTTTCACTTCAATGTGTTTTGTCCTAGAATGGTGAACCGGATTTTTGGTTAAGTTGATTGTACTTACATTATCACACAAGACTTTGACCTTGGTGTAATGTAACTCATAATCCTCTAGGGTGTGCATGATCCAAAGGAGTTGGGAAACACACCCACCCATTGCCACATATTCTGCTTCCGTTGTTGATAGGGCAACGCATGGTTGTTTCCTACTACTCCAACTAACTAAGGAAGACCCAAGGAATTGACACCCTCCACTTGTGCTTTTCCTATCTAACTTACAACCCGCATAGTCTGAGTCAGTGTATCCAATTAGATCAACACTAGGGGTTCTAGGATACCAAAGTCCGACATTGAGTGTCCCTTTCACATACCTTAAGATCTTCTTGATGACAATCAAATGGGACTCTTTGGCACAAGATTGGTACCTTGCACACATACCTACCGCAAAAGTATGTCGAGTCTACTAGCGGTTAGGTATAGGAGGCTACCAATCATGCTCCTATATTGTTTAGAGTCTACCATTTTTCCTTCAATGTCACTATTCATTTTCACATTGGTTCCTATGGGTGTAGATGCTACCTTAGCATTTTCTAAACCAAATTTCTTTAACATCTCCTTAGTATATTTGGTTTAAAAAATATGTGTGCCTTCATTAGTTTGCTTAACTTGAAGGCCTAAGAAAAAGGCTAACTCTCCTACAAGACTCATCTCAAATTCATCTTCCATACACTTGATGAATTCTTGTAGGAAGTCATTATTTGTTGACCCAAAAATGATATCGTCTACATATACTTGGGCAATAAATATGTCTTTGTCCTTAGATTTTAGGAATAATGTAGGGTCAATTGTTCCTCTCCTAAACCCCTTAGATACTAAAAATGAGGAAAGCCTCTCATACCAAGCCCGGGGAGCTTGTTTCAATCCATATAAGGCTTTTCTTAATTTGTAAATGTGTCTTGGATAGTTAGGGTCCTCAAACCCGGGGGGTTGTTCTACATAAACCTCTTCCTTGATGATCCCATTAAGGAATGCCGACTTCACATCCATTTGGTGGAGTGTGAACCCATGTGAGCGGCATAGGCTAGTAGAATTCTAATTGATTCTAACATAGTTACGGGGGCATAAGTCTCATTATAATCTAGTTCCTCAACTTGGTTAAACCCCCTAGCTACTAATCTAGCCTTGTTCCTAGTGATTTTACCTTGGTCATCTAGTTTGTTCCTAAAGACCCATCTAGTGGTTACAATAGTGCAATCATTGGTCCTAGGAACTAACTCCCAAACTTCACTCCTCTCAAATTGGTTTAGCTCTTCTTGCATGGCTAAAATCCAATCAACATCTCCCAATGCTTCATCAATGGACTTGGGTTCTAATTGGGAGATTAGAGCTATTTGACTAGTTTGATCCCTAAAGTAGGACCTAGTCCGTACTCCTTGAGTTACATCACCTACTATTTGGTCAATAGGGTGATCATGGTGATGTCTTAATGGCCTAGAGGTTGTGGGTTCATTTACTCCTTCTTCCTCATCCTCTAGAGTACTTCTTACTCCCCCTTGAACATTGCCCTCCAAATGTAGGTCTTGGATTCTTTGGGCAAGGGGTTGGACCTCTTCTATATCCTTATCAATTGAAGCCTTTTTAGGGTAGGTACTAGTTGTTTCATCAAATTTGACATTTGAGGACTCCTCAATCACTTTTGTCCTCTTGTTGTAAACTCTATAACCTCTACTAATCAAGGAGTACCCTACTAAAATTCCTTCATCGGCTTTTGACTCAAATTTTCTTAGGTCATCTTTGGTGTTTAAGATGTAGACTTTACATCCAAAGACCCTAAAGTAGTGAACTTGAGGTACCCTTCCATTCCACAATTCAAAGGGTATTTTTCCTAAAAACCTATGTACCAAGACCCGGTTTTAAATATAGCAAGCGGTGTTGACCGCTTCGGCCCAGAAATAGCTAGGAAGAGAATATGCATTAAGCATAGTCCAAGCAGCTTCTTGTAGGGCTCGGTTTCTTCTCTCAACTATCCCATTTTGTTGAGGAGTCCTTGGGCATGAAAATTCATACTTGTATCCATTTTCAACATAAAATTTTGTGAAACTTGCGTTTTAGAACTCCCCACCATGGTCACTCCTAATTCGATTTATTTTGGTATGTTTTTCGTTTTCTACCCTCTTACTAAATCCTATAAAGATCTCTAGGGTATCATCCTTATATTTCAAGAAATAAACTCATGTAAATCTAGAGAAATCATCTACTATGACTTGGCAATATTTACTCCCTACAAGTGAGGGAGTACTATGGCAATCAAATAAATCTATGTGCAAAAGTTCTAAAGACAGAGAGGTAGTGGTTACGGTTTTATCTTTGTGTCATGCTTTTGATTGCTTACCCTCTTGGCATGCATCACGCAACTTGGTCTTCTCATACTTGATCGTTGGTAGCCCCTTCACCAACTCTTCCATGGCCACTCTTGCAATGCTCCTCATGTTGACATGTCCAAGTCTCCGGTGCCACAACCATTCTTCTTCTTCTTTGGACATGAGACACTTAACAACATTGTTAGTAGCATAGGTGAGATCAAGATAATATAAATTCGCCTCTCTAAACCCTTCTAATATGATAGTACTTGATTCATTATGTCTAATGATGCATTTTCTACTATGAAATTCAACTTTAAAATCGGCATCACATAATTGACTTACACTTAATAAATTGAATTTCATGTCTTTGATTAGAAGTGTTAGTGATATGAGAGAAGTGTCCTAAGGCAATCGCCTTATGATTGTAAACATTTATTTTAATAAATGAAAATTCACTATTTGAGTATACATATTTGTGTATTTGATTGGGATCTTAAACTCATCTACTGAATGTCCGCAATACAATTCACAGTATAAGAGAATTTGTGATGGGATCACAACTAGTGATTATCTCTACATGTGCAATTGTGAAGTATTAAAAATATCCCTAGTCGATGAATTGATAAAAACGGACACTATCAATTCTGTTGAGACTAGCATGGGTTATTCTCTAATCAGCTGATTCTCACTGGATGGTGACATTGGGATGTCCGGAGATAAACATGGATGCTAGTTAAAGGAACTAGTTTATTGGAGTGACTGACTGTAAAACTTCACATGGTAGTCTATACATAGACAGGTCAGTGAAGTTCTTACCGCAGCTTAAGTGCGATGTTCCTTTGACTTGCAGTGTTCAAGTCATCTTGGTCATGGAGACTTATACTTTAACATCTTAAGCAAGCATCTCCAAGGAGGTGTGGACCCAGGATGGTTGGGTATAAGCCGAAGTGCCCGAAGATGTTTGAACAGCCTGCAAAGGATTCACCACTCCTTGTGAGGAGATGTATACCCAGGCCTATCGTCGGATTGTTACTTAAAGCCTCTGGCCAGAGCATGTCATGTTTAGAGTATGAGTCTCTTAAATACATGAGAGTAATTAGAAATCCAAAGGACGAGAAAGACACTACTTGGGCTAGGTGTGACGTAGTCAGCCTAGTGGGGACTGACACACACAGACCATGTCCTGAACCAAGTGGGTATAAGATGGTGAAGGGAATGAGGCACGATTTATTAGAGCTGCTGAAGGGTTTCAGAATTACTTCTGAGGTCAACCATTGATCTTTCGATTAATTGGAGGTCATGATGTACTACTAGGTACCACTCATGATCGTTCTATAATTGGTTGATTATAGACGGCTAACATAAATCGAAAGCTTATTTAGTCACACGCACTATGAGTAATCTGAGGGATTTAAAACGAGTTGAAAATTAAATTTTCCGATCAAGAGAAATAAGTCGAATCTGAATTAATCAGAGGCGCAACGGAAGATTAAAATGGCTAAGTCTTTTGAAGGCTTATTGGGCGAATTAAATGAGTTTAATTCGCGATGGGATCGGCTCGGTTTGGCCTGCCAAAGAGGGTGCCAACCCTCTTTGGTTTGGCCGGCCACAACAAAGGGGAGAAACCAATTAATTTGGTTTAATTAATAAAATAAATCTAGCGCGATTTGTTTTATAAATTATGGATAAATAAATTTGTATAAAGAAATTTATATAAAGAAGTTTATAGAAATTTATTCTTTTTTTATGGAAATTAAAATGATCCATGGAATGGTTTATTTTAATTTTATAAAATCAATTATGAATTGATTTTTTCATAATAAGAAAATTTATAAATTTCTTGTAAAATTTATTCCATAATAAAAGGAGAGATGCATTTGTTTTATTATAAAGTTAGTTATAATAAAACTTGGCTTAAACGGAATAATTCATAAGAAAATTTATAGGATAAATTTCTTATGAAAAATTCCGTTAAGAGGGAGACTTGGCAAGGGAGAGGCTACTATATAAAGGAACCAAAGGCAAGCCTTGAATTCCCAATTGAGTAATCAAGAGATCTAGTAGTTCTCTCCCTCTCTCTCTTATTCTCTCCCCCTCTCCTCCTCCTAGGGCCGGCACCCCTAACTCCTCCTAGGGACGGCGTCCACCTCTCCTAGGGCCGGCGCACCATCATCACACAACCTAGGGTTGGCGTGAGCAACATCCACCAAGGAGGAGCCAAAGAAGAAGAAGAAGAAGCGGATCGCAACTCCTTCCTTCCCGGAATTTAGATTCCGTTTCTTGGTGGTTAATTTCCTTTCTTCTCTCTTGATCTTCTAGTTGTGCCTTTAGAGAATCTAGTAGTTCTCGTCGGCACAAAACTCGTGACTTTGCGAAGTCATCCCGAAGAGAACTCGGCGTGGACGCGAATAGAGGCGGAGCTTCCAAGGGACGCTACGGTTGGATCTCGTCCCTTACTTCGAGTTACGCGAGGTACTAAGTAAATTAGTTTATTTTTTCACAAAATTTTAATTTATGATCATGTCCACACATCATAAGGTCGCATGCTAGATACGTGGTTAAAATAATTTAAGAAATTATTTATGCTAATTCTTCCGCTGCACGTAAATATTTTAAAATTTACGAACCCGTATCCTTGTCAACATGCACCCGGTCCCAACAAGAAGTACCTTATGTATTGAAATGGTGGGAGATACCTCAATTGTGCCCCTACCAATGATTCTCAACTTTCCACTATTCCCAAAGGAGACCGCCCCTTCTCTTAGGTGGCTAATAGTGGTGAACTTGCTCACATCCCCGGTCATGTGTCTTGAGCATCCACTATCTACTATCCACATAGTTGGGGCCTCCTTCACCTTTACCTAAACAACACGAAAAATATACTCTTTTGGTACCCATATCTTTGATCCATAAGCATCATTTAGAAATCTCTTTGGTACCCATGCCTTCTTTGTGGTTCCCCTAGCCCCTAGTCTCCTAGATGCACCAATCCTACCGGTAAGTGAGACAAATGCTACCTCCTTGGTCTTAGGCCGATAACCCAACCCGACCTTGTTATACACAACCCTTTGACTGTTGATGATCATATCTAGGTTACTAGATCCCACTTGGAATTTCCTAAGGGCCTTCGTGAGGGCATCTACCTGTTTCCTTAATTCCCTATTTTCATTTTCAAGGTGTGAAACATGTGAAGAGGTAGAACTTGCATGCAAATCTTTATGTTTAGTAGCTTCTACTCTAAGCATGACAATTTGTTCTTTTAGATCCTTAACTTTACTTCTAGCCTTAGCTAAGTCCATGTTCGTGCTAGAGATTATTTTCACTAAAGTAGAGGAGGGTAAGTGGTATACCTCACTTACCGAAGCTTCTAACTCTGATGATAAAGTGGAGGAGCTCTCATCTTCACTGTTTGAGCTTCGTTCATCGTCTGATGAGTCTGAGTGATCTTGTGCCATAAGAGCAAAGTGGGAGATTTGCTCTTCTTCTTCCTCTGAGGATGAGGGATCATCCCAAGTTGCCTTGAGGTTGGTGGCACCCTTCTCCTTCCCCTTTGATTTCTTCTTGTCACTCTTCTTCATCTCTTCCTTCTTGTCATCCCTTTTCTTCAATTGGGGGCACTCGTTCTTCATATGTCCCTCTTGATGATAGATGTAGCATATTATGTCCTTGGCCTTACCCTTACCTTTGGCCCCTTTCCTAGCATAGGATTTGTTAGACAAACTTTTAAAGGCTCTACGAAATTTTCTTACCATGAAGGCCTCTTGGTCATTGTCCATAGAGGAGCTTGACTCCTCTGAGTCGGATAAAGATGAGTAGACCACCTTCTTCTTCTCCTTTCTCCTCTTCTTCTCCTTTTCTGCAACAAAGGCAATACCTTTCTCTTTTGCCAAGACATTAGCTTGCTCGTGTAGTTCAAATTCACAGAAAAGATCGTCTAATTTAACAATTGACAAATCCCTCGATACTTTGTATGCATCAACCATGGATGCCCACAAAGTGGTTCTCGAGAAGGCTTGTAGAACATACCTGACGATGTCCCGGTTCTCTATCTTCTCTCCAATCACATGGAGCTCGTTTATCACTTCCTTTACCCTTCCATGTAGCTGGCTGACGGTCTCGTTGCTCTTCATGGAAAGGGATTGTAGTTGGGCCACTAGCAAGTCCTTCTTGGCTCTTCTGGACTCGTTTGACCCCTCGTTCAGTTCAACCAACTTGTCCCATAGTTCCTTGGCGCTCTTGAACGACCCCACCTTGTTCAGTTGCGCTTCGAGAGCCCGCATTGCAATGTGGTGGTGGCCTTGACATTTGATTGCACCCTCTTCATCACCTCCTTTGACCATGATCTCATTGGTGTTGGGTCACCTCTTTCATCGACGGGCGCCTCGAAGTCATCTGCAACACTTATCCAATTTTCAATGTCATTCATAAGGTAGTATTGCATGCTACCTTTCCAGTACGCGAAGTCGTTCCCGTCGAAGAACGGTGGTCGTGCGGTGGAGTATTGATAAGTACCATTTTATTGATTATTTTAGTTGCTAAAATCCATGTTTGACCCATGTTTTACTTGCTTAATTGTGAATTTACCCTAGATTTTAGAACTTCCTCTTATTTTGGACTTAATTGCAAATTTATACAAAATTGGATTATTTGGCCACTAAATTTTTGATCTATTTTTTGTAGGCATGAAAGGGTCATGGACCTAGGGCATACTGGGTCAAACTTGAGTCGGAAGAGGACCGAGATCGAGTTATCAAGTTTCGGATTAATCTGGGCCGTCCGATTCAAAAGCGGCTAGATCTGAGCCATCCGGGACCATCTGAAGCAATCCGAGCTAGGGTTAGGGTTGATCAAGCACTCTGATCAAGATCTGAAGGTTTCATCCCAATCAGAGCTCATTCAACCGTTGGATCAAGCTCGGAGGGCTCTAGATCGTCCATTCAAAGATTAGGTTGATCTGGACCATCCGTTGCATATCTGGAGGATCCGAGCTACCACGAGGCAGATCCTTACCCTTGATCATCATCATCAAAGTTTGGCTTAAATCAGAGCAAGATCAGCCGTTGGATTCATTCAAATCAATCTGGGCCGTCCATTCTTATGTATTTAATCAAACTTCTCCACAGCTTTCAGCTCGTCGCGTCTTCGCCGCAACAGTCACCTTCTTCGCAGTTCTTCAATTTTTTTCAAGCTTTTTCTTCAATCCGAGGCGCGACCACCTCAATTCTTTGTTTGGAACAAGATCTGGATCATTGGAGGATAGTTTTGTTGGATGATTTCAGCTCAATTTGCGCCAGAACAGGGATGTTTGAGGGTTTTGGCATCTCTGCTACCCAATCGCTTGTTTCTCGTCCACAAGCCATTTTCGATCATTTGAGCTGCTTGTAGGGGTTCTCAGGTGAGCTCAGATGTTCCTCAAATCGTCATCGCAATCCATCCGTTGAGATAGAAGAGATTGGACTGGAAAATTCCAGCTGCGTGTAGTTTGAGCAGAATTGATCGACTGAGCTGTTTTCCAGTGAATTGCTGAGCTTAGGGGTTCGAGGTCAGCCCTTGCATGACGAACAAGGAGATCTTGGGCTAATAGAGTGATTGGGATTTAGATTTCTTGTTGTAATTTCAGTTTGTAGCTGTAATTTCAATTCCTGCACGCAATTTCAGTTTCAATTTCTGTTTCAGCTGTTTTCATCTCATTTTCTACATTGTTTCCTTAGTTGTTAGCTTACAATTCGGCTTCCTATTTAGTTAGATTGCTTGTTAATGATTGGGTATTGTTAATTTCAGTCCATTCCTTGTTTTCCTACTTGCGTATCAGATTTGTCTAGCTTGCATATCAGCTGTTCTTGTGTGCCAGTTTCAGTTTAATTTCTGTACATGTTAGTTGTAGTTCCTCTCCTATAGTTTGAGTTAAGCAAACTTTAGCTTTTCTACATTTTGTTTGACACTAGATTATGCAGTTAATCTTAGTTGCAAGTCAGTTTCTGAGATTGTTTCATTTCTGAATTCCTGCGTTTCTGCTCTACAACCCTGCGTATCAGCCCCTCTTTCAGTTTCTGAATTCTGTTTCAAGAATGTATTAGTTTTTCTTCTACATCTATCCATTGCAGGGGAACTCAATTTCTGTGTATCAGTTTTGTTGCAACTCAGATTTACGTTTCTGAAATGTTAGCTGTCTATTTCTGCTAGCAAACTCTGTTTCTGCAAGTCCCAAGTATCATTTCTGAAATGGTATCAGTGAAGATTAGCATTGGAACTTGATTGCATCTGAAATTAGTTTACTTGTAGGATTTTTGCATCTAAGTTCTGCATAGATCAAGCTGAATTAACCAGCTATATAAGTCTGCAAACAGTTTCAATTCTTGGCACATTGGCTTCTTTCATTTTTGTCTCAAGTTGTTCAACTTTGCAGCTTTGTATCAAAGGGCAGCTTAGGCACTGTTTTGTATCAAGCTCTATGGTATTTTTAGGGTGCTATGGTGTCCAAAATCAGCTAGAATCGGATTCGAGCATTTCTGAATTTTCCCTGCATTAGTAGCTTCCAAACATTGTAGCTAGTTCGAGTGAAGTTTGCTTAAAGCTTAATTTTCTGAATTTTGTAGCTAGCATTTGTGTTGAGTGTGTTTGTTCCCGAAAATTGCTATCACTGCCTATTCCTTTGTTTAGAATTTGTTTGCATGTGAAATCAAGATTGGTCTTCCAAAATTGTTTAAGTGCATTGATGGAGTTGTTCATTGGTTAAGTTCATCAATCACCATATTTCGTTTAGCTCATTTAGTTGAGTTCTTGCTTTTCATTGCTTTTCCCATTTTTATTTGAAACCAAATCACATTCGAAATCCAAATTCACAAACGACACATACATACAAGCACGAATCACACAACATCAACTAGTCCGAGGAAAAATACGACCTGTGGCCCCTTTACTACATTTTCATATTTTGATTGCAAAAAGGTTTCCAGTATTTTTTATTCATATTTAAATTTGAGGACCCACACATTTCGTGACAACTTAACCTAGTATTTCGGGTCCATCAAATTTTTGGCGCCGTTGCCGGGGAAGCAACTAGTTGATTTGTTTGATTTTTGCTTGTGTGCTTATGGGCATATCATTTGATTCTATTTTCTTGTGCTTTATCTTTTGTATACGGTTGCTGCCATTTTTCTTGTTTGTTGTGTGATAGGGCTGTAAGATCAAAATGTTTTCACCAGACGACTATACAGAGATAAAAGAGGTATTGATGGAGTTGAAATGTTGGTGTAAGGTGTTGGAATACCAACAAAGAAATAAAGCGCATTCATCTACTTACCAGCGGTCGATTCAGCCTACATTTCAGCCACCTCAGCCCCAATTTCAGCAACCACAACAATTTCAGCAGCCACCACAGCAATTTCAACCGCAATTCGAACAATTTCAGCAAGATTTTCAGCCAAGTCAACCAAATTTCCAGCAAACTCAGATTGGGCAGCCACTATTCCAAAGTTTTCAGCCCCAAATTCAGCAATTTCAATCCAACTTTCAGCAACTTTATCAACAAGATCAATTACCTTTTCAAGGAATTCAGCAAGGGTGTTTAAATAATCAGAATTTTCAGCAACCGCCCTTCCCTCAAGTTCAACCAAACCAAGGATTTTAGCATCTTAACCAAAATTTCCAGCAGCCTTTTGTAAGTTTTCAGCAGGGAAATAATCAATTTCAGCCTCAACCTCAGCCATGGCAGCAAGAATTCCAACCTATACAGAATTTTCAACAACCTCTTCAATATTCACAGCCATACGATCCAATTTTTCAGCCTTGCAACCTGAATTTTCAGCCCACTCAATTTGAGTTTTCACCACCACAATTTCAACCTCAGATCCAAGAATTCCAGAATCATAATTTTCAGCCATCTCCACCAAGTGGTGAACCAACTTTTCAGCAGTTTAATCAGCCTGTTCAACCATTTGATCAACCCCCACAGTCTCCATTTCAGAATGCACAACCTACTCTTGGTCTTCAGCAGCCTTATGTTACATTTCAAGACCAACAAGAGTTCCACACTAACCAAGGAGGCTTTGAGAATCCTGATTGGAGTGAGGCTCAACAACAGAGGATGGTGGAGATGTGTCAATAAATTTTACAACAACAACAAGACATGGGAGGACGCCTTGGAAAATTGGTTGATCAATTGAATCAGATAAAAGCCCAAAAATCAGAACAATTATCTTCTCAAGCTGCTTTTAATTCTGAGGGCCCCAGATTTGAGTTTATATCAGTTCAAGGTAACCCTAGTGCATGGCCAAGTCCCTCTTCAAGTGATCTTGCACATTTGGTGGAAGAAGAAGAAATCATTAAAATCAGGGCACCTACAGCATGCATTCCTCCGGAGATTCCTATTCAAAATCCATTTCCAAATTTTTCAGTTCAAGAAGAAGAAACTGAAGCTCCACAGGACCATTCTTATCTTTTATTTTGTGATGATAGTATTAGTGATGATCCTAATTTTTCTAATGTTGTTATTGCAGATATTACAGGAGAAGCATGCATAGGAGATGATTCCATAGGTGTAGGGGATTGCACTAAACCCCAGGGACCACCACAAGATTTAGAGGATGAACCAGAAAGTGTAGGGACTTGCATAGTGGAAGCAAGTGTTGGATCGAGAGTTGCGAGAGAGGGGGGGGGGTGAATGTCGCAAATCGTTCGGATTTCGTAAAGAGCAGTTGCGTAGCGGAATAATTAAAATCAGACAATGCGAACACCAAGATTTTTACTTGGTTCGGAGCCTGGGTCGACTCCTACTCCAAGGCCCATGGTCGTTGACCGTTTTCTGTGGGCAATTCTATAAGTTCGTAAACCAGTTTACAATTATTGAATACAGAATAAGTGCAGTAAACTTATACAATAAGAAGTATGCTCTTCTTTTACCGACGTCCGGAGTAGATCGAAGATTTCGGGGCAGCGGGACGTCGTCGGCTCGAGTTGGGCAGTATCTGGAGCAACGTACGAGAGCAGAAGAGCGTGGAAGTGTCTGAAGAATTGATTATTGAAGAAGAGGGTCGAGGGTCCCTTTATATAGGGCTGGGGGCGCCCGGGATGCTCGGGGCGCCCCCCCCCCCACGTGGCCTTCGATCCGGCGAGCCCTCTGGTCAAGGCTGATCTCTGCTTCTTCAGGATCACCTTTGACTGGGGCGCCCGACGCGCGCGGGGCGCCCGGGTTGACCGGTCAAGGCTCATCTTCTTCGCGAGGGTGAGCTGCTGCAGCTGCCAGTGGCGTGGCACAGTGGGCGCCCGCGACACGCGGGGCGCCCGAAACATCCGGGGCGCCCCCAAATGTGCTGCTGTCGGGGCGTTTACTTGCTCTGCTGACTTTGGGTTGACTCTGGGGCGCCCGAAACATCCGGGGCGCCCTGCTCAGCTACTGCCTCACTCCTTTGAGGCTCTCTGAGCTGCAGAAACACAGTCCTTCGGTCCTGCATCCAGGGTTAGTCCAAAACAGCAATTAATAAGTTAATTTTACACAGCCTTGGCTGTCTTGGTTCTGACTTTGGGTCTCCAAAATGGAGCCCTAGGTCGAACCGACGCCTAATGTTCCCTCAAGGGGAACGCGTCCTCACCTACTCCTCTCGGGAGAATTTACCTGGTGCCAACCAGATCCTCCAGTTGGACTTTTGCCCAGCAGCCCTTCGCCAGGTCTTGAGTTTCACCCAGCAGCCCTTCGCCAGGACTTGGTTTTTGCCCAGCAGCCCTTCGCCAGGTCTTGAGTTCCTGACAGCCCATCGTCAGGTGCCTAGCATCCCTTCGCTAGGACTTGGTTTTTGCCCAGCAGCCCTTCGCCAGGTCTTGAGTTCCTGACAGCCCATCGTCAGGTGCCTAGCATCCCTTCGCTAGGACTTGGTTTCCTGCACTCTCAAGCAGCATTGTTAGACAACAAATAACCCTTAACTTTGAATCCTTTGCCAATATCAAAACAAGGTTCGATCTGGTGCTTCCTGCACCAACAATCTCCCCCTTTTTGATAATGGCAACACAATTCAAAGTTAAGGAAAAAAATTACAACAGTTAAGAGTATAAGGTAAACAGTGAAGCATAACTGAAGCATAACTGTAGAGTTGAAAAAAAAATTCTTTATTTTTCATACTCCCCCTAAAATCCTGAATACTTGAATACTTGTGTTATAAAATAGTTAAAATACTTAACTTTGACCTTTAAAATACTTAACTTTGACCTTTCCTCCCCCTTTGACATATATCAAAAGCATACATGGGTTAGCAAGGTTTCTAATGGGGAGTTTTGAGTTCTACCAAAAATAAGTTTTTGACAAAGTATTTTTCAAAAAGAGCAAGAGTATTTGTATCCATAGACACACTTTTGAAAAGCCAGCTTAAACTTTGTTAAAAACCCCCTTTTTTTTCAGACAAATTTTGATTACTAAAGAAAATTTTATTTAGAAAAACATGCACTAAAAATAACTTTGAACCACTTAGAAATGCTTAAAATTTTGAAATAGCTTAAAAATAAAATTCCCTTTCTCTCCCCCTTAATGTAAAACTCTTCTCCTTATGTTTTAGACCATTTTTAAGTCTAATATAAAAATATTTTGAGAGAAGTTTTAAGGAGAGCGTTTGTGTATCAGAGCCTATGGGTTCTGAAAGCATAAAAATACTTAGGATAATTCTTGAAAGTATAGCAAACAGTTTTAAATTGCACCAACAAAACTTTATTTGGAAAAGTATTGAAAAGATATTTTATATTTGTAGGCCAATCTTTTAGAAAATTCACGCACTTAGAACAATATTGCCTTGAAAAATATTTATACTTTTGAAAACATTATAGCAGTACTTTTTGACAGATATTATGTATTTTTGAAGATATAAGTGCTTTTGAATCTTCAAAAGTACTTTTGAAATAAATATTATGCATTTTTGAAAAATCTAAGTACTTTTGAAATAAATTAAGATTTGAAACACATAAGTACTTTTAAAAAAGTATTTAGACTTTGAAAGATATAAGTAATTTTGAAAAGACTTAGACTTTGAAAAGTATAAGTAATTTTTGAAAAGAATTATGCATTTTGAACACAAAATATTTTACTTGACTAGGTTTCTTTTCCAGTCTGACACAATCCTAGGAAACCTTGTTGACTACAAGGACATTTTCCTAAGTGTCCTGGAAAATTTTCTCCAACCCAAGTAAATATTATAAAATTAATTTCATAAGCCACAAGAATTTTGTAAAATAATAGTATTTTGACAGAAAAATTATTTAAGTTTTCAAAAGGATTTTGAACTTGCAGTGCATGAAAACATATAATTTTGAAAATGTTCAATAATTCTTTTAATTTCATCTCCCCCTAAACTTGACCCAGTCCTAGGAAGCTTGTTGACTACAAGCGATCTTCCTCTGAGTTTTAGGGTTTGATTTAAATTATAAGAATTATCTAATAACTTCAAAACAAATAATTACCAAAAAAAATTTCAGAAATTCTTTTCATGAAAACATATAATTTTGAAAATGTCAATATCTTTAATTTCAACTCCCCTAAATTTGACACATCCTAGGAGTCCTAGTAGATCATGAAGTGGACCTTCCTCTGTGTCTTTAGGGTTTATTAAAAACAAAAGAATAATTTTGAATAATCTTCTGAGTATGAAACTTTCAAGGAGATAAATTTTTGACACCTCAATTTGAAGTAATAATAATAACACAGTTTTTGAAAAGAAATATTTTGAAATGATAATAATTTTTCAAAGAGATAGTAATATACCAAGAATTTTGAGTAATTTTTGAAGGTCTTATTCTGAAATGATACTAAATCAGGTTTTGAGACTAAATCTAAAAAGAACTCCCCTTGTATTCGACTTGTCTTAACTTTATCTAAGTGCTTGAAGGGTCTTTAGCATTAACTAGGTTTGACCATGTTTGACTCAGTTGACTAAGGTTTAACCATGTTAATCATGGTTTGACTATGTTGAAATTATTCTCTGAATGAAAACACAACATAAAAGAATTTTTAATTTGAACTTAATTTTCCTGTCTCACCCAATCTAGAGTTTTCAAACAGTTAGCCTTAAAAGTTCTTGTGAGACAGGTTTGAAGGTAAAAATAATTTAAAAAAAATGTTTAACTTTGAAAAAGAATAAAAAAAATGTTTATTTTTGAAAAAGTATAATTGACTTCGAAGACAGATTTGAATTTGAAAAAGAGTGATTTTGAAAAAGAATTTTTGAAAACAGGTTTGAATCTATAATTATTTGAAATTTGTGTTAGATTCGAATTTGACATAAGATAATTTGAATTTGAATTTCAGAAATTGGCTTCCAGGTCTTGGCGAGGCACTAGGCCTTCTTTGGCCGTAGCCTTATGGGATCATCCACCCTTTCCTTGACAAAGCCTTTTAATGAAATTTCATTTTCAAATTAAATTAGGTCATTTTCTGGTCTAACTAGCTTGGGTCTTGGATCGGTAGCTTCGGCTGGTTTCACCAGTCTAAAGAGACCAAGTAGACTTGATCTTATTAGAGTTGGTTTCCCCAACGTACTATCATCTCACCTCCTCCCAATACTATGTTTTCAAATTTCAAGTAATTGGTTAAGTCCTTAAGCTATCTAGTCCTATGAATAGCCAAAACAAAACTTCAGATAATGTCATAGTGAGGAGAAATTTCTGGATTTTCTAAGTTTGCAAAATTATTAATCAGTTTTTCTTGTATATCAATTTTAATTTTCAAAGTCTCATTTTCTTGTCTTAACATTTTGAATTTTGACTTTGCTAATATACATGATTTCATTAAGTTATCTAAGCATGCATCCATATCTAAATTTGACCAAGGAGATTAATTAAACTATCAGTATTCAAGGTAAAGAGTGGATTTGGATGTAAATTACAGTTACCCATTTTGGTTGGTTGCCCTGGATCTTTGTAACGTTTATCTGTGCATTCTCTTTGTAATGCCCAAACTCCTGACACTTGAAGCATTGGATGCGACTCTTGTTCTTTCGTGCTTTTGGAGCTCGTTTCTTTGTTGCCGTCGGTGGTATCGTTTGAATCTTACGAGTAGGACACTTAGTTTGGTAGTGCCCTCTCTCCCTGCATATGTAACAAATTATATGATTTTTAAAATTTAAATTTGTAATTTTACCTTTTGATTCCTTATTGGGAATCTCCCCCTTAATTGTTGCTGTCTCGGATCTAGATTCATCTTCTGATTCCGTGTCTGAGTCGGACTTGGGTACCGGTTGAAGCTCCTTCTTTGGTGGTTCTCTTGGAGTTTTCCCTGCAAAAGTTATACCTTCCTCGACCATTGCAGTATCAGCTTGATTATTTAATTCTAATTTAGAAAAGAATTTGAAATTGGTTACCATGTCAGTCAGTTCGTCGTCTGATTCTGCTGGTTCGATTTCGACTCTAGGTTCAGGTTCAGACTCTGACTCGGCTGTCTGTGCTTGGACCGAGAGTGCGAGATAACTTACCTGATCTTCTTCTTCATCTGAGATTTCCTGATGAAGATTGATCAATTTCTCCCAAATTTCTCTAGCACATCCAAATGAACCGACTAGCTTGAGTTGTTCGTTGGTTAGACCGCATTGAAGAATTGCAGTTGCTCTTGCATCAGTCTCAATTTGGTTGAGGGTTGGTTCATCCAGTTTGTCCCATGCAATTGATCGTCCATCTTCTGTAGGGGGTGGAACCCTGTTTGAATGATCGTCCATATGTCCATATGGGTCTTTAGATGGAACTCCATTTGACTTCTCCAAGAATTGAAGTTTTCACCGGAGAAGAGAGGTGGACGAATGCTGTTCCATTCTCGATTGGCCATTTAAAAACCCTTGCACACAACAGAATTAACCGAAATGTACCAAGACTTGGTCTTGGATTAGTAGTGCGGGAGAAGAAGAAAAAAAATTTGCCCAAAAAATTGCACTAATTTCTAGGCAGAATAATAATAAAATAATAATAAAAAATTCGAGGCAAAATTTTTGGAAAATGAATATTCTGATTAATGGTGAAAAATAAGAGTTAAAAGATTGCTCGAATTAAAGTGGCATGAATTTCGAGAAATAACATTAAAATAATAATAATAAAAATTTATGACAAATTTTTAAGAATTGTTCGTTTTATTAATTCAGACTTATGGTGAAAAGATGAAAATTCAAAATTGAAAAAGGCGTAAGGATATTTTAAATCCACCTACAGATATTATTTATATAAAATAAAAAGCGAACGAGATTGAGTTGCGTTGATTAACAAAAAGAAAAGAGAAAATTAAAAAAAATTCGTAAATCCGAAAAAACTTTCAAACTGGTGGTTGCACCAAGTTTGAACAACCTCGCTCTGATACCACTTGTTGGATCGAGAGTTGCGAGAGAGGGGGGGTGAATGTCGCAAATCGTTCGAATTTCGTAAAGAGCAGTTGTGTAGCGGAATAATTAAAATTAGACAATGCGAACACCAAAATTTTTACTTGGTTCGGAGCCTGGGTCGACTCCTACTCCAAGGCCCACGGTCGTTGACCGTTTTCTGCGGGCAATTCTATAAGTTCGTAAACCAGTTTACAATTATTGAATACAGAATAAGTGCAGTAAACTTATACAATAAGAAGTATGCTCTTCTTTTACCGATGTCCGGAGTAGATCGAAGATTTCGGGGCAGCAGGACGTCGTCGGCTCGAGTTGGGCAGTATCTGGAGCAACGTACGAGAGCAGAAGAGCGTGGAAGTGTCTGAAGAATTGATTATTGAAGAAGAGGGTCGAGGGTCCCTTTATATAGGACTGGGGGCGCCCGGGATGCTCGGGGCGCCCCCCCACGTGGCCTTCGATCCGGCGAGCCCTCTGGTCAAGGCTGATCTCTGCTTCTTCGGGATCACCTTTGACTGGGGCGCCCGACGCGCGCGGGGCGCCCGGGTTGACCGGTCAAGGCTCATCTTCTTCGCGAGGGTGAGCTGCTGCAGCTGCCAGTGGCGTGGCACAGTGGGCGCCCGCGACACGCGGGGCGCCCGATGCGCGGGCGCCGATGCGTGCGGGGCGCCCGAAACATCCGGGGCGCCCCCAAATGTGCTGCTGTCGGGGCGTTTACTTGCTCTGCTGACTTTGGGTTGACTCTGGGGCGCCCGAAACATCCGGGGCGCCCTGCTCAGCTACTGCCTCACTCCTTTGAGGCTCTCTGAGCTGCAGAAACACAGTCCTTCGGTCCTGCATCCAGGGTTAGTCCAAAACAGCAATTAATAAGTTAATTTTACACAGCCTTGGCTGTCTTGGTTCTGACTTTGGGTCTCCAAAATGGAGCCCTAGGTCGAACCGACGCCTAATGTTCCCTCAAGGGGAACGCGTCCTCACCGACTCCTCTCGGGAGAATTTACCTGGTGCCAACCGGATCCTCCAGTTGGACTTTTGCCCAGCAGCCCTTCGCCAGGTCTTGAGTTTCGCCCAGCAGCCCTTCGCCAGGACTTGGTTTTTGCCCAGCAGCCCTTCGCCAGGTCTTGAGTTCCTGACAGCCCATCGTCAGGTGCCTAGCATCCCTTCGCTAGGACTTGGTTTTTGCCCAGCAGCCCTTCGCCAGGTCTTGAGTTCCTGACAGCCCATCGTCAGGTGCCTAGCATCCCTTCGCTAGGACTTGGTTTCCTGCACTCTCAAGCAGCATTGTTAGACAACAAATAACCCTTAACTTTGAATCCTTTGCCAATATCAAAACAAGATTCGATCTGGTGCTTCCTGCACCAACAGCAAGAACCCAAGGATCACCTGCTTTAGTTGAGTGTCCACCAGAACCTGAACCTGAAGTGGAGCTTGAACATGATCAGGAGGAAAACACAGATACATCTATTCTTGTAGAACCTCCAGGTATTCTTCAACACGCTCAGGTAAGTATTTCTCCTCTTTGTTCAGAAAAATTCAGAAAGGTACCTAGTGCTGACTTTATTGGTTATGATGAATTTATTGATATACCTTGTGTAGTAACTGCTTGTGAAAATCTAATAGAGGTACCAAAAATTGATTTCATTGGTCGTAATGCATTTTTTTTTAAAAAGTAAAGGATTTTATTTCAAGAAGGGAAAAATCCATTTTTAGAAGGGGGGCCAAACCTGACCTTCTAGAATGGAATTACAACCATTTAAAATTGATTCTAACACCAAATAATCCAAGAGTATCTAAACACTTGAGGAGATTCAAATATGAAGAGAATTTCAAAGATCAAGACAGATTTCAGAAACCGACCAGGCTCAGCTATATCCCTATGAATTTTAGCACTGGATTTTTCACGCGCAGGTTCATGAGGACACCTGCGGAGGTTCAGCTTTAGTAGTGATCCCACAATATAGAAAGTAATCAGGCTTTCGAGTTCTGTTTAGCAACTTTCAGTATCAGATTTTTTATCAAAAGACAGGCAGCACCGATCTGCCCTATAGTTAATAGAGATAACCTTCCAACAAAGAAAGCCACCAATATATAGAGAGGCTGAACTATGAATATAAAGGAATATTTCTAGTATCAACAGGAGGATAAAACCACTTCTGAAAAATTATCAAAGATAACAGATCTTCTATTTCCGAAGCTCAGCGAAAAATATGAAGTCTGAGCTTTTGAGAAGCAGAGACTGATTTTCTGACAGTTATAAGAGAGAACAAAGTTAATACTGCAAATAAAAGATGAACCCAAGAATATAGCAAGATCCAGAAGTAGCCATCAGTCAGAAATTCAGAAATCTAAAGCTGAAGCAGTCATCAGTCAGAAATTCAGCAATCAAAAGGAAATTAAAACCCCAACTTACAATGAGCAAATTACTGACCAAACTTATCATTGAACTATCCAATTATTTCCCAGCACTACAGCTGCGCAAATAGGGAATCCCGTTCACTTTTATCAGAGTTCCAGAGTTTTTTCTTTGAGAATCTAATATAAGGCAAATTAATCCTATCAAGCTTACAAATGCCAAAGAGTGACTTATCTATTGCGTCCTCCCAATTTCTACGATTGGATGATAAAAAAGCTTGATTTGCAAGATAGTCCGCCGCCGCATTTGCTTCCCATACACATGAGTACATTGCACCTGATATTTTCGTATTATCATCTTACTCTTAAGGATCAGATTGCGTAGATCCCATGGGAAACAAGCAGATTTAAGCATATTCAGAGCAAGCATTGAATCAGATTCAAGCCAAAGAGGGAACCAAAAATTTTCCACACATAATTCCAGCCCTACAAGTATTGCTTTCAATTCTGTTCTAATATTTGTACCAATACCAATCAAGCCACATTTAGTTTGTAGGGGTAGTCCTGCATGGTTCCTGACTATGACACCATAAGAAGAAAGTCCTGGATTCCCTTTAGAGCAACCATCTGTGTTTAGTATGAAAGAACCCAATTTCGGCTTCCTCCAATATACAGCCGAAATAATTATGGTTGATCTAATGGATATTTGGAAACCCAGAGTTTGAGCAATGCTTTTACAGTTTTTCCAGTGATGTTGTTTTATCAGACCTGAAAACATACCTAAGTGTAAATAATTCTTAATTTTCCATATGATTTTTCCTGCAATTGGCTTTAGTCCTTGATGTTTGGCTTCATTTCTAGCATTCCATAAAAACCACATAATCAAGAAAGGGATAGATTCCTTAACATGACCGTCCCTTGCCCAAGAAGCAGCCAATCTCCAGCTGTCAAAGAATAGAAATCTATCAACCCCAAATAACTGCTAAAAGTGAAACCATACCTCTTTGGCAACAGAACTGCTAAAAAATAAATGGTCCCATGTCTCCAACGAATCACAGCAAAGACATCTAGATGCTAAATGCACTCCTCTTCCTTGTAAGATATCGTCCAAAGGTAGGCGCTTTCTCAAAAAATGCCATATGAAAACTGAAATACTCGGAAGTAGCAGCTTACTCCAGCAAGCACCCCAACTTGTGACAATTGGTTGTGCATCTCTAATACAATTCCAAGCAGTTTTTAGAGAAAAACTTCCATTACAAGCCGGCTTCCAAATAATCGCATCTAAAGTAGTAGGGAAAGCCCCTGCATGAGTTGATACCTCCTCCATATTAGGAACTGCAATCTCTAGAATATCTTCAATAATTTTAGCCGGAACTATCTCTCGCAGCTTATTCACCCTCCAGCCCTGAGCATCAAAGAAATCTTTAACCTTGGAATTTGGATTAACTACTTCAGTCACACTTTGATATAGAGGCACTTGGTTCAACCAAGTATCGTACCAAAAGCTAATCTCTCCTTGTCCAATGATCCAACCAATGTTCTTCTCTGCTAAACTGCGGACTTTGATCAGCCTACGCCAAAAAGGAGAACATTTCCAGTTTGTCGATACCACACTTGGAGATTTCCTATCACAATACATTTTATTAAGAAACATTGCCCAAGGAGTCCTTTGCTCTCTAAATCTAAACCAAAGCCTCATAGCATTTGCTGTAGCAATATCAGATAATTTTCTTAGGCCTAGGCCTCCTTCAGATTTTGGTTTGCAAGCTTCCACCCAGGCTACCCAGTGAATCTTCCTTCAGATTTTGGTTGTAATGCATTACTTGATACATCTCTTGTATGGATAGCGAAATAATTTTAGAGGCACCTATAATTGATGTTGTTTGTTATGATGAATCTCTTGATACCTCTTTTGTGGATATGGATAGTGAAAAATTTTTAGAAGTGCCTGAAATTGATGTTATTTATTGTGATGAATCTCTTGCTATATCTTATGCTAAGATTGAATGTGAAAAACTTATGGAGGTATCTGAGATTGATTTTATTGGCTGTGACACATTGCTTGATACATCCTTGATGGAAAATAATTGTGATATTTCTATTGTTGTGCCAAAAATTGATTTCTTTGTTTGTGATGAGATCCTGGATGCAAATTTTGTAGGAAATAATTATGAAAAATTTATTGAGGCACCAAGAATTTATTTCATTGGATATGATGCAGTTTTGGATACATTTCATGCAGAGACTGATATTATTTCATTTCTGTCTTGCCCTGCACGCTTGAGAGGGGTATTACATTGTTTTGCAGGGTCCAGACGACTTTTGGAGTGGGTGCTCCAACTAAACAGACTCCAGCCTCCTGGAAAATCTTTCAAAAGGCATCAAGAAGGAGGAGTTGATTTTGCTCTAATTCAAAGCACTCCACCTCTGACATGGGTCTTGTACCTAAACCGCCCGCGGCCACCGGAGCAAATTTTTGTAAAGTTCAAGTGTGGGGGAGTCCTAATTCTCTCAGCCACCCATGTTCCTCCACTACCACAATGGAGGCTACTTCTTGATAGACTCCGTCCACCAGAAATAAAAGGGGAGTTTGTTCTTTCTTATATTTTCTTTTATTGCATGTTTCATTTTTACACCTTCTAGAAGTAAAATTTTCTTTTAAATTGAGTCCTTGTCAATAAATGCATGTTAGTTCTTTTGGGCATGTTTTCTTCATAAATAGGAATAAATGTATCCCTCTAGGTTATCTCCATGTCATGTTAGAGTCTTTTGGAAAATAAATTAAATTTGGTTGTTAAAACTTAGAGTTTGAGCTAATGGATGAAATCTTGGATGCTTGAGTACTACTTTTCTTTAGATTCTTAATTGAGGACTTGAGATGAATAATTTTTGTCTAGTGAGAATTAGCCTTATATTTGTGATACATATATGTAATTGTACTCTAGAACTTGCTTAGGTTCTTTCAAAACCATATTTCAATGATTGGATTACATCTATAGAGGCTAGACAATTTGTTTCCCCATTCCATATCAATTTTTGGAAATAAGCATGATTACTCTATTTTCCTTTCCATATTTTCTACTCTTAACCACACTTTTCTTTGAACTTGTTTGTTTGAAATGTTTCTTAATGCTAATTTCCCCGAGACAGACAAAGATTTAAGTGTGGGGGAGTGATTAGTGTTTTGGAAAAGATTTGGTATCAAAGAGGCATTTCATATCAAGAATTTTTTTTTCGCACTTACATGTGCCAAGAGTGAGTTGAGTTTGGTGTCCAAGATGAGTAAGAAGGATGGAACCATTGGAGTATACAGATTTTTGTTGCTAATTTGGAGATTCAAGCCATTTGTAGCCAAGTTTCATTCGGAAGAAAAAAAAAGAAACAAAGCACAAGTGGCACAAAAAAAAACTGTGCCAAAGAAAAAAAAACTGTGAAGTTATATTGGGACCGAAATTGGCTTGGCTCAAAAGTTGGGAAGTCAAGATCAACAACCTTTTGTAGGAAGTCTAAATTGAGAGGCTGTAAATCTGACAGAAGCTGACACAAGCTGAGAAAACCTGGAGCTAAGAAACAATCTGTGCCAAAATGGAAAAATCTGTGAGTTGAATCTGCAATGGAGAAGGCATTGATCTGTGCTATAGAAATCAGGAACAATCTGCTAGAAGCTGAAATGCTGCTGTTCCTTGCTGTTAAAATCAGAAATATTTTGGGGAGAAGATGAATTGCAGCTGTATAGAATTCGAAAGGATGAACAAAAACAGAGCTGAATGCTAAACTGCATTGCAAGCTGTGGAAAAAATTGGAAATTCTGAGCTGAATATCAAGGATGGTTGCTGAAATGAGTAGGCTGCGAAGTATTGAATATCTTAAAGGACAGTTATTGAAGCTGAGTTGGGGGAATCAGAGTGGAAAATGCAGCTGGAAAAGAAAATTCAGAAGGTAGTGTTCCATGAAAGCAGTTTTGCATAAGTTTGGTATCAAGATGAAGCTGAATTTGATTTTCCGAGGCTGTAAATCAAGGCATCAAAGATATGAATGTATCAAAGAGTGATGAGTACATCCTTTGCTGATCAGAATTGGAAGGAATGTGGCTGCTAGGATTGATAGATCAAAACAGAAATTTTTTTTTGTAGTGCCATGGTCTCAAGTGAAGCAATTGCATTCTCCACTACTACTTGATGCTAGGATCAATTGTGTAGCTGCTGGGGAGAAATCAGATTCTTGATTCTGAAGGTGATGCCGTGGAGCTGGATTTGAAACACAGAGAAAAAAAACAACAAAGAGAGAAACAAAATTCATGTGCCAACTTGAGTTGCAAGAGTGGGAAGCAAGGGCAGATTAGCAAATTTAAGTGGAGCACTCAAATTCTCCATTACCATGTGATGTAGCTGCTGGAATCTTAAGCAGAGAGAAAAAAAAAGAAGACCAAAAATAGAATTCAGCAGCTGACCAAGAAAAAAAAAAGAGAGAAAGAAAAATGGCACACAAGAGCAAAGTTGGCACGTTGAGATCAAATGGAGTTTTCTTCACCCAAATCAAAGGAATTATCCAAGTTTTACTCCACCACACTTTTGATATCACTAGAGGACTGACAAGAGGGGCAAAGTCATTGGAAACATACTTGAGCACTCAAGTCTTCCACTTTATCAATTTTTCCATTTTCTTGGTTTTTACTCCATTTATTACCATTTTCCATTGTTTTCACTTGTTTTTGTAGATGTGATCCTAATCATGATTAATGGTGGAGAGTAGACAATAAGCAAGCCTATGGTAGTGCAAGAAGCATGTGTGTTTGAGTGAGCTCTACTTCCATCATCAACTTAGAACTTAAGGAGAGAGCCACCAAAACTTCCCATGAAAGGCTAGTGAGTTAAATTCATCTCAATGACTCATGAAGGATGAAAAGGCTAAGTTGTTGATTTAAGGACAAGATACTAATCCATAGAGCTTAGATTTATGAGAATTGACAACCTTAAGTAATTTCTTTTCATTTGTTTCTAATTATGCTTAAGAAAATCTAGGGGATACATACTTCGTAGTTTCGCGAGACGCTCAAGTTTAAGTGTGGGGGAGTTGATAAGTACCATTTTATTGATTGTTTTAGTTGCTAAAATCTATGTTTGGTCCATGTTTTACTTGCTTAATTGTGAATTTACCCTAGATTTTAGAACTTCCTCTTATTTTGGACTTAATTGCAAATTTGCACAAAATTGGATTATTTGGCCACTAAATTTTTGATCTATTTTTTGTAGGCATGAAAGGTTCATGGACCTAGAGCATACTGGGTTAAACTTGAGTTGGAAGAGGACCCAGATCGAGTTATCAAGTTTCGGATTAATCTGGGCCGTCCGATTCAAAAGCGGCTAGATCTGAGCCATCCGGGACCATCTGAAGCAATCCGAGCTAGGGTTAGGGTTGATCAAGCACTCTGATCAAAATCTGAAGGTTTCATCCCAATCAGAGCTCATTCAACCGTTGGATCAAGCTCGAAGGGCTCTAGATCGTCCATTCAAAGATTAGGTTGATCTGGACCATCCGTTGTACATCTGGAGGATCCAAGCTTCCACGAGGCAGATCCTTACCCCTGATCATCATCATCAAAGTTTGGCTTAAATCAGAGCAAGATCAGCCGTTGGATTCATTCAAATCAATTTGGGCCGTCCATTCTAATGTATTTAATCAAACTTCTCCACAGCTTTCAGCTCGTCGCGTCTTCGCCGCAACAGTCGCCTTCTTCGCAGTTCTTCAATTTTTTTCAAGCTTTTTCTTCAATCCGAGGCGCGACCACCTCAATTCTTTGTTTGGAACAAGATCTGGATCATTGGAGGATAGTTTTGTTGGATGATTTCAGCTCAATTTGCGCCAGAACAGGGATGTTTGAGGGTTTTGGCATCTCTGCTACCCAATCGCTTGTTTCTCGTCCACAAGCCATTTTCGATCATTTGAGCTGCTTGTAGGGGTTCTCAGGTGAGCTCAGATGTTCCTCAAATCGTCATCGCAATCCATCCGTTGAGATAGAAGAGATTGGACTGGAAAATTCCAGCTGCGTGTAGTTTGAGTAGAATCGACCGACTGAGCTGTTTTCCAGTGAATTGTTGAGCTTAGGGGTTCGAGGTCAGCCCTTGCATGACGAACAAGGAGATCTTGGGCTAATGGAGTGATTGGGATTTAGATTTCTTGTTGTAATTTCAGTTTGTAGCTGTAATTTCAATTCCTGCACGCAATTTCAGTTTCAATTTCTGTTTCAGCTGTTTTCATCTCATTTTCTACATTGTTTCCTTAGTTGTTAGCTTACAATTCAGCTTCTTATTTAGTTAGATAGATTGTTGTTTTCATCTCATTTTCTACATTGTTTTGTCTAGCTTGCGTATCAGCTGTTCTTGTGTGCCAGTTTCATTTTAATTTCTGTACGTGTTAGCTGTAGTTCCTCTCCTATAGTTTGAGTTAAGCAAACTTTAGCTTTTCTACATTTTGTTTGACACTAGATTATGCAGTTAATCTTAGTTACAAGTCAGTTTCTGAGATTGTTTCATTTCTGAATTCCTGCGTTTCTGCTCTACAACCCTGCGTATCAGCCCCTCTTTCAGTTTCTGAATTCTGTTTCAAGAATGTATTAGTTTTTCTTCTACATCTATCCATTGCAGGGGAACTCAATTTCTGTGTATCAGTTTTGTCGCAACTCAGATTTACGTTTCTGAAATGTTAGCTGTCTATTTCTGCTAGCAAACTCTGTTTCTGCAAGTCCCAAGTATCATTTCTGAAATGGTATCAGTGAAGATTAGCATTGGAACTTGATTGCATCTGAAATTAGTTTACTTGTTGGATTTTTGCATCTAATTTCTGCATAGATCAAGCTGAATTAACCAGCTATATAAGTCTGCAAACAGTTTCAATTCTTGGCACATTGGCTTCTTTCATTTTTGTCTCAAGTTGTTCAACTTTGCAGCTTTGTATCAAAGGGCAGCTTAGGCACTGTTTTGTATCAAGCTCTATGGTATTTTTAGGGTGCTATGGTGTCCAAAATCAGCTAGAATCGGATTCGAGCATTTCTGAATTTTCCCTGCATTAGTAGCTTCCAAACATTGTAGTTAGTTCGAGTGGAGTTTGCTTAAAGCTTAATTTTCTGAATTTTGTAGCTAGCATTTGTGTTGAGTGTGTTTGTTCCCGAAAATTGCTATCACTGCCTTATTCCTTTGTTTAGAATTTGTTTGCATGTGAAATCAAGATTGGTCTTCCAAAATTATTTAAGTGCCTTGATGGAGTTGTTCATTGGTTAAGTTCATCAATCGCCATATTTCGTTTAGCTCATTTAGTTGAGTTCTTGCTTTTCATTGCTTTTCCCATTTTTATTTGAAACCAAATCACATTCGAAACCCAAATTCACAAACGACACATAAATACAAGCACGAATCACACAACATCAACTAGTCCCGAGGAAAAATACGACCTGTGGCCCCTTTACTACGTTTTCATATTTTGATTCCAAAAAGAGTTTCCAGCATTTTTTATTCATATTTAAATTTGAGGACCCACACATTTCGTGACAACTTAACCTAGTATTTCTGGTCCATCAAGTATCCCTCTCGAAACGCCATCACAATTGTTCTGGTTGACGATTAGTTCTTCCGAAACGCACCGGCTCTGATACCAACTGAAGGTTCGTTTAGGGTGTGCAGAGGGGGGTGAATACACTTTTTCGGATCTTGGATCTCTACAGAATTGTTAGCGCAGCGGAAATAATATGCAAAGGAATTAAAACAATGCTAACACTTATTGTTTACTTGGTATCCACCCAGATGGGTGACTAGTCCAAGGATCCACGCCGCGAGCACCACTTTTCACTATCGAAAAGTCTCCTTAAGGTGGAGAAACTTTTACAACAAGATCTTCCTCTTTATAGATGCAGAAATACGAGAGAGGAAGCAAGAATCACTCTACAGACGAGCAGCACTTCTGTTGGAACTCGGATGACTAGAGAGGGGGGGGTGAATCTAGTCGGACACAAAACTTGCTCTTTGAAATCTTTCTCTGCACTTAAGTTAGCAGCAGTGGAAACAAAGCATATGCAGAGAAACAATCTTAACAGAAATGCAGAAACAAAGAATACAAACCAAGGATCGCTAACAAGGATCGTTTAAAAGGTTCGGGGATAACTTGCCCCTACTCCTTGGCGTGCCCGTGAGGTGGGCGATCCCTTGATCGTCGGCAGATCAAGCCCCGGTGACCCGGATAAAACAGTGCCTCCTTCTCGGTGGAGAAATCTCTCCACAAGCGTCTCAATAGGATACAAGATAAGCTCACGAGACTAAGAGAAGGATAGCTCACAAAGATGAAACAAGAACGCTCAAGCACAAAGCAACAGAGAGCACAACACACAACCCAGCCAAACTCCTCAAGTTCCTGTCTGTTTTTCCCATTGTTGCTCCTCTGCTTCCAGCCTCGTCATAAGCATCTGCTCCCATCATCAAGCTCTCCATCAGCATCCACTTAAGCCACAGCCTGACCCCTTGACTCCCTGAGCACTTAGTCCACTGAAGACCCTCTCCAGCTGAGCCTCCGTCAGTTGCCAGCTGCTCTCCAGACGCCATTGAGACCTGAAACAAGGAAACAACCAAACCTTCTCCAAGGAAAGCCTCCCATTGACTCTCATCCAATGTTTGAATCATCCCTGTAAAGCCTGCACACTCCAATAGAAGCTTAGCAACTCATATCAACATATATCAGCAGTGTATCAGAGAATCGGCAGAGAAAACAGTGCGATCAGAGCTTCTGACAGCGTATTTGAATTAAAGTTCTGCTCCTGATCGGTCACCAGACCAATCAGGCTCCAGCCTGATTGGTCACCAGACCTATCAGGCAGCTCCCAGACCAATCAGGCTCCATCCTGATCGGTTATAAGGAGAATCTCGCGACACTTGATCGTTCTCTAGACCGATCTGAACAGTATCCCTGATCGGTCACCAGACCGATCAGGAGTCGAGCAGTAAGGTTCCCAAAACCCACTGGATGCTTCCTGATCGGTCACCGAACCGATCAGGCTGTGCCCTGATCGGTCACCAGACCGATCAGGCTGCTTCCAGACCAATCAGGCTCCGTCCTGGTCGATCATAGAGAGGAACCTGCGATGCTAGATCGTTCTCCAGAACGATCTGCAAAGTGATCCTGATCGGTCACCAGACCGATCAGGAGTAGATCAATAAGGGAACTCAACCCACTTGTGAGCTCCCTGATCGGTCACCAGACCGATCAGGAGCCATTCAGTGAGTGAAACGCATACTCCCTGATCGGTCACCAGACCGATCAGTCATCGCTGGATCGGTCACCAGACCGATCAGTTATCGCTGGATCGGTCACCAGACCGATCCACGAAGGAGCACCGTGCCAACTTCCCTGATCGGTCACCAGACCGATCCAGGCAAGCCCAAATGCACTCTAAGTCACGAGAACAAGCCTCCAACCCTTCTCTGACTCGTGCCATGCCCAGCTTTACTCACTGGGACTTCAACTTAGCCCTCCAAGCTAGGACCTGGCTTCACTCACCAGGGTTTCGGTCACCCGGCTTCACTCACCGGGATTTCAACCTAGCTTCACTCACTAGGATTTCAATCACCTGGCTTCACTCACCAGGACCCGACTTCACTCACCGGGATTTCCCTCACCTGGCTTCTCTCACCAGGACCCAGCTTCACTCACCGGGATTTCCCTCCCCTGGCTTCACTCACCAGGACCCAGCTTCACTCACCGGGATTTCTCTCACCTGGCTTCACTCACCAGGACCCAGCTTCACTCACCGGGATTTTCATCACCTGGCTTCACTCACCAGGACCCGACTTCACTCACCGAAAATTCTATCACCTGGCTTCACTCACCAGGACCCGGCTTCACTCACCGGAATTTCCACCACCTGGCTTCACTCACCAGGACCCGACTTCACTCACCGGGATTTCATCCAGCCTAGCCCTCCAGACCAGGACCCGACTTTTTCCATGCCAGCGTGCGATCTCCCAGATCCACCTGGACATAACCTGAATTTCATTCAACCAAACTTAAATCATTATCAAACACCAAAACAACAACCGGGCTAGACTGCATCAACAATCTCCCCCTTTTTGTTGTTTGACAACCCGATTTAAGTTTAGGTATCAATCAATTGAAGTCCGTTCAATTCTCATAAGGGAATCATGATCCTCCCCCTATAATACCCATAAACTTAATCAGCCATTTTCTCCCCCTTTGTCAAACATCGAAAAGGGTATGGTTATTAAGTTTGAACATACCTCCCCCTCAAACATGGGTCTCTCCCCAAACCCAAAATAATCAAAGTTAAGTTTTGAATTGCACATGAAAATATATACAGAATAATATTATGGTCAAACATGTATATGTTTCATATGACAAGTAAGTCAAAGGATGATTTTGGAATTGCATATGAGAGGCATATACCATAAATGTATCATGGCAACAATGTATATGCATTATATGACAACAATTATCGCAGTTCTATCAGACTGATGATCGATACAGAAAAATTTCTGATTTATCTATGAACGATCAATTTTCAGAAAAATTTCTGTAATTCTGATTCGTTCAAGATCGGACTGCGTTAACACTTGGACTTCCATGTGAAGACATATACAGAAGTATATTATGGTCAAATATGTATATGCTTCATAGGACTAGTAAGGAATGCATCTGTATTTGAAACATAGTCCTGATTGGTCTTCGTGACCAACCAGGTCTGTTGATTACGTGATACAGAAGTATATCTGATTAGTCTGGGGAGCGATCGGATTTCAGAAAAATTTCTGAAATTCTGATACGTTCCTAAACAGACTTCATTAACAATTTGCATTCCATAACAGGGGAGATGACTCTATTAATATTCGTCTTTTCAGAAAAATTTCCGAAACACGACATTAAGATCAAGAGTCATGACTCAACAAACCCTTTCTTATGAATTTGAACATTCCAACATAGGTTTGTATCAAATCACTATTAAGTACCAGGTTTGTATCACTTGAACAAATTTGTGCTCCCTTAGTACCAGGTTTGTACCAATGGGTGATCAAATATGTTTCAATTGGACTTGGTTTGTATCGGATTTGTGTGTATCAGTTTTGTTGGTGGTATGATCATTACACTGATACAATTTGATGAAAAGGAGTTGGTTTGAGGAGGTTTTGGATCAATTTGGAACGATCTGGGAGTTCCTTGATCAGAGTTGGTCTGATCGATCACCAGACCGATCAGAAGCACCCCTGATTGGTCGGTGGACCGATCATGGATGATACAGAATGATTTTTCAGTTTCAGAAACAAAATTTCAGAAACTGTGAAATCAACTTTGTTTCAAATCTCAACCATTCCTAAACCCTAATTCAATTAATGTTAATCCATTTGGTCCTAAAGGTTCCCTTAATCAAGATATATGTCATGATCTGTGTCAAAGCATGATGAGTATGTTCTTAATCATGAACTTGAGTCCCAAAACCAGGTTTGTATGATCAGTTATGTTCTAAGCATGTTCTTGGCATGATCATGTGTGAATCAAAATATTCCAAGTATGATCAAATTTCATGATACACAAGGTATGATCAAATTTTCAAAACACACTTGTATCAAATTAGTATCTAACTATGACCAGATTTCTAAAACATGCATGCATACAATCATTTAACTAGAAAATTCATAAACATGGGCAGCTTAAAATCCCTGGATGTATATAGCTATTTGATAAAGATGAACTAGTTACTTTCCTCTTTGTTTTGGAAACAAAACTGATCATAGTAAAACTTTAACACAAAAGTAAACTACACTTATGCATGATTAATTATGTTCCAATTGTATTCATAACATGCTTGCTTCAATCAATTTTGGTAACTCATAGATCTAGATTTGTCCCACATTTCTATCAAGTTCATGATTGAAATCAAATTTGCATGCCATAGATTAATGATAATAACACACATTGTAAAATCATGGCATATTTGATCGTGTTCACCAAACAAAAACACCTTAAGCTTGAGTTATGGCATATCATAAATCATATCTTGCAGTAAGACATAAATTGCAATGAGAAAACTAATTATCCTAAGCAATTCATGGCAAGAGCAAGTTATGTGTGAATCTAAACCCTTCATGCAATATATAAAAATAATTTCCAAGGCTTGTTGACTTATTTTGACACTAGTGTAACCTTAGCCTTGGTTTGGAGCACCACTTATCAACAACCTATGTTGATAGATGCTCCCCCTCAAACAATGCTTATACAATTCGAAATATGGAGGTGTTAGGTACCCAAATTTTGGGACCTAATGCATCAACAATGAGGGACTTAGGCACCCATGCCTTAATCAATTTCTTTCTAATCTTTTGAACCCTAGAATCATTTGATGATCTAAATTGGGTTCTTGACATTAATGATACAAAGGTTGGTTCCTTAGGTCGGTAACCTATACCGGCCTTGTTGTAAACCGCCCTTTGGGAGTTCAAGATCATGTCTAGGGTTTTGGAGCTTGTTGAAAATTTCTCAAGAACAATCTTGAGATTTTCAATTTCACCCGTCAAGATCTTATTCTCATTCTTAAGGGATTCATTATGGAAGTCATTAATATCCTCAACCTTAGAGGATTTTAATTCTTTTACTTCCAAATTCAATGACTTAACCTTATTCTTAGATTTCTTTAACAATTTGGTTAAACATGCGATAGCTCTATAGCACTTATCCAACTCGGGAGAGATTACCTCTTCATCATCCGAAGATGATGAAGGCGCGGTTGAGGAGCTTGATTCGTTATCACTTTCTTCTCTCGAGTCCTCTAGTGCCATGAAAGCAAAGTGATGAATGTTCTTCTCCTCCATTCGGTCACCTGCCACAAACACAAGCTCCTTCTCCTTTGGACTTTTGTTAGAGACCTCATGTAGTTCCATTTCACAAAATAAATCCTCTAACTTAACAAATGATAAATCCTTGGAGACCTTGTAGGCATCCACCAAGGATGACCACAAGGCGTTCCTAGGAAAAGCTTTGAGAACATACCTAATAAGATATCGGTTCTCTACCTTCTCGTTTATGGAGTGTAGACCATTGAGGATTTCTTTGAATTTACTATGAAGCGTACTTACAGTGTCACTTTCTCCCATTGTCAAATTCTGTAGTTGACTGAGAAGGAGGTCCATCTTGGCAATCCTTGAGTCCCGGGTGCCCTCATGAAGCTCAATGAGCTTATTCCAAAGGTCTTGGGCTGAGGTGAAGGGGTTAACCTTGATTAGTTGATCCTTGGTCATCCCGCATTGCAAGGTCACCACTGCTTTCGCATCGGCTTCTCCCTTGCGAACTTGCTCAGCCGACCATTTTGATAAATCCAACTCTTTTCCTTCATTATCCTTTGGAAGAGCAAAACCCTCCATGATAGCAAACCAAGTGTGGATGTTCATCTTCAAGTAAAACTCCATCTTCGATCTCCAATATGGAAAATCTGTGCCATCGAAGAGTGGAGGTCGGTTTGTGCTAAGTCCTTCTCTCGTTGCCATCCTTGTTGTAAGCTCTCGGTTGTTAATCCGTGAACAGAGCCCCAAGCTCTGATACCACTTGTTGGTGACGAGATGGCTAGAGAGGGGGGGTGAATCTAGTCGGACACAAAACTTGCTCTTTGAAATCTTTCTTTGCACTTAAGTTAGCAGCAGCGGAAACAAAGCATATGCAGAGAAACAATCTTAACAGAAATGCAGAAACAAAGAATACAAACCAAGGATCGCTAACAAGGATCGTTTACAAGGTTCGGGGATAACTTGCCCCTACTCCTTGGCGTGCCCGTGAGGTGGGCGATCCCTTGATCGTCGGCAGATCAAGCCTCGGTGACCCGGATAAAACAGTGCCTCCTTCTCGGTGGAGAAATCTCTCCACAAGCGTCTCAATAGGATACAAGATAAGCTCACGAGACTAAGAGAAGGATAGCTCACAAAGATGAAACAAGAACGCTCAAGCACAAAGCAACAGAGAGCACAACACACAGCCCAGCCAAACTCCTCAAGTTCCTGTCTGTTTTTCCCGTTGTTGCTCCTCTGCTTCCAGCCTCGTCTTAAGCATCTGCTCCCATCATCAAGCTCTCCATCAGCATCCACTGAAGCCACAGCCTGACCCCCTGACTCCCTGAGCACTCAGTCCACTGAAGACCCTCTCCAGCTGAGCCTCCGTCAGTTGCCAGCTGCTCTCCAGACGCCGTTGAGACCTGAAACAAGGAAACAGCTAAACCTACTCCAAGGAAAGCCTCCCATTGACTCTCCTCCAATGTTTGAATCATCCCTATAAAGCATGCACACTCCAATAGAAGCTTAGCAACTCATATCAACATATATCAGCAGTGTATCAGAGAATCGGCAGAGAAAACAGTGCGATCAGAGCTTCTGACAGCGTATTTGAATTAAAGTTCTGC
The DNA here is from genome assembly GCA_024364735.1 of Boesenbergia rotunda. NCBI lineage: Eukaryota > Viridiplantae > Streptophyta > Magnoliopsida > Zingiberales > Zingiberaceae > Boesenbergia > Boesenbergia rotunda. The sequence goes on along the minus strand of JAGFNQ010000279.1, from coordinate 1,525,280 downwards.
TCCTAATCGGTCACCAGACCAATCAGGCTCCATCCTGATCGGTCACCAGACCTATCAGGCTGCTCCCAGACCAATCAGGCTCCATCCTGATCGGTCATAAGGAGAATCTCGCGACACTTGATCGTTCTCTAGACTGATCTGAACAGTATCCCTGATCGGTCACCAGACCGATCAGGAGTCGAGCAGTAAGGTTCCCAAAACCCACTGGATGCTTCCTGATCGGTCACCGGACCGATCAGGCTGTGCCCTGATCGGTCACCAGACCGATCAGGCTGCTTCCAAACCAATCAGGCTCCGTCCTGATCGATCATAGAGAGGAACCTGCGATGCTGGATCGTTCTCCAGAACGATCTACACAGTGATCCTGATCGGTCACCAAACCGATCAGGAGTAGATCAGTAAGGGAACTCAACCCACTTGTGAGCTCCCTGATCGGTCACCAGACCGATCAGGAGTCATTTAGTGAGTGAAACGCATACTCCCTGATCGGTCACCAGACCGATCAGTTATCGCTGGATCGGTCACCAGACCGATCCACGAAGGAGCACCGTGCCAACTTCCCTGATCGGTCACCAGACCGATCCAGGCAAGCCCAAATGCACTCTAAGTCACGAGAACAAGCCTCCAACCCTTCTCTGACTCGTGCCATGCCCAGCTTCACTCACTGGGACTTCAACCTAGCCCTCCAAGCTAGGACCTGGCTTCACTCACCAGGGTTTCGGTCACCCGGCTTCACTCACCGGGACCCGGCTTCACTCACCGGGATTTCAACCTAGCTTCACTCACTAGGATTTCAATCACCTGGCTTCACTCACCAAGACGCGGCTTCACTCACCGGGATTTCCCTCACCTGGCTTCACTCACCAGGACCCAGCTTCACTCACCGGGATTTCCCTCACCTGGCTTCACTCACCAGGACCCAGCTTCACTCACCGGGATTTCCATCACCTGGCTTCACTCACCAGGACCCGGCTTCACTCACCAGAATTTCTATCACCTGGCTTCACTCACCAGGACCCGGCTTCACTCACCGGGATTTCCACCACCTGGCTTCACTTACCAGGACCCAACTTCACTCACCGGGATTTCATCCAGCCTAGCCCTCCAGACCAGGACCCGACTTTTTCCATGCCAGCGTGCGATCACCCAGATCCACCTGGACATAACCCGAATTTCATTCAACCAAACTTAAATCATTGTCAAACACCAAAACAACAACCGGGCCAGACTGCATCAACAACTTCGACACGGTACGGAACCGTACCGTGCACGTACAAAGTGCTCCTTTTATAGGTGAACAGGACAGATTCGTAATCTGTCCAGCCCGCACTAGTCGACTTCCCCTGGGGCAGTCGACTGACCTAGCATTAATTGCTATCCAACGGCTAGTTTCGGGGTATACCAGTCGACTGCCACAAGGCCAGACGACTGGTCCAAGGCCGCAAACTTTCTGTGGGTTTTGGCAGTTGACTGCCCTGCCTCCCAGCTCAGCTCCAGCCACTCCGGACCTTCTCCTTCACGTGTGCCTTCAGGTCTGCTCCCTTGGCTTGCCCCTTGAAGTCCTCTTCCTCCTGCTATCGTCCCTCGGTTGCGCACGCAAGCCTTCCCTTGGCTTGCCTCTATGCCACCCTTCACGTGTGCCCTTGAAGTCCACTTCCCGGCTTGCCCTTGGAGCTCTCCTCCCTCGGCTCTCGTCCCTCGGTTAAGTCCACCATGTGTGATTCACCAAGTTCTGCAAACTCAATCACACACATCAAATACAACATAACACTCTAACCTTAAACATATTCACACACACACATCAAAACCATGATCTTCCAATCATTTAAGGGCCGATTGCCTCAACAGTGTGTCGCTCGGTCGCATAGCCTGGCCCCACCTAAGGCTATGTCGGGCCCACCATGTACGAGTAAGATGGTACCGCTGGCGGGGGGAGGATCCCAAGGCTCACTTGGCCCGTGGCACCCGACTGAGTAGTTAGTAAGGATGCATGCCGACCAGAGTCCCAGGGCGAGGCGCCGAGTGTCTGACCCCGACCGACACCCCGAGGCATCTACTGCATTAGTCCTTAGTACGAGGCACTGATGGCCGAGCCTTGGACTCCCTGGTCACACCCCACGGAGTTCCAGTAGATGTTCTCTCTGCACCTTAACCATCTGGTTCAGGACTAGACTAACTGATTGTTAGTAGGAGCCCTAGTGGCAATTATGTGATGATTGACTAGGGACATTTTATATCATATTCTATCACACCCCACGGAGTTCCAGTCGACGTTCTCTCGGCACCTTAACCATCTGGTTCAGGACTAGACTAACTGATTGTTTGTAGGAGCCCTAGAGCCAATTATGTGATGATTGACTAGGGACATTTTGTACCATATTCTATCATTAATAAAGACATGTTTAGTTATTATACTTACTTTGTATTCTGTGCCGAATGACTAAGTATAATAATGTCCTTGTGTAGTAGGTTCTTATCTACATTATATCGATTGGTTGAATCGATAGTGAGATAATGTAGAGACACTAAATTATTCCTGGTCAAGCATTAATATTCAGAGACAATATTAATGCATGGAGACTAGCATGTAGGTCAACTGATGACTTGAGCTCACAAGTCATGGATATGTAATATCAAGTTGACACATGAGTATACATTGGAGAATATGTACTGAATGACCCACCATGAGAAAGTTTCATTGATTGTCATATGAGTGTCATAGACTTTCTCATATGACTATTGGTATGAGTAGTCCTTAGACCTGAAGTCACTACGGTTCCCTACATAAGGAGTTATGTACTTTGGCATCGTCAAACGTCACCCGTAACAGGGTGGACTATAAAGGCGATCACTGGGTATGTAATGAATTATGCGGAGGGATGTGATTGATGTAGATGGGATCTATCCCTCCCATATGACGGGAGTGATATCTGTGGGCCCCTTGATCGAGTAGGATTACTGAAACACATGACCATGCTCAAATGAGTCAGTATGAAATATTGAGCTCATTTGTTTGAGTGAGTCTACTCGGGGATCAAGAAACACAAGATTGATTGAGGATGACACGGTCTATGCCTCATTGGTCAATCTAGATATCAAGGATAGAAGGACAAGGTCATACATTATCATAGTCACGGAGGTTTAGTCGGATCTCGACTTTTCTTGTTACTTGGGTAGCAATGATGCATTGCTAGATGCCGCTCATTGCTTATGTGTCTAAAGTGTTTAGGCGCATTGCCAACGTCACGAGAACCTATTGGGTCACACACAAAGGACACGATGCTTTGGGAAACCTGAGCCCGAGTTGGGAACTCGGGAGACCTGAGCCCGAGTGGGAACTCGGGAGGTCAGTTAGGAAGCCCGAGTTAGGAACTCGGGAAGTCTGAGCCCGAGTTGGGAACTCGGGAAGACCGAGCCCGAGTTGGGAAGTCGGGAAGACCGAGCCCGAGTTGGAAACTCGGGAAGACCGAGCCCGAGTTGGGAACTCGGGAAGTCAGATCGGGAGATCTGCTCGACAGACTGGGTCGGCACTCGGCAGACTGGGTCGACACTCGGCAGACTATGTCGGAGCTCGGCAGACTGGGTCGGAGCTCGGCAGACTGGGTCGGGAGCTCGACACTCGGCAGACTTGGTCGGGAGACCGGTCGGAAGCCCGAGAGGCCCGGTCGGGATTAAAGGGAAATTCATTAAAGTGTTAAATGAAGGGAAAAGAAAAGATTCTTTTCTTGCATGGGAAATGATAAAGAGCCACATGAAAAGATGTGCTCTTTATTGGGAAGCCAAAGAGACACAAACCTCTTCATATTCATGGGATGAGTATAAAAGAGGGCCTTGTGACTTTGGATGAAGTCTTCTTTTCCTCTCCTTCTTCCCTTTCCTCTTCCCTCCCTCATCTTCCTCCTTTGGCCGAAACCCTACTGTTGAGTTCTTGGTGTTCTGCGAGCTACCTCAAGTTGCTAGCACAACTAAGGTAGCTCTCCCGAAGTTGAGAGATTGTGTCTGTGTGGATACGAGTAGAGGCACAGACACTTGAACGTGCAAGAGATCCGGCGCACCTTGGACGAGCGGGATAAACAAAGGGCACGCTTCAAAGGTATACACTGTAGATAGATCTATTAGATAGTTGAACATTGTATGAGTTTTCTTTCGCATGGATCGCTCGAGGGTTCTTGTTTCCGTTGCGTTTTTGTGTTTTAGTGCTGGGAGAACCCAACAAACACGACGACGAGACGGTCGTTTGGGAGACGAGTCTCTATTCGAATTAAAATTTTAATCTGTAGACATAGAGAGGTCTCTCATGTTCGACCCCGTGGTTGCTAAGGAAACTCTCAAGTCATACAAGGGATTATTCCCAACACCCGGCCTAGCTCGTGTGTCGCTCGGTCGGACAGCCTGGCCCCACCTAAGGCTATGTCGGGCCCACCATGTACGAGTAAGCTGGTACCACTGGCGGGGGGAGGATCCCAAGGCTCACTCGGCCCGTGGCACTCGACTCAGTAGTTAGTAAGGATGCATGCCGACCCGAGTCCCAGGGCGAGGCACTGAGTGTCTGACCCCGACCGACACCCGAGGCATCTGCTGCATTCGTCCTTAGTACGAGGCATCGACGGCCGAGCCTAGGACTCCCTGGTCACACCCCACGGAGTTCCAGTCGGCGTTCTCTCGGCGCCTTAACCATCTGGTTCGGGACTAGACGAACTGATCACACTCGAGCTCTCCCTGACTCGAGGAGTGCCTCGCGTCACACGGAGATATTACTTGCGTGACCCGATGTCATTCGGGTCGGCCGGTCGGCGGTTTGTCTTAGAATCTGTCCTTTGCCTTACAACATCCACTCCTTGACATGGTACCGGTAGCCGTGATACGGGCGTTAGCACAGGCCTTATCTAGTTAAAGCGTACGTCGCGGATATCCCGCTGACTCTGTACTTCCGTCATACCCTGGCACCCCGCACCACGCCATCCCTCACTGTGTCAGATGGAGTGGCGCCGATCGGCGCCATCCTGTAAGCTGATAGCGCTCGTGCCCCTGTCTCATTCGGGTACAGAAGGACGGTGGACGCAGACAGGAGCTCTCAGCTCACTCGGTTATATAAGACCCCCCGCTCTCCACTTTAAGGTATGCGCTATTGTGCTTTCATCCACTGTTCCATTGCTTTGCTCTATTCTTGCGGATACTAATATGATCGTCGGAGGGCCTTGTCAGGGACTTTTCCCTGCGAATTTGTTAATGGTCATTTTCTCTTAGGTCGGAGCCAGTATCAATGGTACTCAGGGGATTACTCTACTCTTGAAAGTTTATTTCACTCTACGACAAGATCAATGAGAATAAATTACTATTCCATGACAGATGATATATAGTCGATTATCATTTTATCGAGGAACAGGGGCGTTTCTTTTTATAATAAATCAACATATAATATACCTTTGACGATTCATAAAAAAGAACCCTTGTTATTTTTTCCAAAAATATTATTTATCTATTCCAAAAAAAAGTTTTCTTAACTTTTCCGGGGCATTTTCAAAATTAGACTTGCGTAATTAATGAATTATAAAAATGACGTCAAATTGATCTCATTGAGTGTTTTAGTTTTAAAGAAATAATTTTATTTTAAAAAATTATAATTCTGTCTTTATATTGACTTTTAACCAACTATTCATTTGGAGACATCTAATTATTATTACAACAGTTACTCCTATTTTCAACGCGGCAAAAGTACATGATGTTTAAGTGGAAATAAAGGCAGAGGGGTCCACTCCATGGACTTTTCTACTCCTTTGGCTTTTATCTTTTTTTTTCCTTAAGTTGAATCAATAAAAATTATCAATTGTCTGCATTTTTGTTCTTATTTGTTGAAAATATAAGAGGACGTTTGGTTTATATTTTTCAATCTATTTTTTATTTTTATTTTTTAAAAAATATGTTTAGTTTATATTTTCCAAAAAAAAACATAGCATTTTCTGAAAAATTGGAGAATGAAAAAATGTCGGGGGTATTTGGTTTGAGTCATTTTTCATTTTCATTTTTTAGAAAACTACATTTTCTAATTTTCTAGAAAATGATTTTTTTTTATTTTCCAATTTTCCAGAAAACGTTATGTTTTTTTTTGGAAAACAAAGTTGAAAAATACAAACCAAACATATTTTCCAGAAAACCGTATTTTCTACATAAAATGAAAATGAAAAACAGACTGGAAAATGCAAACCAAACGCTCCCGTCATTTTTCAGAAAACTAGAAAATACGATTTTCTGGAAAATGAAAATGAAAAATAAAATAAATCAAACGCAGATTGTCAAAATTTGATTATTCTCTTTGAATTAGTAGCATTTCCAAATATTTGAAAGGACAATTCGATCTGAGAATTTTTAAAAAAATAAATAAATAATCAGACCTGGTTTGATTTTAAAAATAAAAAACAACTAAATTATATTTAAATTAGCATCAATTAATAATGACCTCATTTTTAATATAATTGGGTAATAAATAAATAATTATTAAATTAAGATGATATGATATTTTAATGTATATTAAAAAATGTTTGTCAAATGTTAGTGCATGTGATGCCCGTACAAGTCCATAGCAAAAGAAGCATCCAATATGCTCTATTTATTCGGGGAGATGGATTTAAAACTAAGGAAAGTTTTTCATATGAAAAAATTTCCTCTATTTATTTTATATATATATATATATATATATATATATATATATATATATATATATATATATATATATTATATATATATATATATATATATATTGTTATAAAATAATAGAGCGATGGATTTATAAATCCATCCACTTATTCACTTGTAAACATAATTTTATCTATCCAAAATCGATCAGAACACCATTTTCCTTCCTTCCTCATCACGTTGCTGCCCTCAACCACACGCAGGCTGCATTGTGCGACCATCTACCTCACGAACAACCATGACATAGGGATGATAATTTTCTCCAAAATCGATGAAAGATCTGATTCCGGTTCAGATGAAGGAGGATATAGAGGGGATTTTTTTATACCGATTAAATAATTGGATTCAGGTATATGTATTCGAGTAATCGAGTATAGAAGCAAGTCTAGTAGAATCCTACTCATATTAGACACGAATACTCGATTAAATTATATATATATATATATATATATATATATATATATATATATATATATATTATATATATATATATATAGTTTTGATATGTCACACCCCTTACGCTGCACACCTCGTGAGCGCCTAAAAAATATTTCATTTTGAAATTTGTGTGCTTAATACTATAACCCAACCCTTAATATAATGGTAGTTGGATTGAATGAAGAAAAATTATTAGTATAGAAGATATTCTGAGGGACTAGAGCCGAAGGAAGAGAACTTCAAGGGGCAAGCCGAGGAAGTGAACTTCAAGGCATACGTGAAGGATGACTTCGGAGAGGATGAAAGTGAGTTTGTAAACTGGACAGTCGACTGGCAAGGGAAGCAGTAGACTAGCAGCGTTGAGAGGAAACTTACAGAAAGATCAGTCGACTGGTCCGGGTACCAATTGACTGGTTTGCTCAAAATAGAGTCGTTGGCTGGCCGTTTGCTGGACACCGGTCGACTGATCATGGTGGCAGTCAACTGGTGTCGGGGCTGAGATGTTTGTTAACAGTTATTTCCTCTACTTAAGAGGAGGCTTTGGGACATGATAAGGTTACAAATTGTGATTGTTAAATCCTCTTCTAAGTGCCCAGAGCTTTCAAAAGTCTATTCTCTTCCTCTTACTCTAAGTCTCATCTTGTAAAAGAGGAAAAGAGCATCTTGTGAGAGTTTATCCACCTTCAAGCTTGGTTGAAAAGAAGAAGAGCATAGTGAAGCTTGATTGTGTGGGTGTGGATCTTTGGATTAGTCACCTCAAGGAGGTGGAGGCCAAGTAAATCAAGGGACACTACAAGAAAAAATACTTTTAATGACATTGAAAAGTGTCATTATATATTACTTATACTGACAATTTTGATATAGTGACATTAAGTTAAAATGTCCTCTATAGTGATGTCGTCTAAAGTCTTATCACTTATGACAATTCTTAATGTCACTATAAAATAAAAATAGTGACAACACTAATAGCATGAATAATTGTTATAGTGACAAAAAATAGTGTCACTATAAGATTTGTAATGATATTTATATATGTTGTTTTATTATAGTAATGATGACAAATTTATATGTTCTTTAAAATTATTTATCATGACAATTATAAGTGTCTTGAATTTTATTTATAGTGATAATAAAAAATATCACTAATGATAGTTTATAAAGTTAATTTAAAATGTCTCGTTATGTAATTTATAGTGACACATATAAATGTTTGCTAGATTAGTTTATAAGGACATTTAAAATTATCATTAATAGTTATTTATTATGACATTTTGAAATGTCTTCATATGAATTTTGTAATGATATTTTCATCTACATGATTTGATGTTCTATTGTGACATAAAAAATATCATATATTAATAAATATCTCACCCATTTTTAATATTTTCATGATATAAATATTTACACATATAACTAATTAACATAAACACAAATAAAAATTTTAAATTAAAATTAAAATGCCAATCAATAATTGTCAATTTTTTTAAGATACAAGACTGTCAAATTGGTCACCTCAAAAAAATATCTATGCACTAATCACAATCACAAATGTACCCAATGTATTTAGTTTAAGAACTAGCAAAAAATTAAATCTCTCCTAAAGCAAAACATAACCAAACTTCCAAACTTTGTTGCATCTTTAATCTTCAACCATCACATCTTGAATAAAATCCAATATTCTTGTCACCTACAAAAAAAATCATATATTAATTTGTATAAATGAAATAAAATTAAAACAAACAAATCTCGACAGTACTAATATTGGCTCTCTAAAAAAACTCATTGATCTTGATAAGTGAAAGATGTCCTTCAGATTTCCATCCCCCTTTTTCCCATCTAGTCATGCATCATTTGATCAAGAAATACCTTTATTATGCTAGTTAAACAAAACAAAAGAAGTATTCTTCTTCAAGATAAGCATGTTTAGACAATTCAAGAGAAAAAGATAAACATAAAAATTTAGAGAAAAAAGAAAGACAACATACATCAACAAAAATAAAAATCTAACCTTATGCACCTAGTAGAAGTCTTCTTCATCAACTGTTAACTGCAAATATAATTAATATTAATTTTATAAGACACTAACATAATGAATATATAATAATAATAGTTAATTAAAAAATTACATATCATACCACATGACAAGGCCAAGCTATCATTCATCCAAGTGCATCCTCAAATCTTTGTAAAAGATCATATGGCCTAATCAAACTCTCTTCCCGTTGTAGGATAACTAGAACTTGTATTTCACATCAATTTGGTCCCAACGCCTGTCTTCCTACTTTAGTATTCGGATCCATGCTACGAACAACTCCTTTTGCCACAATTTTTGTCGGATCAAAAAGACTTTTTATCAAGATAAAACATCCAAGCTGGCAAGATTCGTAAGGTTGGTGCCATAGATTTAGGTTTGTTGTCAGGACCTATGCAAACGCCTCTTACATCTAGGCTTCAAACTCGCATAGGCAGTGCTGATACATGCGTAACAAATAAAAATTGGCATTCCAAAATGGAGAAGAAAGATGATAGAGTAAAAGTTCAAAAAAGGATAACAAGTAGAGGAGCCAGTGTGCACGAATCTTCACATTAATACCTAAAGAGTTTGTGTATCTAGCTAGTCATGAGCAGATGAATAAGACATGGATAAATTTACCAAATTGGCCTATAAAGTAATGAAAAAAGGTACCTGAATACTACAATCTCGCTCACCAAAATGGATGACATTTCCATACTTATCAGCAAGAACCTGAAAAGCCACAGCAAAGACAAGTGCTGTAGTTAATGAACAGTGAAGCAAAAATTTCCCTGAGACGTTGTTAATCATAGAAATTATTAGTTACATATCCTAGAGTAACCCATACAAGGATTTTTTGGGAAAGAAAAAAAGTAAATATTGGAAAATAAGCAAACATTACAAAATTTCCTATATGTGATATTATGATGGTCCATTAACAAGACCAAGCCTATATGACAATATCGAAATTTACAGCTGATTGTCTTTCTTCTATAAGCTTACAACGTAGTAGATATATAGATATCTAAAATTAAGTTATCCTTACAAGAAAAGCATAATCTATTATGATACAGGCTTTCTGTAATTAGTTCACTGGTAATCCATCACCTTTTGGTCATTGTTATTCATTTTCCTCTTCCCAGAACTTTACTCCTGTCTATAAACTTTGTCACTAGGAATGCATTAATAAAGTGATTTTTTATGAAATAATTACTCTAACATAACAAAAAAAAAATGAAATTATAATAAGGAAAGAGGCTTCAACTTGAGGTTAATGATAGTCTATGAGATCATAAAAGAAAATAATGGGGAAATCTATATGCCTTTTACCACGGAGAACTAGTTTTAGAATTTGCTCATGGCCTCAGTTGTGTCATAATGATAAGCGGGTTTAATTTAGGATTTTTTATGGTTGAGGCATCAGCTAACTTAGTATAAACCACTGATACTGGTCAAGGGCTCAAGGCATCAACTAACTTAGTATGCACCACTGATGCTGGTTGAAGCATCAGATAACTTGTCAATGGTCATGGGTTATCCCAGAACCATGTACTCAGTGTGTGAATTTTCAGAACCTTTTTGTGTCAATTGTTCTATTATTCTATCTATATGCATAAATGATTCTTTTAAAAAAACAAATAAAAACACACCTGAATGATCACAAGAACAAGATATTACCTGAAACTCAATATGCCTTGGATTTTGGATATATTTCTCCAAATAAACTCCATCATTTCCAAATGCAACTTGTGCCTCACTCTTAGCTTGCTGCATATTGAAAAAAATACTGATAAGTGTGGGACTTCAATTAATTCCATGATTAAGATTCTAAGAACTAACTTAATCAATGAAGAGGGAAGGAATCGAGGAACATAGACTCCTTCCTCTATCGTTTACTTCGTAGGTGAGCCCAAGTGAGGGAAGTTGCACACCTCCGCAGAACAAAAATTCACTTAAGATGCTTCTGTCTAAACATGGATGGAAGTGACGAACTGAACAATTAACATCCCCAAAATATCAAGATTATTTTTGTCTATCAATTACCTTGTCCTCTTAATTTGTGAGCTTGGTAGAACTGATTGATTTCTCATTCTATTGCTCAAAAAATCGTTCATGGAATTCCTTGAATTCACTAATATGGTGTTGTTAATTCTTTGATTCCATTGTGGGATACTGGTTAGAGCTCTACCAGGTTGTGGTTATTGTCCTCCCAAAAAGCAAAAAGAAAGCGTATGAACCCACATCAAAGAATTCAAAATTCTTTAAGAAGATGAGAGGGTTTAGTTCTTCCAATATTCTTGGCAGCTAATAACACAGTGAACAACTGAGCCCAAGGATCAATATCACCATATGCTATGAGCTCTTTATGAGGCCTTCTATACCAAACAACACCATGATATAAAAGCTAAGAAACTTACAATGCTGATAAGGAAAACAATGGAACATAGTGAACTCGAGAAGAATGAAAAGAGAAACTCATTTTATATACCCTAGATACACCATTTTCAGCTGTTATTATTTAGGTCAAGACTGCAATTTAGCCTTTGGTTCAACCTTTTGTGTAAATGATTTATAATCACGATGATAGAAAAATACAAATAAAGACAGGAAACATAATTATAGTATAGAACAATGAAAATAAAACAATTACAACAATATATCAAATTGAGTACACATTGAATACAAAATATATCAAATTAAGCAATTAAGCAATCCATGTAGAAATGTTTATATAATACATCACATTTTAGTCAACCTAAGTAATCTGTAGTTCCATTCAGAAAAACTTCCCAAATGAACTCGAGCAGTCATATAAGATAATAAGCATACGAGGGCTTCAATCGCAGAACTAAGCTTACGAGGGCTTTCTTAAACAAAAAAAAATTAATTGTGTTTCACAGAACTTGAATTCAATTCACCTTCATGTGTTTCACAGAGCTTAATATATATAGCAACAGAGTTACCCAATTTGAAGTGTAGGTTCACATTCTATGGGCTGAAAGAATCCATCGCCCGATGGTTGAGGCTGCTGGCGGACATAAGCTACAGCATGAGCACTTGGATCCCATAGTTGTTGATTGGCTTGAGAACTTTCATGCAACTGCATCTCACAAGTCATAACAAACAAAAAAAAACCATGCGAGCTTCTGCATATTTACATCTATTTTCTTTGAGAAATAAACTATTGCATTTTAAGCAGAAGATAGTTTGTATATATTATGTAGAACATGGTTGTTAAAGAAAAAAAATAATTTTTCATGAAAAACAAACAAATGTGATGGAGTCACACCAACAACATGATACTATGGTATTTTTTGCAGGAGCAACAGCAACAATAAAGCCCATATGACAAACCGTAGCTTGTTGGTACACATGAAAAGAAATAGGACTCCGCATCTAGCGTTAGCTACAGAATTTTTTTTCCTCGTGTCATCTCTTCAATTATAGAAAATTTTTAGAAATTAAAACAAATGTATTTGTGTTGAAGGCAATTTTTATAGTGCTAGTACATTACATTTGTAAGGAATAAGTTACAAAACGCTACTAGTAAATTCTTCCAAAAATAAATCGAGAAACTAAATAAGGTAAGTAACCAAGGAGTAAAACAACAAGGGAAGTCTTGTAGATGCATCTCAATGTAGCCATATGAACCTTTTGATAATGCAGACCTGAGACTGAGAGCCACTTTTAGCCACAATTCCAATCACTTTGCTTCAACTGAACTTGTGGATCCCATAGTTGTTGTGTATATCAATGATTATCGTTCCTTTATGTTTATTGCTTCAACTGATAAAAGGTGGTTATTTTCATAATGAAATATCAGAGTTGTACAAGCTAAGGGATTTATATCAGAGAGGGTTGCCATAATATTTGTCACGCCCCGAGACTGTTGGAACCGTTGATCCAATATAAAATCGGACAACATCTCCCCTGTTCGGCGGACAATTTACACAAACACACAAACCACGCAGTTTATAAATTGGCATCAGGCCTCAAAACAGATATATATAAAGGATAAAAATGTTAAAACACTATACTAGAAATATAAACTCACCTGAACTGCCCCCTGGGCAGGTACGTAGCCAAAACCACAAACACAAAGTCCAACAGAGGACTCAAAAATACAATACCGTACGAATAAATCCAACACAAGCCCACGATATATGAAACGAATACAAAACGTAGACTATGCTATCAAAAGAAACAAAAACCAGCGGAAGCCTCCATCCAAAAGGAGTCGTGGGGACCCGGGACTGGCAACTGGGCTCCTCCGGCGATCTATCAACCTGAAACAAAAATATTACGACGGGTGGTGAGTCCAAGTGGACTCGTGGGTATATAGAAAGATATGCATGGCCGAAAAGTAGCTAAAACAGCTATAAAGAAACAACAGGATACAGTCTCCAGCATAATATCAGAAGTATGCATAACTGAATAAGAAAGGACTGTACATACCCGAAATCAGTCTATCATGATCATAATAGGACTCGAACCATACGAGCAAGCGTAGGATCAACAAACCATACCAAAAGTACATCCTGTATGTGCATGTCAAACAAGTGCAGCAAGTAAATGCAGCAAACACAATCAATGCACCGATGCATCATATGCACATGATGCAATGTCATGGTCACCCCCTAACTCCAGTCAAGCCACCGAGACAGACGATACTGTGTCGGCCGAGTGGGTAGAGCTGTGACACTGTCAGCACTCTGCCATCACTACTCCTGAGTGACAGAATGGACAGGATGCTGGTGGAGTAAACACTCCGCCCCATGTATATATGGGGGAGATATCTCTCTCATCTTCTCTGGTCTATGGAAAGAGAAGGGATCCCTGCCTGCTACCACGCTCCGGAACCACTACCCATGAGCGGACGAGCGGAGCAGTACAGAGCCAATGCACACACCCAGCGGTATCCACTAACCCATGAGTGGTCGTGTATGCATATCATGTGCCGGAAGACGATTAGGCTCAACCACAAGGGAGTCGCTGATCGCCGGCATGCAACAGTGCAGGTATGGTGCATGACTAACACATGCAACCCCTACCAGGTCATCGATGCATAACTCAACCTATAATGCACAGGTCATATGTATGCATCAAAACCCAATAAATCCTACATCTAGACACACGTGCAAGTATGAGCAGACTCAACTAATGCAAATATCAGGTGACATGCCATAATAACCCAATCAGTCCATATCTAGACACACGTGCAAGTATGACTAGACTCAATCAATGCAACCATACAATGGTATGCTAATCTCTATCCACATACTCATACTCATACCAATGCTATACAGAATCAGATAACAATAAACGAGACTGTATAGAAAGAAATTCCGATCAAGTATGACTAGACTCAATCAATGCAACCATACAATGGTATGCTAATCTCTATCCACATACTCATACTCATACTCATACCAATGGTATGCATATCTAGACACACGTGCAAGTATGACTAGACTCAATCAATGCAACCATACAATGGTATGCTAATCTCTATCCACATACTCATACTCATACCAATGCTATACAGAATCAGATAACAATAAACGAGACTGTATAGAAAGAAATTCCGATCATATCCAAGAACAAGCATAAGTATCAAGCAGGATAACAACACGGTAACAGATAAAGGTCAAAATCAACCTACTGTATAAATAATCATATAGCCATGCATAAAGATAAAGTGGACTACAGAATACAAGTAAGAAGTACCCGCCTCCAAGAGTGAAGTCCGTATCAAACAAGAAAGAACCACCCGCCAATAACCCAATCAAGCTCCTGTATCAAGGATGTATTTAATTAGCTATTACAAAGATAGTAGTTAGCTAACAAGTCCCTAAATCATATTAGGGTTAACATAATTCTCATATTTCATTTAATTAACTTAATTAAATGATTAATCCTCATTTATTTGGGATTGGGTTTTCTAATTTTAGGTTTGGGCTACACTTAACCCATAGTTTCCTCTTCCAGGAAATCAACTCATATTAATCACCTTATAAATCCAAATTTACTTAACTATCAGTTTGATCAATTGGCTAATCCGATATAACCTAAACTACCACAGTTTCTCACACACAACAAATAGGAAGAACCAAAGGAATAACCAAATCCAAATTGGGAGTAATTCTCCTACATCTATTCGGGATTATCACAAAATAAACACATCAACACCTTACCTCAATTCAAAACTTCCTCAGCTGCTTAGAACAGAACCGGGACTACACCAAATAGGAAATCCAATGCAATTCCCTTTTCCCCCCAGCTTGAATTCACATAACCCAGCTCAATCCACTTTCACATGGATCGCAACAGGGGTATCTAATGGCGATAGCTGGAGCAGATTCAAGATAGAACAAATTATAACGCAATCGGAACTCATCTCAGATCTATTATTCAATCAGGAAGTCATTTGAAGTCCCTGCCTCTTACCTGTGCCGGATTCCTCACGCGCTTGAATCCGGGCTAATACAACCGGAATCCCCCAGAGGAAAATCACCACAATCCTAAGCTAACACACTCCATCCTCGATCCCAGCTCAGGTCCCTTTTCTTGTCTGAAATCGTCAACAAGTTGTGTGATGGGATCAATCAGAAAACATGTCACCAATCCGACCAAAACTCTTGCGTAAAGAAGGTAATGCAAGCAGCGTTTTCTTGTGATCTCACCTTAGGCCCGACGATGGAAGGTAACCCTTAGGGTCGTCGTCCTCGGTGAACCTTTCAAGCTCCGACCCTAGTATCTATCTCCCGATCAGCCCCCACTCTCTGAGAGGAGAGATCCTCGGTTCTAGTAGTCCGATGGCTCAGCTTCGTTCGCTCGAGGTTGTCAAGGGCACACAAGGGGGTCGTCGGCGCTGGTGGACGGAAGAGGCGATGGTGGTGTCGACATGCGGCTAGGGCGTGCGAAGAAGAGAAAGGGAGGCGCTGCTGCGATCGGTTGTGGAATAGGGTTCGCCACACCGGAAGAAGAGGAAGACGATGAAGAATGAAGGGCGTCGGCTGCGGCGAGTGAAGAGGAGGAATCGGGAAGTTTGGTTTGCTGCTAGGTCACTCGTGCGTAGGAGAAGAGAAGAGGAGCGAGGTGATCGGGCGTTGAATTGAATGCGGCGGCCACACTGAGCCCTAGCCGGCTCTTAAGTGGCCTTTTGCATTTTGGTCCAATGAGTTTTGACTTTTGCAATTTCATCCTTAGGTTTAAAATTGTTTTGCACATTAGCCCTTGTAACTATTTGTTTGAATTATAATTTAGTCCCTAATTTATGTCCAAGGCTTCGGAAACCCTGGAACCTTCCCGGTAACCCTCCGAAACTTTTCGAGACCGGATTAAAAATATCGGATTTAACAATATTTCTGAAAATGACTCTAGAAATAACCTGAAGACAAGATACTTCATTTTTATAGTAGAGGCTTTTCTTATATATGATAATGAAAAATCTTATTTATGCAAATTAAGCGGCCAAAATTTTAACATCAGGAAAAAAACACGTCAAATTCTGTATTATCAAATTGACAAGAGAAAATCATACAAGGAACTGATGAGCTCCGTACAGGAAATAGAAGAACAAAATCAATTCCATGTGTTAGCACAATACAAGACAAATGGGAAAGAAAAAGAAAATTGATTCCAAATAACTGGTATAAATCAAACTTCTTGACAACGATCATAAATAATGGATTATGAGACACAGACAATTGACCAAAAGTTGATACATACAAATATGAGTATACCCAAGAAAACAATTCAATTAAAATTGAAAATAGAAGGTCACAGCATATGTCTATGTATTTATATGAGAAGGAGAAACTAACCCTTGTGGATCTTGTTGGAACTCGGATGGCTAGAGAGGGGGGGTGAATTTAGCCAATCACTTAAACTTTAGCACTTATCAAAATTCTGCACTTAAACCGTTTAGTAGCACAGCGGAAAGAATAGAAACAGAGTATGCAGAAAACTAGAACCCTAAGCTAAGCACAAATGCAAGACGCTAACAAGAGGGTTTACAAGGTTCGAGGATAACTTGCTCCTACTCCTTGGTGTGCCCTTAAGGTGGGCGATCCCTTGATCGTCGACAGATCAAGCCCTGGAAGATTCGGATAGAAAGCAACCTCCTTCTCGGTGGAGTAACCTCTCCACAGCGTTTCAATCAAAGATATAGTTTTTAGCACAATAAAACACAAGAAAGATCTTACTTAGCACTTAACACAGACAAGAACACAGCAAGCTTCCTCCGACCTCCACCCAGCGACGATCTCACGCAAGAACCCTTTCTCCGTGTCTTCTCGCTGTTGGACTCAAAGCCTCTTGTTCCTTCCTCCAAGTGCTCAAGCAAGGGATGGTTGCTTCAAAGATCACAGTAGCTTTCTCAAGAGTGGATGATCAGCCAAGAGTACAAGCACGCAGCAAGAAATCGTAGCACAAAACCAAGGCAACCAAGAAGTTCTTCTTGCTCTGCTCCACACCGCTCCTTTTGTTTCCCTCTTGAGCGCCAGGTGACACCACCTCACTGCAGCCTCCAGCTGCTCCCCTGAACCACCAGCCACCACTGAGCTCTTCTGGACTCCCTGAGCTTCCCTCAGACCAGCCCCAGTCAGCAGCTCCAGCCAGCGCCAGCGTCCATTGCAACCTAAGATGGAAAACAGACAAACCTGCTCCAAGGAAAAGCCTCCATTGACTCTCCTTGAGTGTTTGAATCCTTCCCTGTCATCTGCAGCTTAATCAGAGTATTAGCACAACATATCACTCAGTAAATCACGTATCAGAGATCAAATGTAGAGAATCGGATATGGTCAGACGCGATCAGAGCGTCTGACAATGCAATTTGAATTAAAGTGATCGGTCACCGGACCGATCCAGGGCTTGTGGGTCGGTCACCAGACCGATCCACCGCTTTGCTAGGACTCCCAGCTCTCACGGCGACTCAAGCCTGATCGGTCACCAGACCGATCAGAGTGAAGCCTGATCGGTCACCACACCGATCAGGACAGACACTGTCCGATCAGGCTCAAGCCTGATCGGTCCACGTCTGAGTGAACAGTAACCGCAGAAATCAAATCCTAAGTCTTTGATCGGTCACCAGACCGTTCACGAACTGATCAGCGGGGGAACTCAACTCACTGTATGCTCCCTGATCGGTCACCAGACCGATCAGGAGCAAGGCAGTGAGGAAGCTGCCTGCTCCCTGATTGGTCACCAGACCGATCAGGAGCCAAGCAACGAGGCAACGGCCTGCTCCCTGATCGGTCACCAGACCGATCAGGAGCCACACAGTAGGTTCCCAACCTCACTGTGCGCTCCCTGATCGGTCACCAAACCGATCAGTCATCGCTGGATCGGTCACCAGACCGATCCACGAAGGAGCAGCGTGCCAACTTCCCTGATCGGTCACCAGACCGATCCAGGGACTCAAACCTAGCCCTCCAAGCTAGGATTTCGTCCAACCTAGCCTTCCAAGCTAGGATTTCATCACCTAACCCTCCAAGTTGGGATTTCTCACCTAACCCTCCAAGTTAGGACTTTTCACCTAGCCCTCCAAGCTAGGACTTTTCACCCAACTCTTCCGAATTAGGACTTTTCCAGACCTAGCCCTCCAAGCTAGGACCTGACCCTCCAAGCCATGACTTTTTTACCTAACCCTCCAAGTTGTGACTTTTCACCTAACCCTCCAAGTTAGGACTTTTCACCTAGCCCTCCAAACTAGGAATTTTCACCTAACCCTTCCGAATTTGGACTTTTCAACACCTAGCTCTCCAAGCTAGGATTTTTCACACCTAACCCTCCAGGTTAGGATTTTCCAACACCTAGCCCTTCAAGCTAGGATTTTCCATACCATGTCTAATTCTCGATCAGGACTTAATCATAATCATAATCATCAACCTAAACTAAAATCGATGTCAACACCAAAACAACAATCAGGATCAGACTACATCAACAATCTCCCCCTTTTTATTGTTTGACAACCCGATTTTAAGTTTAGGGATTCTCAATCAATTTTCTTAAATTCAGAATCATAGGAGAATCAGGATCCTCCCCCTACAACATAATCATCCTAAACTTAACCAACCACACTCTCCCCCTTTGTCGAACATCGAAAAGGGTCTTGAAGGGCTGTTAAGTTTACCATACTCCCCCTCAACCCTAGGGGTATCCCAAATCAACAAAGATATGATTGATTTTAGACACACATACGAACACATATGACAAAGATAAGTCATGGCAAAACAAGCATATGTATCATATGGGCATGGCATCGTAAGCATCAACATAGCAATATAGAATGAGACATACAGGCAGATAGTAATCATGTGAATACATATAAGCCAACATCCTAAACATGATATGGTAAATATAACATACATGCAAACTATCAGATGCATCATTTAGCAAAATTTAGTCATAGTCAAGTGCATCAAAACCAAATAACTAAACAGATGCATACCAATACATCGAAGTCAAAGCAAGTGTGGCACAAGGCCATAAGAGTCAAATCACAGGGCATACAACCCGAAAGTCATACGATCAGAAAGGCAAATATCAAGCAGACACAGAGTATATCAGCCATCAGCGGGGGGAGGGGGTCAGCCTGCATCGGATCGTCCAGTGTGTCATCATCAGCAACAAGGGACCCATGTGCAGCATTACCGGAAGGCACATCCCCAGGAAATGTATGTCGGCGCCACTCATCGTACCAGGTTTGCTGCAGCGTGCGAACCCAGAGACATCAGACTCCACTGCCGTCAGTCTGCGGTCGAAAGATCGGATCTCCGAGCGGACCTCCTCGCGATAGATCTCTCGCAAATGTAGATCCTGCTGGATGGTCCAATCGAGCTCTGAAATCTGCCAGCGCAGATCTGGCTCGGGCTCATCGTAGTAATCAGCAGCAGCAGCAGCAGCAGCAGGAGCCGCCTGAGGAGCAGCAGCATCGGCTGGCGCCTGAAAATGTGGACCTCCCCCAGGTAGCTCGCCGAGACCCCTCCCATCCTTCCAAACCAAAGCCCTATCATGATCCCTGATAATGATGCCAGACTTGGCAAAAGCCCGCCGGCCAAGTCTGCAATCCTGTCGGACCATGGGCACTGTCCTGCCCTTGGTGACATCAACACCTACTGACATAAGCCAGTCGGTGATGACGTGACCAAAAGGCATATAGACCGTACGACGGCTCGGCTCTCGATAGGTTAAGATGGACTGAAAGATACTCTCCATGATATTGAAGTCCATCCGGTGGTGCATGCCGTAGAGCATCAAGCAGTGATAGGGTCGGATCTCTGTCAAAGGCTTGGAGGTGATTGGAAGGATACAGTTTGTGATAATCTTGAATAAGATATAATCAGTAGGCGAGAGACGGAGTGCTGCAAAGGTAGGAAAATCAGGACCCAACTCATCGAGACCGGCTGGGCGGGGATGATCAAAGAAGTGTTGATAGATAGAGTCGGGGGTGACGCCCGCAAAAGGAGCCAAAAGAGGGTCAAGGAGCTCGGGATATATCGAATACAGGTTGGGCGATCATCGACCGCCTAGGTACTCTGCTAGAATCTCATAAGAGAAATCATGATTTCTCTTGGCGACCCGAGTAGTGAATTCAAAACCCTCTTGTGGTCCCTGCTGAAGATTATTGTAGAACTCCGATACAAGGTCATAATTTATGGTCCGCTCTAAGGAAAGAAGGAAACCCAGGTTGTAAAAGGTGACTATCTCCATGATGGAGGGGAAGTGCTCGGTCAGAAAGGGAGCATCAATCGATTGGCAGGATAGCAATTTAAAGGTCCTGGACTGAAAAGCCTGCTCGCAGGCAGCATTTGGAAAGCGAGAACTAGAGGAAGGCTGAGGCCTTCAGGTGGGTGCTGATGAGGAAGGGGTTTTGCCACTCGAGCTACCCTCCATTTGTTCCTTTCCCTTAGATGATTTCCTAAAGGTTGGAATAGATCATAGCAAGAATCCGCATAATGGGAATCATGACACAAGATTAAAGGATCACAAAATCAATACGAGAGTTGATCATGGTATAGAATAATCAAGTGAACATGAGGTGGAATTGATCACATGAACATAGGTTTAACCAAGAGTTGATCACACACATAGTTTGAATCAATTGGACAGGATCAAATTGAACATATGAACATAGTTTAATCAAGGACCCAAGATTTTATCACAAAGACATAATCATAAGGTAAGACATTTGATCAAAGGTAAGACATAGCAAGGTAGGGTCACGGCCAACACATGAGGTCACGACACAACATAAGAACACCAAAAGAAAGACCATGATTAGCGCAAATACACAATCAATGAATTGATATGTACGACAAACTAAACACAAACGCTTACTTAGGTGTCATTGATGTGTAGTGATGAAGATCTTGGAGTCTGGAAGAAGAGGCTTGCGTAGTAGAAGCTCACGGCGCAAGAGATGAGCGCATGATCTTGAGCAAGAAGGAACTTGCAGAAGAAAAGGAAACGCTCGCAGGAAGTCTTCTCAGAACCGCACGCGTGCACACAAATGCTCACTCGCAAGAGGAAGAAGGAGATGAGGGGAAGGCTCTCGCACGGGAGTTAGATTCGGCGCAAGTAGTGAGATTCGGCGCTAGGGCTTGGGAGAAGAGGGGTTTTGCGAAGTTATTAGGTTGGTGGATCGGTCCACCAATCGAAATTTAATGTGATTGAATGGATCACCGTTCGATCTGAGAGCGCCCAGACCGATTAGGCTCTGGCCTGATCGGACTGGCCTGGTCCTGATCGGTCGGGTGACCGATCAGGCAGGATCCTGATCGGTCGGGTGACCGATCAGGCAGGATCCTGATCGATCGGTTGATCGATCAGGATGCGATCAGTAGGGTCGGATGATATTCGGGAAGCCCTCCTGATCGGTCTGTGGACCGATCACCATAGAGTGCCAGATCGGTCCGGGGACCGATCCAGGCAAGCACAGAATGGTTGGACAAAAATCAGCAAAGTCTCTGCCGACCCCTCTGATCGGTCTGTGGACCGATCACCGCAGGAGGGAGCCAGATCAGTCCGGGGACCGATCAGCCCTACACTTGATCGGTCCAGTGACTGATCAGGGTTCCTGATATCGCCTGATACGATCTGAAACTTTCAGTTTCAGATTTCCAAGTGAATTTTGACAAGATCTGATGAAAGATATCGATTTTGGAAGTGATCCCTTGACTAAGATTGATCCCTGAACAAGGATCAAAGGTCCTTATAGGTTCAACAATCACTTTGCTCCACCCAAGTGGAGTCAAACTCAATCAACAATCATTCAATCAAATTTTAACCAAGATTGTGCCAAATTCAAATTTCCAATCAAGTTTCCTTGATTGGAATGTCCAAGTATGATCATGGAGCCAAGTACACATATGTTATGCATTGGTTTTCCCCATACTTGGTCACCGAAGTGATTTTTATCTCGTCAACTTAATTTCTCAAGGGATGCATTGACATTTTGAGAAATTGAGTTGATCCTAACATTTCACCCGATTTCTAGCAAACAAAAATGTTTTGGTAAACCTTATAGTTTGTGTGAGATGTCCCCAAAGTTACCCAATTATATCCCAACAATTAGAACTTATCATGAAGGGTTTTGAATGTATTTTGAAAACTATGAAGCGCGACACATTCCCAACTCCCTTCTTAAGAAGCTAAACTCATTTTCGGTGAGTGGTTTAGTGAAAATATCAGCGAGGTTTGATTTGGACTCTACATGTGAGAGTACAATATCTCCCCTAGCAACATGATCCCTAATGAAGTGGTGACGCACTTCAATATGTTTGGTCCTAGAGTGATGGAATGGATTCTTGGTTAGATTAATTGTGCTAATGTTGTCACACAACACTTGGACACTTTTGTAACTCAATCCATAGTCCTCTAGAGTATGAATCATCCACAATAATTGTGATATACTCTCTCCCATAGCAATATATTCTGCCTCGGTCGTGGAGAGAGCAACACAATGTTGCTTCCGACTTGACCAACTAACTAGAGATGATCCTAGAAATTGGCAACCCCCACTCGTGCTTTTCCGATCCAACTTACATCCAACGTAGTCGGAATCGGTATAGCCAATTAAATCAAAAAATTCGGTACGGGGGTACCAAATATCGACTCCAATTGTACCTTTAAGATATCTCAAAATTCTCTTAACATCGATTAAATGAGATTCCTTGGCACAAACTTGATACCTAGCGCACATACCCACAGCGAAAAGAATATCAGGTTGACTAGCTGTGAGGTATAGCAAACTACCTATCATGCACCGATATTGAGTCAAATCAACGGGTTTACCACTGTCATCATTATCTAGTCTTGTGTTTGTAGCCATGGGAGTGGTCACCTCTTTCGAATCACTTATATTGAATTTACAGAGCATTTCCTGAGTATACTTCGATTGGTTCACATGGATCCCATCTCGGGTTTGCTTGATTTCAAGTCCAAGGAAGAAAGTCAACTCACCCACCAGACTCATTTCAAATCACTTTCCATGTGTCCAATGAATTCATTTAAATAGCCCTTGTTATTTGAGCCACAAATTATGTCATTGACATATACTTGGGTCACAAAAATATTGTCACCATCTCTCCGTAGAAATAGTGTAGGGTCTATTTGGCCTCTTACAAAGCCTTTTTCAATTAAAAATGTCGACAACCGCTCGTACCAAGCTCGGGGTGCTTGTTTAAGGCCATAAAGTGTCTTTTTGAGCTTGAACACGTGGTTTGGAAATTCGGTACTCTCAAACCCCGGAGGTTGTTCGACATAGACCTCTTCTCTAATCAAACCATTTAGAAAGATCGATTTGACATCCATTTGGTATAATTTGAAACCTCGATGTGCTGCAAATGCAAGCATCAATCGAATGAACTCTAATCGTGCCACGGGAGCATAGGTCTCATCATAATCAAGGCCTTCGACTTGACTGTAGCCCTTGGCTACTAAGCGTGCCTTGTTTCTAATGATTTCTCCCTTATGGTTCAATTTATTTTTGAAGACCCATTTGGTTCCAATGATGGTGATCTTCTTAGGTCTAGGGACTAAGTTCCAAACTTGACTCCTTTCGAATTGACCTAGTTCATCTTGCATTGCAATGATCCAATCGGGATCATTTAATGCTTCATCAATTTTTCTAGGTTCAATTTCGGAAATTAGGACAACTTCATTAGCCTCATTCCGAAAGAATGATATAGTTCTAACCCCGTGGTGGATGTCTCCAACAATTTGGTCTTGGGGATGACTAGAGGCTAATCTAGTTTGCCTAGGTGTTGGTGGTGCTTCTTGATTGGGTTCACTAGACACAAGCTCCGCCTCAGGATCCGGCTGATCTATGGGTTGTCTAGGCTCACCGTCATCGGATTCATCACCATCAACAACATTTGGACTTTCATTCAAACTTAGTCTCGTAAGTTCGAATTGGACTTCATCTTCTGATTGACCATTGACTTTCAGAATTTCTTCAAAGACAACGTCAGAAGACTCTTCAACTAATCTGGATGTCTTGTTGTAGACTCGATAGACTTTGCTAACTAGGGAATACCCGACTAGTATCCCTTCATCAGCCTTTGCCGTGAACTTTCCAAGGTGGTCCTTGGTGTTTAGGATGAACACCTTACAACCAAACATCCTAAGATGTTTAACCGTAGGTGGTTTCCCAAACCAAAGTTCATGAGGAGCCTTTCCCAAGAACCTATGGATGAGGACTCGGTATTGCACATAGCAAGCTGTATTTACAGCTTCAGCCCATAAGTAACTCGGTAGAGAGTACTCATTAAGCATGCTTCGTGCAACTTCTTGTAGAACACGGTTCTTCCTCTCTATAACACCATTTTATTGTGGTGTTCTAGGAGTGGAGAACTCATGTTTATAACCTCTATCTTGACAAAATTCTAAAAATCGTTGATTTTGAAATTCACCTTCATGATCACTTCTAATTGTCTTAATTGTTGATGATTTTTCATTTTTTAACCCTTCTACAGAAGGAAATAAAAACATCTAAGGTTTGGTCCTTATATTTTAGAAATAAGTCCATGTATATCTAGTAAAATCATCAATGATAACAAAGCAATATCTACTTCCATTCAATGATATGATAGTGCTAAAATCAAATAGATCGATGTGAAGTAAATCTAAAGCGGTAGATGTACTTACAATGCTTTTACCTTTATGCGCAGATTTTGTTTGCTTACCCATTTGACATGCATCACAAAGTTTGTCCTTTTCATACTTGATGCTTGGTAAGCCACGGACTAACCCCTTGTTAGCCAACTTCCGGATGTTCTTCATATTCACATGTGCAAGTCTCCGGTGCCAAAGGGTGGACTCTTCTTCTTTTGACATGAGACACTTAGCAAAAGCATTAGTAGCACTTTTAAATGAAACTTGATAAATATTGTCTACTCTTGTTCCTACTAGTACCGTGTCCAAGGTGTCATGTTGTCTAACTAGACATTGACTTGGTTGAAAATCAATTGTGTAACCCGTGTCACACAATTGACTGACACTTAGGAGATTAAATGTCATCCCCTTGACTAGAAGGACGTTTAAGATTCTAAGACATTCGGATATTTGAATGTCTCCTATTCCTATGACCTTAAGACTACCATTGTTACCAAATGAAACATTACCTCTACTTTTCTTGTGAAGTGTGGTAAACAATGATCTATCCCTGGTCATGTGTTTGGAGCACCCACTATCAACGAACCAAGTTGATAGATGCTCCCCCTCAATCATAACATACACAATTCGAAAAATAGAAGTTTTAGGTACCCAAACCTTGGGACCTAAAGCACCTACTAAACAAGTCTTAGGCACCCATGCCTTGACAACTTTCTTTTGAACCCTAGGTGTCTTAGATTGTCTCATATCAATCCTAGACATAAGAGACACAAATGAAGGTTCTTTGGGTCGGTAACCAATACCGGTCCTATTGTAGACTGCCCTTTGGGCATTCAAAATCATGTCTAGGGTTTTTGAGCTTGTAGAGAACTTCTCAAGAATATTCTTGAGTCTCTCAACTTCACTCTTTAATGATTTGTTTTCATCCTCTAGCAATTCATCATGCAAATCATCAACATCCTCAACCCTCAAGGGTTTCGAATGTTCAACCTCAAGTTTCAATGATTTAATTTCATCCTCTAACATTTCAACATGCAAATCATCTATGTTATCATCCCTAGATGATTTCATCCTCTAACATTTCAATGATTTACTTTTTGACTTCTTCAACATATTGGTTAAACATGCAATAGCTCTATAACATTTCTTAAGTTCGGGGGAAGTTACCTCTTCATCATCCGAAGATGATGAAGCCGCGTTTGAGGAGTTGGAAGATTCATCACTGCTTTCTTGATCTCCCAATGCCATGAGTGTCACATGCCGTGTACTCTTCTCCTCCTTTTCTTCTTCGGATGAACTTGTGGAGGATTCATCCCAAGTGGCCTTCAAGGCCTTCTTCTTCCTTGCTTTCTCTTCTTTCTTTTTGGATTTCTCCTCCTTCTTCTTTAGCTTTGGGCATTCATTCTTGAAGTGCCCTTTCCTACCACACTCATAGCAAGAGGCATTAGACTTATCAATTTTAACTTCACTAGAGTTACCTTTACCCTTGAAGCGTCGACCCCTTCTCATCATCCTTCTCACAAAATTAGTCATCTCGGAGGAAGAAGACCCGCTGCCATCTTCCTCGGAATCCTATTCGGACTCGGACTCGGATGAGGATGAGAAGACCTCCTTCTCCTTCTTCTTCTCCTTCTTCTTCTTATTGGATCGTTCCCCTGTAACTAAGGCAATCCCCTTCTCCTTGGGGCCTTTGTTAGCCATTTCATGCAATTCCATTTCACAAAACAAATCATCTAACTTAACAATTGATAAATCCTTAGAGACTTTGTAGGCATCCATCATGGATGACCACAAAGCATTCCTTGGAAATGCTTTCAATACATACCTCACAAGGTCGTGATTCTCGACCTTTTCATCAATAGAATGAAGCCCGTTAAGACTTCCTTGAACCGGCTATGTAACTCACTTACGATTTCATTCTCCTTCATGGAGAGATTTTGAAGTTGATTAAGGAACAAGTCCCTCTTAGCGATCCTTGAATCTCGGGTGCCCTCGTGGAGTTCGATGAGCTTGTTCCACAAGTCTTTTGCACTTGTGAATGGACCAACCTTGATGAGTTGGTATTTGTTCATGCCGCATTGTAGGGTGGCCACCGCCTTCGCGTCGGCTTCACTCTTTCGAGTTTGTTCAGCCGTCCACCGCCACGATTCAAGTTCTTTGCCTTCATCATCCTTCGGAGGGGTAAAACCCTCCTTCACCGCGAACCAAGTATTAATGTCCATCTTGAGATAATACTCCATCTTTGATCTCCAATATTGAAAGTCAGCGCCATCAAAAAAAGGAGGTCGGGTGGTGTTAAAGCCTTCTCTCAACGCCATGGATGATAGCTCTCGGTTCTTAATCCGTAAAAACAGAGCCCCAAGCTCTGATACCACTTGTTGGAACTCGGATGGCTAGAGAAGGGGGGTGAATATAGCCAATCACTTGAACTTTAGCACTTATCAAAATTCTACACTTAAACCGTTTAGTAGCACAGCGGAAAGAATAGAAACAGAGTATGCAGAAAACTAGAACCCTAAGCTAAGCACAAATGCAAGACGCTAACAAGAGGGTTTACAAGGTTCGGGGATAACATGCCCCTACTCCTTGGCGTGCCCTTATGGTGGGCGATCCCTTGATCGTCAACAGATCAAGCTCCGGAAGATCCGGATAGAAAGAAACCTCCTTCTCGGTGGAGTAACCTCTCCACAGCATTTCAATCAAAGATATAGTTTTTAGCACAATGAAACACAAGAAAGATCTTACTTAGCACTTAGCACAGACAAGAACACAACAAGCATCCTCCGAGCTCCACTCAGCGACGATCTCATGCAAGAACCCTTTCTCCGTGTCTTCTCGCTGTTGGACTCAAAGCCTCTTGTTCCTTCCTCCAAGTGCTCAAGCAAGGGATGGTTGCTTCAAAAATCACAGTAGCTTTCTCAAGAGTGGATGATCAGCCAAGAGTACAAGCACGCAGCAAGAAATCGCAGCACAAAACCAAGGCAACCAAGAAGTTCTTCTTGCTCTGCTCCACACCGCTCCTTTTGTTTCCCTCTTGAGCGCCAGGTGACACCACCTCACTGCAGCCTCCATCTGCTCCCCTGCAACCACCAGCCACCACTGAGCTCTTCTGGACTCCCTGAGCTTCCCTCAGACCAGCCCCAGTCAGCAGCTCCATCCAGCGCCAGCGTCCGTTGCAACTTGAGATGGAAAACAGACAAACCTGCTCTAAGGAAAGGCCTCCATTGACTTTCCTTGAGTGTTTGAATCCTTCCCTGTCACCTGCAGCTTAATCAGAGTATTAGCACAGCATATCACTCAGTAAATCACGTATCAGAGATCAAATGTAGAGAATCGAATACGGTCAGACGCGATCAGAGCGTCTGACAGTGCAATTTGAATTAAAGTGATCGGTCACCGGACCGATCCAGGGCTTGTGGGTCGGTCACCAGACCGATCCACCGCTTTGCTAGGACTCCCAGCTCTCGCGGTGACACAAGCCTGATCGGTCACCAGACCGATCAGAGTGAAGCCTGATTGGTCACCACACCGATCAGGATAGACACTGTCCGATCAGGCTCAAGCCTGATCGGTCACGTCTGAGTGAACAGTAACCACGGAAATCAAATCCTAAGTCTTTGATCGGTCACCGGACCGTTCAAGAACTGATCAGCGGGGGAACTCAACTCACTGTATGCTCCCTGATCGGTCACCAGACCGATCAGGAGCAAGGCAGTGAGGAAGCTGCCTGCTCCCTGATCGGTCACCGGACCGATCAGGAGCCAAGCAATGAGGCAACGGCCTGCTCCCTGATCGGTCACCAGACCGATCAGGAGCCACACAGTAGGTTCCCAACCTCACTGTGTGCTCCCTGATCGGTCACCAGACCCATCAGTCATCGCTGGATCGGTCACCAGACCGATCCACGAAGGAGCAGCGTGCCAACTTCCCTGATCGGTCACCAGACCGATCCAGGGACTCAAACCTAGCCCTCCAAGCTAGGATTTCATTCAACCTAGCCCTCCAAGCTAGGATTTCATCACCTAACCTCCAAGTTGGGACTTTTCACCTAACCCTCCAAGTTAGGACTTTTCACCTAGCCCTCCAAGCTAGGTCTTTTCACCCAACTCTTCCGAATTAGGACTTTTCCAGACCTAGCCCTCCAAGCTAGGACCTGACCCTCCAAGCCAGGACTTTTTCACCTAACCCTCCAAGTTGGGACTTTTCACCTAACCCTCCAAGTTAGGACTTTTCACCTAGCCCTCCAAGCTAGGAATTTCACCCAACCCTTCCGAATTAGGACTTTTCAACACCTAGCCCTCCAAGATAGGATTTTCCACACCTAACCCTCCAGGTTAGGATTTTCCAACACCTAGCCCTCCAAGCTAGGATTTTCCATACCATGCCTAATCCCCGATCAGGACTTAATCATAATCATAATCATCAACCTAAACTAAAATCGATGTCAACACCAAAACAACAATCAGGGTCAGACTGCATCAACAGATCTTATTTGTCTTAATGAGACATCAAGTTGTCACTCAAGTTGTTTAGTTCTTTGATGGAAAGCGGACCCAAATCCTCACCCAATAGATTTCTATCATTTGCAAACATGTTTTAGAATCTTGCTACTTGAATGCTTCAGGTAAATTTCTCATGGATTATAAGCAAGATTAAGGTTAGAATAGTTCACCTTTGTGATCATTACAAGGCTTCATCGCGTGCCTTAAGTTTCAAGTACTCGTGTTGACTGGTCTATGTTCCCAATACAATATAAAAAAAGTAATTAGACTTGCTGAAATTAATCAATAACTATAGGAATGGAGGGACAAATTATAGTCTTAAATCAAGTCATATGAGAATATGCAATTCTTCCATCTATACTATCACTTGTTATACTTGCTAGTAAATAACTATCACTAGTAATTAAAGCAATCTAAACTCGAACCTAAACAATAAATAACGAACTGAAATTCATAAAGCAGAGAGTAATTTTAGGAAGTAGATGAACTTTTGTTCAACCAAAATTTCGTTCCACAATTCTACATTAAAATTTCGTTCAACCAAAAACAAAATCAAAGATCTATTGAAGCAAGATGGTTGTGCATAAAAATCACTCAATCTTCAAAAGAACAGATATCATAGAAACTTGCAACCTTCGGTTCGGATCACAGAAATCAAGAAATCACACAAAAATACTTATAAATCTTCAAACGAAATAGAACACATAGAAACTTGCAACCAAGGGTTCGGATGGCGAAACGGTGGAAGAGGAAAGAACTGCAACCTAGGGTTCGGATCTCGACGGGGCAGACGACGGAGCAGACGACACTGGCAGCCGGCGGAGCACACGAAGTTGGTGGTTGGTGCTGGTGGCCGACGGGGCAAACGACGAGGTAGACGACGCTGGTTGGAGGTGCTCGCGTAGGGGGAGGGTCGATCGAGTAGGGAATGAGGCCACGCTGATGAAGGTGCGCTCGTTGGCGGCATTGCGTAGGTGGAGAGCGATCGAGCAGAGAGCGCGAGGGAGAAAGAAAGGTAGATAGGGTACGCGTGAGGGTGGAGGTGAAAGGAGGATCATGCGCTGCGATTTAGGGTTCGCGCTGGCGGGCGAGCGAAAAATTGGCGCTGTATTTTTCAGAGGACCGGAAGTAGAGTAGGCAAGGCGAGGAGGAAAAAGTTTACGTTAAATAAGTTAAATTATTTTGATTATTTTATAAGGACATTTATAAAATTATGTCATGATAGAAGGTTTAATCAGATAGTATATTTATAAAATTAATCTGTTTTAAGAAGTGTCATTATAATTAGTTTATAATGACATTTACCATTAAGTGTCATAAAATAAATGTCACAATAGGCCTTTTTTCTTGTAGTGAAGCCAATGTGCCCTCCCTCCCCACGCACTAGCCACAACATCTGGGTTAGTAGCCCCCGTGATTTACCTCCTCTGTGTTGGCCCTGGGACGGGTTGGTGGGGACGCTGGGAGCGAGCAAATCGCCTTTTACCACCAAGTATAACTAGTGATCGTCCAAATGCAGAGTATGAGGTGATATATCACTAGTTCTACACCCATATGCATACAAGTATATTCTATAGAGCAAGAATAACAAGTATCGAGACCGTATGGAAATAAACAGAGAGCAACTCAAAGGGCAAGCAGTAAGTATCAAGTAAGAAAAATAAGAGGCAGATAAAGGTAACCTACTGCTACACAAAATAAATCATGCATAGAAATTGACAATATCTACATATATAGAGTCAAAGGTACCAGTCTCCAATGTCGGTGCTCGTAATGAAGAGAACCCCCCATCCAGAATAAACCGCAGTGAAATAACCAAGTTAATGTCATATATCAAAGGACATAATTATTTAGCTACTTATACAAAAATAATTAGCTATACTAATTATTAAGTCGCATTAAGGTAAATCCTAAATTACCCTGAGTTATAGGACTTAGGCTCAACTTAGGTTTAGCCTAATCCTAATCAAAACTCCAACCCAATCTAGCTAACCATAATCAAATCTAGCTAGTATAGGTTAAGGTAACCTCAAAAGTCCTCTAAGGTCAAGCTCACGATAGCTAAAAGGAAGCAATAGCTAAAAGGAAGCAAGGAATGAACCACCAATCCATTCTAACAGATGTGGCTCACGACAATAAAGAAGAAACCCCATAAGAAGCATCCTAAACCAAAGCCTAACCTCGACAGTTTGCTCACGGCATAAATCCAACATAGTCCAACTAACTTCAATCAAGATCTTGGAAACCAAAGCATAAGTGAAAGAGCTAATGCACAACTCATACACTAATCGAATCAACAATAAATAAACTCCGTTAATCATGATCTCATTCCCTAAACCGTAAATAAAATTAACAACAATGGAGATCCAATTCAAAATTAAATTGTCATCCATAGCAGTTCATCACCCATTAGAAAACTAAATCGGAACAGATTCAGGATCATCATCCTACTCAGATCTTAAACAGCCAAATGAAAACCTCACGTAAACCTTTTGCCAACAGAAACTCTGCCCCAATCCACCAAGAACAGGTTCCGGTAGGGAAAATCAACCCCTTACTAACACTAGATCTACTCCAATGGAACAAGAACAGAATCCCCATTGGGATAAAGGAGATCGGTACCCCTAAACAAAATTGGCGATGGTCTCACAATCTCATCACATAATAAATCCAAGGAAGGCAAAGACAAGATCAAAGAAGCGAGAGCTTACCTAGATGAATGGCGGCCGACATAAAACCCTAACTGCTCCCAATCGCCAACCCTCTCTGCCACTATGCCTTTTGTGCAATGATCGCAGCGAGGGGAAATCTCTATCGGCACCATCAACTAACCCCAATGTGGCGCCCGGTGATAAACCTCTGATTTGCCAAGCTCTGGCGAAGGGAACAAGAAGAATCGCAGAGGAGAAGAAGAGGATGAAGGAGAGAAAGTGGCGTCAGCTTGCTTGAAAAAGGGGAACTCACGATCGATTGCAGGCAGAGAAGAGAAGGTGAGGAAGAGGAGGGATTTTAAGTTAGGGCTCATTTGCACTTAAGCCCCTAAACTTCATATTATTCCACCTGAGTTGCTATTTTAGGTTAAATTAGCACTTAAACCCTCTAAATTTGTGGTATTTTACATTCTCCCCCACTAACAAAAATTTTATCCCCAAATTTGTTATCTACATGTGCCAAGTATGATCATACAATGCAAGATACTAAACGAAAGTCATGCAGTACAAATACTAAATGAAATAAATCATATGTATCTCAAGTAAACAAGTGGGGGTAGTAGCTCTGATAGTATCCTCGAACTCCCAGGTCACCTCTGCATCAGAATGATGCTGCCATCCGACTTTAACCAGCCGGATTATCTTGTTCCGTAGTTGATGCTCCCTGTGCTCCAAAATTTGCACAGGTACCTCCTTGTAAGTTGCGTCTGGTTGAAATGTGATCGGTACCTCAGACAAATGCGAAGGGTTTGACACATATCTCTTCAGCACGGAAACATGGAATACATCATGAACGTCAGCGAGAGACGGGGGAAGTGTCAATTGGTAAGCTACGATTCCAATCCTCTCTAAAATCTAAAAGGTCCAATGTACCGTGGAGCTAACATACCTCGAAGGCTAAACCTCTTCACCTCTTTGGTGGCTGAAACTTGTAGAAGAACACGATTGCCTACGGAGAACTCCAAAGGTCTCCATCTCTGATCTACATAACTCTTCTGACGGTCCTGTGCCTCTGACATCCTCTTCCTGATAATACGAACCAACTCTGCCTCCTGCTGATCTCTCTATGGTCCTAGCAACTGGGATTCCCCAACCTTCTCCAAGAGGGTGGTTGTCTGACACACCCTACCATATAATGCCTCATACGCTACCATCTGAATCATCGAATGATAGTCGTTGTTATAGACAAACTCAACTAGGTGTAAATGGTCCTCCCAGCTGCCTCTAAAATCTATAACACAAGCCCTCAGGAAATCCTCCAATGTCTGAATGGTACGCTTTGATTGCCCGTCTGTCTGTGGATAGAAAGCTGAACTAAACTGGAGCTCTGTGTTGGATCGATAGAGCCGATAGAGGGGGGGGTGAATATCGGTAAACTTTTCGAATTTATGGAGAGAGCAATTTGCACAGCGGAAAGAAATTAAAACACGCGAACACAGTATTTTTTACTTGGTTCGGAGCCTAGGTCGACTCCTACTCCAAGGCCCACGATCGTTGATCGTTTACTTTGGGCAATTCTATAGGAACGCAAATTCAGTTTACAAAAATAGATTTACAAGTATAGCACCATAAACTTTTAATAAAAAAAATCTCTTCTTTTACCGACGTCCAGTTGTAGGTTGACTTTCCGGAGCAGCGGGACATCGTCGCTCGAGTTGGGCAGTTTCCGGAGCAAGGCATGAGCACAGAAGAGCGTGGAAGCTTTGGTACGAAGTTGTTGTCGAAGGCTTGGGCGTTGGGTGCTATTTATAGCACTCCGGGGCGCCCTAGACGTCGGGGGCGCCCTGCCACGTGTCAGCCGATCCGGATTTAGCTCGGTCAAACGTTATCCCATCCGAATAGGGATAAGTTTGACTCTGGGGGCACCCTGGTCGCTGAGGGCGCCTTGGCTGACTTCTTCCGCGCAGAAATCTCGGCTGTGGATAAAGCTGAAGCTTCGCAGTCTTGGGTATGGGGTGTCTTGGCTGCTGAGGGCGCCCTGGCTGCTGAGGGCGCCCTGGCTGACGAGGGCGCCTTGGCTGCTGAGGGCGCCCTGCCCAGTAAGCAGCCGAAGCCCTTTTTGCTTCACTTGGTTCTGGTTCACCTTGGGGGCGCCCTGGACACTCAGGGCGCCCTGCTTAGCTGCTGCCTCACTCCTTTGAGGCTCTCTGAGTTGCAAACACACGTTCCTTCGGTCCTGCATCCAGGGTTAGTCCAAAACACAATAAAACAATTAGTTTATACAGCCTTAGCTGTCTTGGTTCTGACTTTGGTCTCCAAAAATGGAGCCCTAGGTCGAACTGACGTCTACTGTTCCCTCGACGGGGAACGCGTCCTCACCTACTCCTCTCGGGAGAATTTACCTGATGCCAACCGCTCCTTTGGTTGGACTTTTGCCTGGCGGTCCTTTGCCAGGTCTTGGATACTGGCAGTCCTTCGCCAGTTGCCTAGTAGTCCTTCGCTAGGGCTTTGATACTGGCAGTCCTTCGCCAGGTGCCTAGCAGTCCTTCGCTAGGGCTTGGATACTGGCAGTCCTTCGCCAGGTGCCTAGCAGTCCTTCGCCAGGTGCCTAGCATTCCTTCACTAGGACTTTGTCTCTACACACTAGAGTAACTTGTTAGATCACAAACAAACTTAACTTTGAATCCTTTGCCAATATCAAAACAAAGTTCGATATGGTGCTTCCTGCACCAACACTCTGTACCCATGGCCTTCTGTAGACTCTGCCTGAATCAGAAAGTAAATCATGAGTCTCTGTCTGAAATGATGCTCAGTGGAACACCGTGAAGTCTAACGATCTCTCGGCAATATAGCTCGGCCAATCTGTTCAAAGAATTTATCCTCCGGATAGCTAAGGAATGCACAGATTTGGTTAATCAATCAACGATTACTCAAATCGCGTCATGGTCTCTTCTGGTCCTAGGCAAACCCACCACGAAGTTCGTGGTAATGTGTTCCCACATCCACTCAGGAATGAGAATCCTCTGAAGTAACCCAACAGGTCTCTGGTGCTTAGCCTTAACTTGCTGGCATACTAGACATCTGACATCAAAATTTACGATGTCCCTCTTCATATTGTTCCACTGATAGGAACGTCTCAAGTTGTGGTACATACGAGTCCCACCCGGATGAATAGCAAACCGCGAGCAATGCCTCTCCTATAGCAGCTCCTCCAAGACAGGGTGCGACTCTGGCACGCACAACCTCCCTCAGAAAAATAGGATGCCCTCATCATCTCGAGTGAAGGCAGACTGCTGTCCTGAGGTTACACGGTTGCCAAGGAACTACAGATGTTGATCATTGGCCTGCGCCTCTCTGATCCTCAATCTGATCGCTGAATGAGCAACCATGGTCACTAGCAAACCTCTCTTGGTCTGAGTCAGCTCCTCTAACCCCCAACTCTGAGAAACCCTGAATCAATTTTGTGACCATCACTCGCTGACAAGCTAGAACTCCTCTGGACTTCTTGCTCAGTGCGTCGGCGACTACATTAGCTTTCCCAGGATGATAGCTAATGGTGAAGTCGTAATTCTTCAGGAACTCTATCCATCTCCTCTATCAGAGATTCAACTCCTTTTGAGTGAACAAATACTTGAGGCTCTTATGGTCTGTGAAGATCTTGAAAGTGATACCATACAGAAAATGCCTCCAGATCTTCAGTGTAAAGATGATATCGGCCAACTCCAAATCATGAACAAGGTAGTTCTTCTCATGCTCCTTCAGCTGCCAAGAAACATAAGAGACTACTCGCCCGTGTTGTATGAGTACTGCTCCCAAACCCTGGTAGGACGTGTCGGTATAAAGAATGAAACTGTCCTCTCTCGAAGGTAACACCAGAACCAGTGCGGATACCAACCGCTACTTCAGCTCCTGGAAACTAGTCTCGCAGGTCTCTATCTAAAAAAACTTCATGCCCTTTCTGGTCAGGCGTGTCAAAGGTGCGGCAATACTAGAAAAACCCTTGATGAAGTGTCGATAATAGCTAGCCAAGCCTAGAAATTGTGCACCTCATGAACTGACTTGGGTTGCTCCCAACTGGCGACAACCTCAATTTTCTGGGGGTCTACAAAAATGTCTCTGCTGGAAACTACATGCCCAAGAAAACTCACAGAAGATAACTAGAAAGCACACTTGTTGTACTTTGCATATAAATGCTCCCGCCAGACCGTCTCCAAGACGATACGAAGGTGACGAGCATGCTCCTCCTCAGAACGGGAGTAAATCAGGATATCGTTGATGAATACGATAACAAACTGGTCCAAGTACTCCAGAAATACCCGATTCATGAGATCCATGAACACTACAGGAGCATTGGTAAGCCCAAATAGCATTACTAAAAACTCGTAATGTCTGTACCGGGTGTGAAAAATTATCTTCTGGATATTCGAATCTCTGACCCTCAGTTGATGATAACCTGACCGCAGATCAATCTTCGAATACACTGATGTATCCCTCAGTTGATCAAACAGATCTTCAATCCGTGGCAAGGGGTATTTGGTCTTCATCGTAACTGCATTCAACTGTCGTCCTTCTTTTTCACAAATAATACCGGAGAAGCCCACGAAGAAACACTGGACTGGATAAATTCTTTGTCTAATAGCTCTTGGAGCTGACCTTCAGCTCATCCAACTCTTTCGGTGCCATCCGATATGGAGTCTTTGATGTCGGCACTATCCCTAGAATTAACTCAATAGCAAACTCCACTTACCTCCTGGGAGACAAACTTGGTAGCTCCTTTAGGAAGACATCGAAAAACTCTTGGACCACAAGAATGTCCGAGATCTGAGGGTTACTACTGACATCAGCGCTAATCAGTGATAGCAAGAAACCTGACACCCCTGTGAAAGAAGTCTCTACGCCTGGAGTGCTGAGATAACTAATATACCATCATCCCTAATGCCAAGGAAAACCCACGAGGGTTGGTCCGGAGGCCGGAATGTGACCACACTCGAATGACAATCAACTATGGCATGTGAAGCCGTTAGCTAGTCCATGTCCAGGATGATGTCAAACTCTATCATCTGCAGAACTGATAAGTCCATGGTAAGGATAACCTTACCAAAGTCTAATGGACACTCCTTGACCTCCTGAGTGACCCCTAATATCTCTCCGAAAGATAAGGACACAGATAGACGCTATACCTTGAGGGTCGGTAACCTACAGATCTTACTCAGAAACATCCGTGATATAAACAATATGAACTACCAGTATCAATCAATAACTCTGCGGAATGTTCATAAAGTAAAACTGCATCTTGAAAAATAGATCTGTTAGCCCGTTGGGCCTCCTCTCGAGTGACTGCGTACACCCGACCCATCTCAGGCGGAGGTGGGGTGAAGGCAGGAACTGGCGGAGGCTGAGGTGTTGATGCTCCGGCAGTCTGGAACCAATAGATCATAGGTTGATATCTAGGGTGAGAATGCTGATAAGACTCCGCAGCTGAGTACTATAGTACTACTGGAGGGTGGAGTGCTCTTGGCCCTGCCTAAACATGTAGTATACATGCATTGGAGGAGGAGCAGAAGGCTGCTGATGGGAGGAAGTCTGAGTCCTCCGTCCTTCTCGCTGAGCTCCAGTCTAACCAGAACGTCCTCCTTGAACTGAGGCCCCAGTGGCCTCGTTCTGTGCCTTCAACGCATAGTCACGACTCATGTGTCATGGTAACTTACAGTAATAGCAGATAGATTGCCCCCTTCATATGCTCTATGGAACTACACTGAAAGCAATGTGACCCTCCCGTAGTCTTCTTTCAATCATGCTGTGTTGATCTAGTGGGTCCCGTTGATGTGCGCCCTAACTTCAGGGGTCGAGTAGGCGCCCCAGAGGTACTCTGAGCTATTTGACTCCCACTGCCCCGCTTCCAACCTGTGGTATGGGGTTGTTGTGTCTGCATCATATCCGAAACTGGATGCTTGCCCTTCTTCTTATCTCCAAAAATCCTCTGCTGAGTCGACTTGATAGAAAGGGCCCGCTTTAGCGCCTCTCGATAGGATGCGATGACACATGAAGATATCCAAATCTGGATGTACGAGGCCAAGCCCCGAGTAAAGTGCATCATCCGCTCTGAGTCATCTACAATCATCTGAGGGCAGTATTTAGCCAAGCGGCTGAATTTTACATCATACTCTAAAACAGATCGGTCCCCCTGCTGGAGACTCAAAAACTCCTGTCGCCTGGTCATCCGAAATGCGGAAGGGAAGAATTTCCTCTCGAATGACTCTCTAAACATAGCCCAAGTGACATGCTGCTCGCTGATAATGGTCTGTTGCATAGTCCACCTTGTAACCGCTCGATCTTGCAAATGATAAGCGGCTAACTTGGCCTTCTCCCAGTCTGAGCACGCCATATATCAGAAATTGCTCTCCAATGTCTCGAGCCAGGATGGGGTCGTGCATGGGTCTGGTCCTCCATAAAATAGGGTGAACTGACCCTTCACGGACTCGGCTAAAGTTGGAATTCGTGCCCTGTCCCTAGTCGGGACCGCAGATGTAGTAGGTACCACCGGAGGTGGTATTGGAGGTACTGGCTACACTGCTAGGGGTACTGGCTTTGCAGATGGAGGATCTAGCTGAACCGTCTGAAGTGTCGACTATACCGATGGAGGTACTGGTTGCACTGCTGGGGTACTGGTTGCACTGCTGGGGGTACTAGTTGTGTAGACGGAGGATCTGATTGAACCATCTGAAGTGGCGACTGTACCAACGGAGGTACTGGCTGTACAACTATACAGATTGCAGAATCTACTATAAAGCCTGAAGTACCTATTGTATGGTCTGCGGTGCTGGTTGCACGACTGAGAGTACCACAGTAGATATTGCTGGTGGTATCACCGGAGGTGCTGAAGTATGTACCACCGAGAGTGCTGCTGATGTAGGTACCACTGGAGGGGGTGCTAAAGTAGGTACCACCGGAGGTACTATTGGGAGTGTCGTTAGATATGGTGAAGGAATCCTCGGCAACTGAGGTCCTTGGTTACCCAGTATCTCCAGAGGGGTTTGTCCTCGGCCACGGGGCTCTACCTCTGGCCATCTCTCCAGAGACTCTGCCTCCAATCCAGAGGTTGCAGCTCTCTTAGATACCCGAGTCATCCTACGAGGTGATCGCCCCGGACCACCACGTCGACAGGGGTAGCTCAATCCGATGTGGTATACCTGTAACGATATGACCAAGTGTTACCAAAGGTAAAAGTCTTCTAAACCTTACCAATCTATCTATTTGTCGCTTGGAGATGTCCTATCATCGCCAAGTCCCAAAACACGATCTTGTCGAGAAAAATGACCTGAACAAATCCGAAAAGACTCAAAAACTAAGCTCAAACTCTGAGACACGAAAACCAATAGGTGTCGCAAATATACGCTCTAATACCAATTAAATTGGTATCAGATAAACTCTAAAAAAATACGTAAATCTCCAAGGTATCTCACAACCTAGGCTCTGATAAAATTATTACTTTCTTTTTTAATGAATGACAAGGGGAAGGGGTTAAGGGTTAAAGACTAGAAAACTTGAAATCTTGAACCTTTGACCCTAGAGCATGTCATTTCAAATGTGCTACCTCTATTATTATTGTGTTCTATTATTGTTGTGTTTTCTTTTTCTAACTTTAACCTAAGTAGTCATTGCATCAAAAAGGGAGAGATAATTGGTGTGATTTGCACTAATAGTCAAACTCAAATTTTGATGAATGATAAATAAGTTAAAGTTAGGTGCGGTGTGTTTAACTTTTTTACCAAGTGTGCAAAATTGAAAAGTTTAAGACCTGATACCAGGCTGAAGCCTAGGATAGTTTAGTCCTAGCAGAAAGTCCAGTTGGGTCCGTGGGGCCTGACAACTAGCTAAAACCTAGGTTGGTGGAGGCCTAACATGAAGTCTAATTGGGTCCGTGGGACCTGACGTTGGCTGAAGTCCAGATGGGGTATTTGGTAGGAAGACTTGGTGGGTTAAGAGGCCAAGTAAATCTGTATAAATGTAAGTAAGGTAAGTCACTGGAGGAGCAAAATCCAATGAGGATGAGTCTCCATTGGGATCGTAGGGGCGGTCCAGCTTAGAACCATTTTGGAGCTCTAAGCTGAGACCTTTAACTAGATCCTGGTCTTGAGAAGATAGGGTCTATTTAATACTCAATCTATTTTTCTTGTTTTATACTTGTGCTAACTTTGTTTTGTAGGATATAGTTTATTCTGGACTAACATTATTTTGTAGGGTTATTTCTGCAAAATTTACCTCGGATAAACAGTAGCTGAGGCGCTTTAGGTGGGACCCGAGGTGCCTCAGTTCAATTCGGAGGCACCTTAGCTCAATCTGGAGGCGCCTTAGATGGCTGAAGGTGCCTCCGAGCGGATAAGCACAGAGAATAATTTTCAGTATCTTATATGCCTTAGTTTGGATCTGAGACACCTCAGTTGGAAACTAAGGCACCTCACTTGGGATATGAGACACCTTCCGAAGGATAAGCAGCAAAGACGAAGGCATCAGATCAGATAAAACTTCTCAACTGCTCTATAAAAGCAGTCTTCGACCAAAGAGTAAAATTGTCACGCCCCGAGACCCACGGAGTCGCTGATCCAATATAAAATCGGACAGCATCTCCCCTGTCCGGCGGACAATTTACACATACACACAAACACACACAGATATAATTTGGCCTCAGGCCACAAAATAGATATATATAGTGTAAGAAAATGAACCAACTCAATACTGTAACCATCAAGCTCATCTGAGCTACCCCCAGGGCAGACGCGCAACAAATCAACAAACACAAAGTCCAACAAAGGACTCAAAAATACAATACCGTACGAATGGATCGCGAATACAAATCCACAACATATAAAAATGAATACAACGCATAAGGAATGCTATAAAAAAATAAACGCGGAAGCACCCAACAACGAAGTCGTAGGGGCCAGGACCGGCAACTAGGCTCCTCTGGCGAGCTATCAAACTGAAAACAAAAATATTGTGATGGGTGGTGAGTCTAAATGGACTCCGCGGATATATAGAAAAATATGCATGGCAGAAAAGTAGCTAAACAAGCTATACAGATATAACAGGATACAATCTCAACAATAGTATCAGAAGTATACATAACTGAAATAATAAAAGACTGTACATGTCAGAAATCAGTCTATCATGATCATAATAGGACTCATACCATACGAGCAAGTGCAGGGTCAACAAACCACACAAAAGTATATCTGTATGTGCATGCCAAACAAGTGCAGCAAATAAATGCAGCAAACACAATCAAATGCACATGATGCAATGTCATGGTCACCCCTAACACCAGTCCAGCCACCGAGACATGCGATAATGTGTCGGCTGAGTGGGTAGAGCTGTGACACTGTTCGCACTCTGCCATCACTGCTCCTAAGTGACCAAGTGAACAGGATGCTAGTGGAGCTCTCGCTCCGCCCCATGTATATATAGGGGAGATATCTCTCTCATATTCTTTGGTCTATGGGAAGAGAAGGGATCCCTGCCTGCTACCACGCTCTGAAACCACTACCCATGAGCAATCGAGCAGAGCAATACAGAGCAAATGCACACACCCAATGGTATCCACTAACCCATGAGTGGTCGTGTGTGCATATCATGTGTCGGAAGACGATAGGCTCAACCATAAGAGAGTCGCTGATCACCGGCATGCAACAGTGCAGGTATGGTGCATGACTCTAACACATGCAACCCCTACCAGCTCATCGACACATAACACTACCTACCATACCAAGGTCGTAAACATGTATCATAACCCAATCAACCATATCCAAACACACATGCAAGTATGACTAGAATCAATCAATGCAACCATACAATGGTGAGCTATGCTATATCTACATACTCATGCTCATTCCAATGTTATACAGAATCAGATAACAAAACATGAGACTATATAGAAAGAAATTTAGATCATATCCAAGGTCAAACATAAGTATCAAGCAGGATAGCAAAACGGTAGCAGATAAAGGTCAATAAAAGCCTACTGCATAAATAACAACTAGCCATGCATAAGGATAAAGTGGATCTAAAGAATACAAACAAGAAGTACCCGCCTCCAAGTAAGTGAAGTCCGTATCAAATGGGAAAGAACCACTCGCCAATAATCCAATTAAGCCCTTGTATCAAGAGATATAGTTTAGCTATCATACCAACTGATACTAACCAAACTA
The DNA here is from genome assembly GCA_024364735.1 of Boesenbergia rotunda. Lineage (NCBI taxonomy): Eukaryota > Viridiplantae > Streptophyta > Magnoliopsida > Zingiberales > Zingiberaceae > Boesenbergia > Boesenbergia rotunda. The sequence goes on along the minus strand of JAGFNQ010000279.1, from coordinate 1,482,658 downwards.
AAGTACTTAGTCGTATTAAGATTAACTCAACTATCTCAATTAGGTTTAATTCCACAAAGCTAAACCCAAACCTAACCACTCCAAGAACCATTCTTGGAACCTATCACCGAAACATCACATAAACCTCCTACTGTAACACATGATAAAACCCCACAAGGTCAAGACTACAAAGCCACCATAATTCATCCAAGAATAAAGCCAATAACAACCCAACTCATCCAATCTCAACTCATATGCTAACAACCACCTCTAAACCAGAACAGAACCTATTTCACCAACTTAGCACCTAATCTGTAGCCCACGACATAGCTAAGCAAGCAAACCGAGAAAGGAAAATATAACAACCTAATCCACTAGAGAGCTAGCATCATAAGTTCCAAATTCAAGTATAACCTGACATAAAGAAATATGGGCAAACAATAATAGAAGATACTCCATCAACAAGCAATTAACAAAGGTAACATGTAGAGGAAAATATTTCCTTACTTGAGCCCCAGCAGCCCTCCACGGTAGGAGCTCCTGATCGCACAAGAAAATGGCACGCCAACTAAAAACAAATGCCCAAGTTTTAGTAGCGAATCCAAAAAGAAGGAGTTGTTACAACAAACCAAATCACACCCCAATTCCCTATCCCTCACTAAACGAAGGTTTATCTCAAATTTTCCAGCGATCCAAAAATAGGAAAGCTACAAGGTTCAAATCGAATTCCAATCAAGATTCCTGAACAACCACCGGAAAACTGAGTTATGTTGATCCAATCATATAATCCCTTACCTGATATGTTATTGGCATCGCTCCCTTGAACCGAGACCAACCATGGATAAGTGATGTAAGCAATCATGATGCATCGGCTTGCGAGGTGATTTGGGAATCGGGGAATCGGAGCTCAGCCGCTTGCTCGATCCCAAGGGTGGGGTTCATCGTGAAACACGCAGAGGAACTGGGCAACTTCGACTCTCGATCACAGAAGGAGAAGGTTCGGGATCGGGTTATGGCCGAGAGCAGCGACTCGAGGCTCTTTAGGTTTGCCACTTTTGCATTTATACCCCTCAAGTCCCTTAATCCAGAACCCCGTCCCTAACTTTAGTTTCTCAGCCCTTAGGATTAGGGTTTTAAGCCATAAACTGTTGGATCGAGAGAATACGATAGAGGGGGGTGAATATCGTAAAAAACTTTTCGGATTCGAGGTTAAGAGAATACGCAGCGGAATTGAAAACACAGCACAAGAACTCTAGCGATTTTACTTGGTTCGGAGTCGCGATCGGCTCCTACTCCAAGGCCCACGGTCGTTGATCGTTTACTGCGGGCAATTCTATATGTGCGCAAATGTTTATAGAAAAATATTACAGTTGTAGTACAGTAAACTAAAAGTTAAACTCTTCGTTACCGACGCCCGGTGTGGATTGTACTTAGGAGCAGAGGGTCATCGTCGGCGCATGAATCTCGAGATGGGAGGTTTCCGGAGCAGAGCACTTGAGTCGAAGAGCGTATTGGCGTTGGAAGAATTGTATTTGAAGGCTTGGGGGTTGAGCCCCTTATATAGTGCACCTGGGGGCGCCCTGGACGTTGGGGGGCGCCCTCCACGTGTCTCCCGATCCTCAAACCCTCATCCGCAACTCGGTTAGCCCTTATCCCTCCAGGATCGGGCTCAGGGTTTGACGGGGGTGCCCGGGAAGCAGGGGCGCTTGGGTTGACTTGGTCGGCTGGCTTCTCGCTAACTTGAACTCTATCTGCTTCGTTGGCTTGAGCCCAGGGCGCTCGAGGCATCCGGGGCGCCCGGGAGCATGGGGGTGCCCGGGAGCTTGGGGGCGCCTGCCCCAGTGAGCTTCCGATGCGTTACTTGCTCAGCTTGTCTTGCCTTCACCTTGGGGGCACCCGGGACCTCCGGGGCGCCCTGCCCAGCTGCTGCCCCTCTCCTTTGGGGCGTTCTGAGCTGCAGAAACTCGTTCCTTTGGTCCTGCATCCAGGGTTAGTGCCAAACACAACAAAGCAATAATGTTAATGAATTTTACAGCCGTAGCTGTCTTGGTTCTGACTTTGGGTCTCCAAAAAGGAGCCCTAGGTCAAACCGATGCCTACTGTTCCCTCGACGGGGAACGCGTCCTCACCTACTCCTCTCAGGAGAATTTACCTATTGTCATCCGGCTCCTCCGGTTGGACTTTTACCTAGCAATCCTTCGCCAGGTGCATAGCAGTCCTTTGCCAGGTTTTCAGTACCAAGCAGTCCTTCACCTGGTGCCCAGCAATCCTTCACCAGGTCTTCAGTACCAAGCAGTCCTTCGACTGGTGCCTAGCAGTCCTTCGCTAGGTCTTCGGTACCAAGCAGTCCTGCGCCTAGTGCCTAGCAGTCCTTCGCCAGTCTTCGACTCCTAGCAGTCCTTCGCCAGGTGCCTAGCAGCCCTTCGCTAGGTCTTTGATTTCTAGCAGTCCTTCGCCAGGTGCCTAGCAGCCCTTCGCTAGGACTTAGGGTTTCGATGCCTAGCATTCCTTCGCTAGGTACCTAGCAGCCCTTCGCCAGGACTTCTTGCCTAGTGTACCTAGGACTTTTCTGCACACTTGGTAAACATGTTAGATCACAAATAGTACTTAACTTTGAATCCTTTGCCAATATCAAAACAAGGTTCGATATGGTGCTTCCTGCACAAACAATCTCTCCCTTTTTGATTTATGGCAACACAATTCAAAGTTAAGTAAAAACTTATAACAGTTAACAAACACAAAGAAGTATAGCATTTATGAACTGTAGATTGAAAAAAAACTTTTATTTCTCATACTCCCCCTAAACCCCTGAATTCTTGTGTTAAAACACTTAACTTTGACCTTTCCTCCTGTGACGACCCGCCTTCTCTTCCTCTCCCTTAAGGCGGGCGCCACATTCACTTAACCTAAACTTTACCTTATTCGTAGCGTTAGGTTATAACTACTTGACTTCCCTTAACTTGCTCTCAATTTTTTTCCTTTTAAAAAAAATTTTCATTTTATTTGCTTTGCAAGGATTTGACCCCTAGACCTCTTAGTTGTAAAACTGAAGCACTAACCAGCTGCTCTATACCACTTCTTTTCAATGGTACCAGTCGACTGCTATATAACCAGTCGACTGGTATCGGCCACAGAAACTTTCTGTGCCCGGCACCAGTCGACTGGCCTCATGGCAGTCGACTGGTCCATCGAATAGAAGTTTCTGTTCGATATCGTAGTCGACTGGTTCTGCACCAGTCGACTGGCACGCCTGAAACCTGCATTTACAGACCTGAAAACCATTTCCAAAGCTTCACAATTCATATGCTTTCAAGTATATAGATAAATAACTCCAAATTTATACTCTACACTAGTTTTATAAACATTTTAGCAACCCAAAACAACCTCATAAACTTGCAATTAGGATCTTTGCAGAAGTAAATAAGCTATCAAAATATATGAACTCTAGACTAGAGTTTGTACCCAACTTTGTCTCTATGCAAGGTTTAAACAAAGTCATTCGTTCTACCAATTCAAAACACCAAAACACATGTTCTACAAGACTTAACCCGACGATCTCCTCCACGGTTCCGCCGCCACTGAACATCAATGCAAGTCCCGCTCGCCTCCCTAGCTTATGCTTTTTCCTTATCTTTGTCTGCAATAGAAGGAAATGCAACTAATAAGCAATTTGCTTAGTAAGTAAATCGTAACTCACAAATCCATGCGATCAATGATAAACATGCTCTTTTCAAATAATGCTTGCTTCAAAACACATGCACTTTGAAATACTTACACATGGAAACTTTCATATACTTATCATGCTCAATCATGCTTGAAAACATTTACTAGCACTAAAACATTGGCAAATCTATCATGCTCATAATTTCTTTTGAGACTTGCTACCTATGCATTCCCATACTTTAAACCACTAACTTCCTTGCTCTTGCTCTTTAACATGCTTGTAACATAACAATGTCAACATACATAGCAAAACATATGCTTAAACTGAAAACACTTACATATACTCATATACTTCAAAATAATAATCAACTTTCTCAGGCCTTGACACTGTACCATGGTATCAATGTACCAATGCGCGCATCCCTAATAGGTTTCGGGTAGCTAGCCACCGCACCCTATTAGAGCTTCTTTCTTACTTTCTGTGGGCCTCTCATTTGCCCGGTACATGTCACTTTACAAAAATAAAATACTTTCTTACTCATAATGCTTGTATTTATCAAGCTAACTTTCTTTTTCATAAATCTTGCACTATAAACCTTTACCTTTTCTTACTTGGAACTTTCATCGAGCACCTTGCATGCCCTTAACCCCAAAACTCCTTTTTGGGACCTTTCAAGAACTTACTCTTGTCATACTTAGGTCACATACACAAAAACTTACTCCAATTCATATTCTATGATAAAACATGTATTCTTTAGGAACTTAAAACACACAAATAAGAAAACCATAATCTTAAAGCATGCACTTAGATCACAAACATGGTTCTACAACGAGAAATACATGGCGAAACTACTTCTATTGCAGGTGAGTGATCTACTTACCCTTTTCTTGAAGAAAACTCACTAAGTATCTCGAAATTCCTAGCGTAGGGCTCTTTTCCTCTTTCTTTGCGAGCAAACTTCACTCCTTGGCCCTAGAGAAGAAGCCCTAGGTTCTCTACTTCAAGAGGAAGAAGGAGGAAGAAAACTCCCCCTTTCTCCCTATTTTCGCAGCCTCCTCACCTCTGCTCGAGTGGCTTCCCGAAACCCTAAAAGGGGTCTTAACACAACTTAAGTGGAAGTTGAGACATGTCATCATGAAAAGGACTTACTTACCTATAACATTATTTCGCTTCATCCTTTTTTGTGCTTGATACCCTTGCCCAGCTGGTTACCCGGACGCCCTTAAGGCCTTGTTTTGCCTTGTGGTCGCGGGATCAAACTCCTCCCGACCCCTTATATTTTTTCTTTTTATTTTAATCCGAAAAAATGTTATAAAATTCAGAAAAATTCCTAATAATACTAGAAAATTATTGAGTTTTATAATCCTCCCTACCTTATAAAAAGTTCGTCCTCGAACTTAGAACAGCTCTGGATACCTTTGCCTCATGCTATCTTCTGATTCCCAGGTTGCCTCTTCATACTTCTGATTCAGCCATAAAACTTTTACTAGTGGTACCACTTTGTTCCTCAGCTTCTTATCTGCTCGATCTATTATCTGAATAGGTCGACTTTCATAACTGAGATCTTCTTGAACTTGTACCATCTGTGGCTCAATCACTTGGTTGGCATCTGGGATATGCTTCTTTAGCATTGAGACATGGAACACATTGTGTATTGCTGACATCTCTGGAGGTAGCTCCAACTCATAAGCTACTTTGCCAACTCTTTTCGTCACTAGGTAGGGTCCTATGTATCGAGGACTTAGCTTGCCTTTCTTGCCAAATCTCATTACACCCTTCATAGGAGCTACTTTGAGGAAAACTGTATCCCCAACTTCAAACTCTAACGGCCTACGGCGTACATCGGCGTAACTCTTCTGCCTACTCTGAGCAGTCTCTATCCTCTGGCGGATGCTCTTTATAGCTTCTGTGGTATCATCTATAAGATCAGTCTGTGACCCCATTTCCTTCTTCTCACTACCTTCATACCAACAGAGGGGAGATCTACACTTCCTACCATAAAGAGCTTCATAGGGTGCCATACCAATAGTGGCTTGGTAACTGTTGTTGTAGGCAAACTCAGCTAAACATAAATATTTGCACCAACTGCCTTTGAAATCTAATGCACAAGCTCTGAGCATATCTTCTAGAATTTGATTCACTCTCTCTGTCTGTCCATCAGTCTGGGGATGGAAAGCTGTGCTAAACTTCAGTTTGGTGCCTAGCGCTGTCTGTACGCACTCCCAAAAGTGTGAAGTGAAACGACCATCTCTATCAGAGATAATGGTCTTCGGGACTCCATGTAGTCGGATCACTTTCTACACATATAACTGGGCTAATTTTTCAATTGAGTAAGACACTCTGATTGCTAAGAAGTGGGCAGACTTGGTCAATCTGTCTACTATTACCCAAATAGCGTCATAGCGATTAGTTGTCTTTGGTAGACCAACTATGAAATCCATGGCTATGTCTTCCCATTTCCACTCTGGAATCTGAATGGGTTGTAGGATACCTCCTGGTCTCTGGTGTTCTGCTTTAACTCTCTGACATGTCAAGTAGGTGCTGACATACATGGCTATGTCTCTTTTCATTCCAGACCATCAAAATCTTCTTTTCAAGTCCTGGTACATCTTAGTGGAACCAGGGTGCATTGAGTAGGGAGTTCTATGGGCTTCTTCAAGAATCTTCTTTCTCAGCTCTTCACTATTAGGGACACATAAACGGTCACCATAATAGAGTATCCCACTGTCAGATACTCTAAACTCTTTACTTTCTCCTTCTTGTATCTCTTGCTTGATCCTTTGGATATCAGAATCCTCAGCTTGCTCTTTCTGTATATCTTCAAGCAAGGTTGACTCTAGTGTCAATAGAGCTAACTGCCCATCAATAATCTCCACTCCATAATCTACTATCTCCTTCTGTAATGGTGGTGCCAATGATGATAAGGACATCAAAGTGGCACAAGTCTTTCTACTCAGTGCATCTGCTACTCTATTTGCCTTACCAGGGTGGTACAGAATCTCACAGTCATAGTCCTTCACTAACTCGAGCCACCTTCGCTGTCTCATATTGAGGTCTTTCTGAGTGAAGAAATATTTCAGACTCTGATGATCTGTATAAATCTTACACTGCACTCCATACAAGTAATGCCTCCATATCTTTAGAGCAAAGACTACAGCTGCCAACTCCAGATCATGAGTGGGGTAATTCTTTTCATAGTCCTTGAGTTGCCTGAAAGCATAATCTATGACTTTGCCTTCTTGCATAAGGATTGCTCCAAGTCCTAGCTTTGATGCATCACTGTATATATCAAAGCTCTTATCACCTTCGGGTACTGTAAGGATAGGAGCGCTGGTCAGTCTCTTCTTCAACTCAAGGAAGCTCTGCTCACAGCCCTCAGTCCACTCATACTTCTTATTCTTTCTGGTAAGGGCTGTAAGTGGAGAAGCTATCTTTGAAAAGTCCTCTACAAACCTTCTGTAGTACCCTGCCAAACCTAGAAAACTTCTGATCTCTCTGGCATTCTTTAGTCGACTCCAGTTACTAACTGCTTCAATCTTGGCTGAGTCTACCATAATACCTTCCTTGGAAATGATGTGGCCTAGGAAGGCCACCTGGTCCAGCCAAAACTTACACTTTGAGAATTTGGCGTACAACTCCTCCTGATGTAAGGTTTGCAATATCATCTTCAGGTGTTTGGCATGTTCTTCCTGAGTCTTTGAATACACTAGGATATCATCAATAAAGACAATGATGAACTTGTCCAGAAAATCCTTGAACACTCTATTCATTAGATCCATAAACGTCGCAGGGGCGTTTGTCACTCCAAAGGGCATGACCACAAACTCATAGTGCCCATATCTTGTACTGAAAGCAGTCCTTGGCACATCACTCTCCTTCACTCTGAGCTGATGGTAACCTGATCGCAGATCTATCTTGGTGAACACTGTGGCTCCCTTCAGCTGATCAAATAAATCATCTATCCTTGGCAAAGGATATCTGTTCTTGATGGTTACCTTATTCAAAGCTCGACAATCTATGCACATTCACATAGATCCCTCTTTCTTCTTGACGAACAATACAGGAGCTCCCCAAGGTGAATGACTAGGGTGGATGAAACCCGTGTCGAGCAGCTCTTGCAATTGTTCTTGCAATTCTTTCAATTCTACTGGCGCCATGCGATAAGGTGCCTTCGAAATTGGGTTGGTTCCTGGGGCCAACTCAATTTCAAACTCAATTTACCGATTGGGAGAGAGTCCTGGTAACTCTTCAGGAAACACCTCAGGATAGTCACAGACTACCCTCACTTCTTCTCTCTTCAATCCTTCCCCTTGACTTGCATCCACTATATGAGCTAGAAAATTAGAGCACCCCTTCTCTAACATTCTCTGAGCTTGTAAGGTAGATAAGAACCTTTTTGTCTTTCTCTTTGGGTCTCCAATAAACTCGAATGGAGGTTCTGCTTCTGGTGTGAACTTGACTTTTCTCTTGCGGCAGTCTATAGAAGCATTGTACTTGCTCAAGAAGTCCATCCCTAAAATGACATCGTAATCCTTCATCTCAAGGACTACCAAGTCACTGTAGAGCTCTCGGTTGGAAATCCAGATTGGTACTGTCCTCAGCCTCTCAGTAGAGGCCATTACTTCCCCCGACGGTAAGGTTGTTAAGAACTTCATCGTTCAACATTTCTGGTGGTCTTTGTACTGTTTAAGTAGTGCTCGATGATCAAAGCACTACTTATCAGTTCTTCGGAGGTTTGCGACCTCTTAACACTGCTGGCCACAGTTAACGCTATCTCAGGCCGTAACATCTTAAGCCTTAGCCTGACTCTCTCTTTTTCTGTGCTAACTAGCTCTGGGCACAGATGAGCTAACCGATTAAACTTCTTCACTGCTTCATCCACGGACAAGTCTCCCTGTCTGACTTCGTGAATTCGTCGTAACGCTTGTTGGTTACTCGCATGTAAAAAATATTCTTCGAAGAACTCAGTCTCGAAGTCGGCCCATGTCATCTGGCTGACATTTCTCTTGGCGTTGACTCTCTCCCACCACATTCTAGCATCTCCTGTAAGGCAGAAAGATGCACACTTTCTTTTCTCTACCTCAGGCCAGTCCAGTAGCTCTACTATGCTTTCCCAAATTTTGAACCATGCTTGAGTATCCCATGGTTCGATTGTGCCTGAGAAGTTCCCTAGCTTTAGTTTCTGCCACTAGATGAGGTATGGTTCTTGCCTTACCCCCCTTGTCGGGACTACAGAGGTAACCAATGGGTCTTCGGTCACCACTGGTGCCACTACATTCGCCACCGACGGGGTAACAGGAGTGGCCTACTGGTTAGCCATCATGGTGGCAATAACTTGTTGTTGCTCTACTAATGTCTCTATAACTGCGCCATCACCTCTAAGAGAGTTGGTGGTGGTACTGACTCTTTCTCTTGCCCTCTAGGAGCTCGCTCCTCATTTTGGGCCTTTCTAGGACGCCCTCTTGGCATTCTCTTACTCTATATCATAAAGAGACTAATAACATTACTTCGATAAAGACCTTTCATCAATAAGGGTATTTTATTACTTCACTATCATCCTACTCATATCATCATACTCATATGGCATATGTCATATCATCATACTATCATCATACTTATCATCATACTATCATCATACTTATCATCATACTATCATCATACTTATATATCATGTGTCATATCATTATACTATCATCAAGCTTATCATCATACTATCATCATACTCATATTAGATAGCATATACTGATCATGCACATAATAGTATATAATAATACTAACATACTTTCTTATCATCATGCACTTACTGATACTAGAAGTCAAACTTCTTACTTGGCAGGCGGCAGGGTTGATGCTTGATGTCAGTGTGGCGGAGGGGTGGAATCTTTTTCTCTGATACCACTCTGTGACGACCCACCTTCTCTTTCTCTCCCATAAGGCGGGCGCCACATTCACTTAACCTTAACTTTACCTTATTCTTAGCCTTAGGTTATAACTACTTGACTTCCCTTAACTTGCTCTGAATTTTTTTCCTTTTAAAAAAAAAATCATTTTATTAACTTTGTAAGGATTTAACCCCTAGACCTCTTAGTTGTAAAACTGATGCACTAACCAGCTGCTCTATACCACTTCTTTTCAATGGTACCAGTCGACTGCTATATAACCAGTCAACTGGTATCGTCCACAGAAATTTTCTGTGCCCGGCACCAGTCGACTGGCCTCATGGCAGTCGATTGGTGCAGTCGACTGGTGCATCGAACAGAAGGTTCTGTTCGATATTGCAGTCGACTGGTTCTGCACCAGTCGACTGGCACGCCTGAAACCTGCATTTACAGACCTGAAAACCATTTCCAAAGCTTCACAATTCATATACTTTCAGGTATATAGATAAATAACTCCAAATCTATACTCTACACTAGTTTTATAAACATTTTAGCAACCCAAAACAACCTCATAAACTTGCAATTAGGATATTTGCAGAAGTAAATAAGCTATCAAAATATATGAACTCTAGACTAGAGTTTGTACCCAACTTTGTCTCTATGCAAGATTTAAACAAAGTCATTCGTTCTACCAATTCAAAACACCAAAACACATGTTCTACAAGACTTAACCCGACGATCTCCTCCACGGTTCCGCCGCCACTGAACATCAATGCAAGTCCCGCTCGCCTCCCTATCTTATGCTTTTTCCTTACCTTTGTCTGCAATAGAAGGAAATGCAACTAATAAGCAATTTGGTTAGTAAGTAAATCCTAACTCATAAATCCATGCGATCAATGATAAACATGCTCTTTTCAAATAATGCTTGCTTCAAAACACATGCACTTTGAAATACTTACACATGGAAACTTTCATATACTTATCATGCTCAATCATGCTTGAAAACATTTACTAGCACTAAAACATTGGCAAATCTAACATGCTCATAATTTCTTTTGAGACTTGCTACCTATGCATTCTCATACTTTAAACCACTAACTTCCTTGCTCTTGCTCTTTAACATGCTTGTAACATAACAATGTCAACATACATAGCAAAACATATGCTTAAACTGAAAACACTTACATATACTCATATACTTCAAAATAATAATCAACTTTCTCAGGCCTTGACACTGTACCATGGTATCAATGTACCAATGTGCGCATCCCTAATAGGTTTCGGGGTAGCTAGCCACCGCACCCTATTAGAGCTTCTTTCTTACTTTCTGTGGGCCTCTCATTTGCCCGGTACATGTCACTTTACAAAAATAAAATACTTTCTTACTCATAATGCTTGTATTTATCAAGCTAACTTTCTTTTTCATAAATCTTGCACTATAAACCTTTACCTTTTTTTACTTGGAACTTTCATCGAGCACCTTGCGTGCCCTTAACCCCAAAACTCCTTTTTGGGACCTTTCAAGAACTTACTCTTGTCATACTTAGGTCACATACACAAAAACTTACTCCAATTCATATTCAATGATAAAACATGTATTCTTTAGGAACTTAAAACACACAAATAAGAAAAACCATAATCTTAAAGGATGCACTTAGATCACAAACATGGTTTTACAACGAGAAATACATGGCGAAACTACTTCTATTGCAGGTGAGTGATCTACTTACCCTTTTCTTGAAGAAAACTCACTAAGTATCTCAAAATTCCTAGCGTAGGGCTCTTTTCCTCTTCCTTTGCGAGAAAACTTCACTCCTTGGCCCTAGAGAAGAAACCCTAGGTTCTCTACTTCAAGAGGAAGAAGAAGGAGGAAGAAAACTCCCCCTTTCTCCCTATTTTCGTAGCCTCCTCACCTCTGCTCGCGCGGCCTCCCGAAACCCTAAAATGTGACGACCCCATACTTCTCTGCTCTTAAAGCGGACGCCACTTTTACTTAACCTTAACTTTACCTTATCCTTAGGTTACAACTACTTGGCTTCCCTTAACTTGCTCTGATTTTTTTTCCTTTAAAAAAAAAACTTTCATTTTATTTGCTTTGCAAGGATTTGACCCCTAGACCCAGACCCCTTAGTTGTAAGACTGAAGCACTAACCAGCTGCTCTATACAACTTCTTTTCAATGGTACCAGTCGACTGCTATATAGCCAGTCGACTGGTATCAGCCACAGAAACTTTCTGTGCCCGGCACCAGTCGACTGGCCTCATGGCAGTCACCTGGTGCATCGAACAGAAACTTTCTGTTCGATAGGGCAGTCGACTGGTTCTGCACCAGTCGACGGGCACGCTTGAAACCTGCATTTACAGACCTGAAAACCATTTCCAAAGCTTCACAATTCATATACTTTCAAGTATATAGATAAATAACTCCAAATCTATACTCTATACTAGTTTTATAAACATTTTAGCAACCCAAAACAACCTCATAAACTTGCAATTAGGATATTTGTGGAAGTAAATAAGCTATCAAAATATATGAACTCTAGACTAGAGTTTGTACCCAACTTTGTCTCTATACAAGGTTTAAACAAAGTCATTCATTCTACCAATTCAAAACACCAAAACACATGTTCTACAAGACTTAACCCGACGATCTCTTCCACGGTTCCGCCCCCACTGAACATCAATGCAAGTCCCGTTCGCCTCCATAGCTTATGCTTTTTCTTTACCTTTATCTGCAATAGAAGGAAATGCAACTAATAAGCGAATTGCTTAGTAAGTAAATCCTAACTCACAAATCCATGTTATCGATAATAAACATGCTCATTTCAAAGAATGCTTGCTTCAAAATACATGCACTTGGAAATATTTGCACATGGGAACTTTCATACACTTATCAATCTCAATCATGCTTGAAAACATTTACTAGCATCAAAACACTTGCAAACTTAACATGCTCATGATTTCTTTTGAAACTTACTAATGATACATTTCCATACTTTAAAACACTAACTTCTTTGCTCTTTCTCTTTAACATGCTTATAACATAACCATGTCAACATACATAACCAAAAACATGCACTTAAGGAAATTGAAACACTTACATATACTCATATACTTCAAAATAATAATCAACTTTCTCAGGCCTTGACACTGTACCTGGTATCAATGTACCAATGCGCGCATCCCTAATAGGGTTCGGGGTAGCTAGCCACCGCACCCTATTAGAGCTTCTTTCTAACTTTCTGTGGGCCTCTCTTTTGCCCGGTACATGTCACTTTACAAAAGTAAAATACTTTCTTACTCATAAAGCTTATACTTATCAAGCTATCTTTCTTTTTGCATAACTTTTTGCACTACAAAACTTTACCTTTCTTACTTGGAACTTTCATCGAGCACCTTGTGTGCCCTTAACCCAAAACTCATTTTTGGGACTTTTCAAGAACTTGGTCTTATCATGCTTAGGTCACACATACAAAACCTACTCAAATTCAAGTTCTATGATAAAAACATGTATTCTTTAGAAACTTAAATCACACAATAAACAATATTCTCAAAGCATGCACTTAGATCACAAAATCATGGTTCTACAACGAGAAACTATATACGAAACTACTTCTATTGCAGGTGAGTGATTTACTTACCCTTATCTTGAAGAAAACTCACTAAGTATGGTTTAAATCCCAATGTAGCACTCCTCTTCCCTTTCTTCGCACAAATCTCCTCCCTCCTTGACCATAGGGAAGAAGCCCTAGATGTCCCACTCAAGAGGAAGAAGAAGGAGGAAAAGATCCCTTGAGTTTCCCTTTGATTTCGCAGCCTCCACGCGCCTCCTCTTGCAACCTCACGAAAACCTAATCTGGGGCTTCACGCGACTTAAGTGGAAGTCTAAATACCTCTTCATGAAACGGGCTTAATCAACTATAACATTAATTCGCTTTATCCTTTTTTGTACTTGATACCCCCAACCTATTGGTTAGCCCAACTCACTTAAGGGCTTGCTTTGCCCTGTGGTCGCGGGATCAAACCTTGCCCGACCCCTTATTTTTTTCTTTTTATTTTAATCCGAAAAAATCCTATAAAATTCAGAAAAATTCCTAATAATTCACGAAAATTATTGGGTGTTACATAAAAGGGGTCTAACACAACTTAAGTGGAAGTTGAGACATCTCATCATGAAAAGGACTTACTTACCTATAATATTATTTCGCTTCATCGTTTTTTGTGCTTGATACCCTTGCCCAGCTGTTACCCGGACGCCCTTAAGGCCTTGCTTTGCCTTGTGGTCCCGGGATCAAACCCCGCTTGACCCCTTATATTTTTTTTCTTTTTATTTTAATCCGAAAAAATGCTATAAAATTCAAAAAAAGTTCTAATAATACCAAAAAATTATTGGGTGTTACACCTCCCCCTTTGACATATATCAAAACCATAATGGGCGAACAAGGTTTCTAATAGAGAGTGAGTTTTACCAAGATAAATTCAGCTAAAGGAGTTCACAACTTTTGCAAGAATAGTTTTCAAACAAAATATGTTACAAACCTTTAAAAAAATTTTGATTGAAGTTTTGAAAATTTTGTTTTGACAAACAAGAAGCATGAAAATTTTAGTAACGAGGTTTTCATGAAGCTCCCCTAAACCCTAAAACCATGCAACATTGCATAAAGCTCCCCTTGATTTGAAATTGTTCCTTTGCAATTTTTCAGTTTGAAAAAGGTTCTAAGGTCAGTTTAACTCTTGAAAAAGGTTCTAAGTATGAAGATGTTCATTACTTTTGAAAGAAACAATTCTAAGTTCAGTTTTGAAAAAGGAGAAAAAAACTTCTGAGTATCACAAAGGAAATTCTTAATTAAGAGCAACTCGAAGTTTTCAATAAAGTTTCTTTGAAAAAGGGAAAAAATTTAAGGAAAAAAATTTAAGTATGCTTTCTCCCTTAAAAATACTCCTTTTTGAAAAATATATTTTGGAAAAAGATTTGTGTATCAGAGCTTATGCGTCTTGAAAATATAAAAATACTTAGTATAACTCTTGAAAGCATAGCAAAAGTTTAAATTGTATCAACAAAACTCCACTTTGAAAAGTATTGTACAATTTTGAAAAACTATTTTGTATTTTGAAGAATATAAGTACTTTTAAGCATAATATGCATTTTTTGAAAAACATAAGTACTTTTAAAAGATAATATTAATTTTATTTTTTTAAAAAAAATAATACTTGACTTGGTTTCTTTTCCAGTCTGACACAATCCTTGGAAACCTTGTTAACTACAAGGACATTTCCCTAAGTGTCCTGGAAAATTTTCTAAAGTCAAGTAAGTATTATTTTCAAAAGTATTCTAAAAGAATTTTGAAATTATTCCAAAGTAGAGTAAAATTTTGAAAGTGACGGTACATATATAAGCAAAATTATTTAAAAGGATAGTATTTTGAAAGAAAATTTATTTATGTTTTCAACGGGATTTTAAAAGTGCAGTGCATGAAAACATATAAATTTTTTTAAAACAAATGTTCAATAATTCTTCTAATTTAATCTCCCCTAAGCTTGACCCAGTCCTAGAGAGCTTGTTGACTACAAGTGATCTTCCTCTGAGTTTTAAGGTTTGATTCAAATTATAAGAATTATCTAATGATTTTGAAAAATAATTTCCTTTGATTTAGACTCCCCCTAAATTTGGCACTTCCTAGGAGTCCTTATAGATCATCAAGTAGACTTCCTTTGTGTCTTTAGGGTTTATCATCATCAAAAGGGAATCAAGCACAATTCTTAAAATGAATTTTGAGGTATTAATATTAAAAAAAATGAATATTTGAAAGACATATTTTGAAATGATAGCATAGTTTTAAACAAAACATGAGTGATAGTTTGAGAACATAGAATTTTTAAACTTCTTCTTTTAATTTGAACTCCCCTAAATTTGGCACATCCTAGGAGGCTTGTTGACCACAAATCCTCCTCTGAGTCTTAGGGTTTAGTTCAGATTAAAGGAATTATTCAAAACAAATGATTACCAAAAACATTTCAAAAATTCTTCTTTTGACTCAAACTCCCCCTAAATTTGACACATCCTAGGAGTCCTTGTAGATCATGAAGTGGACCTTCCTCTGTGTCTTTAGGGTTTATTAAAATCACAAGAATAGTTTTGAATAATAGTATGGTAATATTATTTTAGAAAATTCAATTAAAATGAAGATAATTTTAAAGCATAAGCCCCATTTTCGAAAAACATTTTGAAATGATAATGATTTTTCAAAGATATTTTGAAAGAAAATTAAAAAGAATAAACCACTCCCCCTGTACCGTTTAACTCAATCTAATGCCTTAGGGGATTTCAGTGTTATCCATGTTTGACTCAGTTGACTATGTTTGACCAATCAAATAACTAAATCAAACAAGCCCTAAATTTTATTTAAAACGAGTCTATTGTGATATTTAACATGAAATTCAATATTTTGATAAAAATATTACAGATGAAAAAGTGGGGTATAGTAAACTAAATTAGTTTGAAAAAAAATAGAGATAATTTTGAATAACTTTTGAAAGCACTTTGAGTTTTATTTAAAAGGATAGTGACATATATTGTTAGGTCCTAAATATCTCACCCAGTTTCTACATGATCAAACATGTTAACCTTATGGGTTTTGTGAGATAACCATTTTAATTTTAAAAAAAATGGTTAAGTTTATTAATTTTGAAAACATTTGTTATGAATCTATGATTTACTTAAAATTTGTGTTAGATTCGAATTTGACAAAGAGTAATTTGAATTTGAATTTCAAAAATTGGCTTCCAGGTCTTGGCGAGGCACTAGGCCTTCTTTAGTCGTAGCCTTATTGGATCATCAACCCTTTCCTTGACAAAGCCTTTTAATAAAATTTCATTTTCAAAATTACTTTTTGAAAAATTCTGGTCTAACTAGTTTGGGTCTTGGATCGGTAGCTTCGGCTAGTTCCACCAGTCTAAAGAGACCAACTAATGTATACTTGACCTTATTAGAAGAGGTTTCCCTAACGTACTATCATCTCACCTTCTCCCAATACTAGGTGTTCAAGTTTTAAGTAACTCTTTAGTCCTTAAACTAATCAATCCTAATTCTAAGCAAAAATAAATAATTAAACATGTCTAAGTTATATCATAATTGTAACAATACTCAGGTTTTTTAAAATCAACAAGGTTGGGAAATAAGTTTTCTAACATATTAGCCTTAACTAATTTATATGAATTAATTACGTTCTTTGAGGTAAATATTAGATTTTCAAATATCGTAAATTTACCTTTTGATTCCTGGTTGGGAATCTCCCCCTTGATACTTGACGTCTTTCCTTTTTGTTTCTTTATCATCTTGTAGTGATCACGAGCTAATCGGACCAGTTTGGTTCGATCTCCTTCTTTGTTGTCAAATTTTGAGTCTGAGTTGGACTCAGGTACTGGTTGAGGCCTCTTTTGCAGTTCTCTTGGAGTTTTCCCTGCAATGAAAACTAAACCTTCCTCGACCATTATAGTATCAGCTTGATTATTTAATCTTAATTCAGAAAATGATTAAAAATTAGTTACCGATTTTGTCTCAGAAAACTCGTCGTCTGACTCTGGTTCGATTTCGACGTCGGGTGTCGAGTCTGTCTCAACTACTTGTGCTTGAGCCGAAAATGCAAAATCTTCTAAGATCTCAATATCGGAGCTCTCTTCATGTAGATTGATTAGCTTTTCCCATATCTCTTTGGCACAGTTGAAGGATCCGACCCGCTTCAATTCTTCATTGGTTAGGCCACATTGTAGGATTGCAGTCGCCCTTGCATCTGTCTCGATCTTCCTCAGGGTTGGTTCATCCAGTTGGTCCCACCTAATTGATAGTCCATCTTCTGTAGGGAGGGAGAACCCTGTTTGAATGATCATCCATATGTCCATATGGGCCTTCAGATGGAACTCCATTTGACTTCTCCAATAATTGAAGTTCTCGTCGGAGAATAGCGGTGGACAAGCACTGTTCCACTCTTGGTTGGTCATTTAGTTTAACCTCGTATAGAAAAGAAATAACAAAAATGTACCAAGACTTGGTCTTGGATTAGTAGTGTGGGAGAAGAAAAAATTGCCCAAAATAAATATTGCATGAATTTCGAGGTAAAATATTAAAATAATAATTAAAAAAAATTATGACAGATTATTAAAAATATTAGCTTTATCAATTTTGATTAATGATGAAAAGGTATGAATTCAATGTTTGGGAAAAATCTGCTCGATTTAAGGTAGCATAAATTTCAAAAAAAATATTAAAATAATAATAAAAAAAGGTTTAGGACAAATTTTCAAAAAATTGATTGTTTTATCAATTCTGACTTATGATAAAAAGCTTTATCAATTCTGACTTATCAATTCTGACTTATGAAAAAAATATTATTTATTTGAAATAAAAAGTGAAAAAGATCGAGTGACCAAGTGTTTTGATGTTTGGGCAAAGGGTTTAAGTTAGGTTTACCCTTGTGTTCTTATATGTGTATGCTGAGTGCGTAGGTTGTACATGTTACACATATGGACTTGACTGGACAGCCTCGGTACGGTGAAGGGTGGCATGGAGACAAGCTAGAGGCTTGTGTGCACCCGAGGGACCTTGGAGAGCAGGGAGGATAACCTGATGGGCGCGGACTTCGAGGCATGCATGAAGGATGGCATAGAGGCAAGCTGGAGGCTTGCGTGCATCCGAGGGACGGGAGCCGAAGATGAAGAGGGCGCGAAGGCAATAGTCGAGGTTGCGGATGAGGAGTCTGTCGAGTCGTGAGGGTACGAGTGTTGTGTCATTGTACTCGGAGAATCCTAGGGGTCGAGTGCTGAGAGAAGTGTACTCGGGAAGGGAAAACCTAGATTTGTGAGTGGGGGCAGTCGACTGCCAGGGAGGCAGCCGACTGATAAAACCCACAGAATGATTTCGGGGTTGGACCAGTCGACTGGTAAAATGGCAGTCGACTGGTAACCCTGAAAACTAGCTGTTGGGCTAGCCGTTGGCTAGCAATTAAGGCTAGACCAGTCGACTGGTAAATTGGCAATCGACTGGTGGCGAGGGTTTCAGCCCGAGTCCTATTTAAAGAGGACTTCGTGGTGGCTGAGATTCTCGACGAATCTTGATTTGGTTAAAGGCAAGATAGTAGTCTTTGTGCTCAGTGCATTGTTTGAGTTTGTGGCGAGGTTTCTCCACCCACAAGGAGCGACGAGGGCTAGCCGGAGGTTATCCGGGGATTGATCCACCGACGGATTCTTGGATTAGTCACCCGTCCGGGGTGGATACCAAGTAAATCTTCCGTGTTAGCATTGGTTAGTATTTGTTTGATTGTTTTATTGTATATTCCACTTGCGCAACTAACCGTGTAGGAAGAAAGATTCGAAGAATCGCTATTCACCCCCCTCTAGCACGCCGATCGATCTATCAATTGGTATCAGAGCGTGGACCGCTCTTGATCGGACTAACCGCCGAGGGAGCACACGCTAGAGGAAAAGAATCATGGAAGACAAATTTGGAGATAATATCTACACTCCACCACCCTACGACCGTGAGGATTTTGCATTTTGGAGGGCAAGGATAGAGACATGGTTCGGGATGGAGTGGGACCTTCGAATCGCGCTTGAAGAGCCATATGAGATTCCAAAGGATAAGCACGGGAAGAGGCTTAGGCCTAGATATTGGAGTAAAGAACAACAAGATCAAGCAAAAGCAAACGAGAAGGTAATTAGTATTTTGATAAATATTTTGCCTAACATTTTGAGTTGTGTGGGTGAATATAGAGATGCACATGAATTATGGAATAAAGTCAAAGAATATCATGAAAATCCTACACAAATTCAAGAGCCCAAAGAAATCAATCCATTGATTCAAGAAGTGGAAGAAGAGAGTGAGAGATTTTCGACATCCGAAGAAGGAAAAGAAGGAGAAGTATCAACATCATCAAGTGGAGTGGAAGAAGAAAGTGAGAGGTCATCCACCTCATCTAGAAAAGAGGAGGAGGTCACCACCTCAAGGATTGAGAGAGAGGAGAGACCCTCATCTACACAAGAACAAGAGGAAGCATCTTCTTCATCCAAGGTTGAAGAGGAAGTCAACCTAGCCTCAACCTCCACCAAAGTCAAATCAAAATAACATATCACATGCTTTGGTTGCCAAAAAAAGGGGCACTACAAGGATAAGTGCCCTCTAGGTAAGAAAAAGGAGGTACTATCTAAACCCGGGTCCATTCGATTTAAGTCTAACATTAATTGTATGAATGGTGAAGCCCAAGAGAGGAAGATGAAGATTAGATGCTTCACATGCGGAGAATTGGGGCACTACCACACCAAGTGCCCATAGAAAAGTGAAATCAAGAAAATGGAGCATCTAAGAAGATAGAAGAAGGAGGAAAGAAGGAAGAGAAGAAGTTCACAACAAGAAGGGACTACAAGGGTAAGGAAGGTACTTCCTAACCCTAGGTTAAAAAGTAATTCAATTTCAAGTTCCTCCTTTCATATTAAAAATCATGTTAATCATTCATCCATGCATGCTAGGATTAATGAAAATTGTCTACTTATGCATAATTTTGGTTTTAAATACAATGATAGGAACAGGAGTAACAAGGTAAATCAACACCCTAAGAAAAGCATGCGTCATGGTAAATCTAGGACCTTTGTACCTAAGGATCAAGGCACTAATCCCAAGACGGGAAGGAATGTGCCTAGAATGGAGGGTAGGTCTAGGAATGTTCAAAGTGGACTTATGGACTCTATGGTTAAAGGTCTAGAAAGGGAAAATCAAGTCTTGAGGGCAAGACTTGATAAATTAGAGAAAACCCTAGAGAGATTCATGGTTGGAACTAAGGGTTTGGATATGGTGTTGGGTGACCTAAACCGCACCAATGATAGATCGAGTCTAGGATACTGATCTAAGGTCTCCCATGTCAAGGGAAAGAGATATGCTAGGATAGCATATGATTATGGCAAGAAGGAGGAGTCCAAAAATGGCAAGGGGATGCCATTTAAAGGGCAAAAAGAAGAACTTAACCAAAGACGAGGTGTCTAAGGTTAAGAGTGTCGAGTTTATAGGCCAAGAGTCACCGATGGAACACCGATGTGGCCTAGTGATGGTTGAGTCATCTAGGGAGGTGGCTAGGGCTAAGAGCTCAGGGGGAGCTCTAGGAGCCTTTGGGATATATAGTGAATGGATCTTTGGAGGGTTCCTCCTAGAGGTCTAGATGGACCATGGAGTGTGCCAAAGGAATTGGAGACAGACTTGAGTCTCAATTCTTAGGTTTTGGCACAGTGTTTTTGAGTTTCATCCATGGAAATATGACATTAGGGTTATATTGCATGAAAACTAGTTTTTAATGTGTAATTGCCATGTAAATCAATGCTAGAGATGCATTGTGGGTTAGCATTGGCAGTAACATCAAGAGGAAACCAAAACTAGGACTTTAGGGTAAGAGTTTATTAAACTTTTTAGCTAGTTTTGGGTTTTATGTCAAACTTGGGAATGGTGATAGATACATTTTGGAATGTATTTTTCCCAAGTAGGTATGGATACAACAAATGTCTCCACAAAATTTGGAAATTTTTGAAGATTTGTGAAATTTCTGACGCATTTCTGAATTTCGTCAGAAAGGCTGAAATTCTGATTTTCAGAGTATCAGTCAACTGCCCTAGGGGCAGTCGACTGGTCAAGGCTGAATTTTGTTTCAGCAGCTGGGTATGTGTCCAAATGATGAAAAACAAGTGTATGGGGGCTAGTACACATTGTTTATAATCATTGGGGATTGAAAGAACTAATAATTGGGATATTGTTGGGTTCTTTTTGATGTTAGGCAAAGGGGGAGAAGTGTTGGGTTTAAGTTGGGAAACCAAACACTCCTTTGCTAGAAACCCTAGGTTTAGGGGGAGCTAAGATTAAGGGGGAGCATGGTTGCTCCATTCTTGGCGTAGGGGGAACCTAGGGGAGGTTCTTAAAAAGCCTTTGTAAGTCCAATGTAGAGGGAGCTTGGGAGAAGCTTTAAAAAACTCGTGAAAAGTCCTAACTTGGAGGGTTAGGAGTTGAAAAGTCCTAACTTGGAGGGTTAGGTGGTGAAAATCCTAACTTGGAGGGTTAGGTGGTGAAATCCTAACTTGGAGAGTTAGGTGTAGAAAATTCCTAACTTAGAGGGTTAGGTATGGAAAATCATAACTTGGAGGGTTAGGTGTAGGATGCCTTGGGATAGGATCCATGTATGCATTGTATATGCATTTATTTAGCATGGTTTTTGCTATTGACTACCATTTTGCTTTCCCTAACTTAAACGTATTGTCAAACATCAAAAAGGGGGAGATTGTTGAGGGAATCTGTGGTCCGGAGTGACCAAGTGTTTTGATGTTTGGGCAAAGGGTTTAAGTTAGGTTTACCCTTGTGTTCTTATATGTGTATGTTGAGTGTGCAGGTTGTACAGGTTACACATATGGACTTGACTGGACGGCCTCGATACGGTGAAGGGTGGCATGGAGACAAGCTAGAGGATTGTGTGCACCCGAGGGACCTTGGAGACCAGGGAGGATGAGCTGATGGGCGCAGACTTCGAGGCATGCATGAAGGATGGCATGGAGGCAAGCTGGAGGCTTGTGTGCATCCGAGGGACGGGAGCCGAAGATGAAGAGGGCGTGAAGTCAATAGTCGAGGTTGCGGATGAGGAGTCAGTCGAGTCATGAGGGTACAAGTGCTGTGTGATTGTACTCGGGGAATCCTAAGGGTCGAGTGCTGAGAGAAGTGTACTCGGGAAGGGAAAACCTAGGTTTGTGAGTGGGGGCAGTCGACTGCCTGGGAGGCAGTCGACTGATAAAACCCACAGAATGATTTCGGGGTTGGACCAATCGACTGGTAAAATGGCAGTCGACTGGTAACCCCGAAAACTAGCCGTTGGCTAGCAATTAAGGCTAGACCAGTCGACTGGTAAATTGGCAGTCGACTGGTGGCGAGGATTTTAGCCCGAGTCCTATTTAAAGAGGACTTCGTGGTGGTTGAGATTCTCGACGAATCTTGTCTTGGTTAAAGGCAAGATAGTAGTCTTTGTGCTCAGTGCATTGTTTGAGTTTGTGCCGAGGTTTCTCCACCCACAAGGAGCAACGAGGGCTAGCTGGAGGTTATCCGGGGATTGATCCACCAACGGATTCTTGGATTAGTCACCCGTCCGGGGTGGATACCAAGTAAATCTTCCGTGTTAGTATTGGTTAGTATTTGTTTGATTATTTTATTGTATATTCCGTTTGCGCAACTAACCGTGTAGGAAGAAATATTCGATGAATCGCTATTCACCCCCCTCTAGCACGCTGATCGATCTATCAGCTACGACTCGACTACAATCGACCACTGTCGATAGACGACACCAACGCTCGAGCACAATCAAAGTTAATTCTAAGTGTTGGTAATGAAAATATTTCTTTTGTACTTAAAATTCATACATATATAAAAGGGCAATGTAGGGTGTTAAATTGTACCTTTTTCCTTGTATTCAATCACTCTACTGGAGTTTATCGGTAAAGGATATTAGTGGATTTCCCATTGGAAAGGTCCAATGACCTGGGCCTTGGAGTAGGAGCTGCCAATAACTTCAAACAAAGTAAAAGACTTAGAGTTTACGTGCTTGTGTTTTTCGTATTTATTTGATTTTTCATTGCGTACTAATTCTTAAAAAAGGCCAAAATTTACAAAAGTCACATAATTCAACCCCCCCCCCTCTTTCACGTACAACAATCCTACATTATATGTGAGTTATCCCAGCTTGACACAACTAACCACGAAATAAAATAGAAATAGCCATTGGGCTAAAATACAAGTCCAAACAAAATTAATGCAATATCAAGATCAATAATCCAAAATACCCTCGATGTACAGTGGGACTAGCAGTCAGGATACTCCAAGTGACTCCACACAGTCTACATGCTACTTGGGGAAAATAAAAACATACAAAATGGTGGTGAGTCCAGGTGACTCAATGGGTAATAGAGATAGATAGTGCATGGATAATACATGTGTAAAGAGATCAAAGCATATATTCTCACAGGTAATAACAGAAATGAACCCACCATAACTGACATAATAAATTCATGTATTAGAATCGGTCAAACACGTATGATATAATAATCAGTAAAACCTGAGATCTCCAATAGATCAGCTTGAAACCACATGAGCAACAACCGATGCATAATAAGTATAATGCATAAACCTGTATGTGTATGCCAACCATATGCATCTATACATAACTCAATCAAGTACAACAAACACAAGAAAAATGGAGCGATGCATTATATGCTCATGATACAATGAAATGATTTATACGCTCTCCAACTAGTGCTACACTAGATGACTGAGTGGTTAGAATGTTGGAGAGCCAACAGCTCCAAATGATACTAACCCTAAAACTGGAAAAAAGGAGAGCGAATAGCCTAAGGCCATATAGCCCATAATGGCGCATACCCCTAAGTCAAAAGTGTTGGTCCCAAGCAGGTTGATTAGAGGGGTGAATAGTCCTGTAATTAAACATTTGATCTTTTGTAAATTTTTAGCAAAGATGGAAATTAGTTAAGCAGGTAAATAAAACATAAACAATTATTAAAGAGAAGAGGCTATGATTTACTTTATTGTAACCGGGGAGGTTGCTAATCTAGGTGTTGAAAAAGCTTTATATGAATTCTCTTTTGTTATAGGCGGAGAAGCCTCTTACAGACTCTTGAAAGCTCAAAAAAGACTAGGAAAATTAAAACCAGTTGTTATGTTTTCATCTTAGCTTTAGGGGGTTATTTATAGTCCGAAAACTGAAGTTACTATTGTACTGATGTGGCATTAAGGCACCTCAATTGGATAGATTTGTTTACGGCAACCAACGGTAAGTTTTTATAAACTTTTGGTCTGAGGTGCCTCAGGTTCCGACTTGAGGCGCCTCAGGTTCCGACTGAGGCGCCTCAATTCTGCTTTTGCGTAGAATTCATCTGAGTGAACTGAAGCACCTTCGAGGCGACTGAGGCGCCTCAATTGACCATTTGGTTAAATTCAACATCCACATTGACTTTTTCATCTTTTGTCCGTGTGGGTGATTTCCAGTCGTCCAGAGTTAAGCTCACCCGAATCCGACTCCAGCCTTCTTCTCGAACGGGCTTCCTCCCTGCTTCTCGTCCCTTGAATGTTGCGCACACCCTTCTCGTCTACCGGTGTACTCTTCCGCAGACTTGGTTGATTAAATCAAAACTAACCTGGAATACTTACAATTTCTTCTCTTTCATATGAAACAACCCAAGTTAAGTTAGGATAACCAAAATACAAAAATAATATTATTTTACAAAAAAATACTTTAGCACATGAAAAATATTGCTAATATTGTAATCAGGACCTCCCCTAACTTAACCCTCAAATTCTCCCTTTTGATCACATTAAAAAATAAGGTTTCATCAAAAATATATAAAACTTTTAGAAAATACAAAAAAAATACTAAGGGAAAAAATATCTCTCAAATGTTGATTTTTGAAGTAAATTGTCAAAAATTTATTTTTGAAAGTAAATTTTCAAAAGAAAGTTTCCGGCATCAAAAATAATTACTTATTCTACTTAATGTATGAAATCTAACATAGAGTTACCGAAAAATTAATTTCATAAACAATTTTATTTATCAGTTTTTTAGTATTTAAATTTATTTTTCCATAAGAAATTTTAAAACAATCATCTATTGATTAAAAAATTCCTAAAATTTTTATCAAAGTATCAAATCAGTAGATATAAATGTGTAAATTTTTCAAAATACAATATATTTTCTAAGTATCAAAAAATAATTTTCATTACAAAACTTATAAATTTTTTGAAAATAATTTTTAAAATTAGATTTCGACTTCAAAATATCTTGAGAATTTTTTCAATAATTTTATAAGTATTTTGAAATTAAAATTTTAATTTTCAAACGAAAAATTCATCAAATTCGGCTAATGGTTAAAAAATTTCAAAATTTTTTTGCAAGTATATAAAAAAAATTCAAACAAACTAAAACATACTTTCAAAAAAAATTCAATTACTCAAGAATTTCTAAAATAATTTATTTCTAATTAACTACTAAGCATGTATAAAAATAATAATCTAACAGTTTAAAATAAATTTGGAGATTCAATATAAATCTTTACCTACTGGATTTATCAAAAAATTAGATTGAATATAATTTTTGGTACTTTTACAACTTGGCCCTATGATTCTCAAATGCCAATTAAGTTCTCATAATATTTAATATTTCTTTCGGAGAAAAAATATTTAACATGCAAAATTTTTTTTTGGTTTTTCAGTTTATCATCTTCTTTTTTTAATTGTCATATAGCTCTAGTGGATATGCGTTTGCTAATATTTTTTTCATATCTATATTTTTTGTCCTTGATTTACATAGAGAACTAAGCAAGGATCTTATACCGGAATGAAGCTTATTTAGAGAAAGTTTGCATATCTCACTTTGATAGAACTTGGTTTTCTCCTAACCACATGAATTCTAGAAACAAAATAAGAATTCGAAAGAGAAAACACAAGACATATAAATATGGATCTATTGTTTCTTCGAATCATGGCATGATAAGAATAAAATAATATAAACTGAATGACAAAGAACCTGATTGAAGAGCCATCGTCCTTGTCGTAGCGTCGTCGGCTTGATCCCTATGGAAGAAGATGCAGCGGAAGGAAGAAGGAGGATCTTCCAACGGCTTAGGTTTGACGGCGCCGTAAAGTTTCATGTCAATGGGGAACAAGAAACTAGGTCATAAAGATCACCTAAACCCTTGGGGACCTCCCCTTTATATAGAAATCCAATCTGTTATCAGCCCATATATAATAACAGATTGGTCTAAAGGGTTCTATACATTGAACCTGCATCCAATAATCCGAAACCCAATAAACATAAGTTAGATCACTTTAAGAGCTCAGATTGTATTTACATGTGCAACTTACAAATAAGCCCACATAATAGAGATAATAATAATGTCCAACAATCTCCCACTTGTGCTATATGTGAGTTGTATAGTAAATACAAGCAAAACTTTAGTTGATATCAAACTTTATGGGTACAAGATACCCCTAAAAATAATCTGGTCCATTAACTTCATTGGTATAGGACTAAAGAGGTCATAGCTACTGTATATGATCGTAACAAGCCCCAACTGTAATCACAATACCAATGTCATTAACGACATAGATCAAGATGCGGATGTATAGAGTAGAAATTACATGAAATGCGATCAGTACATGTTAATTTCCAACTGGTCCAAAGCGACTCAAAAGAGTCTGATCATATTTGCAAATACCTTATGCTAAACTGCAACAACAAATCATGATCCAAACTTTATGATTCCAAAAGGAATCTGTATCATATTTACAAACACAAATGCTAAACAACAGTAGTAAATCATGATATCGTATTCAGAGCGTCAAACAAACATATGAATTCCCATTATTATTTTTGAACTTTAGGTACGTACAATAATCAAAATAAAATGTTTGTCTTTATTAACATAGAGCAATAAAATAAATATAGACTCCCACTAGATGAGTTCTTCTTCCATAAGAAGAACTCCCATATCCACAACATGCGCATGAAACACCTTGGACACCAAGCCTTTGGTAAGTGGATCGGCCAACATGGAATCTGTGCTGATGTGCTCTACCATGATCTGACGACTCTGAACTCTCTCTTTAACCGCTAGAAACTTAATGTCGATGTGCTTGGACTTCGACGAACTGAGGTTGTTCTTGGCATAAAGTTCTGTAGCTTTATTATCACAGTAGATCCTCAGTGGCCTGTCAATGCCATCAACGATATGCAATGTTGTGATGAAGTTCCGCAGCCAAATCCCATGATTGGATGCTTCATAGTATGCTACCAATTCTGCCTCCATAGTAGAAGTAGCTACTAGCGTCTGCTTGATGCTCTTCCAAGATATAGCCCCTCCAGCAAGCATGAAGATATAGCCTGAAGTGGACCTCCTGCTATCTAAGCATCCATCAAAATCGGAGTCTGAATAACCAATCACCTCCAGATGATCTAACCTTCGATACGTGAGCATGTGTTTTTTAGTTCTTTGCAAATACCGCATCACTCTTTTAATTGCTTTCCAGTGCGACGGTCCTGGGTTATTAACATATCTGCCTAACATCCCAACTACAAATGCTATATCTGGTTGAGTGCAAACTTATACATACATGAGACTTCCCACTGCTGATGCATATGGGAATTGTTTCATCTCCTTTATTTCAAGTTCAAGTCGTGGACACTACTACAAACTGAACTTGTCACCTCTTGACACAGGTGTGTCACCAGGTGTACAGTTTTGCATGTCATACCTTATAAGCACCTTCTCAATATAGGCTTGTTGTGAAAGTCCAAGAATGCCTCCTGATCGATCACGACAGATCTGAATGCGTAGAACAAAATATGCTTCACCAAGATCTTTCATTTCAAATTTACCAAATAGAAATGACTTGGTTTCATGCAGTAGACCCTTATTATTGCTCGCAATCAATATATCATCCACGTACAAAACAAGTATAACAAACTTGCTCCCACTGAACTTGACATATATGCACTGATCAACGGGATTCCCTTTAAATCCAAATGAGGTAACCACTTGATCAAATTTCTTGTACCATTGATGGGACGCCTGCTTTAAACCATAAATAAACTTCTTTAATCTACATACTAGGTGCTTTGAGTCTGAGGACTCAAAGTTCTCCGGTTGCACCATATATGTAGACTCCTCTATGTCTCCATTGAGGAATGCAGTCTTTACATCCATTTGATCTAGCTCCAAATCAAAATGAGCTACAAGTGTCATGATTACCCTAAGGGAGTCTTTCATCGACACAGGTGAGAAAGTCTTCTTATAATCAATGTCTTCCTTTTGAGTGAATCCCTTGGCAACAAGATGAGCCTTATATCTTTCGATATTGCCCTTCGAATCTCGCTTGATTTTAAATTTCCATTTACGACCAACGGGTTCGAACCTTCAAGCAATTTGACAAGTTCCCAAACGTCATTGTCTGCCATAGACTTTAACTCTTCTTGCATGGCGTTAATCCACCTTTCAGGGTTAGAGCATTATTTGACTTCTTGGAAAGATGTAGGATCACTTTCCAACCCTATATCAAACTCATGCTCTTGGAGATAAACATAATCACGAGAATTTGTGCTTCTTCGTTCCCTTATGGATCGCCTTAAGGGCACTTGTGTTTGAGGTGGTTGAGGTACTTGCTCATCAATATGAGGCAATACTTCAATTTCAGTAGTAGGCTCCTCCAATTGTATTGGAGATGTCATGGGAATATCTTGGTTCACTATGCTCACTGGATGTGTAACATCCATAATGTGTGGTATGGTAACCATACCACTGCTGATTGCACTAGTAGTGATCATAGGATGATTGTTAACTCTTTCCTCAAAAGATACTTCCCTGATTTTATCGCTCCCACTGTCCTCAATAAACTTGGTGTTCCCCGTTTCAAAGAAGGATCTATTAGATGGATCATAAAATTTATACCCCTTTGATCTCTCAGAGTAACCTACAAAATTGCAGCTAACAGTTCTTGAGTCCAGTTTCTTTTCATTAGGCTTGTAAGGCCTAGCCTCAGCTGGACAACCCTAGACGTGTAAATGCCTAATGCTAGGCTTTCTACCCGTCCACATCTCGAATGGGGTTTTAGTTACTGTCTTACTAGGTACTCTATTGAGAAGGTAAACTCCAGTCTTGAGTGCCTCACCCCACAAAGACTCCGGTAGAGAAGTGAAAGTCATCATACTTCTCACCATGTCTTTTAGGGTTATCGATTGCGATGCTCAGCTACACCATTCTGACTGGGTGTACCAGGCATGGTATACTGAGGCACAATCCCACACTCAGCAAGGTAATTTGCAAAAGGTCCTGGACGTTGTTCACCTAATCCATCATATCAACCGTAATATTCTCCTCCACGGTCGGATCAGACGGCTTTAATTTTCTTACCTAGTTGAAGTTCAACTTCGGTTTTGAAAATTTTGAACATGTCCAAAGATTGTGACTTCTCATGAATAAGGTACAGATAGCCAAATCTAGAATAGTCGTCTATGAAGCTAATAAAATATGTGTGTCCATTCCAAGATGCGTTAGGGAATGATCCACAAATATCCGTATGTATTAGCTTCAAAACATCACTACAACGGCTAGCCCCTTTGTTTCTTTTGTTAGTTGTCTTCCCCTTAACACACTCTATGCAGACATCAAAGTCTGACATGTCAAGGGAATCAAGAATTCCATGTGACATTAACCTTTCTAGGCGTTGTTTGGATATATGTCCTAAACCCCTATGCCACAGTATAGAAGAATTCTCGTTGGTCAATTTACGTTTCGTACCTATACTATGCATTATTACGTTGTTAATTGTAGGAGTAATGGTGTTTAATTTATAAAGTTATCAACCAAGGAACCATTACCAATCAAAATTGAATTAAAGAAAATACTAAACATTTCATTTCCAAATGAACAAGAATAACCTGATTTGTCCAAACAAGAAATTGAAATTAAGTTTCGTCTGAAAGACGGTACAATGAATGTATTTTCCAAATCCAAATAGATACCAGTTCCTAAATAAAGCCTAAAAACACCAATAGACTCGACTATAGCCTTCTTTCCATTCCCCGTATAGATGTATCTTTCACCATCAAGCGGAAGTCGGCTCCTAAGCCAATCCTGTATAGTGACACTTATGTGAGTAGTAGCACCAGTATCTATCCACCAAGTGTTAGTGGGTACAATAGCTAAATTGACTTCTGAACTAACAAAGTTGAGAAGTTTGTCTCCAAAATCTGCAGTTTGCTTTCCTTTTCCTTTGTTATTGATCCTCTTTCGTTTCTTGCCGTACTTTGAGAATCAAATGTTAAGTGAGCACTTTCAGATGTCTCTATAATGTACTCTCTTATATTTCTTTTACCACTTACCGTATAGTTACCAACTTTGTAAGAAGTGTAGTAATCTCGACCTTTTCATTTGAGGTGAATCGGTCTGCCAGTTGGTTAAGGAAACTCCTAGCATCTTCACTCTCTATTATTGAGCCCTTTATTTGTACTGGTATGGAAAGCTTCATGATGCTTAGACTCATGCGATTTGATTTCTCCCATGGCTGAAATTCAACCCTCTGCTCTATAGTGCTAGCACTAGTCAAAGGTGCGGGACGATCATTCCTTAATGCATAGTCCAAGTCATACAGCCTAAGACTACGATCACGTATTCTTTCCATTCAGCAAAATTCGAACCAGTTAATGTTGGGATGTTATTAATGTTGGCAGTTACAGATTGCACTGAAAAAAAAAAGAAAATTTTATTTAAGCTCACGATTTAACTAAAGCCAAGAACATATATATACAATAAAATTATGCAAATAAATAAAATTTTAAATGCATATAAATGGACTCCTTATGAGATACCAAATACAACATTGCATTTTAATATGTAGATTAAAATATAATTTGTTAGCGGTACTCTTGATATAACTCAACCTTTAATTGACCACACAATGTGCCTTCCTTTGGCCGACCCATTGTGTGTATAATATGAAACTTTATATGAGTTATATTTTGGTCCATAGCTTACAACAACTTTAATCTGCCACGCAATATGTCTTCCTTTGGGCCGACATATTTTGTGCATGATCATAACAGAATAAATTATGTTCAATAATTGTAAACTATCTTGAACATATATCTGGCATAAAAGTAACCTTCCTTTGGGCCGATTACTCTTAACATAGATATACATCTATCAACACAAATTACACTAAGCTTACTTAAAGTGTCTTCCTTTGGGCCGACACAATAGTTCAACTTAGTAGTACGTTATATAGATAGACTCAAGAAAATTCTAGATATTTAATCGAACAGATAATTTCTTTATTAGTCTTGACACCTCAAAATTAAGCTCATTAATCGATTGACACTATATGGTAATCAAATGGTATGATCCAATTGATTATCCCAATCAATCTAAAAACTCAATGTATACGATTATATCATATATAGAACCCTCCTTTAAAAAAAATCAGAGTTTCTTTATGGTTCCATAATTAAATAATATTATTTAATTCTGGATCATTATGCATTAAAAAAAATATTTAATGCATCAGTAAAAATATAATATATATATGTGTATATATATATTTTTTTTACTGTTTCACATAGATAAATTTTTTTTATTTACTGTTTCATAGATTGTTACGTTTTTTTAATCCCTGTTTGAAACCGTTTTGTTTTTTTTTCTTACATGAAAAAAAAAATTATTTTGCATGAACGATAAAAAAAAAATTAAACAATATAATTCCTAATTCATCTTATCACAAATTTAAAATGAGAATCGATTAAATCAAATTTATTCTCTTCATAATTAGACTTGATAATCGATTGATTGTCCAAGTCAATCGATTAAACCATCACAATTTAATCTAAAAATTAGGTTAAACTTGACGGTTTTTCTGCCGTTTTCGTATTTTTTCACATAAAATATGAAAAACTTAGAAAACAAGTCTATCCTAGAATTTTCTTTTACATGATTTTCGACGAAAAAAAATTGTATTATACTAGGAAAACTTAATCTAGCATACATACAATAAATCGATGAAAAAAAATTTAAACTTTATTACCATAGAAATTGTAACGCCCGTCTTTTTCCAGACCTTACGGTGTGGTGAGAGACGGCGTTACGCTAACATACATATAGGCATATGAACATCGTAATGCAGCGGAATAATTTAAAACTTTATACCTACATGCAACTAACACTTGAATCATATATACATGCCTTAACTATCATTCCTAAACATGGTGACATGGTAACTTAGTATATTAACATCATACGTAGCATCATGATATAAAAATCACATAAGTCATCCATAAGCAACATAAGTAGCAAGTGTATCAAACCATCATAAGTATAGCATGAGACTTAAGAGGACAATGCAAAATATAGAACATGTGACAAAGTATAGATATTAAAAGCTTTTCTTTTTCTTCTGCCATGTCACTGTCACACACACACTCTTGCCCCTCCTGCTGCTTCCCTTAACATCCTCTTGCTTGATCTGCGGTATAATGAAGTAAAACTATAAGCACATAGGCTTAGTAAGACTCTTTCCTACTCACTAAAACCATACATCACATACATAAAACATATAACATGCCTAACATATAGAAGTTCTTGATACAAAACATAGATATATAAAATACTTAACATAGCATGGTTTTTGACTTAAACATAAACATAACATGGCATGGTTCTTGACATTAACATAAACATAACATGGCATGGTTCTTGGCATATACATAAACATAACATGGCATGAAACATAAACATATGAAATACTTAACATGACATGGATCTTGGCATAAACATAAACATAATATGCCATGAAACATAAACATATGAAATACTTAACATGGCATGGATCTTGGCATAAACATAAACATAACATGGCATGAAATATAAACATATGAAATACTTAATATGGAGTAGATGCATAACATGAATGGATGCATGAGTCAAATGCATATAACATAAGGATGTTTATTTGAAAATCATACTTATAAATACTTAAACATAATCATAACATCATTGGGGGTCCCCGGCTTGTACCACATACATACATCATATGCGCGCATCCCTAAGTAAATACGAGGTAGCTAGTCTCGACCTACTAGGGTAGGAACAGCTACGGTAGTTCCAAAAACCGAGGCGTTCTTAAGGTGTCCATCCCTATTGGACAGCTACGATAGTCCCAGAACCGTGTACAACTACGGTAGTCCAGAACCGAGGCGTTCTTAAGGTGCTCATCCCTTGGACCCTTACTTCGGTCCAGTACAAGCCCATTCATAAAGTAAAATAACTTCACATGCTTCATCATTCATAGAACATACATAGCATACTTAAAGACATGAACATAATCTTGTTACATGAAGCATGACATAAAGCATACTTGACATTTCATCATTCATACTTAATTCATATCATCATTATGCCCTAAAGGCATAAACATTATCTTCATTCATCATCTTCATTCATAAGACATGACATACATACATAATTATACCTTAAGGCATAAACATCATCTTAATTCATAAAGCTTGCATGATCATGGTACATAAGGTAAGCAGGCATTTCATACATGTCACTTAGCATACATAATCATAGTATCTATCATAAGCGTGCATGGGTAGGATTCATATGAACATGATACATACTACCTAGGTTCATGGCATTCAACATAGAACATGCATAAGTCTACTTAACCATATATCTATCATAGGCGTTTAACTTAAAATATGCATCATTTTACACAAACATGAGACCTTCTTCATAACACATGTGTTCATGGCTTAGAACTTAAAACATTCATGAAGGAAACCTACTAAACATGGTATCTAACATAAACATACAAAATCATGAAGCATAGCACTTAAGGTTAGGGTTTTAGGTAACATAAAATTCATACCACATGCTTGAACCTATATATATACATCATAATAAGCCATAAACAAGTATTCTTGAAACCCTAACTCAACCTAAACCCTAATTGGGGTGCTTGGCCGAAGGTTGGAAGAAGAGGAATCCTAACACATGAGATACCATAAGTGAAGAAAAACTCATACATTACATACTATGCATAGGAAGCCATTAGAACCCATGATTAGGGCTAACCCTAAGTTTTAGCCCTACCCATTGACCTTGGCCGAAACCCTATAGGGTCCCAAGTACATGGAAAAATTCATACAATTCCCAATTTACATCTAATACTTTACATACAATACCATAGGAAACCATTAGGACCTTTGCTTGGAGTTAGCCCTAACCCCTTGCCCTATAACCTAACTTGGCCGAAACTTACAAAGGTCTTAAGGCATGTAAAAATTCACATAAATCACCATTAACATCCCTTGCATCATGAGAAAACATAAGTAATATTATTAGAGAGTTAGATCCAATCCTAACCATGAAACCATGTTGGTGGCCGAAACTTGCATAGGGCTTTAGGGTGCTACAAAATTTCTCCAAGTCATAATTTATCCTTTATTTATCATAAAAAAACATTATGGAGCATGAGTGAGGGTTTACATCAACCCCAAACCTAAATACAAGGCTTGACTGAAACCCTAGAACCCAAATCTCATGATTTTCTCAACTTAAATCCTAAACACAAACTTAAATCATGATAGACATCAAGGAAAACAATTATACCACAGGTGAGGGAGTCTTACCCTTGTTATCTTGGTTTTTAGACCTTAAATGGGGAAGAGGATGAAGACTTTCTTGACCTTAGATCACCCCTAGTCCTTGTAGTCTTGTAGGAAGCCCTTGGATCTTGAAGAAGAAGTCTTCTTGTGAAGCTTCTCCAAGGAGAACACCCCTTGTGGGTTTCGGCTAGAAGGAGGAAGGAGAGGGAGAGAAAGAGCTTTGGTGGAAGAAGAAAACAAGTAACTTAAGTGCTAAGTTATCTCTTCCCTTCCCCTCTCTTTTATACTAAATGAAGGGGGCAAGTGAAGGGACATGGTGCCTCTTCTCATGGTGACCCTTCACTTCCTTAAGCCTTAACCAAAAATCCTCTTCATTCTCTAATAGCACTCCCTTGCTAGGTGAATTGGTTAGTACATGCATGGTGATACACTATGTCCAAGGTTCAATCCTTGGTGCATGCATTTTTTTTATTACTTTTATAATTATTTTTGCCAAGGCCCATATAAGAGCCCACTAAGGTTTATGTTAATATTTCTAATTGAAATCCATTTCCATTCATGATAAAATTTTACCTAAGGTCCCCTAATAGCCATGGTATTAGAAGGGCCCATGTAAGGCTCATACTACTTCCTAATCTATATCGAAAATCATGGATAATCATGCTAAGGTTCATACTAGTGTCCCTATGTTCCTCGAGAATTTATCTAGGCATGATCAATATTTTAAAAAAATATTGAGTAAATTTTTTACGGGTCATTACAAAAATGATGAAACAAAGCCAAGGCTCTGATACCAATTGATAGAACTTGGGTATTCTCCTAACCACATGAATACTAGAAACAAAATAAGAATTCAAAAGAGAAAACACAAGATATATAAATATGGATTTATTGTTTCTTCGAATCATGGCATGACAAGAATAAAATAATATAAACTGAATGACAAGGAACCTGATTGAAGAGCCATCGTCCTTGTCGTAGCGTCGTCGGCTTATCCTATGGAAGAAGATACAACGGAAGGAAGAAGGAGGATCTTCCAACAGGCTTAGGTTTGACGGCGCCGTAAAGTTTCTTGTCAATGGGGAACAAGAAACTATGTCATAAAGATCACCTAAACCCTTGGGGACCTCCCCTTTATATAGAAATTCAATCTGTTATCAGCCCATAGATAATTGTTAAGGCAATATTCTATGGTCCGGAGTGACCAAGTGTTTTGATGTTTGGGCAAAGGGTTTAAGTTAGGTTTCCCTTGTGTTCTCATATGTGTATGTTGAGTGTGCAGAATGTACAGGTTATACATATGGACTTGACTGGACAGCCTCGGCACGGTGAAGGGTGGCATGGAGACAAGCTGGAGGCTTGTGTGCACCCGAGGGACCTTGGAGAGCAGGGACATGAGCTAATGGACGCGGACTTCGAGGCATGCGTGAAGGATAACATGGAGGCAAGCTGGAGGCTTGCATGCATCCGAGGGACGGGAGCCGAAGATGAAGAGAGCGCGAAGGCAATAGTCGAGGCTGCGAATGAGGAATCAGTCGAGTCGTGAGGGTACGAGTGATGTGTGATTATACTCGGGAAATCCTAGGGTAACCTTAGGTGGGTGAGTAGACTAGTCAACTGGCCTGGGGGCAGTCGACTGATGAAACTCACAAAAGGGTTTTGGCTGGGGACCAGTCGACTGTCCTGGGGGCAGTCAACTAGTAGTGGCTGATGAGTTGCCTGAAATTCGAACGTTGGGGTTGCAACAGTCGATTTTCAATGGCACCAGTCTACTGCCCTGGGAGCAGTCGACTAGTGGCAAGAGTTTCAGCCCGAGTCCTATTTTAAAGAGGGCTTCGTGGTGGCTGAGATTCTTGATGAATCTTGTCTTGGTTAAAGGCAAGATAGTAGTCTTTGTGCTCAGAGGTTTGCTTGAGTTTGTGGCGAGGTTTCTCCACCCACAAGGAGCGACGAGGCTAGCTGGAGGTTATCCGGGAGTGATCCACCGACATATTCTTAGATTAGTCACCCGTCGGGGTGGATACCAAGTAAATCTGGTTTGTTAGCGTTCTTTATTGTTATTAGTTTTTATTTTGTTTATATTTCCACTGCGCAACTAACAACGTAGGTGAAAAGAATCGAAGAAACGCTATTCACCCCCCCCTCTAGCGTACGCATTCGATCGTACAATTGGTATTAGAACGAAGGACCGCTCTTGATCGGACTAACCGCCGAGGGAGCACACGCTAGAGGAAAATGGAAGGAGAGGGTTCGCTAGGATGGGATATTCCGGATTCCACCTTCGTACGACCGCGATGATTTCGCGTATTGGAAAGGTAAAATGTCATATTTTCTAATGACTAATATTGAAGATTGGATGTGTATAGAAATAGGCTTCGATTCTCCCAAGGACAAAAGGGGAAGGATTCTTAAGAAGAAGAAGTGGATCGAGGAGCAAATTCATCAATCTGAAATCAATAACAAGCTAATCAAAATGTTAATCAATTTAATACCTAATGACATTTTGGATAGGATTGGTAAGTATAGGGATGCTAAGGAATTGTGGAGCAAGCTAGTAGCGCTCCATAAAAACCCTACACGAGTAGAAGAAGAAGAGCCCAAGGAAATGGGCTTAGTGGTCCAAGAAGAGGAGAGGAGCTCGACATTCGAAGAGGAGAAAAAAGATGAAGAATCATCTACCTCCTCACGAGAAGAAGAGAGTGAGAGGGCATCTACCTCAAGAGAAGAAGAGGAAGCATCAACTTCAAGGATTGAGGGGGAGGAGAGACCCTTAATCATACAAGCACAAGAAGAAGCCTCTACCTTCACCAAAGCTAAATTGAAAGAGCACATCACATGCTTTGGTTGCAACGAAAAGGGGCACTACAAGGACAAGTGCCCAAAAGGTAAAAAGGAGGTAAAATCAAAACTCATTTCAAGTTCCTTTAAATCTAACGTGGGTTGTAGGATTGGAGGAGCCCAAGAAAGGAAAAAAGAAGATTAGATGCTTCACATGTGGAGAATTGGGACACTACCACACCAAGTGCCCAAAGAAAAGTGAAATCAAGAAAATGGAGCATCTAAGATGGGAGAAAGAAGAAAAAAGGAAGAGAAGAAGCTCACGACAAGGAGGGACTACAAGGGTAAGGGAGGTAATTCCTAACCCTAGGTTAAAAAGTAATTCAATTTCAAGTTCCTCCTTGCATATTAAAAATCATGTTAATTATCCCTCAATGCATACTAGATTTAATGAAAAATACTTAATGGTGCATAATTTTGGATTTAAGTATAATGATAAGAATAGGGTTAACAAGGTAGATCACAACCCTAGGAAAAGCATGCATCATGATAGACCTAAGACTTTTGTAGCTAAGGATCAAGGCATTAACCCCAAGAAGGGGAGACATATGCCTAGAAAGGAGGGTAAGTCTAGGAATGTCCAAAGTAGACATATGGACTCAAAGGTTAGATATCTGGAAAGGGAAAAATCAAGCCTTGAGGGCAATGCTTGATACATTAGAAAAGGCCCTAGAAAGATTCACGGTTGGATCTAAGGGCTTAGACATGGTGTTGGGTAGTATAAAACCCAACTATGATAGATCGGGTTTGATTTACCGGTCTAGAGTCTCCAAGGCCAACAAAAAGAAATATGCTAGGAAGGCATATGATCATGGAAAGAAAAAAGAAGTCCAAGGATGGCAAGGGGGTGTCATCCAAAGGGAAAGAAAACGACTTAACCAAAGACAAGGTGTCTAAGGTTAAGAGGGTTCATTTTGTAGGTCAAGAGTCACCGGGGACACACCGGTGTGGCTTAGTGTGGATTGAGTCACCTAGGGAGGTGGCTAGGGCTAAGAGCTCAAGGGGGAGCTCTAGGAACCTTTGGGGTCCATGGTAAATGGATCTCAAGAGTTTCTCTCTAGGAAATTAGGTGAAATGTGCCGAAAAGGGTTGGAAGGCTTGGGTAAGTCTTAATCCTAGGTTTTGGCACATTAAAAAGGAATTTTGGGAGAAAAGGTAAAAATACGGTTATATTCGATAAAATTAATGTTTAATAAGTGAACACCGTATATTTCAGTGATAGAAATGAGTTATGATCAAATATAAGAAGAAACATTTAGGAGAAACCACAATTGGGACTTTTGGGAGAAGTTGAAATGATACACATTAGAAAGAATGGAATTTCGTGCCAATCTTGAGATATGGAGTACATTTGTTTGGAAAAATATTTTTCCCAAGTAGATATAGGCTTCACAAATCTCCCTACTAAATTTCAGAGTTTTCAAATATTTGTAGAATTATCTAGGCATTACTGAAATTGGACTGAAAACCTAAAATTCAGGTTTTAGTCGATTGCCCCAGGGGCAGTCGACTGGTCTCAGCCCAAAAACACTCTGTGAGTTTTGGGAGTCAACTGCTCCAGGGCAGTCGACTGATCCAGTAGGGTTAGAGAGAAAAGGTATATTGGATGATAAGATATGTCCTTTAAGTTAAATCCTTGATTATACTCTTTAAATAAAGGCTTGCCTCATGATTTAATGGTGATTATATAAAATGAGGCTATATGGATATCATGGACTTTACGGAAAATTGATAAGTGCTTTAAATTCAATGGATGATAGTAAATGATAAATGCTTGATGAATGGGAAGAATGAAAGACAATTCCTTGTGTCAAATTATAAATAATAGTCTTGGCAAACATAAGGATTCATGAATGGAATTGAAAGTTGATACAAAATGCCAAACTTTTAGGAAATTAGGTTTGTACCAAAAGTCAAGCACATTTGTGGTTTTCATGAAATCATATTTTTCTAGGATAGGGTATATCCTAGCAAATGTGCTTGCAACCCTTTAGAGTGTTTAAAGTTGTGTTGAGTTCTTTTTGGCACTAAGGGAAAGGTTGCTTGGGGCAATCCTTTGATAGTGTCAAAGGGGGAAGAACTCGGGTGTTGGGTTGGGTATAACTCAACATGGTGTTTATGGTGTTAAGTTGAGTAGAACTTCACCTAGAAAAATTGAAAATGGGAGAAGGCATAGGTTAAGGGGGAGGTTGTCTCCTAAGGTTGCCTTAATTTTCATTGGAAACTTTTGGGTTTTGTGTCAAACTTGAGAATGGTGATAGATACTGTTGGGACCGGGTGCATGTTGACATGGATGCGGGTTCGTAATTTTAAAATTAATTACGAGCAGCGGAAGGTTTAGCATAAATAATTTCTCTAAATCATTTAACCACACATCTAAGCATGCAATTTTATCTTGTGTAGACATGATCATATATTTGAAATTTTGCAGAAACGTAAACTAATTTACATATTACCTCGCGTAACTCGAAGGAAGGGACGAGATCCAACCGTAAGCGTCCCTTGGAAGCTCCGCCTCTATTCGCGTCCACACCGAGTATCTTCGGGATGACTTCGCAAAGCCACGAGTTTCGTGTTCTCGAGAACTACTAGATTCTCCGAGAACGCGACGAGAAAAACCAAGAGAGAAGTCGGAAGACTAACCACAAAAGGATGGCCAGCTGGTGCTCCTTCTTGGGGCTGGTTGGCGCACGACAAGAAGGGGAGAAGAGAAGGAGAGAAAGAGAAGGAGAGAGCCTATGCCTTCGTCTCTTCGATCATCACCCAAGTCTTGCCTTGGGTCCTTTATATAGTGGCCTCTCAACCATCAAACCTCTCAAATATGGAATAACTTATTCCATCATGTCAAGTTTGATTTTATATCATAGTTAAAATCATATTTCAATTCATGATAAAAATCAATCAAGTCTCTTCTCTCTTATGGAATAAATTTCCTTATCATGGTAAATCAATCCATGATTGATTTTATAAAATAAACCAATCCATAGTTCATTTTAATTTCCATGAAAAATAAACCAAACCTTGGTTTATTATATATAAAAATTTATATCATCCATAATTTTATAAAACAACCCACACTTGGTTTATTTTATAAATTGAACCAAAAACTTGGTTCTCTCCCTTTGTTGTGGCTGGCCAAGCAAAGAGGATGGAGGCCCTCTTTGGCCGGCCCATCCAAGCCAAGCCCCAATGAATTAAACTTATTTAATTCATCTATTAAGTCTTCAAAAGACTTAGCC
Organism: Boesenbergia rotunda; assembly: GCA_024364735.1. Taxonomy (NCBI): domain Eukaryota; kingdom Viridiplantae; phylum Streptophyta; class Magnoliopsida; order Zingiberales; family Zingiberaceae; genus Boesenbergia; species Boesenbergia rotunda. The sequence continues at coordinate 1,441,828 of JAGFNQ010000279.1, read as the reverse complement.
ATTTTACGCTTCCGATGCATCTCTGAAAAATTCAGATTCGTCTTATCGTTTGACTCAACCAAACTTAATCTCTCTTGATTGGAAAATCCAATTTTCAACTCGTTTTAAATCCCTCGGATTATTCGTAGTGCGTATGACTAAATAGGCTTTCGATTTATATTGGTCATCTATAATTAATCAATTAATTATAGAACGATCATGAGTGGCACCTAGTAGTACATCATGATCCCCAATTAATCGAAAGATCAACGGTTGACCTCAGAAACAATTCTGAAACCCTTCAGCAGCTATACTGAATCGTGCCCCATTCCCTTCACCATCTTATACCCACTTGGTTCAGGACATGGTCTATGTGTGTCAGTCCCCACTAGGCTGACTACGTCACACCTAGCCCAAGTAACGTTTTCTCATCCTACAGATTCTAATTACTCTCATGTATTTAAGAGATTCATACTCTGAACATGTCATGCTCTGGCCAGAGGCTTCGAGTAACAATCCGACGATAGGCCTCGGGTATACATCTCCTCGCAAGGAGTGGTGAATCCTTTGTAGGCTGTTCAAACATCTTCGGGCACTTTGGCTTATACCCAATCATCTTGGGTCCACACCTCCTTGGAGATGCTTGCTTAAGATGTCAAAGTATAAGTCTCCATGACCAAGATGACTTGAACACCACAAGTCAAAGGAACATCGCACTTAAGCTGCAGTAAGAACTTCACTGGCATATCTATATATAAACTACCATATGAAGTTTTACAGTCAGTCACTCCAATGAACTAGTTCCCTTAACTAGCATTCATGTTTATCTCCGGACATCTCAATGTCACCAGCCAGTGAGAATCAGCTGATTAGAGAATAACCCGTGCTAGTCTCAACAGAATTGATAGTGTCCGTATTTATCAATTCATCGACTAGGCACATGTAGAGATAATCACTAGTTGTGAATTCATCACAAATTCTCTCATGCTTTGAATTGTATTGCGGACATTCAGTAAATGAGTTTAAGATCTCAATCAAATACACAAACATGTATACTCAAATAGTGAATATTCATTTATTAGAATAAATGATTACAATCATAAGGCGATTGCCTTAGGACACTTCTCTCATATCACTAACAGATACATGGTGAAATATATTTTTCCCAAGTAGGTATGGGTACCACAATGTTCTTCACAAAAATTGAGAATTTTTGGAGATTTGTAGAAATTCTGACGCATTTCTAAATGTGGCCTGAAAAACTGATACTCAAAGTATTAGTCGACTGCCCTGGGTCAGTCGACTAGCCAGGGCTAATTTGTGTATCAGTGGCTGGTTTGGTGTCCAAATGGTGTAAAACAAGTGTATGGGGGGTTAGTACACTGTGTTTAGGACCATTAGGGATTAAAAGAATCGATAATTGTGATATTATTAGGGTCTTTTTGATGTATGGCAAAGGGGGAGAAAGTGTTGGGTTTAAGTGGGAAACCAAACACATCTTTGCTAGAAACCCTAGGTTTAGGGGAAACTGAGATTAAGGGGGAGCATGTTTGCTCCACTCTTGTCGTAATGGGAACCTTGAAAATGTTCTTAAAAAGCCTTTGTAAGTCCAGTGTAGGGGAGCATGGGAGAAGCGTTAAAAACCCCATGAAATGTCCTAACTTGGAGGTTAGGTGTGGAAAATTCCTAACATGGAGGGTTAGGTGTGGGATGCCTTGGATAGGATCCATTTTTGCATTGCATATGCATTGTTTTTGCTATTGACTACTATTTTGCTTTCCCTAACTTAAACGTATTGCCAAACATCAAAAAGGGGGAGATTGTTGAGGTAATCTGTGGTCCGAAGTCACCAAGTGTTTTATTGCTTGGGCAAAGGGTTTAAGTTAGGTTTCCCTTGTGTTCTCATATGTGTATGTTGAGTGTGCAGGATGTATAGGTTACACATATGGACTTGACTGGACGGCCTCGATACGGTGAATGGTGGCATGGAGACAAGCTGGAGGCTTGTGTGCACCCGAGGGACCTTGGAGAGCAGGGACGATGAGCTAATGGACGCAAACTTCGAGGCATGCGTGAAGGATGGCATGGAGGTAAGTTGGAGGCTTGCGTGCATCCGAGGAATGGGAGTAGAAGATGAAGAGGGCGCGAAGGCAATAGTCGAGGCTACGGATGAGGAGTCAATCGAGTCGTGAGGGTACGAGTGTTGTGTGATTGTACTCGGGAAATCCTAGGGTTCGAGTGCGGAGTGGAATGTACTCAGGAAGGGTAACCTTAGGTGGGTGAGTAGACCAGTCGACTGGCCTGGGGGCAGTCTACTGATGAAACTTACAGAAGGGTTTTGGCTGGGGACCAGTCACTGCCCTGGGCAAAGTCGACTGGTAGCGGCTGTGAGTTGCCTGAAAATTCGAACGTTGAGGTTGCAATAGTCGATTTTCAGTGGCACCAGTCGACTGCCTTGGGAGCAATCGACTGGTGGCGAGGGTTTCAGCCCGAGTCCTATTTAAAGAGGACTTCATGGTGGCTGAGATTCTTGACGGATCTTGTCTTGGTTAAAGGCAAGATAGTAGTCTTTGTGCTCAGAGGTTTGCTTGAGTTCGTGGCGAGGTTTCTCTACCCACAAGGAGCGACGAGGGCTAACCGGAGGTTATCCGGGGAGTGATCCACCGACGGATTCTTGGATTAGTCACCCGTCCAAGGTGGACATCAAGTAAATCTGGTTTGTTAGCGTTCTTTATTTTTGTTAGTTTTTATTTTGTTTGTATTTCCGCTGCGCAACTAACAATGTAGGTGAAAAGAATCGAAGAAACGCTATTCACCCCCTCTAGCGTATGCATTCTATCGTACAATAATAGCAGATTGGTCTAAAGGGTTCTATACATTGAACCCGCATCCAATAATCTGAAACTCAATAAACATAAGTTAGATCATTTTAAGGACTTAGATTGTATTTATATGTGCAACTTACAAATAAGCTCGCCTAATAGATATAATGATAATGTCCAACACATTTCGTCGTGTCTGAAACTAAATGCTCCCCCCTCATCACTGTTTCTGATGTATCTCTCTCTTCATTGATGCTCATCTCAAAGGTTGTTTCATTATCCAATTCTTGATAACTTACCATAAATGTAAGTCCAACGTAGGACTTGATCTCGAACTTTGATGACGAATCGTCACACCTAGCTTTTAGATTCTTGTGCTTCGATCATCTTTGTCCTTTTGTCGTTTTCCTTATTAGTCAGCTTTGGACAATTATTTTTTAGTATCCATCTTCTTGACAATTATAGCATCTGACTTCCCTTTTTTCCCTTTTAACTTGCATCTTGGTAAATTTATTAGATTTAAAATTTTATTTAACTTTCTTATCACATATGGTGTTTCCTCTTCATCAGCTGAAGACTTTGCATCTGGTTTGATCTTTATTGTGTTCAGGGTGATATTGTCCAATTTTATAGTTTTCTATGCACCAAGACTCGTGGAATTCAAAAGTAGAAAATAAATTTTCTAGTGCACTTACCCCGAGGTCCTTGAAGATGTAGTAGAAGTCGACTAATGATATCCATTCTGATGTTCGGGGAAAGCATTCAGAGTATACATTTGCGAAATGTGTTTTTTTTAAACCAAATGTATTTTTAAAAAAATAAAAAAATTACCAATATTTGAGATATTTTATACATTGCTCGAAAACACTTAATATTAATTCTTGGAGTTGGGAGAACTTCAAATTAGCAACCCAAATTGTTTGAGATATTTGATATCAATTTGGAATATCACTTGATTAGACTTCATTCATAAATAGATCAAAGAAAAATGAGAAAAATAATCATATTTTGATTTAGTTTCAAATCAATCTAAAAAAGATTTTGCTCGAATGTGTCTAAACCAAAATAGTTTAGTTTAATTTTAGTTCTTCCCACCAAGACAATAAATTTAATCACACTCACCCCTATTCAAAAATATAGTTGCGTCCTTATGACCAATCTAACATATAAAAAGCCCCCAAGTTGTTCCTCATGCAAAATTTGGTATTTAAGGGCTTTTAATTGGTACTAATAATTTTTTAAATTTTTTCTAGGCCAATGTTGGCAGCTGACCATAGTACTAGACCCATATAAGCTCCACTCATGAACAGATAGCTTAATGTAATAAACACTCGAGCAGGTAGAGCATCTCCTCTGAAGTCAATAGAGCTTAACATAATCTTTTAAAAAAAAAATCCAGTCTACCGGAAGAAAGGATACAAGAAAGATGGATCATAGAAATAAAATATTAGTCCCTTTTATTTTGAAAGGAAGAAAAATATTTCAAATATTGTATAATCTAACTCCTCTGAAGTCAATATAATTTAATGTCATAAATACTCAATCAGACAATACCTCCTCTGAAATTAATAATGTTTAACATAATAAATACTCAAGACGGTAAAAAGTGATTTGTTCGTCCTAATATTTTTATTAATTCATTCCAAAATTAATATGGAAAGATAAAAAAATATGAATGGAATAAAATGTTAATTCCTTTTATTTTATTATTTTATAAGAATAAATATTTTAAATATTGTATAACCTCTCCTTGACATAATCAAGAGAGCTTAACGTAATAACATTAGGCCGAGTAACTCCTCTTATTACAAAGAAGTCCGATTAACTCCTCAAAGTTAGGAGAGCTTAACGTAATAAATATTAATCTCTTTAATTTTGAAAGAAAGAAAAATATTTTAAATATTGTTAATCTATCCCTCTGAAATCAATAGAGTTTAACCAAAAATAAAATAAAATGTTGGCGTTCAAAAAATATACATATCTCCCTAATGACATGATATTATTTATTTTTGTCACGCCCCAAAACCATAGGAGCCGCTGATCCAATATAAAATTGAACAGCATCTCTCCTGTCCGGCGGACATTTTACACATATATACAACACACGCAGTTTATAATTAGGCATCAGGCGTCAAAACAGATATCTAATATATGGAAAATGAAAATATCGCAATATCAAAAATCCGTAACACTCACCTGAGCTGCCCCCAGGGCAGACGCGTAGCAAAACAACCAACACATAGTCCAACAGAGGACTCAAAATACAATACCGTAAGAATAAATCCAATACAAGCCCGCGGTAACAAAATGAATACAAAACATAGACAATGCTATCAAAAGAAGACAAAACCAGCGGAAGCACCCATCCGAATGGAGTCGTGGGGACCCGGGACCGACAAGTGGGCTCCTCCGGCGAGCTATCAACCTGAGAACAAAAATATTGTGACGGGTGGTGAGTCCAAGTAGACTCCGCCAGTATATAGAAAGATATACATGGCCAACAAAATAGCTGAATAAGTTATAAAGAAACAACAGGATACAGTCTCAACAGGAATAGCAGAATATGCATAACTGAAAGTAACAACTGACTGTACATACCAGAAATCAGTCTATACTGACCATAAAAGGACTCGTACCACACGAGTAAGTACAGGGTCATCAAACCACACATAAACATATCATGTACATGCATGCTAAACAAGTGTAGCAAATAAATGTAGCAATTACAATCAAAATGCACAATGCATCATATGCACATGATGCAATGTCATGGTCACCCCTGACGCCAATCAAGCCACCGAGATAGGCGATACTGTGTCGGCCGAGTGGGTAGAGTTGTGACACTGTACGCATCCTGCTATCACTGCTCCTGAGTGACCGAGTGGACAGGATGCTGGCGGGGGACCACCCCCTACCCCATGTATATATGAGGGAGCGTCGCTCTCATCTCCTCTGGTCTATGGGAAGAGAAGGGATCCCTGCCTGCTACCACGCTCCGAAACCACTACCCATGAGCGGTCGAGCGAAGCAGTACAGAGCAAATGCACACACCCAACGGTATCCACTAACCCATGAGTGGTTGTGTGTGCATATCATGTACCAGAAGACGATAGGCTCAACCACAAGGGAGTCGCTGATCGCCGGCATGCAACAGTGCAGGTATGGTGCATGACTCAAACACATGCAACCCCTACCAGGTCAACATACATAACTCAACTTGACATGCACAGGTCGATCACAGGTATAATAACCTAACCATCATGCATCTAAGTGCAATGCAAGTAATAACAGAATCAACCAAATGCAGATATCAAGTGACATGCCACCATAACTCAATCACTCTATGTCTAGACACACGTGCAAGTATGACTATACACGATCAATGCAACCATACAGAGGTATGCTATTTTGTATCTACATACTCATGTCATACCCATGCTATACATAATTAGATAACAAAATAAACGAGACTGTATAGAAAGAAACTTTAGATCATATCCAAGGTCAAATATAAGTATCAAGAAGGATAACAAAACGGTAGCAGATAAAGGTCAATAACAGCCTACTGCATAAATAACAACTAGCTATGCATAAAGATAAAGTGGAACTACAGATACAAGTAAGAAGTACCCGCCTCCAAGTAAGTGAAGTCCGTATCAACCAGAAAGAATCATCCGTCAATAATCCAATTAAGGCCCTGTACCAAGGATATATATTTAATTAGCTATTACACAGTTATGATAACTACTAGTTAATTAATCCCTTAATCATGCTAGGGTTAACCTGATTAGTCCCTTTCCATTTAATTACTTCCAATTAAATGGAATACTCTTAGTTACTCTTTGTAATTAAAAGTAACTCCATTCCTAATCCATCAACCCCATGGATTCCAAAATCCAAAGTGTACAGGGTAAAGAGAATCAAGAGGTCAAATCAAGTCCACTAAATCTCCGGACCTAACATAATCCATGAACAGGTTCAAAGCAGCTCCAAGACACAAAACCAAATAGACTGTGTCTCCTAGTAGATATGTCACCAATACAAACCAATACAAACCTATGGTATATACAACAAGCTATAATCATTCAAACAATCTATTTAAATCAACAATTGCTATAAAACCACCGATCCAACCATATTTTAGCTTCAAAAACTGATCTATAGCATAAACTGAATCATACTCTAATTCCCTGATCCCTCACTAATCACATATTTCTAACAGAGACAACATAGAAATCTATTACAACCAAATCAATACCTTACCTGAGTTGATACTCACGCAGTCCCTCTCCGATGAACCCTAAATCCCCTCCAAGGAATCGAGCAACCAATCTCCACAGAGAAGAACCGGAGCAATCCCTAAATCAGGATACGATTGGTATCACCATTGGAGTGCTAGTTCGAGTTGATCCAAGGGAAACAAGTCGAAATCCAATGAACTCAGACTTACCTAGCTGAAATTCCAAGGTCTGGCCTAGACGTTTCTCTTTGCCGGCTTGCACAACTCCTTCTCCTCCTGATCCGGCGAGCAGATCGATTTTTAAGGGAGAAGATCTTGATACCTCCGCCAGCCAGCCTCCAGATCAGCCCTGACTGTCCCTTTTTGCCCCGCCGAGACACGGGGTGGAGGATGTCAGAGTTGTGGTCAACAGTGGCCAGTAAGCTGTGGGAAGAAGAAGAATCGGATTGAGTGGGTAGCACAAGATCTTTCAGACGGAAGGACTGGATCAAGCCCTCCTCTCCCCTACGTGTGGAGGCGTTCTCGAGTGAAGCTGCCGACGGAGCAAAGATCGGCTGGGGAGAATGTGGCTCGCGTGCATCACAGAGAGTTCGGGCGGTGGAGGAGAGCCCTAGGGCTGTTTTAATGTTGCACATTTGCATTTATGCCCCTACTTCCTACCTAATTGCCACTAAGTCCCTCATAGCCCCTAGTTTATGAGGTTTAAGCCACTAATTTCACTAATTTAGATTTCCTATCCGGCTTAGCCCCAAACTATTTAGTTTAATACCATTTGAATCCCAAAACTTCGTCTAAGAGCTCAGAACCCCTAGGACCTTTTCCGAAAAATTTTCTGGAGCGTGACTAAATTGTCAGATTTAACAATTTTAGACCTAAGCTCTTATAGCTTTACTCTTAGATTTTACTCAAAAAGGCTCATGCTAATGGAGATACTTTTCATCATTTTAAAACTCATAATCTTTTCCATTATTAACCAATATGGGACTTTGATTGATCCCCAACAATCTTCCCCTCAAACTAAGGGCCACCATTAGTCTGAGCCTCTCCGTAAGTATCTGGTCACTCTTGACCTGCTTTGAGCCTTCTCGCGAGCATCCGATTACTCGTTGACGTACTTGTAGGGATCTATAGGTAAAAACATTTAAAATTGAAGCGGAAATAAGATCCCTCGAGCGATCCATGCGAAAGAAAAACTCATACAAAGTGATCTACAATTCCTATCTTATAGGAATATCTTTGTCGCGCGCCCTTCGCTTATCCCGCTAGTCCTTTGGTTCGCCGAATCTCTTGAATGTTCAAGTGTCCATATCTCTATGTGTATCCACACGAACACGATCTACGCCTCGGAGAAGAACCACCTTAGTTGTGCTAGCAACTTGGGATGGTTCGCAATGCACAAGAACCCCACTAGAGAGTTATGGACAAGGAGGAAGAAAGAAGAGGAAGAGAGATGCTCACTCTAGCCTTTGACAAGGGGGGGGGTATTTATACTCATCTAATGAATACCAAGGGTCTATGTCCCTTGAGCTCCTCTCATCTTAATGCTAATAAAACCCAATGAATACCAAGCCTCTTGGTATTCCTTGAGACTCTTAATATTCTATTCATCTAATGAATAGAATGTCTCTTAGCCTTCCTCTTAAATAATATTTATTAAACCCTTTAATGAATATTATCCATAATTAAGTGGTTGAGTCTAATATAGATGAGTCTAACTCAAATTAGATTCAATCTCATAATCTAATTGGATTCACTTGAGTCTAACTCAATTAATCCAATTCGAATCAAATCTTAGTCAAACCAAGATCAATTAATCTCCGAAGCATCGTGTCCTTAGTGTGTGACCCAATAGGTTCTCGTAACATTGGCAATGTGTCTAAACCACTTTAGACACATAAGCAATGAGCGGCATCTAGCAATGCATCATTGCTACACAAGTAATAAGAAAAGTCGAGATCCGACTAAACCTCCGTGACTATGATAATGTATAACCTTGTCCTTCTATCCTCGATATCTAGATTGACCAATGAGGCATAGACCGTGTCATCCTCAGTCAATCTTGTGTTTCTTGATCCCCGAGTAGACTCACTCAAATGAATGAGCTCAATATCTCATATTGACTCATCTGAGCATGACCATGCATTTTAATAGTCCTACTCGATCAAGGGGCCCACAGATATCACTCCCGTCATATGGGAGGGATAGATCCCATCTACATCACTCACATCCCTCCGCATAATTCATTACATAGCGAGTGATCGCCTTTATAGTCCACCCTGTTACGGGTGACGTTTGACGATACCAAAGTATATAACTCCTTATGTAGGGAACCGTAGTGACTTCAGGTCTAAGGACTATTCATACTAATAGTCACATGAGAAAGTTTATGACACTCATATGACAATCTATGAAACTTTCTCATGGCGGGTCAATTCAGTACACATTCTCCAATGTATACCCATGTGTCAACTTGATATCACATATCCATGACTTGTGAGCTCAAGTCATCAGTTGACCTACATGCTAGTCTCCATGCATTAATATTATCCTTGAATATTAATACTTGACTAGGAATGGTTTAGTGTAGTGTTCTCTACATTATCTCACTATCGATTCAACCAATCGATATAATGTAGATAAGAACCTACTACCCAAGGACATTATTATACTTAGTTATTTGGCACAAATACAAAGTAAGTATAATAACCAAACATGCCTTTATTAATAATAGAATATGATACAAAATGTCCCTAGTCAATCATCACATAATTGGCTCTAGGGCTCCTACTAACAATCTCCCACTAGCACTAGTGTCAATCACTGTAATATCTAATACCCAGTGACCTGGTATAACCATCATGCTTCTTTTGTGCCAAAGCCTTAGTCAAAGGATCCGCGATGTTAGCATCTGTGGGTACTCTGCATATCCTCACATCTCCTCTATCGATGATCTCTCGAATGAGATGGAAGCGTCGTAGTATGTGTTTGGTCCGCTTGTGAGAGCGAGGTTCCTTAGCCTGCGCAATAGCCCCATTGTTGTCACAATAGAGGTCTATCGGGTCTACTATGCTAGGAACCACACCAAGCTCTATGATGAACTTTCGGATCCAAACAACCTCTTTTGCCGCCTCAGACGCGGCAATATACTCGGCCTCTGTTGTAGAATCTGCGACTGTGTCCTGCTTCGAACTCTTCCAGCTCACAGCGCCACCATTCAGGCAAAATACATACCCTGACTGCGATCTAAAATCATCTCTGTCTATTTGGATGCTTGCGTCACTGTAACCTTTTACAGTGAGCTCCTCATTGCCTCCAAATATTAAGAAATATTCTTTCGTCCTTCGTAAGTACTTAAGAATATTCTTGACAGCTGTCCAGTGACTTTCACCTGGATATGACTGGTACCTGCTCGTCATGCTCAAAGCATACGAGACATCTGGTCGAGTACAAAGCATGGCGTACATGATAGACCCTATAGCGGATGCATAAGGGATCTGATCCATACGGTCTCTCTCCTCCTTAGAAGAGGGACCTTGAGTCTTCGAAAGACTCACACCATGTGACATTGGCAGAAATCCCTTCTTGGAATTCTGCATGGCAAAACGATTAAGCACCTTGTCAATACATGCACTCTGACTTAAGCCAAGCAATCTCTTAGATCTATCTCTATAGATCTTGATGCCTAGGATATAGGCTGCTTCACCTAAGTCTTTCATTGAGAAACAATTCCCTATCCACGCCTTCATAGACTGTAGTGAAGGGATATCATTCCCAATGAGGAGTATGTCATCTACATACAAGATCAGGAAGACAACTGTGCTCCCACTAACCCTCTTGTAGACACAGGGTTCATCTTCATTCTTGATAAAACCAAACGCTTTGATTGCATCATCGAATCGAAGATTCCAGCTTCGAGAAGCTTGCTTTAGCCCATAAATGGACCTTTGCAATTTACATACCTTTTCAGCATGCTCTGGATCTATAAAACCCTCAGGTTGTGTCATGTACACATCCTCAAGTAAATTCCCATTTAGGAATGCGGTTTTGGCATCCATTTGCCAGATCTCGTAGTCATGGTAAGCTGCAATAGCAAGCATGATCTGAATAGACTTAAGCATCGCCACTGGTGAAAAGGTTTCATCATAGTCGATATCATGAATTTGCTTGAAACCATTAGCTACCAATCGTCCTTTATATGTATGCATGAGTCCATCCATGTCAGTCTTTCTTCTAAAGACCCACTTACACCCAATGGGTTTAATCCTCTCAGGTGGATCAACCAAAGTCCATACTTGGTTAGTGTACATGGATTCCATTTCGGACCTCATGGCTTCTAGCCATTTCTCAGAATCTGGGCTCATCACGGCTTCTTGATAGGATGTAGGCTCATTCAACTCAATGAGCGTAACGTCATCATGGTCAGACAAGAGAAAAGAGTATCTCTCAGGCTGACGACGCGTATCCTATCAGATCTGCGAGGAGGTTGGTCTACTTGAACAGCTTGTTGCTCCACAACTTCTTGTGCAACAACCTCATGATCCACAACATCTTATGGTGCCTGTTCAATGACCATTAAGGGCTCAGCGCTATTTGTATCTTGAACTTCTTCAAGATGGATTTTACTCCCACTAATTCTTCTAGAAATAAACTCCTTTTCTAGAAAAACACCATTTCTAGCGACAAACATTTTGCCTTGTGTGGGATTGTAAAAGTAATATCCCTTCGTTTCCTTGGGATATCCTACAAAATAGCACTTATCATATTTGGGTCCTAGTTTATCTGAGACTTGACGTCGAACGTAGGCCTCACAACCCCAAATCTTTATAAAAGACATCGTGGGACTCTTCCCAGTCCATATCGTATATGGTGTCTTTGTGACGGCCTTTGATGGAACTCGGTTAAGTGTGAAAAGAGTCGTCTCTAGAGCGAATCCCCAGAAGGAAGTAGGAAGGTCTGTCTGACTCATCATCGATCGTACCATATCTAATAGAGTACGATTTCTCAGCTCGGATACACCATTCCACTGTAGTGTTTTAGGTGGAGTGAGTTGGGATATGATCCCACACTCTGCTAGATGGTCACGAAACTCTTGGCTAAGGTATTCACCATCTCGATCTGATCGAAGCATCTTAACACTCTTGCCAAGTTGGTTTTGTACTTCACTCTTGAATTCTTTGAACTTTTCAAAGGATTCCGACTTGTGTTTCATGAGATACACATAGTCGTATCTACTGACATCATCAGTGAAAGTAATGAAGTACTGATAGCCTCCTCTAGCTGCGACATTGAAAGGTCCACATACATCAGTATGTATGAGTCCTAACAAGTCTGTCGCTCTTTCGCCGTGTCCACTAAATGGAGTCTTGGTCATCTTGCCTAGAAGACAAGATTCACATATCTCATATGATTCAAAATCAAATGAGTCCAGCAATCCATCCTTATGGAGCTGGGATATACGACTCTCATTTATATGTCCCAAGCGACAATGCCAGAGATACGTTTGGTTCACATCATTGGATTTGAATTGTTTGGTATTTATGTTATAGATTGGGTTTTCTAGGCCTAGAACATAGAGTCCATTCACAAGTGGTGCATTACAATAGAACATGTCATTTAACATTATGGAACAACATTTATCCTTTATGATAAATGAAAAGTCTTTCTTGTCCAAACAAGATACTGAAATTATGTTCTTAGTCAATGCAGGTACATAAAAGCACTCCTCTAGTTCTAAGATAAGCCCAGTGGGCAAAGACAAGGAATAAGTTCCTACAGCTATGGCAGTAACTCTTGCTCCATTGCCTACTCGTAGGTCCACTTCGCCCTTTGTCAATGATCTAGCTCTTTGAAGGCCCTGCACATTAGTACAAATGTGAGACGCACATCCGGTATCTAATACCCAAGAAGAAGAGATAGATAGATTGACTTCTATAACAAAAATACCTGAAGCAGAAGTCTCACTTCTTTTCTTCTTTACTTCCTCCAGGTAATGTTTGCAGTTCCTCTTCCAATGTCCGGTCTCACCACAGTGGAAGCAGGTCCCTTCCTTAGGCACCTTATCTTTAGCCTTGGATGTAGTAGAGTTGGCCTTGCCTTTGGCTTGGGTCTTACCCTTGCCTTTAGGCTTCCATTTGCCTTTGCCCTTTTGTACCATCAGTATATTACTGGTTTTGATTTTCTTGAGATTAGGTTCAGCAGTTCTTAACATGCTGAGTATCTCAGGCAAAGGCTTGTCAATTTCATTCATGTTATAGTTCATGACAAATTGATTATACCCTTCTGGCAACGATTGCAAGATAAGGTTCGTAGCCAATTCTTGGCCCAGTGGAAATCCTAGTCTTTCAAGGTTCTCAACATACCCAATCATCTTGAGTACGTGAGTTCCTACAGGAGTTCCTTCTTGCATCTTGCATGCAAATAGGGCTTTAGACACCTCAAACCGCTCGTGCCTAGCTTGCCCTTGATATAGTTGCTTTAGATGCTCAACCATCTCATGTGCATTCATGTTCTCATGTTGCTTCTGAAGCTCAGAGTTCATGGTGGCAAGCATAAGGCATGATACATCAAGTGCATCATCCTGATGTTTCTTGTAAGCATCCTTTTTGGCACGGGTAGCGGTAGCGGCGGGTGCTTCTAGAAGAGATTGCTCTAGGACGTATAGTTTTCGTTCTTGTTTGAGGACTATCCTCAAGTTTCTGTACCAGTCCAGGAAATTAGCTCCGTTGAGCTTGTCCTTCTCAAGGACGGATCGCAGAGAGAGAGTATTTGACGTGTTAGATGACATGGTAATCTACAACCGTAAAATTATGCAGAAATAAGTATCATATCTAATTCATTTAATTAGGTCTTTAATTAAATGACGCTCCCACTGAATCGTAGAGCTTTGGTTGGGGCTAGTCATGGATGTAGGCAAACTCAATTTACCAACACTACTAGCTCCAAACCAAATAGCAATCATTATTCATGTGGGACAAGATCCATATTATACTTCATCTTGAGTTAGCTTTGGCTAATCGCCCAAGACTTGGTATAATTAGGTAGGTAACATTTTACCAATTACATCTCATGCAACTCTTTGAAACAAAAGGTCAAGATCCACATTACACATCATCTTGAGTTAGCTTTGGCTAATCGCCCAAGACATGGAATAACTGTTCTCTTACCCAATTTTCCCAACTTTTGGGATATGCCTCCAAGTTTCTCAATCTAATTGAGGGGACTTAGTTAAGTCTCACCCAAAGTTTGATAGCGGGACATCACAATTGTCCTCTCGCACTCTACCAAGATAAAATGCATTGCTTTGCTTTGGCAAACCCAACAATAAATGATCGAGGTAGTTTATGAGTACCAAACATTGGTAGGTATATTGAGTTGACTTAATTAAGATAAACATCTAAGCATGTATCACACACACACACATAGCATATATCAACATATAAGCAAGAAAACGTGACATGGTTATGGCCCGTATACTATGATCTTCTCAAGCCAATGAGAAGATCGATGGTCAACCTAGGGATAACATCTTCTCCAAGTGCATCCTTCGGTCATCGTGTGTGGTCGGCATCCTTCTTGTAACTTCATTCTTCAATGGACACTCCACTGCTCCTTTTGTACATTACAATGTAGGAAAACTCGAGTTACATTTGAGTCTAAATTTATTTTTACAACTAAGAAAAATAGAGACAAGGCACGACACGCAGGCCGTATTATGAATTACAACATGCACACACACACACACATACATCCAATCACATTGGGGTTAAGGCCATAACCATGCACCATGTCATCAATCAAATACAATAGATTTAGGACATCAATTTTATTATGATTGTAAAAATGCTCATGAGCCGAAACCATAGGTTATAAAATTTGTCGAGTACATTCGTATCATAGCACACTTTCTATTTCATATGATGATGCTATAGACTTTTAGTTTGATCAACACAAACTTTTGTATCTCGACAAATGCTCATACATTATACAATCTATAATAAAATTATATCCTACTTCTATATCACATATAAAAGTTTTCTAAACTTTGTACGATCTTTCGCAAGGGGCTCTGATACCACTGTAGGGATCTATAGGTAAAAACATTTAAAATTGCAGTGGAAATAAGATCCCTCGAGCGATCCATGCGAAAGAAAAACTCATACAAAGTGATCTACAATTCCTATCTTATAGGAATACCTTTGTCGCGCGCCCTTCGCTTATCCCGCTAGTCCTTTGGTTCGCCGGATCTCTTACACGTTCAAGTGTCCGTGCCTCTATGTGTATCCACACGAACACGATCTACGCCTCGGAGAAGAACCACCTTAGTTGTGCTAGCAACTTGGGATGGTTCACAATGCACAAGAACCCCCACTAGAGAGTTATGGACAAGGAGGAAGAAAGAAGAGGATGAGAGATGCTCACTCTAGCCTTTGACAAGGGGGGGGGGGGGGGGGGGGTATTTATACTCATCTAATGAATACCAAGGGTCTATGTCCCTTGAGCTCCTCTCATCTTAATGCTAATAAAACCCAATGAATACCAAGCCTCTTGGTATTCCTTGAGACTCTTAATATTCTATTCATCTAATGAATAGAATGTCTCTTAGCCTTCCTCTTAAATAATATTTATTAAACCCTTTAATGAATATTATCCATAATTAAGTGGTTGAGTCTAATCTAGATGAGTCTAACTCAAATTAGACTCAATCCCATAATCTAATTGGATTCACTTGAGTCTAACTCAATTAATCCAATTCGAATCAAATCTTAGTCAAACCAAGATCAATTAATCTCCGAAGCATCGTGTCCTTAGTATGTGACCCAATAGGTTCTCGTAACGTTGGCAATGTGTCTAAACCACTTTAGACACATAAGCAATGAGCGGCATCTAGCAATGCATCATTGCTACCCAAGTAATAAAAAAAGTCGAGATCCGACTAAACCTTCGTGACTATGATAATGTATAACCTTGTCCTTCTATCCTCGATATCTAGATTGACCAATGAGGCATAGACCGTGTCATCCTCAGTCAATCTTGTGTTTCTTGATCCCCGAGTAGACTCACTCAAATGAATGAGCTCAATATCTCATATTGACTCATTTGAGCATGACCATGCGTTTTAGTAGTCCTACTCAATCAAGGGGCCCACAGATATCACTCCCGTCATATGGGAGGAATAGATCCCATCTACATCACTCACATCCCTCCGCATAATTCATTACATACCCAGTGATCGCCTTTATAGTTCACCCTGTTACGGGTGACGTTTGACGATACCAAAGTACATAACTCCTTATGTAGGGAACCGTAGTGACTTCAGGTCTAAGGACTATTCATACTAATAGTCACATGAGAAAGTTTATGACACTCATATGACAATCTATGAAACTTTCTCATGGCGGATCAATTCAGTACACATTCTCCAATGTATACCCATGTGTCAACTTGATATCACATATCCATGACTTGTGAGCTCAAGTCATCAGTTGACCTACATGCTAGTCTCCATGCATTAATATTATCCTTGAATATTAATATTTGACTAGGAATAGTTTAGTGTAGTGTTCTCTACATTATCTCACTATCGATTCAACCAATCGATATAATGTAGATAAGAACCTACTACCCAAGGACATTATTATACTTAGTTATTTGGCACAAATACAAAGTAAGTATAATAACCAAACATGTCTTTATTAATAATAGAATATGATACAAAATGTCCCTAGTCAATCATCATATAATTGGCTCTAGGGCTCCTACTAACAGTACTCTAGGCCTCCGAACCTCCCCGCGAGCATCCGACCTGCTCCGGGACTCCCTTCAAGCATCTGCATTCGGTCACTCTTGACCTGCTCCCGACTTCCCCCAAGCATTCGGTCATACTTGACCTGCTCCAAGTCTTCCCTCAACTTCATTCAAGGACCCTCGCATATGTTACATAGTCTAGGTCATGGCTCTGATACTACTTGTTGGGGTTCAATGATATGTATATCTCTACAATGACATAATATTATTCATTTTAAGTCTAAGTTCTCATGACTTTGTTCTTAGGCTCTATCCAAAATGTTTCATATCAATAGAGATATTTTTTATTTTTTTTAAATTTATGATCTTTTCATTTCTAACAAATGCGAAACTTTGATTGATTTCTAATAAAACACTCAAGCTATGAAGTCAATAGAGCTTTGTACTTTTATCTTAATTTAGCTTGGTTTGAACAAAAGATAATAAAATGTTAATTTTTTTATTTTATTATTTTGAAAGAATTTTTTTAAAAAAATATTATATAATCTCTCCTACGAAGTCAAGTGAGTCTTGCATGTCTATTTACTGGTATTCTATGAATTAATAAATTTTAAAAGATTATTATTTGAATTAAGACAATCAATATCTAATTATACCTATCCGATCTTGATCGATCCAAAAGTATCCCAATATGATTGTGACCCCAAATCGATTATGTGTAGGATTGCAATTCTACAAATTATAGTAGTAACCATGGCGACCCAGCAATGGAGTTGGTGCAGTGCTTTGGCAAGAATGAAGACATCAATGGTGGTGGCACACTGCAAGCATCGATGTGGATTGATCAAGGTGAATGATGTGCCTATCGAGCTTGTGAAGCTGGAGATTATCCTCCGTCTAAAGGCCTTCAGCCCATCCTCCTCATCGGTCGATAGCGCCTCAGAACTTGACTCTATACTCTTTTTTTTTAAAAAAATCTTTATAATCAAACTCCTGACTCTATACTTTTCTTTGAATTTTGATTATACATGTTGTCTATGGTTACATCCTACTCTAAACATAAATTTGACTATAGATTTCAATAATATATTTCCCTTGTTATAACTGATAGGGATGAGCAATTAGGGGGGCAAGTGGCATGGGAAAGCTACGTGGCAGGGTCCACCAAGCTATTGACCCGAGGTCAGACCAGGGTCTCGTTCTCCCGAATCTATCTTGGGAGAATGGAGGAAGACCCTCGAGGTCAGACCGGGGATCAAGCTCCCGAGACTATCTTGGGAGAATAGAGGAAGGTCCCCGAGGTCAGACCGGGTGATAAGACTTCGAGACTGACTCGGGAGAGTGAAGCCCGAAGAGCAGTGTAGGGATAATAGAGGAAAGCTTCAAGTACCCTCCACTCCTTCTAGAACAGGAAAGTCAACAGGTAATTATTGCTTGTAACGTATGGTAATAAGGGTTTTAATAGTCACGGTGGCCGTTACCAAAGGAGAACAACTGTCAGGTAACTGATAACCAAGAAACATGGAGGAGGTGGTGGGGATACGTGAGGGGAAGCGTCAAGTATATAAGATGTCTCGGCACCTAGGTAAAGGAGTAAGTTTTCAAAACTCGAGTAC
Organism: Boesenbergia rotunda; assembly: GCA_024364735.1. Taxonomy (NCBI): domain Eukaryota; kingdom Viridiplantae; phylum Streptophyta; class Magnoliopsida; order Zingiberales; family Zingiberaceae; genus Boesenbergia; species Boesenbergia rotunda. Next base: position 1,423,427 of record JAGFNQ010000279.1, on the reverse strand, counting down.
TTGGATTCCTTGTTTTTCCTCGCTAAAAGGAGTTCTGACTTGAGCGTCGGAGAGAGTTCCACTAGAACTTCTTCCGGTGCATCCCTTTACGCTTGTGTTAACTTCGCAGGCGTCGACATCTTCTTCCTGTTGCCATCATCATGGGTTGCACTTGTGAAAATTGGGAAGTTCAAGGGCTTAAACGCAAAATCATCCCAAACTTAAGGGCTATTATTGGAATAACTGAACCTAGAGGACTTATTCCCAAAAAGTCCAATTGTTTTTAAATTGAATTCTTCCTTCCGATGCGGTAGTACGCTGGCCGAGCCGACTCGATCTGCTCCACTCTTCTCCGCCTTCTTCGAGCTTCTTCTTCGTCTTCCCTCTTCCAACCTTGCGCAAGCTATCTAGGGGATTGTCGAAGCCTCTCTTCTCGAGTTCGTCCGAAGGCTTCGTCGAGGTTCTCCGTTCACTGAGGTAAGCCTAGCGTTTTCTTGGTGATCTCGATTTTTAGGGTTGGGGGTTTTTGATCGAGCCCTAAATTCTGTGCGATCTCTTTGTTTTCGGTGATATGGTGGCAGAATAGGAGCGGTAGATCCTTCTTCTTGTCCTTCTCACTGTTGGCTACCTCTGGGTGTTGGATCGCTGGCGGATCAAGCTGATTGAGGGTCTCGCCGGCGAGTTACGGTGAGTTCTTCTGATCTGATAATCTTGATGAATGGTTTCGGGTGAAGTGTATGGTGTTGTTGTTTAGATCAGTTTAGAATAGAATTTAGTCTCTGTGTTAATCATGGATCGAGTGTTGTTTCTTGGATTTCCTGGTTCGATCTAAGTTTGGATTTCGAACTCTGTCTATATGCTCTTGTAGGATTCGATTCTGTGATCTATTGAGGGTGTTGTTTTGATGGCTGTGTTGGATGTATTGCTCCCATTCCTTGGTTCGAGTTCTATTAATCTGTTGTTCTTGGATGTTTCTGATCATGTCGAATTTGGTTGGGATTAGACTTTCTTTTCTCTATTTTTGCTGGGCTGGGGATGATCTGTTCTTGTTGGGGTTTGGTTCTTGGTGTGGCTTTTGATCAGTTAGGGTGGATTAGGCTCTGATGGATTTCTGTGTGCTTTGATCTGTTGTGGTTTTTGCCATGAGCAGAATTGGTTTGGGCCTGAGGTGATGTGTTTACTCTATTCCTATTTCTGCCGTGTGAGTCACAGTGGATTGGGAGTTTGATTTTGTGGTTTTGTTTTCATTTTCTCCATTTGGATCCTCCATGTTGCTGTTCAGTTTCTATCATCGAGAGTATTGTTTAATTAGGGTCTTGCTGTGGGTTTGATCTTTTTCTTGTTGGTGTTTTCTTGTTTCAATCTATTGGTTGTATCCGTAGTCCTTTGGAAGTGTAGTTCTTTAATTGGGTTAGGTTTGACCTAATCTGAACTCAACCTTGGGTTGATTGGGTTAGGGTTAGGTTAAACCTAATCTGAACCCAATCTTGGTTGATTGGGTTATTTAATAAATGTATAATTGGTTAAGTGATTTCGTATTTGATGCAGGGCATTGACGTAGTTCACGCTTCGCGAATATTGTTTTGGACGGGGGGTTCTCGACGCTCGGACTTTCTTATATCGAGGCGGGTACCTTTATTATGCATAGTTAGATATAGATAGCAGTAGGGATGCCGATACTTCTATTTCTGTACTCCTTCTTTCAGTAGTTGTATCTACTAGTTTTACTACTTGCTGTTCTTTATTTCTGCATGGATTGATTGTATGTACAGCTTACCTTATACCTTACGCTAGGGTTTAGGTTATGGTGTATACCGGTGATCTGAACTACTGCATATCATATAGATGACAGTAGGGATAGATAGTGGATGATGCATGGGATAGTGACATGCATCATTATTGCACGTAGCATAGATGGACGACCTTTGACTCCCTGGAGGTTGAGATGGGCCATCGGACTTACTACTCGTGTAGGGGCATATATAGGCGACCTTTGACTCCCCTAGTGGTTGAGATGGACCGTCAGACCTGTCACATGACCTATCGTGTAGTTCCGGTGGCGTTCCGCGGCGCTGTAGCAGGTCCCCTACCTATTCGATGATAGCGAGGGGCGTTTAGAGCGTTACTTCAACCGATGACAGGGTACATTCATGGTCTCCGACCCTACTCATTCGGTCTTGCGTGTACCACATCATAGACCGTTTGTTCATGAAGGGAAGACCAGGTCAGAGCCCTACCCATGCACTCGGTTCGCATGTTTCCGCGACCTAGGCCGACTGGCGTCAGGGGTGACCCATGCTGCATCATGAGCATAGCTGTGCATTGATGCATATGGTTGTGTTATTGCTGCACTTGATTGTTGCACTTGGTNCTAAGCTTTCAAAACCAGGAGGGTTGACCTACATAAACCTCTTCTTTAATTAGGCCATTTAGGAAGGCTGACTTAACATCCATTTGAAAAAGCTTAAACCCCTTATGGGGCTGCATAACTTAAGAGCATTCTAATGGATTCAAGTCTAGCTACAGGGCATAGGTTTCAATCATAGTCAAGACCTTCTACTTGGCTAAACCCTTAGCTACTAGCCTAGCCTTATTCCTAACTGTTTCTCCTTGTTTCGTTAAGTTTTATTCCTAAAGACCCATTTAGTTTCAATAAATTTCTTGCCTTTAGGTAGGGGAACTAAGTCCCAGACTTGACTACGTTCAAATTGGGCTAACTCTTCCTGCATGGCTATGATCCAATCAGGGTCAAGTAAGGACTCTTCTATAGACTTGGGTTCAATTTTTGAAATCAATGCAATTTGACTAAGGTTCCTAAAAGCTGATCTAGTCTGAACCCTTAGTTCTGGATTACCTAAGATTTGATTAGTTGGGTGGTCTGAGCTAACTCGTACAGTTCTGGGTTGGTTAGGTTCAGTTTCAGGTGTGGGTTCAGTTAGATCATCGTTTTGGTCCTCAATTGGCCTTTCATCAGGGTCAGTACTGGATCTAACAAAGTCAATTGGTTGGTAGGTGGTTTGATCAGAGTTATTTGGGTCAGATTTTTCATCAAATTTTACATTTGTAGTTTCTTCAATTTTTAGGGTAGTTTTGTTATAAACTCTATAGGCTCTACTGGTAAGGGAATAACCTACAAAGATACCTTCCTCAACCTTAGAAGTAAATTTTCCTAAGTGTTCTCTAGTATTTAAGATATAGACTTTACATCCAAATACTTTAAGGTATTTAATGTTAGGTTGTTTGTTATAATAGATTTCAAAAGAGGTCTTTCCTAGGTTTTTAATTAGAGTTATTCTATTTTGTACATAACAAGCTGTACTAACAGCCTCAGCCCAAAGGTATTTAGGTAAGTTGTATTCATTAAGCATTGTTCTAGCTGCTTCTTGTAATGTTCTATTTTTTCTTTCTACAACTCCATTTTGTTGAGGTGTTTTAGGGCAAGAGAATTCGTGATGGTAGCCTTTTTCTAGACAAAATTGATTAAATTTATGATTTTTGAATTCTCCGCCATTATCGCTCCTAAGTCTTTTGATTTTAACCCCCTTTTCATTTTCCGTTAATTTACAAAATTGAGTGAGTGTATCAAAAGTTTCATCTTTATTTTTTAAGAATTTTACCCAGGTAAATCTTGAATAGTCATCTATAATTACTAGACAGTATAGGTTCCCATTAATTGATTTAACCCCATGTGAGTCAAATAGGTCTAGGTGAATTAATTCCAGAATTGACTTGGTTTGAGTTTGATTAGTTGGTTTGTGGGTTGACCTAGTTTGTTTTCCTTGTTGACAAGCATTACATAAGGTTGACTCAAGGTTAGATAACTTTGGTAGGCCTCTAACTACACCATTTAGTTTAGGTAGTTTTCTGAAGTGAGTATGTGAAAGTCTCCTATGCCAGAGCCAAGTCTCATCCTTATGGTTAAGAGGCAATTTTCTAAGGGACAGGTTAACTTAATTTCATAAATGTTATTGTGCCTAAGTCCTCTAAGTGTGATGTTTGGGTTGTCATTGTGTTTGATCAGACATTCATTGGATAGGAACCTAACCTTATAACCAGTGTCACACAATTGGCTAATGCTTAGTAAATTGAAGTTGAAATTTTCAACAAGTAATACATTTGTTATTATGAAATCAGACTCAAGTTCAATATTGCCTAGGCCAATTACCTTAAGTTTACCGTTGTTTCCAAAAGCAACGGTCCCTAGTCTTTTGTACTTGAGTTCTGTAAATTTTGTGGGATCCCCAGTCATGTGTCTGGAGCATCCACTGTCAATGATCCATTTGTTTTCCTACAGTTAAGTAAAAAGTTTTAAACCTTAGGTTGAGTTTTTTTTTTTTGAAAAAAATCTAAAAAGATTTAAACACTTGAGTTTGAATTTTAAATTTGAGTTATGTTAAGTTTGACTTTGAATTTGATTTTAATTTGAATTTTAATTTTAATTTTAATTTGAATTTTAATTTTGAATTTGAATTTTAATTTTAATTTTAATTTGAATTTTAATTTTAATTTTAATTTGAATTTGAATTTGAATTTGAATTTGAATTTTAATTTTAATTTGAATTTGAATTTTAATTTGAATTTGAATTTTAATTTGAATTTGAATTTGAATTTTAATTTGAATTTTAATTTTAATTTGAATTTTAATTTTAATTTGAATTTGAATTTTAATTTGAATTTTAATTTTAATTTGAATTTGAATTTTAATTTGAATTTTAATTTTAATTTGAATTTGAATTTTAATTTGAATTTTAATTTTAATTTGAATTTTAATTTTAATTTGAATTTTAATTTTAATTTGAATTTGAATTTTAATTTGAATTTTAATTTTAATTTGAATTTTAATTTGAGAGTTTTAATTTTTTGAATTTGAATTTGAATTTTAATTTTAATTTTAATTTTTGAATTTGAATTATCAATCAATAATTTAAATTTGGTTATCCTTATTCATCTCACTCGGTCTAAGTTATCAATCAAGGGAATCCTATGATTTTGTGAGATGGTTTTGAGTTTGATTAGAAAAGTTAATTTGACCTTGTGTTAGATCCAAGTTTAACAAGTAGTAATTTAAAAGTACACTTCAATAATTGGCTTCCAGGCCATGGCGAGGCACAGTGGCCTTCTTTGGCCGAAGCCTTATTGGAGCAACAACCATTTTCTAGGCAAAGCCGCTTAAAGAAGTTGAACTTTTAACTTACTCATTGAAAACCTTGGTACTAAATAGTACAAGATTCAAATTAACTTTGAAGCTAATCCTAAGTGCCCACCTGGGCAGAGGCTGATTTTAAGGTGCCAACTAGTTTGGAGCCTCCCCCTAAATTGTAGACTGGGTGTCTAGGGTCAATGTATGGATGTCCCTTTTTGGGACATAAAATTGATTCTGACCTACTTGCTTTGTTAGATAAGCTTTCGGGACCCACGCTTTTCGTTGATTTTTGCGGGGGTGGATAAAGGAGATAAAAGATCTTTGGTTCGATCTTGATTTATATCCTATCCCAGATTTGTTGTACATGCCCTTTTGTGATCCAAGAATAAGGTCAAGGTTCTTGGATCGGGTTGTGAAAGTTGCTAGTAGATCCTTAAGTTTTAGGACTTCCCCCTTTAGGGTTAAGTTTTCAGTTTCAAGCTCAATTAATTTTTGATTTTGAGTTTGTTCAGTTAATATTCTGGTATTAATTAATTGCTCCTTAAGGTCTTGATTTTCCTTAAGGAGCTGTTCATTTCTAGATTCAGATGCAAGTAATTTTTTATTCAAGACAGAAATAATTTTAAAGAACTTTTCATTTACTGAATCTAAATATACCTTAGTAGAGCCGTCTGAAAATAGTCCGATCTCTTGGCTCGACTCGTATTCGGAATCCTCGTCTTGATCTGAGTCCGATTCTGGTCCGGTTGCCATCAGTGCGAGGTAGCTTGCGTTCTTCGGTTGTTCATCGTCGGAATCATCCGAGCTTTCATCCCACGTGGCTTGAAGAGCCTTCTTCTTTTTGTTCTTAGTGGGTTGGTCCTCTTTCTTGTAAGGGCATTCATGTTTGAAGTGCCCTTTTCTGTTACAGCCGAAGCAGATCATTTTGCTTTTACCTTCAGTGCTGTAGGGCTTCATTACCTTTTGAATATCTTTCTTTGAAAATTTGCTCTTCCTTCTGGTGAACATTTTCCTTACCAAGTTCACCAGTTGTTCTTCTTCATCAGAGCCTGACTCATCTTCAGGTTCTTCTTGGACTTTTCTCTTTGATTTGGCTTCCTTTGGTGAACCTGTAAATAAAGCTAGCCCTTTCTCGACCTTGGCGTTAGTTTGCTCATGCAGCTCTAATTCACAAAATAGTTCATCCAGATTTATTTTTGAAAGGTTCCTAGAAATTTTATAGGCATCTATAATAGATGCCCATAGTGAGTTTCTAGGGAACGCATTTAACGCGTACCTTATGATGTCCCGGTTCTCCTGTTTGTGCCCGATCATGTGGAGTCCATTCAATATGTTCTTAATCCGGGCGTGGAGTTGACTTGCTGATTCTCCTTCCTGCATTTTGATGTTAAATAATTTATTCAATAATAAATCTCTCTTTGTTACCTTTGCATCAGAAGTGCCTTCATGTAATTCTGTCAATTTGTCCCATAGCTCCTTCGCTGAGTCGGTTGGTCCAATTCTGTTTAGCTCCTCTTTGGTAAGTCCGCACTGGAGGGTGTTCTGAGCTTTGAACTCGGTCTGAGCCTTTTTCTTCATCTCAGAGTTCCATCTGTCGGGCCTTAGTGGAGCATTATTTCCCTCATCCATTGGCGGTGTGTAGCCTGTTTGAACTGCAAACCACTGATCCATGTCGGTCTTCAGATAAACCTCCATCCTTCTCTTCCAGTAGGGAAAGTCTTCCCCATTAAAGAGGGGAGGGCGAGCAGTGCTATAGCCTTCACCTTGGGCCATCTGAAATAGACTACACAAAAACTTGTCCCAAGACTAGGTCTTGGATTAGTAGTGTGGTAGGAAGAGGAGAAGAGAGCGACTCGAAATGGTGTTGCACCAAATTCGAGTAAAATCAAACGAACGGAAAAATAATCCAAATTTAGGCAACAATACCTAATTTAGATTATGTGTAGCGAAAAACAAAAAAAAACTGGATTTCCCCCTGCTCTTATGGTGGTTGCACCGATACAGAGCGTACCAGGCTCTGATACCACTTGTAGGATCGATGCACGTGAGAGGGGGGGTGAATCACGTGCGTTTTAAAAAATCAGAGCGCTTAAAAAAAACGTGCACAGCGGAAACGAAAGAGACGAAAAATGAGCACACTAACACAGACGAGTTTTACTTCGTTCGGAGCCTTCGTCGACTCCTACTCGAAGGCCCAGGTCCCTCGGACCTTTCCGTTGGGCAATCCACTAATACTCTCTACCGGTAAACACCGATAGAGTAGGCGAGTACAAAGGAATTGAGAGTGTGACAACCCCACACTTTCAGGTAATTAAATGCAACAATATATATATTAAAAATTAACTTTTTACCGACGTCCGGAGTAGGTCGACTCTTTCGGGGCAGCAGGACGTCGTCGGCTCAAAGTGTAGCGTTTCCGGAGCAAGGCGCGAGCGTAGAAGAACTTGGAGACTTTGGAAGAAGTGTTGTACTTTGAAGAGGGTCGAGGCCCTCTTTATATAGGGCAGGGGGCGCCCGACATGCTCGGGGCGCCCCCCACGTGGCTCTTGATCCGGCGAGCCCTCTGGTCAAGGCTGATCTCTTCATCTTCGGGATCAGCTTTGACCGGGGCGCTCGACACGCGCGGGGCGCCCGGTTGACCGGTCAAAGCGTCATCTTCAGGGCTTCGCGAGAGTGAGCTGCAGCAGCCTTCAGTGGCGTGGCACAGTGGGCGCCCGAGACACGCGGGGCGCCCGACATGCGGGGCGCCCGACCCACGCGGGGCGCCCCCAATTGCGCTGCTGTCGGGGCGTTTACCTCTCTGCTGACTTTGGGTTGACTCTGGGGCGCCCGACACATCCGGGGCGCCCTACTCAGCTACGGCCTCACTCCATTGAGGCTCTCTGAGCTGCAGAAACACAGTCCTTCGGTCCTGCATCCAGGGTTAGTCCAAAACAGCAAATAATAAGTTAGTTAAAACAGCCTTAGCTGTCTTGGTTCTGACTTTGGGTCTCCAAAATGGAGCCCTAGGTCGAACCGACGCCTAATGTTCCCTCAAGGGGAACGCGTCCTCACTGGTTCGCTCCTCCAGTGACTTACCTCACTTACCCTTTGTGCAGCTCTACCTGACTTCTTGACCCACCAGGACTTCCTGCCAAGGCTCAACCACCTTGGTCTTCCTGCCAAGTCTCAACCAACTTGGTCTTCAGCCAGTTGTCAGGTCCCGCGGACCCAACTGGACTTCCCGCCAGGACTCAACCATCCTGGACTTCAGCCTGGTGTCTGGTCCTAAGTCTTTCAACCCTGCACACTTAGTAAAGAGGTTAAATACCAACAACAACCCTAACTTTAACCACTTTGTCATACATCAAAACCCGAGTTTGACCGTTAGTGCAAACTGCACCAACAGGGCGGCCTTTCCCCGACCTCCCAAGGGACCAGGCGCCAATGGCTCGGGGAATCGAGCTGCCGGGCTACTAACCTGCGACAGCCTCTGAGGGGTTCTCTGAGCCCGGGCGGCCATCAGGAGCTCGTACTCCTCGGGCGTAATGGTCATCATGACTCGGTTGGGATCCTCCATCTGCACTTCCGATCAGACTGAATTGTCCCTCCTTCTAGCGCCAAATTTGATCTTGTCGCGAAGTGAGGTGGACTCCCAAGAGTGAAGTGGTCCTCCGAGAACTACGAGCTGCGGATGCCGGCTACGACCTGCGAGAGAAGGACCGTTAGCAAACCCGCCTGGAAAAATCCCCGACAAGGCCCTTCGACGATCAAGTCAGTCCTCGGTGGTAGATGAGCAAGAAAGCAATGGAACAGTGGAAGAAAATACTATTGCACGTACCTGCGAGAGGGAGAGCGGAGGGACTTATATAGCCGAGGGAGCTGACGACTTCTGCTCGGTCTGTCACATTTTGTCGTATACGGGGACAAGGCAAGGTGTAACCAGGGAAGTTAGGGTAGGGTGTCGCATGCTGAATAAGGCAAGGGGTACCGTCAGCTCATTGGCGGGCGTCGTCCGGCGTCCCTCAGCCTGACATCGATGTAGGTGACCGTGGTACGGGGTATGCGGGTATGGCAGGGGGATCATGGTACCATCGAGATACCCGCGATTCGAGTATACACCATGTCAGGTCTGCGCTGACCTCGTACCCCCTTCTATTAGTGCGGTGTCAGGGAGTAAATGTTTTGGAGGGTTGCGACGGATCTCGAAGGGGCGCGCCGGCCAGGGATGCTGAGGGAACCCGGGCCTGCTGGCCACTATTCTTAAGACCGATCAGCTACGCTTCCCGGGCCCTGTGGGGGCTCGGGCTGGCTTACCCTGATCTTGCTGAGGGTCAGGCGGTTAAGGGTTCTGGGATTCCCGAGCTCGTGTTCCGACAACTGGCCTCTAGTCCTTGATGGGGGGTCGGCCCCTGGAAGAGGGCTCCTGAATGGAATGGGCCGAGCCGACCACCTGCCAACTCGGGTCGCCCGGCTCATCCGTCTCTTGGGACTCTTTGCTTTGACCCCCTCCGACGGGGCGCCAGGCTGGCCGCCCTAGCTACACATGAGCTAGGTCGGCATCATTGACGATGAATATAAAAATTATTATAAGTTGTAAAAAATTCATTTACTATAGTCGTAAACTTATAGTAATGTGATTTTAGCCGCTGATAACTTCCTGTTAAAGTTCCAGTGGATCGATGCTTATTGTAGTAATTAGTTATACATTTTCAAAAAACTTGATCCTTCTAGTCATTACCAATGACTCCGTTAATGCTGATAGTTGCCCATGACTTTGCAAGGATCAAGGCTTTATCGAAAGACCAAAATCTTCATTTCAATTCATATTTCTCTTGTTCAACTTCACGCTTTTCTTGTAATGAGTATGGTGGCAACTAAGTTGTTGGAAAGGATGATGACATTAGAAATTCTTTATAGCTGATAGATAGGTCGATAGTAGCCCTTCTTGATTCATTTGAAAGCATGACTGATAGTTGAGGATGAAAAAATATGTAAGGTAAAGAAGGCATCTCAAATTGGTTGTCCATAGTTGACTAATCTTAGAGTGAATACATACCAAATTGAGCTGGATGGTGTTACTTGGATTCATTGAAATATTTTGATAATTTTGAGAATTTAGGAAATTTGAAAGATATTATGGAGTAGATGAAATATTTTAAAATTTTAGAGGGTATTGTGTGTGAGAGAACAAATGAGGATATTGTGTATTGGTAGGAATGAAAAGATTTTGAGAAAATATATTTTCTTCCGTATTTGAATAATTTAAAAGATTTGTAAAAGAAGTATAGAAAGTTTCACCTTTTTCGAATACAAATAGAGGATGATATGGAAAAAAAAAAATAGAGAGGGAGAGTTCGACGGTATATAATGACAAATATATTAGCAGTCATGCATTCATTTTTTTACAAATATTAAAAGAAATATTTTAATAAAAAAACAACAATTGAAGGAGTTGTTCAGCACCGATGGAGCTACTTTTTTCTTAGATTGAGTGAGCTCCCTCCAACTATGGGAGAGAGCTCTTGTTGTAGATGCCCTTACAGGGTACTCCTTCATATTTCCACGGTGCAAAAGTGAATAGTTCGTTTTCATCGTCTCCGTCAATTTATTCTAGGATCAATATGGAAGAGATAAATCACAGAGATTATTAATTTATTCTAGGATCAATATGGAAGAGATAAATCACAGAGATTATTAATTTGGATATTTTAACTAGTACGTAGGAAGATAGACATATTAACTTTGTCAATTTTGACTCTCAAATTTTAAGACGAAAATACTCAATCCCTGACCATTAGCCCATTGCACCGGATCAAATATAATGTTCCGACGTATTACGAAGTGGCGGCAATTTTTTTTTAATACATTCCGATGGAAGGGTGAAATCATTAACGATCCGTGGGACTTCTATTAACGCGACATCAGCCGTCCGTTCCCTGTTAATCAACGGTGTACATTCTACACTGCTCCGCACCACGATTGCTACTTCCTCGCATTGCCCTATAAACGCCCGCTCGCACCCGACCTGACTGCATCGCTTCGTCCAAGTTTCGCCGATCTCGCAGCCTTCAGGTACGAACCGAATCCCCGATTTCTATTCCTCGATCGACTTCTTTCAGCTTTCCAGCTTCAAATGCTTGTTCGATCGCAGTAACATGGCCTCGAATTTGTGCATGAATCAGCAGATCGAGCGCTCGATTCGCCGGCGATGTCTGGAAGAGGGAAGGGCGGCAAGGGATTGGGCAAGGGCGGCGCGAAGCGCCACCGCAAAGTGCTTCGCGACAACATCCAGGGCATCACCAAGCCGGCGATCCGGCGCCTGGCGAGGAGGGGCGGCGTGAAGCGCATCAGCGGTCTGATCTACGAGGAGACGCGCGGCGTCCTCAAGATCTTTCTCGAGAACGTGATCCGTGACGCCGTGACCTACACGGAGCATGCCCGGAGGAAGACCGTCACCGCGATGGACGTCGTCTACGCGCTGAAGAGGCAGGGAAGGACCCTCTATGGATTCGGTGGTTAATCAGGCATGCCTATGTGTTAGAATTGATGTGGAATGTCTTTGGAATTTGATCGTGTTGTCTTATATTACCAATCTGAGTTCTTAGATTTCCAGAATTAGATTTAAATATCATTTAAGTGACTTTATAATGTATTTTTAATCATCAAGAGTGTCCTTTTGTTTCTATGTTTTCAATTATCTGATTACTTTTTTGTGGCAAAATTTGCCACGAATTAACTGAACATTTTGTGGCTAAATTTGACGTTTTTTTTATATTGTTTTTTTTTTGAATAATTTCTCCAGATTGATAGGTGTTGTGAGTCAAAAGTTTTTGGGCATAACAGTTTTGGGCATTGTGAGACTAAGGGGGCTGAACAAACTCATTGAATTAGGTTTGGACTTGTCTAGTTTATTAATGAGTTTTAGTTAAAATTTAATACTGATTTAAGTGTATTAAATTTAAAAATTTTAAGGACCAAATCTTGGATGAAGTATGAGACATAAATATAAAAGTTATGATACTTTCGTATGTTTGATTGTTGTTTGGACATCATCGATGATTGGAAGTTATTATTTCAAATTAAATTATATTTTGAAATGTACGATGAATTTATTAAAAATCGTTGCATGTAAAATATTATGTTATTTTTTAAAATTTTTCATTGAGCATATTATTTTTTAAATATAATCACCTTTTTATAAAGAATATGATAAAAAATGTATAAAAAATATTGGTAGTGCCATAAGGTGAATTAGAGTAGTGTCTAATCCTATTATAATATTAATCCAAAAGTAAATAAAATTTAGAGGAGTGTCTAATCCAATTATGATATTATTTCAAAAATAAAGAAAATTAAATTTTGGGGTGTAATAAGAATTGGAAAAGTGAAAGCAACTTATTGGATGAGATTTGGATTAGTTTTTGACTTGCCTAGGTCAAATTTTGATGAAAATTATTAATGAGTGCTTTAGAAATCTTGAAACTTGGATATTGAGGTTGATATTATTCTAAAATGAATTATGGGTATCTGCTTCATGATATAATTTTACGTCAAAAGTCATAAAATTTAATTTTGTTAAAAATTATTACTACTACATTTGTTTTATTTTTTTCTTATAATTAGCTATTATAAGAAAAATCAACCATTTTTGAGCATCTGCTTAGTTGAGATGACCAAATCAACCATTTTTGAACTCCTTCCTAGATCGTTGATCATATCAGCCATAAATTTTTGTACTAGATGGTCATATTTAACTTCTTTGATAAAATTTTATGGCGGGATATTAGAGACGAGATCTTCTATCTCATTTTTTTCATGTGTCTGTTGTTCCAAATTGCTCGATCGCTTCTGATTTGGGCCCAATTGTTGTCCAATCACCACTAGCGGCTATCGGCCGCCTATCCCGACCAATCTATACCTATGGGAAAGGTGAACCCTAGAGGATCACGGCCAATTGCGGCTAGATCGCTGGTGGCAATTGGGCGTGATCCGGTCGTAATTGGTCATGATCCCTCTGAGTTCACTTTTTTCCCAAGTTATAGATTAGTCGGGACAAACGATCAAAGGCCTCCGGCGGTGGCAAGGCGGCAATCGTGTCACGCCCCGAGACCCAGGAGCCGCTGATCCAATAGAAAATCGGACAGCACCTCCCCTGTCCGGCGGACAATTTACACATACATACACATAATCATACAACCCACGCAGTATATATTTGGCCTCAGGCCTCCAAAATAGACAAACACCACATAAAAACACCAGACAACTAAGTAAAACATACCTGACTGCGGACCGGTCCGACTTACGACGAAACAACCAATACACAATAACCCCTTAGGGCACACTACAACCCACACAAGACATATACAAAGTCCTAAAGGAAATATGAACTAAAATACATCGCCAAGTACAACAAACAAAACACTGACGTCGCGATGGGTAGGGACTGGCTGTTGGGCTCTTCTGGCGACTCCAAGTATCTCAACCTGAAATAGAAACATATGGCAACGGTGTGAGTCCATAAACTCAGCGAATACCCAGTAGATATGCATAGTATGTTATAATAACAATAGAAGTCTACGCTGATACAACCTCATATGAACAATAGGAAGAAAGGGTATACTGAAGATACTGAATAGAGATACATACCAGAATCCATCTATCCTGCAGAGGGTGAAATAAATCCCTATGGAACAAGTATAACATATAAACCAAGGTATACAGGTATCCAGTACATGCATGTCAATCAAGTCCAGCAAATAAATGCAGCAAACACAATCAAGTGCACAATGCATCGTATGCATATGATGCAATGTCATGGTCACCCCCTAACACCAGTCAAGCCACCGAGACAGGCGATACTGTGTCGGCCGAGTGGGTAGAGCTGTGACACTGTACACACCCTGCTATCACTACTCCTGAGTGACCGAGTGGACAGGATGCTGGTGGAGTGAACACTCCGCCCCATATATATATGGGGGAGATATCTCTCTCATCTTCTCTGGTCTATGGGAAGAGAAGGGATCCCTGCTTGCTACCACGCTCCAAAACCACTACCCATGAGCGGTTGAGCGGAGAAATACAGAGCAAATGCACACACGCTACGGTATCCACTAACCCATGAGTGGCCGTGTGCGCATATCATGTGCCGGAAAACGATTAGGCTCAACCACAAGGGAGTCGCTGATCGCCGGCATGCAACAATGCAAGGATGGTGTATGATAGATACACATACCTCCCTCCCAAGTCCTCAGTATACTAGGTCTCAGTCTGAAATCCTATAACAGGAATTACAGTTAACCTACAAGGTATACAGGCCGAAAACTACAGATCCCTCAAGGTCAAAGGCAGGAGATACATCACGATCTCTAAGCATACATCTAGATATGACACTACCTGATACTGTATGGAACTAACAGCATAATAACTCAGGGATGACTAACAAGTATCCAGAACGGACATAATAATTAAGGGATAACTAACAAGTATCCAGAACAGACATAATAACTCAGGAATAACTAACAAGTATCCAGAACAGACATAATAACTCAGGGATAACTAACAAGTATCCAGGACAGACATAATGACTCAGGAATAACTAACAAGTATCCAGGTCAGGCAATATAACTCAGGGATAACTAACAAGTATCCAGTTCAGATATAATGACTCAGGAATAACTAACAAATATCCAGGTCAGGCAATATAACTCAGGGATAACTAACAAGTATCCAGTTCAGGCAATATAACTCAGGGATAACTAACAAGTATCCAGAACGGTATAATAACTCAGGGATAACTAAATAGTATCCAGAACAGCCATGGTAACTCAAGGATAACTAACAAGTATCCAGGACAGACATAATGACTCAGGAATAACTAACAAGTATCCAGGTCAGGCAATATAACTCAGGGATAACTAACAAGTATCCAGGTCAGGCAATATAACTCAGGGATAACTAACAAGTATCCAGTTCAGATATAATGACTCAGGGATAACTAACAAGTATCCAGGTCAGGCAATATAACTCAGGGATAACTAACAATTATCCAGGTCAGACATAATGACTCAGGAATAACTAACAAATATCCAGGTCAGGCAATATAACTCAGGATAGCGTATAAACTTACTGCTATCTATAACAGACAATGCATAGCAATATGACAATATCTAAAAGATAAGTCAAAGGGTACCCGCCTCAAAGTAGAAGTCTGTATACGAAGAGAACCTCTCATCTGAGAAGTCCAACGCAAGTCGATCCGTGTCCTGTATCAATACATATTATTTAGCTAGTTACATATAAAATGAATAGCTAAATCTAATTCTAACTTTACTGTAGATTGGATAATGAACCAATCCCTAACCATCTCAATCTTTCCCAAGACCTCCAACTCCTAGCTCCAAAAGAACTAAGTGGTCCTTTTATTCTAAACAACATTCCTACCTTTCACCATAGTTTTTACATGGTGCCACACCACAAGATTAATGGAACAACCCGATAGGCTAAATCCAATAACACAATCAACACTAGGACAACCTCAGAAATAGGACATCAAATCCAAAAAACAAAGCTCTCACAATCCCTAGCAGATCCATGCAGCTTCACCTTTTCAAAATAGAAACCACTACTCCATACTCAGTCCAGTTGAAACCATAACAGATCTTTAAACCGATTCAAAGAAAAACACAATTTCCGGCTTAGCACACTCACGACAGCTCAACAGACCATAACACAAAAATCACCAAAACACACATACAGAACAGATCCAAAGAATAGGAAGGGGGCCACTAATATCCAAATCAGAATCACAATAGATCCATACTCCACACACTCACCCAAATTGGCGTAATTCATATTCAAGACAGAAGGAACTTCATCAAATCACTAAGCTTACGATGGCATTCTGCAAACACAGGAACCCAACTGAACTAATCTAACCATCCATACACAACACACTCTTCCAATATCAGAGAAAGCAAAAGCTAATTGCGGCAATTCCAAATCTAAAATCCAAACTAGGGTTCATCCATCTCAACACTTACCTAGTTAACTGCCGGCACCGTATCCTGCTCCAGAACTGGCTGAATCAGGCGACAACCCCAGTGAGTTCCACAAGCGAGAGAGATCCTCCTCCCGATCGCTATCCAGTCAGCCACAACCTTGCCCACAGGAACCCACGAACAGCTCAAACAGTTTGCCGGCAGCGACTCCACCCAGCTCCGACAGCACCCTCCGCCCAAATCTGGATCGGCACCTCAAATTGCTGTGGGAAAAATCCCTAACTCATGCTCGCGAGTTGGTTTGAGAAGCAAGGCACCGGAGCTCGGATGCTTAGTAGATTCCCGAGGGTGGAGTTTGCCGGAGAGGTGGAAGGCGAAGGAGATGAGGGTGGCGCCGACTTCGTCGAGCGAGGAGAAAGGGTCGGCTGCGGCTAGGGCACGAGGAGAGGAAGAATAAAAGGGAGCGCGTCGGGCTGCTAGGGCACGCGAGAGGGGGAGCAGAGTCGGCCGTGGCCGATGGCTGCGGGCTTCGCGAGGGGAGGAAAAAGAAAACGAAGGGGCGGCTGCGGATTTGGCTAGGGCACGAGGGAGAAGAAGGATTGCGGTGGCTGCGCGTGCATAAAGAGAGGAAAAAGGCTTATAAGGGATGGGCCTTTTTGCAGAAAGGTCCCTTAACTCTCAGAAATTCGACTTCTACTCTTATGACAAGGGTTTTAGCTATTTAATCTTCCAATTCATTATAATACCCCCCTCATATTTTTAAGGTTAAATATTTTATTAATTTAACCCTTTAGCTTTAGGTAAATCTATATAAATTAACTTATTGGAGATTTTCTTTCCTGAACCCCATGATAAGTTTTAAGATTTTTACAATGAAACCCCTTGGGCTCCTCCCGTAGGGTCGGAAACACTCGACTCTATCCGGAAAAAATTTCAAAAATTTTCTGGTCCGGATTTTTGAATCGCCGTATTTTACAAATCGGGTCCAAATCGACAACGATCGAGAGATTTGGGATAGAGGGCACACGAAAAAAGTAGGACAGAAAATTCTATCTCGGGATATTGAGCTTTTGAAGCATCTGCTATAAATGCTTTCTAATTTACCCTAACTGTAGAAAATTTTCATCGATCGCCCTAGATTTAGTGTTACTCGGTTGAACAATTTTTTTTTCTTCAATGAAATTTTCACCTTCCTCCCTCTCATGTAGAATAAGACACCAAAGTATGATATTCAACTTCTTATCAGCAGCTTTATTTTTTAAACTTGATCTATAAATGATTTCACATTGATAACTCAATAACTTAGTCATCTAATACTCTTTTTTTTTTATCAGTATAGACTCTAGAGATCTCCCGGAAGATAGAGATGCCAATATTACATAGACAAAACTAAAATCGTCAAGTCTTTTTCATATGCCTATTTTGACAAATTCTATTGGAGGAAATGCTATTTTTCGGAGAAATTATAATAAATTGAAATTACTAAAATTAATTTCAACTTATTTGCTGAGTGATCCGAGCTGCTTTATATGCAAACTGTAGTCTCCCAAGCTCCCGACCCCAAGCTCTCGACCAAGTCTCCCGACCCGAACAGTGTCTCCTGAGCTCCCTAGCCGAGCTCCCAACCAAGTCTCCTGAGCTTCCGAATTTCCTAGCAGTAGTCGGACGTCTCCCGACCAGGATCTCCCGAGTAGTGGTCGGACGTTTCCCGACCGACCAGGAATTTGCTGAGGCCTGCGCAGCGCAGTTTCCTTGAAACAGATTTGCCCTCCTCCGGCGGTGCTTCGAGGCTCAGATGGACGTCCATCTTTCATGATACAACAGCAGACCACGGGCACAATGGAGCACACGTTGCTCGTGACGAACTGAGGATGTACTCGAATGCAATCAGAGGAGGTCGGGAAGAAGGTAGAAGAGACGTGTATTTCTTTTGCTCTCGGTCAACCCCTTTATATAGGCTCAGACCCTCGACCGGTCAGACATTCGACGCACGCAAGTCGTGTACGTACACAAGTTCACTAGGTTCAGTACAAATCCGGGCCCTGGATTTGCACTCCCCCCTGCGCACCCACGCGTGAGAGAGTCTCTCCCCTAGCATTTGTTCACAACTAACATGCTTGTGAAACAATATAAACCAATCATTTTGTCTTAAAACTCCCAATGTAGGACTAAAGCCCTACTCACAAAGGAGTCTCTTTATTCTCCACCTCACTTTCTACTCTCTAGAATGTCCCAATATGGGACTAAAGTCCCACCACCTCCTTTTCCATTCACATGATATCCGACACTCTTTTGATAAAGATTTGTTAAAATAAGTTAATGATCTTCTATTATGCATTAATGGAGCACCAATTCCCTTTCCAGAGGTGTCACACTCAATCTCAAAAGATCTTAAAAAATCAAGGTCAGGAACTAGAGTACAACTCAAGGTGAGTTCTTCTATCTTCCAAGAAAAATTTAGAGAAGTGGATCCCTAATAAAAGTTATCCTTCTTAGTCAACTCAGTCAAAGGCTTAGATGCATGCTTTATCATAAGTTGCTGATATCCTCATTTTAAATCAATTTCAGAAAAAAATTATAATTCCAAATAACTCATCAAGCAATTTATCTACTAAACAAACGTACTTATATGTAATTGTGACCTTATTTAATGCTCTATAATCAACACATATTCTCCTTGATGAATCTTTTTTTACCAATGAGAGGACTAGAGAAAAAACTTACACTAGGCCGAACAACTCCTGATTGCGATATTTCATAAACTTGCCTCTCGATTTCCTCTTGGTGTTGTCGGAAACGACATAGATGCACGTACACTAATATTCAACTCAAATTAAAGTTCCTAATTAAGCAAATGGATAACTCGGGACATTTCCCTTTAGTAAACACTTTCTCCCCATCACCCAGATTAATTCCCAATCTCGGTCTCTTGAACCTTCAATCCCATCAATTTACACTCCAACTCATTTTTGTAATTTCTACCTCGAAAACCACTCTCTCTCCATCTGAATTTAGTTTTTGATTCTCTTCTAACACTAACAACTTCAATTACTTCTGTTTACATTGGTGAAATGAGTAGAATTTTTCACTACATTTGAAGCATAATCTCTTTGCCTTAATTTGATTCCATTAATTATGGATAAGTAATGGAAAAAATTCCTTTGAATTTTTCCATGAACTCCCGCTTCTCTCATTTTCGATCTCTCCGTAGAGGTTAGGGACGAAGGATCTCTATTTGATGCAAAACTCGCTTTACTAGCTTCCTTAGAATCACGAACTTGATTAGAATCCCATCCTATTGTTATACTTGTTCTGTCCATCCGAAAAGATTGATCCAATTTCTTTTGAGTTGAATTAGACCCAATGTGAGAAGTTATGACAAGAAAGAAGGCCTTGCCAATTGATCTACTGAAATTATTATGGTACATTTGGTTCAGAGATGAATTGATGGTTAATAGAACAGTTATCTTAGTGAATGAAATGATGAGGAATGAAGTAGGATTATGTTTTCCTTAATATGGTTCATGGAACCAAATAGATGGTTGTTTTCCTTCAACTATTTGATTTGTAATAATATAAACAAATACAGATTGTTGCTCCATAGAGATCAAATGAGAGAGTAAATTATGATGGTCGCGCTGTCTTTTTAGATTGGAAAAATTTTATTCCCTAGGAGATTATTCCTTTGGTGATTTGATAACTATTCTCATACGACAATTTATCATCTAAATACTAATTCGGCTATGTATGAATTAATGATGAATCTAAACAAGTGAATATTGTTGGAGATTTTTCCTTCAATAGATAGCAAATCTAAGAAAGCGGATCGTTTAGATAACAAATCTGAGAAAGCGGATCGTTATGATGAATCCACCCATGTCTTTGCGGTTGCCGGGTTAGGGACCGATAGGGCTGTAAATGAATCAAGCCGCTCGTGAACTATTCGGAGCTCGATTCGATAGAAGCTCGTTTAATAAAGCTCGTTAATATTAACGAACCAAACTCAAACTCAGCAGTATTCGGCTCGATCGTTAGCTCGTGAACGGGCTCATTAATAAGCTCGTGAGCTAATTCGTAAAATATAAAATTAATATTTAACAGTAAATATATAATTTTGACACTTTTACATTTAATAAATATAAAATATCCAATAAAGCTCATTTGTATGAATAAAATCATAGATTTTAGTAAATATTTTATATTTTTTAGAATATATAATTTATTTTTTCAATAAATTGATGAATAATTTAATTAATAATTTATATTTGGTAAGTTCGTTTAAGGCTCGATTAGGCTCGAATATGCTCGCGAGCCATCACTATATTCGATAAATTAAGCTCGAGCTCGGCTCGATAATAAACGAACCAAACTCAAACTCTCAAGTATTCGGCTCGGCTCGATTCGATTACAACCCTAGGGACCGAGAAATGCAATGCAAGGACTCTGATGAAAGTCTACTTCATGAAAGTCTATGAAGTAGACGACTACTGAAAGGATAGAAGAAAAGGTGTGAAGGTAGGCCAATTCAAGATGAAAATGACCCACCCCTAGCTCGATCGGATGTTCAAAGTTGGATTATGAAAGCGAGTTAATTAGAAGGAGAAGAAGATAACGAAATGAGCGAAATTAAGCAGTAATGTTCAACAAGTGAACTCCTCCTCGACGTCGGTAGTTGCAACAAGTGAATGCCATGCGCGCACGTCTACTTTGGGCACACCTCGACGCGACGTTGGTAGTTGCAACGAGTGAACGCCATGCACGCACGTATATAGCAATCATGAATATTTTTTTTTTTAATTTATCGAAAGAATCGATTAAAATTTTTATAGGACTAAATCGATCATTTTAAATTTGACTAATTCATCATTTTTTTTCCAATACAAAATTTATGAAAAATTTATAAAATAAAAAAGTTTTAATTATAAAGTTTGAAGTTTTTAGTTAAAAAAATAATGAAAACTCAAATTTATTTTTTAATGAAAATCAAGTTAATAATTAATGATAAAATAGTATTGTATTGTGATTTATAATATAAAGAGGAATATGATTTGTAATGTAAGATTTATAAAAGTATATAGGGACTAGGAGGAATATGATTTGTAATGTAAAAATAATAAATTTTTATATTTCAAATGTGTTGTAGGGAAGATTAAAAAAGAAAAATGATATACTAAGAAAAAAAAGTCAAGAAAAATTTTAAGAATGATTAGTAATACAATTGTAGCGATCTTTAACTAGTTTATCGTACCTTCCAGGATATAGTTTGATTTAGGATAGTGACCATCGGGCCTCGATGATATTCAGACACCAATCGGACAAATAAATATTAATTATGACATAAAATTTTTCTTAATTTTTTTTTGACCACATCGGTAATCATTAAAAAAAAATCTCATTTAGTTAATTTGCAGCCTATTTATACCTTTGCTCGCCCTTCGCCCTTCGCCCTTCGCCCTTCGCCCTTCGCCCTTCTCACACAGCTCGATCGATCGAAGCTCAATGGAGGTGGAGCGAGTTCAGGCGATCGCTTCGCTGAGCGCGGCGGCCAACTACATCCCGGCGGAGTTCGTGCGGCCGGAGCACGAGCAGCCGGGGTTCACCACGTACCGCGGCCCGGCCCCGGAGATCCCCGTGGTCGACCTCGCCGGCGAGGCCGACCAAGGGGCGTTGGTGGCGGCAGCGGCCAGGGAGTGGGGGATCTTCCAGGTGGTCAACCACGGGATCCCGGCGGAAGTGGTGCGCGAGCTGCAGCGGGTGGGGAAGGCCTTCTTCGAGCTGCCGCCGGAGGAGAAGGAGAAGTACGCGAGCAAGGCGGGGAGCACGGAGGGGTACGGCACCAAGCTGCAGAAGGAACTGGCGGGAAAGAAGGCGTGGGTCGACTTCCTCTTCCACAACATCTGGCCTCCCGCCACCATCAATTACGCCTTCTGGCCAAACATCCCTCCAGAATACAGGTAATTAACTAATTCAAATATGCACAGGTTAAATATTTGTTCCCACGGGATACGTCGGTCCTGTCACCTTGAAATTTAGTGATCAAAATTTGACAAAATTAATATGCTCGTTTTACCCACACGCTAATCACAACATCCAAGATAATAACCCCATAATTCACATTCTCCGTATTGACTCTAAGACGGAATAACGGAGATACTAAGGATGAGTAAATTACCTTCTATAACTATCATGAAATATCTAACAGAAAAAATTAAAAATAGAGTTTAATATATTTTAAAAATGGATGTCTAAGTAGATATAAATTAACTATACGATAATTAACTCGGTTAGGTTCTAGAGGCAGTTTCAATAATATTATAATAATTATAATATAATAGGCAACCATTAATACAAATACTATTACTATTGTAGCAAGTAGCAACTATTAATTAATAAAATTTAAATAATTTTGGGCGAGTTGAAAAAAAATATTTTGGTATAATAATATTGAAAATTTAAGATTTAGCGTTCAAAAATTTTAAAATTTAAAAGTTTGATAGTGATTTAGACCAATTAAAATCATTTTGATGAAATTAAATAATCTAATATTTTAATAAAATAATTAATTTTTCATGATGTAGCAACATACACAAACATGTGATATAGCTACCGTCATTGACTGGTACAGGAAAGCGAACGAGGAATACAGAAGATACTTGCGTATTTTGGTGAACAAAATTCTTATAATGCTATCAAAGGGACTAGGACTAGAAGATCATGTGCTTATGCAGTGTGTTGGAGGGCAAAACTTGGAATACCTACTTAAGATCAACTACTACCCTCCGTGCCCGCGCCCGGACCTAGCCTTAGGGGTCGTGTCGCACACCGACATGTCTGCAATCACAATCTTGGTGCCGAATGATGTTCCCGGCCTTCAAGTCTTCAAAGATGATCACTGGTTCGATGTTAAACACATTCCTAATGCCATTATCGTTCACATAGGAGACCAAATCGAGGTATATTTATAAGCACCCTTCTTCTTTTCGAATATCCTTCCGCGAACATTTACGATGTGTTTATGCAGATACTAAGCAATGGATATTACAAGAGTGTTTTGCATAGGACAACGGTGAACAAAGAGAAGGCAAGGATGTCGTGGCCGGTGTTTTGTAGCCCTCCCCCTGAGATGGAGATCGGTCCGCTGCCGCAACTAGTGATTGATGAGACTCCTACAAAGTATAAGACTAAGATGTACAAGGACTATGCTTACTGCAAGCTGAACAAGCTTCCTCAGTAAACCTAACTCATTAGTTAGGGTCAAGTAGTGCATTTGTGGTTATGGTTGGCCTTGTTTATCATGCATATGTATTGGCCCAGCTTGTTATGCTTAATTATCTTTCTTGGAACCTTTCTATTAGCAATAATGCATATGCATTCATAATAAATATCCCCCATTGTTGAACACTTTGTAGTTTACATTTATGATCTTCCTAAACTATGAGAAAGCCAAGGGTTAAGCCAAGTATTGCTTTACCCAGACTTTAGCCCGGACCCAATTATTATTTTAACATGCATGCAATGACAAGATCTCATACAAATTCGTTATCAATCGGTCCCATATATATCGACCCATAATGATAAATTTTGCTGTCTATCCTCTCCGCGTACTAATTATAACATTCAGATTAATAATTTTCATAATTTATCTTTTCCGTGTTGGCCCTAGGATGGGTTGATGGAGGCTCTAGGGGCGAGGCTTTTGCCACCATAAAGATAAATTTGTTACCAACAATCGGGTCCCATGTGGACTATCAACCCGAGTAGATCATTGTGAGTAGGGGTGGTAATTAGTAGGATTTAGGCATGCAAGATTTTATATCCTTCGTACTCATCCTCATTTATTATATTCATCCTCATACTCATGCACATACCCACTGGAGGATTGGGTATTCATATCCATATCTTATCCATCATCCTATTATTACCTATTATTCTCTTTCTTTTTTTAAAAAAAATATTTCAATATACTTATCTTCTCTTCCTCGTCTCACACTCCTTTGAGCATTTCTCGTGAAAAGAAGATGAGATACGTATTGGTAACCAGATAAAGAGGCAAATTAAGTTTTTTTTCCAATATGGGAAGCGGACTAAAGTTTTTTCTTCCCCTATATATATAAATCGGGTATCAGGTAGAGTCTGGGCAGGATTTTTCCACATCAACTTCCATATCCACATCCAAAAATTTCATACTTGAATACCCAATTATTATAATCAAGTCTAAAACTGTTCTCCATATCCTTTTTCGTTCGGGTCAGATGTTAAATTTTTCATCAGATTTAAAGAAAATTATCATCCCTAATTCTCAATCAATATTGGTTAGGTAGATTCTATTTTCACTTGGCCATTTGAGAAGGCATTGTTAAATTTTTGATTATATATGCTCCTATAATTACTTTGGAAGAGACGAGTTGCACAAACAAAAAAAAACAAAGAAAAAAAAACTTTATTTCATATGAAATATTGGTTGCATCTCCTTTTATTCACCTTATTAATAATTTAGAAATATAATAGAATAACTCACTAAGTTCGTACAATTTACAAGAAGTAAAGATTAAAAAAGATACACAAATTGCTATGTGCTTGACCCAAAGAAGAAAGAGTTATCCATGAAATCACTATCTATATAATCAATTAATAGTAGCATCTTTCACATATATACTTGATAACTATTTATTCTTGGTTCAATATTTATTACTTTTGCGGCAATTTACCAAAGGACGTACCTAAATATTGGTATTTACCAAAATGCGTACCATAGTTTCATTGTTATCAAATAACACACTTATATTAGTGAACTTCCTCTTATACCCCTTCTGCCAAAGTATTGCATGTCATTTTCATTCTCTTTCTCTTTCTCTTTTTCAATAACGAATTTCGAGACATTTAAAAATATTTTTTCAGACTTTTTATTTTAAAATAATATATTATGGAATCGGATAAAAAACGTATGATAAAAATCAAAAAAATATTTCAATTAAAAAAATATCTCAATTAATAATTTAATATTTTTTAAAAATATAAATAAATTATTTTTTATATTTGATTAATATCAATTAATATATTTAATAATATTATTAAATATATTAATATATAAAAAACTTTAAAAAAAGTTGAAGTTTTTTTTTTAATTTCAAACAGTGTGGGCCTGAAATAAAATATTTCAGGCCCAGCCTGGGCCTGAAATATTTTATTTCAGGCCCTGCGAGGGCCTGAAATATTTTATTTCAGGCCCAGCGTGGGCCTGAAATAACTCAGGGCCTGAAATCTTACGTCGAATTGAAATCATGTGTTATGATAGGTTTTTTTACGTAGGTCTAAAACTTAAAGAAACATCTCTTTATATTTTTGAAATCACAATAAAAATTATTGAGAAAGACTATCTACGGGATGAATTCTAATTAATATAAAATAAGGATTATATTAAAAATGAACATATATCGATTTTTTAATAAAAAAGTCAAAATTATTTATTATATTAATTTAAATATTATATATTATATTAATATATTTAATTTTTATAAGTTTTGATAGGAGGGCCTGAAGTCATCTGACTTCAGGCCCTCCTTAGGCCTGAAGTCATCTGACTTCAGGCCCGCCCTCCTTGGGTCTGAAGCATTTGCGTAAATAATTAATTTAATCAAAATAATTAATTATAAAAAAAACTTCTAATGATTATTTTTGGTGTCCAAACTTCTAAATTATTATAAATTATGTTGCAATAGGAGTTTTCTAAGTCTATCAGTGGGTTTCGCTCAAAACCCACTGATATTTTTTTAGAAATTCAGATATGAGAGGTTCATCAGTGGGTTTTGCTCAAAACCCACTGATAGAACTAAACTACACCTATTGCTTTAGGAAAAATAAAAATTTGAGGTTTGGACACCTAAAATATTTTCTCCAACCTCAACCCTAACTTTTGATAATGATATTTCAAAAATTCAGATATGGGAGGTCCATCAGTGGGTTTTGCTCAAAACCCACTGATGGAACTAAACTACACCTATTGCTTTGGGAAAAATAATAATTTGAGGTTTGGACACCTAAAATACATTCTCCTAACTCTACCCTAACTATTGATAATGTTTTTTCAGAAATACAGATATGAGAGGTCCATCAGTGGGTTTTGCTCAAAACCCACTGATGGAAGAACTAAACTACACCTATTACTTTGGGAAAATTAATAATTTAATAATTTTTAAAAATATAAATAAATAATTTTTTATATTTGATTAATATAAATTAATATATTTAATAATATTATTAAATATATTAATATATAAAAAACTTAAAAAAAGTTGAAGTTTTTTTTTGATTTCAAACAGCGTGGGCCTGAAATAAAATATTTCAGGCCCAGCTTGGGCCTGAAATAACTCAGGGCCTGAAATCTTGCGTCGAATTGAAATCATGTGTTATGATAGGTTTTTTTACGTAGGTCTAAAACGTAAAGAAACATCTCTTTATATTTTTGAAATCACAATAAAAATTATTGAGAAAGACTACCTACGAGAGGAATTCTAATTAATATAAAATGAGGATTATAATAAAAATGAGCTTTTATATATATATATATATATATATATATATATATATATATATATATATATATATATTATATATATATATATATATATATATATATATATATATATATATATATATCGATTCTTTGTATAAAAAAGTCAAATATTATTTATTATATTAATTTAAATATTATATATTATATTAATATATTTAATTTTAATAGGTTTTGATAGGAGGGCCTGAAATCTTTTTGATTTCAGGCCCACGCAGCCTGAAATCAAAAAAATTACAATTTTTTTATTATTTTTTTATATATTAATATATTTAATAATATTATTAAATATATTAATTTATATTAATCAAATATAAAAAATTATTTATTTATATTTTTAAAAATTATTAAATTATTAATTTTTCCAAAGTAATAGGTGTAGTTTAGTTCTTCCATCAGTGGGTTTTGAGCAAAACCCACTGATGGACCTCCCATATCTATATTTCTGAAAAAACATTATCAATAGTTAGGGTAGAGTTAGGAGAATGTATTTTAGGTGTCCAAACCTCAAATTATTATTTTTCCCAAAGTAATAGGTGTAGTTTAGTTCCATCAGTGAGTTTTGAGCAAAACCCACTGATGGACCTCCCATATCTGGATTTCTGAAATACCATTATCAAAAGTTAGTGTTGAGGTTGGAGAAAATATTTTAGGTGTCCAAACCTCAAATTTTTATTTTTCCCAAAGTAATAGGTGTAGTTTAGTTCCATCAGTGGGTTTTGAGCAAAACCCACTGATGGACCTCTCATATCTGGATTTCTAAAAAAATATTAGTGGGTTTTGAGCGAAACCCACTGATAGACCTAGAAAACTCCTATTGCAACATAATTTATAATCATTAGAAGTTTGTACACCAAAAATAATCATTAGAAATTTTTTTATAATTAATTATTTTGATTAAATTAATTATTTACACAGATGCTTCAGGCCCAAGGAGGGCCTGAAGTCATCTGACTTCGGGCCTAAGGAGGGCCTGAAGTCAGATGACTTCAGGCCCTCCTATCAAAACTTATAAAAATTAAATATATTAATATAATATATAATATTTAAATTAATATAATAAATAATTTTGACTTTTTTATTCAAAAAATCGATATATGTTCATTTTTAATATAATCCTTATTTTATATTAATTAGAATTCATCTCGTAGGTAGTCTTTCTCAATAATTTTTATTGTGATTTCAAAAATATAAAGAGATATTTCTTTAAGTTTTAGACCTACGTAAAAAAACCTATCATAACACATGATTTCAATTCGACGCAAGATTTCAGGCCCTGAGTTATTTCAGGCCCATACAGACAACCAAATCTCCTGTAGTTAATTCTAAAGCTTTATCCATATATATATGTTAGGCTAAAATGCACCTACATGAATCCATCTTGGGTTTCTAACATGCCCCACCCTTTGCAGCCATCTTCTATAGGGAAGAAAAAACAAGAGAAGAACCTAACAGAACGAGAAGGGAAAATAGAACGCTTCTGATTCAAACCCTTGTTGTAAATAGCAAATCAACCCACCGAGAAGGTCCCTTATGTCAAAATGCAACTCACACTAAAGAATTCCATCTTCTGCTGGCCGAAGGGTTTATAAAAATGCTCCTACTTGCCCTCTTCTGTAGGGAGGCAAAAACAAAATCAAAATGCTCCTACTTTGACTTTTTACATCCATCTTCTGCTTTCCGGCGAAGGTAAGAAAAATACACTTCCACTTTCTGTAGCGAAGGGAAGCCTAATCTTTCCTAAGGAAGAAAATTATCCTACTTGAATCCTTCTTGGGTTTATAAAATCCCATATTTCAGGCCCTGCGAGGCCCTGAAATATTTTATTTCAGGCCCACGCTGTTTGAAATTAAAAAAAAAAACTTCAACTTTTTTAAAGTTTTTTATATATTAATATATTTAATAATATTATTAAATATATTAATTTATATTAATCAAATATAAAAAATAATTTATTTATATTTTTAAAAATATTAAATTATTAATTGAGATATTTTTTTAATTGAAATATTTTTTCGATTTTTATCGTACGTTTTTTATCCGATTCCATAATATATTATTTTAAAATAAAAAGTCTGAAAAAATATTTTTAAATGTCTCGAAATTCGTTATTGAAAAAGAGAAAGAGAAAGAGAATGAAAATGACATGCAGTACTTTGGCAGAAGGGGTATAAGAGGAAGTTCACTAATATAAGTGCGTTATTTGGTAACAATGAAACCATGGTACGTATTTTGGTAAATACCAATATTTGGGTACGCCCTTTGGTAAATTGTCGTTACTTTTGAAATGTACATTCTAAAGAATATGTAACATTTATAGGTTATCTATGACAACATGTTATTGATGAGGCTGTGCATGCTAGATCCTATTGCAAAAGTTGTCATAACAATTAGTTATAATAATGTTTCACTTGTTGCAAATTTTATAAGGGGGCGTTTGGTAAGTGAGTTTAGAAGGTGAGAATGTGAATGAAATATATTTCATTCTCATTTATGATACTTAGTATACGGGAATCGGAATCAAAATATGAATATGATACCCTTGATTTTAAACCAAACTCCCATTAGATTATCACTAAACTCATAAATCTCTCAATCAAAACCTATTATCATTTCCATTGCAAAATATATACCAAGCGCCCCCTAAATTAATACCCATTGGTGTTCAAAAAAATACTTTTACGCAATTCAAAAGAAAAGATATACCATTCGAATTGAATTACAGTGTGACTATTAAATATATATTTTAGTTTAATTTGCACCTAATATTTAACTTATACCCAGTAATGTTAGGTATAATCAGTTCGATCCAAATAAATTTTCTATCAGCCATACTAATAGATAAATCGAGAATTATTCACAGTAGATGGCTCATCAACCTAAAATTCTTAGATCAACTACCTATTAAAAAAAATTTATCCGTTAATTCATCGAAGTTAGAATTCAATCTTAAATGCCCGAGAAACTGAAATACACTTTAGATACATTTCATATGATTCATTATATGAAGCATATGAAATTTATGTTGGGAATACAATTAAAATTTCATATTGAAAATACATTAAAAAGATCATAATAGGTGGCCTTTTGGGTAGAGTTCAAAAATAAATTCATGAATGCTTAGAATCAAAATGGATAATTTTATACCATTGTAAAAATATATGAATTCTTTTGGTTATATAGGTGGTATCAGAGTCATACTCTATATTGAGCCATGTGAGTGGAATAGTAATATTAGACGAAAGAGGTGTGACTCTCAAAGGAGTACACTCTAAGTGAAAAGTTTAAATAGATCAAGATGATCAAATAATCGATGAAAATCCTGGGAGTGAAACCTAGATGGTGAAAAGTCTAAGTATGTCAAAAGTGATCGGATACTTGACGAAAATTATGGAGAAGTATATCCTAAATTATAAAAAAAATCTTAGAAGAGAGGAGTTTATTGGATAATTGACAAGAAGTTTGAAACACTACCATAGTACAACTCGAATTGAACTAGTCTACGTCAATCAATTTTACTTACTTCTATTTGAGATAATTGCTCTCTAAGTGCAACATAGTTTAATTATATTTAAGATAAAAAAATGGAGTCAGAGAATGAAAAGTCATTGTATTTTTTTTATTCACCACGATAAAGTTTATTTTGTTATAGAAAAACAAATTTTATTTCTAAATATAGATGGATGATTAATATTATATGTTACATATTTGGGTTTTATTATTTATTTACTGAATTTAATTTTCCATTTTAAAATTTAATTTCTAAATTTGAACTTGTCAAGCTCATACATTTTAAACGAATAATAGTAATAGAATAATACAAGATATAAGCTTCCTTGGGAAGCCTACATATTTATGTATAAATATTATGTATAATTAAAAAGACAGTAACATTACATAAAAATGCTCCCCATATAGGTCTAGGCTTTTACATAAACCATTCAGCTGTGTAACCGTGCATACATTGATATTCAAAACTTTATGTCAATTTTAATTTCTAATTGATACAATGTTCTTTAAAATTTAGGTGCATTGGTGATGCTTTCTTAATAATATGTGATAGTCCCAAGATATAACAAAGACAATGATTGCATGATATTTCTGACGTAATAATTAGAAATCGATTTTTAAAAAGTGATGACTTACATTTTTAGTTTCAGCATGTGTCTATGTATCTATATAAACCTCCTTTTATATATGTGGGGTCAACTCTAGAGGGTTGTTAAGATAGCGAATTTATTTTTTTTAATAATGTGGTAAAATATACTTTAAATTTAAGTACATTGGGAGATGATGGTAATTTAAAAAAAATGATACTTCGGGAAATATAAATATATCTAAATGAAATAAAGGATATCTCGACGGGGGAGAAAACAGATAAATCATTAGAATTATGAAACTATATATATATATATATATATATATAATATGTTATGATATTTTAAGTTCTCATATATTTATTTTTAGGTTCTACCCAAAAGAACTCGTTTAAATAAAGATATATTTCATCTTATAAATGATCTCTTTCGTGTGTTTCCATATAGAACTTTAATTGTATATTATTTCTAATAATTATCTCCTCAGACAAAGGATCAGTATTATTGTTATGATACAGGTCTCCCCTTAAACATCCGGTCACTCACTAAAAAAAAATCATATAGGAGCGATTTATTAGGAGTGATTTTAACACCGTTTTTGTAAATTGAATAACAAAATCGGTTTGAATAAATCATTTTTATTGTGTTACCATTTTAGAAAGGTTTTACGATCGCTCCTATTGAATTGATTTAATATCAATTTGAATAAATTGTTATTATAAACCGCTCTTAATAATTCAATTATTAAAAATAATTTTAAAATCACTAATATTGGATACTAAACGCTACTACTAATCATTTCTTTTTCTCTAACTTCTAATAATAGTTACAAAACTGTTCTTACTAAATACTTTTAATATCATTTCATATAAAGTATTGTTATAAATCGTTTATTGCTCTTATATTTTTGAATTGATTTTCAAACTCCATCACCAGAAACATGAATCATTTCTGTGTTTTTCATCATATATACTGTCATTCCATGCTAACTTTTTATTATATATGCGGTCATTCCATCGATGCTAAAAATGAATTAATTAATAGTTAAATATTTTTTAACCAAATAAATTTATCAAAATTAAAATTTATCAATAATTTTTAAAAAATAACAACTAAAGTGTATCATTTACTTTATTTTATTTTATTTTGTACCTGTCAAATTCAACTTCATTTTATTATTTTAAAATAATATTTTTTAAAAAATAAATTATAAAATCTTAATTTTATTTATATCAGTTTTCATTCTTTATTCATTTTTTAAAATATATTCTTAATTTTATTTATATATATTAATTTTCCTTATTTTCTTATATTTATTTTTGTTAAGTTTTTTCGCTTAATGTTTTTCCATTAAACCCCATAAGTTTCGTTCTAGGTTTGGCACACAACATCTACACTTCGTTCAGGCTTCAGTAAATGATTATAAATTAATAAATAAATAAATATCTCTCTTGCTCTTCACTCAATTATAAAAAATAATAATATAATAAAATAACTATTAATTAGTTATTAAATAATTAACTAACATATAAACATATTAATAGTTGTATTGTAGTTGGTTTAGACATTAAATTCTAATTTAGAAGCCTTGACATAAGAATGATTTTTTTTTAACTTTCGAGAGCGATTTTCAATCACTGTACACTTATACTATCAGTTTGACAACCATTCCTCTTGTTGCCACTCATATATCCTATAGAAGCAATTTTTGTAATCATTGATAAAAGTTAGAAAATAACGTCTATTATTCTTTTTATGTACTATTTTCAACCAGTCTTATATGTTGTACATATAACCATAGTTTGAAACTACTACTATAGCTATAAATTCTGGTACGGTTTGAAATTGTTCTTACACTTAAAAGTTTTAGAATGATTTTTAAATATAAGAACAGTTTCAAATCGCTCCCGAATTTATAGCTACAGTAGCAACACAATAATTTTGAATCGATTGTTCATATTATTTATCCACTAAAAAATTCTCATAATTATGATTGAATTAATTTTAAAACGAGAAGAATTATTCTTTTCCATAAATAATTTTCTCAATTGTTTTGTAAAAAGGAAGGAATCAATTTTAATTTAATTATGATTCCAGCACTTTTAATAAAATTTTTAATTGAATAAATTAATGTAATATTTCAAATTTAGTACATATTTTCTATTAACATTAAAAATATTTTTACATTTTAATAAAAAAAATTACTATTGATTATCTAGTGTTGTTAAATGGATTGGGCCACTAGTCATGTTGGTCCTAACTTTATTCGTAGATAGTTTGTGATGGATGATGGGCTTTCATGTCAAGCCCGACAGGGTGAGCTAACAAGATGAGCATTACACATGTGGCATGGATGAGGCAGTTTAGAGCCAGACGAGATCCTCTATCCGGAGGATCCCTCTCTGTCCTGTCTATCTCACACTCATCGGTGATGATCGGCGAGTCGTCCAATCGATGATCAGATATTATTGATAATTTTTTATCGTCATTTCAAATCAAATGATATCTTGATCAGATAACGATGAATCAGTCGGAATCGTCGTATTACAATCTTATCAGATTCGACAGTGAATACGGCGAAATTGTAATTGCGACGATATTCAACGGATTTACCATACCCCTCAGAGTATAATTTTGTTCAGGACGGTGGCCGAATAGTAATGTCTGATCGACGATCGAATCGACGAGTGAGACAAAGAGACATGAATCCTATGTGAGACAGAGAATTCGACCTCTATGACGGCTCAAAAAAGAGATAATATGAGATAAAACATCTTATATACGTGCAACCGCCACATTAGCGATGCCAAACTATCCATGACTATTAGAAGGAAAATAAAATAAGAAAGCCTCTACTAATTAGGAATTTATAGAGATGGTAAAATCCTCTACGAAATTTTGATCTTTCGATCACTATAAGTTTATCTTAAATATTTACTAGTGAACTGTACCCCAGGCTAAAAGCATCTTATATACGATACTATAAATCTTTGAGGAAAAAAAGCTCCGGACTATGATGCATGATTAGCATACCTTTGACCTCCATAAGTTGGCATAATTTGTAATACATGAGTAGTTTTTCTAGTAAATTTTGAAATTAATTTTCAATGGATATATAATATTTGAGTAGGTATCTATCTTCCTCATACAAAAGATCGATGTGCTAGGAAAAAATACTCTCGAAATTTACCTACATGTATCTAGCCAAGGGGTTGGTAATATTAGGTCACCTGGGATGAGCATTATCGCCTTTTACTCAATGATAAATGCATCTTTAAGAGAAAAAAATCTTGCATTATAAATCTTTATCCTCACTGATTGACACAGTTCTTATATGCATAAGTGTTTGTCCAATAAATCTTGAGGTCAATTCTCAATATGTGCAAATGTCTGGTTGGGGTGCCCGACCTCCCTCAAGTAAAGGGTCACTGCATTAGGGGAATGCCCCTCATGATATACTATATATTTTTTACTGTAGGATTTGTGATACTGAAATTGTTTAGAATGAATGATATCACTTTTTTCTCCAATGATAAGCAGACCTTAGGGTTCTTATACACCTTAGGTTCGAAATTGATCAGGGCCTAGACCCTAAATCCTAAACCCAAAACCTATAACTCAACAGGAAAATTTGAACTCTTGAAGAAAAATTTTATTAGTTTAAACATATTATAATCTAAACCCTAAATTCTAAAATCTTAAATCCTAAATACATATAATATATTAGTGAACATCTAAAATTTTTTATCTTAAACACTATAACCCAGGAGAAAAATATGAACCCTAAGAGAAAATTTGATTGACTTAAACCCACTATAACTTAACCATTAAATTTTAAAATTTTAAATTCTAAATATATACAATATATCTAAATAATAATAAAAATAAATAAATAATCTATAATCCATGCGTCTAGATTTAATGTAGATGTCTCAATTTGATTTGAGCGTGTGTGTGTGTGTATATATATATATATATATATATATATATACAAAATTGTTATCGTGCACGACAAAAATACGGGCCCCTTGCGCGACAGTTATGTTGATGGAATATTTTTTTTGCTAAAATTAAAATTTTCTCACAAAATTAATAATATCTCACAAAAAAAACTCCTTCCTCTTCGCCTCTCTCTCGTCCTTTCTCGTCTACGACTGGCCAAGTGTGGCTGGAGGCGGGCCCTGTTGGATTCGATTTTGATGTTATCGATCGTTAAAAGTCAAGTTTGACTTCAAAATCGAAATCTACATTTCATGTAGATAAATCTGGACTATTTATTTGCTCAAAATCGAATAAGGGTGAATGAGAAATTAATTGTTCAAGATACGCTCAATAATGGTCGTCGGATCAAAGATCTGGACAGATCGCAAGAAGATGCGATCTGGAGTGTCGGATCAAAGATCTGAATGTGAAGAGGGAGAATGGATCTGAGGCGTCGGATTAAATGTTCTAATTTGACGGCCGAGATCAAGATGGATCTAAAGAGTTATAACTCTTCAGATCAAGGGACGAGATTAAATGACCTTTAAAGGGTTATACCCTTTCGTTATGAACGGTCCAGATCTGTCCGAACCAAAGGGTACTTACCTCTTCACTCAATATAAATAGATCCCTCCACTAGATCATTTCATTCATTCAAGCATTGCAATCTATAAGCATTTGCACTCCTCCCTCTTCTGCATCGAGAGTCCGAGAAGCCTACGGAAGGTTCGCCGGTCTCGGAATTTGAAGTGCTACTATTTCTAGATGACGTCGTTGTATCTTGAAAACGAATTGCTGCTATCCGTGAGCACCAGTAGCGGAGCAATATCGTTTTACGGAGATAGTGTCTAAAACTAGCCTCGACGTGAAATACCAATCAGTTTGCTTCCTCCGAAAGCAACCTTCCGGAAGTTTCGACGGTCGTGAATCGACTAAGTCAAATAACGAGGAGATATATTTGGAATTATTGAAGGAATAAATTTCCAACATTATAAAACGATATTGGTGCAATTATTATAAAATAATTGACATCAAGAGGACTCGAACTGGAGACCTCTTATATATTAATTTGAGGTGGTAACCAACTACACCACCACATCAAGTCAAGAGAATCTGCTCTATAATAAAGTTATTCGACAAACTGATATGGCCAGAATCAACGATGTACCAACCGCCGTCGTCCCTCACGCCGAGAAGTCGAACGGAGCCGACTTCAAAATCAACGATATACCCACCGCCGTCCCTCACGCCAAGAAGCCGGAAAAATTCAATGGAGCTGACTTCAAAAGATGGCAGCAGAAGATGTTGTTCTACCTAACCACGCTGAACCTTGTACGGTTCCTGCGTGAAGACCCGCCAGCCGCTACGGAAGATAATTCCGGGAGCCAAGCTGCTCGTGATGTGTGGTCACACGGAGACTTCCTGTGCCACAATTACGTTCTTAATGCGCTAGACAATGCGCTATATAACGTATATTGCATAATGGAGACGGCTAAGTCACTGTGGGAATCGCTGGAGAAGAAATACAAAACCGAAAATGACGGACTGAAGAAATTCATCGTCGACCGATTTCTGGATTTCAAAATGGTGGATTCCATGAGCGTCACGTCTCAGGTCCAAGACATGCAACTGATAATGCATGATCTAGATGCCGAAGGAATGCCGCTGAACGAGTCATTCAAAGTTGCTGCGGTAATCGAGAAACTCCCTCCGTCATGGAAGGATTTCAAAAATTACCTAAAGCACAAGCAGAAGGAGATGGGACTTGAAGACCTCATCATGCGGCTGCGAATAGAGGAGGATAATCGAAAATTATCCGACTCTAGAGGAACAAAGTGGACAGTCGACGAGATGTCCAACCTGACGGAACCAAAAGCCAAGAATCCGAAGCAACCGAACTAGAAGGCTCAAGGTAAAAGGTTCAAGGGCACGTGCTACAATTGTGGAAAGTCAAGACACATGTCCAAAGACTGCAGACGCCCGAAGAAGACAACCAAGAGCCAGAAGAATGTTGCGAACCAAGTCGCAACCTCCGCTGACATAGATCTCAGCACTCTGGATCTCATTGCGGTCGTGTTCGAAGCTAATTTGGTGGACAACCCGAAGCAATGGTGGATCGATACTGGAACAACCCGCCACGTCTGTTCGGACAAGGCGATGTTCTCCAAGTACACCCCGATAAGTGGAAGAAAGCTCTATATGGGCAATTAGGGGTGTCAAAAATCAACACGACCCGACGACCCAACCCGAATCGACCCGAAAAAAATCGGGTTCGGGTTGAAAATTTTCGGGTTCGGGTCGGGTTCGGGTTGGGGGGTTTCGGGTTGAAAAATTTCGGGTTGGGTTCGGGTCGGGTTCGGGTTGACCCGAATTTAATATTTTATGAATTTTTTGGGGTTAAATCAAATTTTATTTTGAAAATTAAGATATTTTTATGTATATTAATATCAATATAGTATGATCATGATGAAATATTGAGATAAAAGTGAAGAATTATAGGGAAAATGGCGAAAAAAGACGTCTTGAATCGGTTTTTTCGGGTTATTTGGGTCGGGTCGGGTTGGTCGGGTTGGTCGGGTTCGGGTTTGGGGGTTTCGGGTTGAAATCGGGTTTGGGTTGGGTTCGGGTTGGAAGTTTAAAATTTTTTTTTCCCAACCCGAACCCGACCCGACCCACCCGAATTGACACCCCTATGGGCAATTCCACGACATCCTCAATTGTTGGACTCGGGACAGTTGTTCTAAAAATGACGTCTGGGAAGGAGCTAACTCTCATTGATGTGCTCCATGTTCCCGACATCAGGAAGAACTTAGTTTCAGGATCGACACTTGTTAAAGCCAGATTCAAACTAGTGTTCCAATCCAACAACTTTGTGCTTACGAAGAACGGTGTCTTCGTAGGAAAAGGGTATTTAGAACAAAATTTGTTCAAGATGGTTGTAATGACTGTACACCGTAATTTTGATGGTAATAAATTAAAAGCTTCCAGCTATGTTGTTGAGTGTTTTAATTTTTGGCATGATCGGCTTGGGCATGTCAATAATAATACTCTGAAACATCTCGTCAAACTAAATTTATTACCAAACATCGATGTTGACGAAACACATAAATGTGAAGTGTGCGTGGAAGCGAAAATGACGAGACTACCTTTTCATTCAGTGGAAAGGTCAACGACTCCTCTAGAATTAATACATAGTGATCTATGTGACTTGAAATTCGTGCAAACTAGAGGAGGTAAAAAGTACTTCATTACTTTTATCGATGACTGCACGAGGTTTTGTTATGTCTTTCTTTTAAGAAGTAAAGACGAAGCCCTAGAAGTTTTCAGAACCTATAAAACGGAAGTTGAAAATCAACTTGAAAAACGAATTAAAATAATTTGTAGCGATAGAGGTGGAGAATATGGTGCACCGTTTGATGAATTCTATTCAGAATCTGGAATTATCCATCAGACAACGGCACCTTACTCACCTCAATCGAATGGTGTTGCCGAACGTAAAAATCGGACACTAAAGGAAATGATGAATGTCTTGTTGATAAATTCAAGCTTACCCCAGAATTTGTGGGGGGGAAGCCATATTATCAGTAAACCACATTCTCAATAAAATCTCTCACAAGAAAAATGATAAAACACCATATGAACTATGGAAAGGCCGCGAGCCATCGTACAAATACTTGAAAGTGTGGGGGTGCTTAGCAAAGGTTGAAGTACCTAAGCCAAAGCAAGTTAAGATCGGACCTAAAACGTTCGATGCAATATTTGTCAGATATGCCCAAAACAGTAGTGCATATCGCTTCATAGTTCATAAGTCAGACATTCCTGATATTCACGTGGGTACAACCATAGAATCTCGGAATGCAATATTTTTTGAAGACGTGTTTCCAAATAAGAAGGAAAACGTTCAAAATAA
Source organism: Boesenbergia rotunda (assembly GCA_024364735.1). Classification (NCBI taxonomy): domain Eukaryota; kingdom Viridiplantae; phylum Streptophyta; class Magnoliopsida; order Zingiberales; family Zingiberaceae; genus Boesenbergia; species Boesenbergia rotunda. The sequence continues at coordinate 1,384,768 of JAGFNQ010000279.1, read as the reverse complement.
TGACAACGGAAGTTCTAACAAAGATAATGTTCCAGAACTTAGTTGACATAAAAGGGTTATTGACAATCAAAGCGAAGAGCCACGTCGGAGCAAACTGGCTAGAGTTGAGAAATCGTTCGGGTCGGATTTCATGACATTCATGTCAGAAATGGACCCAAGAACACTAAGCGAAGCTCTCTCTGGTCCCGACGGCCCATTGTGGAAAGAAGCTGTCAATAGTGAAATCGAGTCCATCATGAATAGCCATACTTGGGAATTAGTAGACCTTCCTTCTGGTACTAAACCATTAGGTTGTAAGTGGATACTAAAACACAAGTATAAAGCTGATGGATCGATTGACAAATATAAGGTCAGACTTGTAGCTAAAGGGTACAAGGAACAGGAATGCCTTGATTACTTCGATACCTACTCACCGGTGACAAGGATTACGCACATACGAGTGCTGATAGCCATTGCAGCATTGTATGACCTTGAAATACACCAAATGGATGTTAAGATTGCGTTCTTAAATGGTGAGTTGGAAGAAGAAATCTACATGGAGCAACCCGAGGGGTTCATTGCTCCTGGAACTGAGGGAAAGGTGTGTCGACATGTTAAATCGTTGTACGGACTTAAACAAGCACCAAAGCAATGACACGAAAAATTTGACAAAATAATGCTGTCAAACGAATTCATAATAAATGAATGTGACAAATGCATTTATGTCAAAAGCACACCTGAGAGTTATGTAATCGTCTGTCTATACGTAGACGACATGCTCATAATGGGAAGTAATCATGATGTCATCATGAGTACTAAGAAAATGTTGAACAATAGTTTCGACATGAAAGATATGGGTCGAGCAGATGTCATATTAGGAATTAAAATTCTCAGTACGTCCGATGGGATAGTTTTAACACAATCCCATTATGTAGAGTCAGTATTGAAAAGATTCAATGCATACGATCTCTCTACTGTAAAAACACCTATGGATCTAAGTCAACACTTAGCGAAAAACCATGGTGAACCCATATCGCAATTGGAATATTCTCGGATAATTGGTAGTTTGATGTATCTCACAAACTGTACTCGTCCGAATATTGCCTGTGTGTCAACAAACTGAGTCGTTTTATGAGCAATCCAAACGACACCCATTGGAAAGCAGTGATGCGAGTTCTTAGATATTTAAAATATACTATGAACTACGGATTACATTACGGAAAGTATCCCGCAGTCTTGGAGAGATATTGTGATGCTAATTGGATCTCCGATACAAAAGACTCCAAATCCACTAGTGGATATGTATTCATGATCGGTGGAGGAGCAGTATCTTGGAAATCCACCAAGCAAATATGCATAGCTCAATCAACAATGGAATCCGAGTTTATAGCACTTGATAAAGCAGCTGAAGAAGCTGAATGGTTGCGGAATTTCTTGGAAGATATTCCGAGCTGGATAAAACCAGTGCCCGTCGTACTTATCCACTGTGATAGTCAATCGACAATTAGAAGGGCACAGAGTAGTATGTATAATGGTAAATCACGACATATACATCGTCGACATAATACCATTAGGCAGTTGATCTCAAACGGAGTGATTGCAATCGATTATGTTAAATCTAAGGATAATTTGGCAGATCCCCTAACGAAGGGGCTAAATCGAGATCAAGTATACTGCTCATCAAGAGGAATGGGATTGAAAATCTACAACTAAAAACAACTGTAGCCGTAACCCAACCTTGTTGACTGGAGATCCCAAGATCTTGGTTCAATGGGATAACGAAGTTACAAAAGTTGTGTAACAGCACAAGAGAAATAATTATCTCTACTATTCTAATCCTAGGATGATTTGGTGCGGTCCTACCACATGTAGTGAGGATAAGCTTATGCTTTTAATGACTTCTATACCTTTAAGGTGGAGTATGGTATGATACTCTTGATAGAAGTGTCACCTATGTGAGCATGAAGACAGGCCGCTTCAATGAAACACTCATGAATCCAAGATGGTGTCCATGGCCGAAACGGAACCAACCATGAGAACTAAAAGTGGGTGAGATAAGTCTCTGTGTGGGTGTTATTGTCTTAATATACACCAACAGCTGAGCAGTTCAAGACATCACGTTCACTGCGCAGCCTAGTATGCTCGATAGCATTCCACTACGGAAGGTTCAAAGTCACAAGCTACCTTTCTCGATGCATTGACTTATCGATTGGACTCTTGTAAAGTGTCAGCAAGCATACATGCAATATATGCATTAATTTCCATTCATGTGGGGGATTGTTGGATACAATTTTGATGTCATCGATCGTTGAAAGTCAAGTTTGACTTCAAAATCGAAATCTACATTTCGCGTAGATAAATCTGGACTATTTATTTGCTCAAAACCGAATAAGGGTGAATGAGAAATTAATTGTTCAAAATACGCTCAATGGTGGCCGTCGGATCAAAGATCTAGATAGATCATAAGAAGGTGCGATCTGGAGCGTCGGATCAAAGATCTGAATGTGAAGAGGGAGAATGGATCTGAGGCGTTGGATTAAATGTTCTAATCTGACGGCCGAGATCAAGATGGATCTGAAGAGTTATAACTCTTCAGATCAAGGGACGAGATTAAATGACCTTTAAAGGGTTATACCCTTTCGTTATGAACGGTCCAGATCTGTCCGAACCAAAGGGTCCTTACCTCTTCACTCAATATAAATAGATCCCTCCACTAGATCATTTCATTCATTCAAGCATTGCAATCTATAAGCATTTGCACTCTTCCCTCTTCTGCATCGAGAGTCCGAGAAGCCTACGAAAGGTTCGCCGGTCTCGAAATTTGAAGTGCTACTATTCCGAGACGACGTCGTTGTATCTTGGAAATGAATTGCTGCTATCCGTGAGCACTAGTAGCGGAGCAATATCGTTTTACGAAGATAGTGTCCAACACTAGCCTCGACGTGAAATACCAATCAGTTTGCTTCCTCCGAAAGCAACCTCCCGGAAGTTTCGACGGTCGTGAATCGACTAAGTCAAATACCGAGGAGATATATTCGGAATTATTGAAGGAATAAATTTCCAACAAAAACCACGGATCATAAGGGCGTCCTTCTAGTCTGACCCGTCTTGACAATCTGGCTCTTGAGGTGACTCGGCCCATAGGAAAGCCTAAGTTAATCCGGTGTACTAGAATTAGATCCAAGTGGACGGTTAGGTATCTCGATCGACAGAAACCCGACCAAAAATATCCCCAACCGAATCTCCAAGTCAGAATAGAGCCCGATCGGGGTTCCTCAACTTACGGAGTTCCTATACGCCCCTTGGGGAAAAATACTGTTTGAAAGTCTGAGGACGTGACTCCACAGACGCCGACCGGCCAACTCCCAGGTGCTCGGCAAGTCGGCGCGCCGTGTTTGGGTAAGTTCCCTTTGTCAGTACTCACACTACTTTTCTAACATCTAGCGCGTAATAGCAGTGACTGAGCCGATGTCTGCCGACTCAAGTCTGACACAACTCGTGTCAAGGGTCGCGAGAATCTCGCTGGTTTAATACAATTTTTGACAATTATAGTGAATAAGAAAAAACTATACCACGGAACCGCTAGAAAATCTCCTGAATCGCGTCACCGACTGGGCGACTGACATTGTCCCCTAACTTTGTCCCCGTACAGGACAAAGTGGGAATAGGATTGGGTGTCCCTCCCCGCTATATATAAGATTCTCCATCTCTCACGCAAAGGTACGCAAGCCACACATATCTATAGTACTTTTCATTTTTTTTCTTCTCTACTTGAATTCTGACTTGACCGTCGAAGGGTTTTACCAGGAACTTTCCTGCACGTGTTCTAACGATCTCTTTTTTACAGGCCTGGAGCTAATCGCTATTCAGAACATCCAACCCCGCCATCTATTATCTGCAAACTTCCTCCATGGATGAATTGGGCTGCGTGATCAAGATGGGATCCAACTCGCTCACTAACACGATCATATCTAGTCCAATCTTTTTCTACATCTTTGGAATTTTTTTTTATTTTACAATTGTATGCCTACTTAATTTAATATTTCCTTTTTCTTTTTTCTTTCACTAGAGGCTAGAATTTGGTTGAGGGAAAAGGTTCATAGGCAGAGTTGAAAGTGGAAGCTCGATTCTGCTCTCGTTCGCAACCGACCTAGAGGGAGCTCTGTCAACCGCTTCCAAGGAGAAGGGAGGGATTATTCACGTTGAAGGGTTTTAGTCCCACATCGCGGAGTCGAATAGGGAGAGAGCTGACGGACGTGTATAAGAAATAAGCGGTGTGCAACGATATTTCATACTTACCTGGACGGGGTCGACGGGTGATCGCAAAGGCTCGTGGCCTAAATCAACGGCCTCCATTGCACTTAGGAGGGGCGTTGGTTTACCATCTCCCCAAGTGGGAGAGTGGACGTCATAATTTATGTTAGAGGGGGATACGCGTGTGCGCGGCCCCTGCCAATTTTAACTAAAATTTTGTTGAATTATTATTACTCTTCGTTACTCTTGTACTGAGGCTTGGGGTTACTATATTATAATTTGCCTTCTATGCGTGGACTCTGTCTTTTAAATTTAATGACGACCGACCGTCTATTGCTCAGGACCTAATTTCATAAGTTAGAAGGATTAGAAGTAGTTTACTGGAGATTCGAATTAGTTTGCTAAGTTCGGTTAAGATGATCACTACTCTTCATGCATATCTGTAAGCAACTTCTGTTATATCAAAAGTATAAATCAACGCAACAAGATCTAGAAAGTAGAATATGCAACAAGTTGAGTGCTCATGTTTACCACGCAAGTAATTTGAAGCTAATTCATTTGTCATTCAGAAACGGAGCTTCTCTGCAACATATCGTCGAGCAAGTCATTTGCGCAATCCATTCAATGGCCTCAACGTGACAAAGCTAAACCCAGAAGGCCATGCGAATCTCGACTCGGAAACCACATCAACAAGTAATAGGCCTTAAATGAATCGCACACCTGCAAGGCAACCATTGATCCCTCTCCGTATGAACTCACCATTCAGCAACGAAAGGTGGAACTTCCTGGTTCATGAAGTGAGCGTTGCTGCGGCTGAACCACCGTGATCAATACCACCAAAAAGAAACGCAGGGTTGTGGATGGGAACTCCATGATGATTTGGTTCACAATTGACCCAGAGGGAGCTCTGTTGTCCGTTTCAAGTAAACATAGGCATCCTTCTCAAAATCATGGAGATGAAAGAAGGGCAGGGCCGCAGGGGGAATACATGTGAGCTAGTGAAGTTCGACATTGCTGCATTCGAACCGCCATGAAACAACCGCGCGCAACGATGATCAAAATCGCGAGAAGGCAGAGTTGAAAGTGGAAGCTCGATTCTGCTATGGTTCGCAACCGACCCGGAGGGAGTTCTGTTGCCAGCTTTAAAGGAGGAGGGAGGGCTTAGTCACATTGACGGGTTTTAGTCCCACATCTCGGAGTAGACGAAAGAGAGAGCAGACAGACGCGATAAGATGGGAGCTGTTTGCAACGTTAGAACATACTTACCTGGACGGGGTCGACGGGCGATCAAGAAGGCTCGTGGCCTAAATCCACGGCCTTCATTGCACGTGGAAGGGGCGTTGGTTTACCATCTCCCCAAGAGGGAGAGTGGACGTCATAATTTGTGTCAGAGGGGATACGCGCTTGCGCGGTCCCTGCCAATAACAATAAAATTTTATATTTTTTATATCAATATCTATTCATGTTCTTAAATGGAACTATCTTCATGGGTTGCTCCTTCATCAATATTACTTACGAATGTTTTTCTATAAATTTCCTCATTAATATATTAAATAACTATTAAACTTAACATGAATAAGAATGTTTATAATAAATCTCCTTATCAATATATTAAATAACCATAAAATATGACATTAATAATATAAAAAATTCCTCTCCCAATCTAATATTTATAAGAGCATATATAAAAAATTTTATATATCTTTTCACTATTAAATTTTTTTTAAACAATTCCTTCATTAATCCTATATTATATATATATATATATATATATATATATATAGATAGATAGATAGAGCAATGATAGAGAGAGTGAAAATAGGAGAGTGAAATCCAAAGTGAATAATGTGACATAACATGACATTTTACATGCATACGTCCGATTATCGCTTGGACACCATCGACGGCCTTCGGCCGCCGCCCTGAATCAAACTATACTCTGGGGGGCACGGTGAACCCGTCGGAGATCGTGCATGCAAGGTGCTATGTCATTCACTATGATTTTCACTCTCCCAATCATTATATATATATATATATATATATATATATATAGAAAAAGATTTTATCTCTCTTCTATATTACATCATAGATAATTAAAATTTTACAAATTTAAATTCATAAATTATTATAATTAAATAACATTAATAATTAAAAAAATTATATAAATATTACAATACATAAAATAAAAAAATATAAATTAAACACATCTACACCAGACAACATTTCTCTTTAATTTTTTCAATCATTTTTTCATGTATATAAAATCAAGGGCGGATTTACATGAGGGCCCGGGGGGGCCACGACCCTCCCAAAATTTTAATAACATTATTTTTATATAGAAATTTTTTATTTTTTTAGTATAAAATTTTTTATTTTATTAATATATATATTATTTGACCATTCATAACAATGATTTTAGTGGGTCTAATGGTAAGTCAAATTTTTGGTTTGGCACATATCCATGGTTCAAATCCTTTAGATGACTAAACTTTTTGAAATATTTTTCTCTATTTCTCAAATTTCAATTAAATATATATTATATATCTTTAAAAAATTGGGAGGAGATTATTATAATAATTATTTTTTAATTATTATAATAATTATTTATGTAATTTAGTATGCGGCCTTCCCAAATTTATAATTCTAGATCCGCGACTGTATAAAATTGTCATAGCGTCGTCTCACTAGTATCCTTCATTAGAATTTCATAATCCTTATGAAATATCTCGACTTCCTCCATAGTTATTTTTTACATTTGATATGCTTTAATATTTTACCATTCTTTGTCGAGATATTTTGTTCCATTGTATCACCCTCTCCGACTTAGGATTTGCCTTTCCTCTTTGCTGTCTTTTGTCCTATCAGACGAATGCGACTCTCAGAATCAGCCATATGAATACTCGTATCTGGATTTGATGCTGAAGTGTTCCCTCCTGAATCGGAAGTTCTTGCTTGTGAATAGTAATGTGAGCAGATAATTTTTCGTCAAAGTTTCAGTAGGCTGATGTTTGTTGTAGTAATCAACTATACGTTTCCAAAAAGCTTGATCCTTCTGTTCATTATCAATAAATACGTCGGTGTTGATAGTTGCCCATGACTTCGGAAGGATCACGTCTTCATCGACAGAACAAAATTTTCGTTTCAGATTATCTGTCCCTTGTTCAACTTCACACTCTTCTTGTGATGAGTGCAGTGACAACTCAGTTGCTGGAACGGATGATGGCGTCAGAGATTCTTTGCCGCTAATAGATTGGTTGATAGTAGTCCTTTTTGGTTCATTCGAAAGCATGAAAGATGATTGAGAAAAAAGAAAATACATAAGGTAGAGAAAGTATCCCAAATTGGCTGCCCATGGCTGATCAATTTTGGGATGGATACATACCAAATAGAGTTGGGGCGACGTTACTTGGATTTATCGAAAAATTTTGTTAACTTTGGGAATTTGAGAAATGGGAAGGATATTATAGAGCATGTGAAATGCTTTGAAAATTTGGAGGACATTGTGTGTGAGAAAAAAAATGAGGATATTGAAAATTAGGAGGAATGCGAGTATTTTGAGAAAATTGATTTTCTTCCTTATTTACAGAATTCAAAAGATTTATACAAGATGTATTGCAATTTTCATCCATTTCGAATGCAAATAGAGAATGAAAGGAAGCAAGAAGAAATTGAGAGGGTGGATAATGATAAATTGAATGAAAAAAATAAAAAAGTGAGATGTATATATAGATTTTTTTAAAATTAAAAATAGTCATTGTGCACATCGGCTAATTTTGTCGTTGTACAACGACTAGTACAGGACTTGTTTTTTTTAATATTTAAAAAAAGTTATTAATATTTTTTAATTAAAAAATATAAAAAAAATTGACGAAGGATCAGTTGCGCATAGTTGGAGCTGCTCCTATGTAAGAACTCAAGGAGTCTCCTGCCACTATTCGAAAAGAAACAAATTGCATACGTAAAAAAAAATACAATATTCAGGAAAAGTTGTCTCGACGATTAAGAAATTGCAAACCCATGCATATCCAATAATCCAATCAAAATTATTTTCAATTAAAAAAATCCAAATGCTTCACTAGTGGTTATGTGTCTACATGATGGATGGAAAAAAAAAATTACACTTGTATAACATTGTATACATACCTATTATATGTTACCCTTGCAATACACATGGAAATACATATCAACAATATGTTACTCTTACAATTTACTAAAAAATATACAACTTTAATGAGTGATTATTCAGTCGTTAATTGGTTGCTAAATTTCTTAGTAATTGATTAGTAACCGAAAAATAAATATTGATGATTTTTTATTGTTCAATTAAGTGACCGAATTAATATTTGATCGCTAAAGTTTGCGACCGAATTATATTCGGTTGTTGAAATTTGCTACTGTAATAATATTTCAGTTGTAAATTTGGAAATGGAAAATTTTCTATTTTCACAAATAGGGACTTATAAATTTTACAAATTTTTTCCCGATCGCTAATAGTAGAGCCCGAATTTAAGTTTCTATGGTTGTTATGTTCCCAAATACAAACTAGAGCCCGAATTTATGCCCAATTTTTCTTAACTCGCAACCAGAAATAATATCAATGGCTAAATTAGGGATTGAATTAAATTTTGATTACTAAATTTGGGACTAAATTAAATGTTGATCGACAAATTAAGGACCAATTTTAATTTGGTTGATAAATTACGGATCGGAGTTAAATTCGATCTCTAATTTAGCGACCGAAATTAATTCGGTCACTAATTTTGTTGCTATCTGAATTTTCTTTTTATCTCGCACTTACCAAGGGAGATCTTCTCAAGAGAAACAACATCATTTTTCAAGTTGAGAAAACATACATTCTCGTTGTATACCATCTCATTCGTCTCACCTTCGACTCTTCCAATTTGATTATCATAACTAATTTTGTTGAAATATGACTTACTGTTAAATCTAATTCTCGTAATGAAACTAACACCGGGAGGATATGCAAAGAAGATGGGACATCTAATATGTTAGGATCTTATCGTCAAGCTAGAGGGGGGGGTGAATAGCTTTTGTTCGATTCTCTACCTACAACATTAGCATTCGCACGCGGAAATACAAAATAAACACTAAAACAATGTTAACGCGTCATCTTTACGTGGTTCGGAGATAAAGCTCCTACTCCACGGCTGCCCATAAGGTGGACGATCCCGACCCGTCGATGGATGACTCCCCGGATGCCCTCCGGCTAGCTCGTGTAGCTCCTTGTGGGTGGAGAAACCTCGTCACAAACCAAACTTCACTTCTGAGCTCTTAGACTACTATTTGGCCTCTAACCAAAGCCAAATTCGTCAAGCTTCTCAGCTAAAACCAAGCCCCTTTAAATAGTGCTTAAGGCTGAGAAACTCGCCACCAGTCGACTAGTCCCACTCAAATTCGACCGTTACAGTTTAACGTTCGAATTTCCAGCCACACCAGTCGACTGCTCCAGTGACAGTCGACTGATTTTTATGTGAGTTCGAGTTCCCTACTGGCAGTTGACTGATTTATCCCTAGTCGACTGTCCAGCTTACAAAACCACTCTTCTTCACTCCGAAAATCCTCCTTCACGTATGCCTTCAAGTACACTCTCTTGGCTTGCCCCTTGTAGTCCTCTTCCACCGGCTATCGTCCCTCGGATGCGCACGCAAGCCCTCGGCTTGCCTCTATGGCGCCCTTCACGTATGCCCTTTGAAGTCTACTTCCCGACTTGCCCTTGGAGTCTTCTTCCCTTGACTCTCATCCCTCAGATGTATCCTTCATGTGTGACTCGGCAAGTCCTACAAACTCAATCATACATATCAAACCACAAAGGTAAACCTAACTTAAACCCTTTGCCCAAACATCAAAACACATGGTCACTCTGGACCATAGATTACTCCAACATAATACTATATTTTCCTTGTCTCTCCATGTATTTAATAGGCTTATATAGATCTTCTCACAAGCTATCATAGTAATAATAGATCAACTGTGCCTCTAAGAATTGACGTATTTGGTATTTACATGAATGATTATTTCAATAGTTATTAGGGTTAATTTTTATTGAATATAAAATATCTAATTAATATTTGAGTTTTTAAAGGATTATTACACTAGAAAAAAAATATTATTTACCTATCTATATTTAATCCGAGGATCAATAGACTTAGAGGAAGATGCAAATAAAAAAAATATCATTTTGATATGATAAAGAATAAGCAGAGTTTATATTTACGAGAATATATATATTTAATGTAGTTTGTTCGGCCATAATTGACATTCTAGGTAGGTTTCCTTCGATAATCTTCCATTGTCATTGAATTAGGATATCGTAAATATACATTTCCCACTTAAAAATGAAAATAAATAATAACATATTTTAAAGTACCGCACGTCTAGCTTCATCGTAATTATGATGATATGGGATAAACAATTAAACACAACGTCTTTTGTAATTTCTCACGTGCTTAAGAATTAAATTTTAATTCTGATAAATTAATAAAAATACTGGACTAATAGATAATTGATTATTAGTCTTTTTTAATTTATTTTAATAATCAATAAAAAATTTATTAGAATAGAATTGATTATTTTTAAATTATACAGTAAAGTTAAATAATAATAATAATAATAATAATAATAATAATACATTTTCAATAATATCAAAGTGTTCAAATTTATATACAACTACTTGTCTTTAATCGCTTCCCAAGTTAGTCAACTCCTTCACTAACATTGAATTGAACTAATCTATCGAATTTAAAAATTAGATTCAAATATTTTAAAATATCATTTCAACAATAAAAATTAATTATTTTAATAATATTTCAATTTTAAAACTTTTAATTTAGTCAACCCGAATAAAAATCAATAAAAAACAATACTAAAAATCAACAGTGATGTCATTTTTTAAAATCAACTATAATCAATAAATTTGATCAAATACTGAATTAATTGATATTATATCGATTCAATTTATTTGTTTTTACTAGAAATATTGATTGATTCGGTTATTTTAGTTGGAAGAAAATTTGATTTATTCGATTTGATTCGATTGATACATTTGACTCTATTGACTTACTTTGATGTTGCCGAACTATTACATTGAATCAACCATTCCACTGTGATTTTGATTTGAATTAAATTTATTATCTTGAGACTTGAGTATTTGAGTATTAAAATTTAGTAAAGTCAATATATTCATCTTATTTATGGATTAGTTACATCATCCAAATTAGTAGTCCCCATGATTTATCTTCTCCGTATTGACCCTAAGACGGATTGACGGAGACGCTGGGACGAGCAAATCGTTTTGCCACCTGATTTGAATTAAATTCATTCATCTCATTTTGTTTAATACTATGCACTTATTTCACCTAGATGTGATTCGTTTGGCCTGATAAAAGTTTTCTAGTGGCTATCGAGCAAATTCGGAAAGCACAAATGAGTCATGGTAACGACCGAACACCATGAATGATTTGAGCATCATAAACATTTATTTGCACTTTGTGAGCATCAAACACTCATTATTCGTCACGCAGCCAGAAACTCATGTTTGTTTGAAAATCGGGTAACATCTCTCCTATACGGTAGACAATCTGAAACTTAATACATACTTAGGGGTGTCAAAAATCAATATGACCCGACGACCCAATCCGAATCGACCCGAAAAAAATTAGATTCGGGTTGAAAATTTTCGGGTTCTGGTTGGGTTCGGGTTGGAGGATTTCGGGTTGAAAATTTCCGGGTCGGGTTCGGGTTGACCTGAATTTAATGTTTAGTGATTTTTTTGAGTTAAATTAAATTTTATTTTGAAAATTAAGATATTTTTATGTATATTAATATCAATATTAGTATGATCATGATGGAGTATTGAGATAAAAATGAAGAATTATAAAAAAAATAGCGAAAAAAACGTTTTGAATCATTATTTTTTGGGTTATTCGGGTCAGGTTCGGGTTGATCGGGTTCGGGTTTGGGCGTTTCGGGTTGAATTCGGGTTCCGATCGGGTTCGGGTTGGGAGTTAAAATTTTTTTTCCAATCCGACCCAAATCCGACCCGACCCGAATCCGACCTGACCCACCCGAATTGACACTCCTAACACACTCAACCATAAAAATAGGCACAACCACACTCGGCTGGCATTCACACATTCACAACTACGTAGTTAAATATTTTGCACAATAAATAATAAACATAATAAGTAAATCTTCGTAAACCAAATGCGACAAATCAAAATCCAACGGAAGTAAATAAATGCACGTCCATAGAGAAAACAAATACCATCCATAACGAAAAACATAACTAGGGCGACATCAATACGATAAGAATACTACGGGAGTACGAAAACAAATAAAAATAATACTCAAATGGAGACTAGAGTTGGATTCTCTTCTGGCGATACAAGACACAACTATCAACTACCTGAAACAAAAAGAAGAACGAGAGGTGGTGAGTCCGAACAGACTCTGCGGGTATAAGAGTAGATAAATGTAAGGTAAATAAAAAGATAAAACAAGTAAGTAGAAAATGAAGGTATACAGTCTCTGAAATAAAGATCATAAATCAAATACAACTATACGAATAAACATACTCGAAAACCAATGAATACATAGGGGCATGATTAGAAATCCCCCTAATATCTCAGTAAACCGCTAATACTGTCGAGCAAATCCAGATCATATAATAAATGCAAATTATAACCGAATAATATGAAAAGCTATAATACAACAATCATAGATCAAACAAGTGTAACAAACACATGTAAATGCACAATGCATAATATGCACAGATGCGATAACCTGCTCTGTACACGCACCAACCACTGCTACATTGGGTAGATTGAGTAGACAAAATACAAGTGCCAAAACTTATGGCTATGCAGATACACCACAATACCTGTGACACTGTATGAAAAGCTATAATACCTGTGGCTATAAAACCCCGAAATGCATATGGGGACTCCAAACACCTGGGGAGTATCAACTGTCTGCACACAACTCCAAATATGCGTGATACAATAGGAAATAAGACCGATGACCCATCACAACCACAAGGGAGCCAGTGGTTGTCGGTATGCAAATAATGCTATGGTGCGTGTTGTTGGATCGAGAAGCCGTCGATAGAGGGGGGTGAATATCGATCGTGAAAACTTCGCAGAAACCTCGTTACTTTCGTTCTAGACTTAGAGTGTTAGCGCAGCGGAGAAATAAATAGAACGAATAAAAACACAGCAAAGGACACGCGGGATTTTTACTTGGTTCCCGACGGGAACGCCCGTCCACTATTGGTCTCCTTCCCGGACTTTCCGGAGGCGGAGAAACCTGACTTACAGTGTAAGATTTACAAACAATAATATAGAAAATAAAGTGCGGAATAAGTAAAAGCGAACCGAACAAAAATCTGAAACTCGGCCGATCTGGACCTCCGAAGTGCCGCGCACTTCCTCCTGGAGCCTCCCGGTCGTAGAGCCTCGTTTCTAGCGCGTTGCAGTCGGTCAGAATTATCAGAACAGTGCTTGAAAGTCGTATCTGAAGCTGAGGGGTCGAAGCCCCTTATATAGGCCTCCTGGGGGCGCCCCGGACGCTGGGGGCGCCCCGCTTGACTCGGTCAACTCTTATCCTCGCGCCTACTTCGTTGCAGGTGATAAGACTTTTGACCAGGGCTCCCCGGACGTCCCGGGCGCCCTCTGGAGCGCTTATCCTTTGCTTCTGGCTTTGAAACAGCGAAGCAGCCTCGTAGTACTACCTGGGGGCGCCCTCAGCACTGGGGGCGCCCTGGTCATGGGGGCGCCCCCACTGCTGGGGGCGCCCTGGTGCATGGGGGCGCCCCCACAGCTGGGGGCGCCCTGCTTAGGGCCTAAACCACCTTTTAGCTTGGTTTAACTGCTTTGTCCCCGGTTCTTGATACCTGCAAGATACACACACACAAAGCATGGATAAATATAATGTTAGCCTTAGGGACTTGGTTCGGACTTCGGATTTGCACGAAACCCTAGGTCGAACCGGCACGAGTTCCCATCCCCTAGAACTCGCCCTTCACCTACTCCTTTCAGGAGACGGTTGCCACCCAGTCCTTCGGATAGACTTTTGCTTAGCCTCCGATTACTCCGGATCTCGAGACGCTCGAACCCCGACCCGTCTCTACTCCTGTCCTTAGTCATCGCTCAGCTAAGTTACTCAGTCCCTTGGACCAAGACTTCATTACCTAGCAGTCCTTCGCCAGGTGCCTAGCAGCCCTTCGCTAGGTCTTTGTTACCAAGCGGTCCTTCGCCTGGTGCCTAGCAATCCTTCGCTAGGTCTTCTATGCCTAGCAGCCCTTCACTAGGTGCCTAGCAGCCCTTCGCTAGGTCTTCTATGCCTAGTAGTCCTTCACTAGGTGCCTAGCAGCCCTTCGCTAGGTCTTAGGGTTACGATACCTAGCAGCCCTTCGCTAGGTGTCTAACAGCCCTTCGTTAGGTCTTAGGGTTTCGATACCTAGCAGCCCTTCGCTAGGTGCCCAGCATCCCTTCACTGGGACTTTAGGGTTTCGATGCCTAGATTAACTAGGACTTTTTCTTCAGCCTTGGTTACTTCTCTCTTACTCCCCTTTGTCTGTTCAATGTATCACTGACTTAAGTATATTGTCAAACATTAAAATACTTCAAGAGGAACATCATTGATGCAACTTGCACCAACAATCTCCCCCTTTTTGATGTTTGTAGGCAAGTCTTTTAGAAAATTCATTCACTTAGAACACTATTGCCTTGAAAATATTAGTACTTTTGAAAACATTATATTTTGAAAAGTAGAAGTACTTTTGAAAGAGATTGTGCATTTTTGAAGATATAAGAAGATTATGCATTAAAAACTATAAGTGCTTTTATAATATTAGAGAAAATTATCTTTTGAAAGCACTTACAAAAGTATTGTTTTTAACGCATAATATTTTACTTGCTTTGGTTACTTTTCCAGTCTGACACAATCCTAGGAAACCTTGTTAACTACAAGGACAGTTTCCTAAGTGTCCTAGAAATTTTCCAACTCAAGTAAATACTATTTCCAAAAGAATTTAAAAAAATAAAATAATAATATTTTGAAAGAAAAATTTAAGTTTTCAAAAGGATTTTAAACGTGCAGTGCATGAAAACATATAATTCAATAATTCTTTTAATTTAATCTCCCCCTAAACTTGACCCAGTCCTAGGAAGCTTGTTGACTACAAGCGATCTTCCTTTGAGTCTTAAGGTTTGATTTAAATTATAAGAATTGTCTAATAACTTAAAAAAAATTAATAAACACATTTCAGAAATTCTTCTCTTGACTCAAACTCCCCCTAAATTTGACACATCCTAGGAGTCCTTATGGATCATGAAGTGGACCTTCCTCTGTGTCTTTAGGGTTTATTAAAATCAAAAAGAATAGTTTTGAATATCAGTACGGTAATATAATTTTAGGAAATTCAACTTGAAATGAAGATAATTTTCAAACATAAGCCCCTTTTTCGAAAAACATTTTGAAATGATAATGATTTTTGTAAAGCATAATTTTGAAAAATATAGTGATTATTTGAAGGCATAAAACTTCTTCTTTTAATTTGAACTTCCCTTAAATCTGACACAGTCCTGGGAGGCTTGTTGACCACAAGTTAATCCTCCTCTTAGTCTTAGGGTTTGTCAAAATTAAAGGAACAATTTTGAACATGCCTTTTGAGTTTGATAATTTTTAAGGAGATAGATTTTTGAAAACATAATTTGGTATGATAACACAATTTTCGAAAACCATTTTGAAATGATAATAATTTTTCAAAGATATTTTGAAAGAAAATTAAAAAGAATAAACCACTCCCCTTTACTATTTAACTCAATCTAATGTCCTAGGGGACTTCAGTGTTATCCATGTTTGACTATGTTGACTAGGTTTGACCAATAATTGACTTAATCAAGTCCTAGACTTTATTTATTGTGATATTTGACATGAAATAAAAAAAAAGTAGAGTACAGTGAATTAATTTGAAAACAAGAGATAATTTTGAATAACTTTGAAAATATATTTTTTTTTGAAAGGATATTGATTTATGCTTTTAGGTCCTAGATGTCTCACCCAGTTCTACATGATCAAGCATGTTAACCTTAAGGGTTTTTGTGAGACAGGTTTTAGTAGAAGATTTATTTTGAAAAGACCATGAATAATTTTAAAAAGTTAAATTAATTTTTTAAACACTATTTAAATTTATTTTGAAAAGAGATATTTGAATCTAAGATTAACTGAAAATTTGTGTTAGATTCGAATTTAACAAAAAATAATTTGAATTTGAATTTCAAAAATTGGCTTCCAGGTCTTGGCGAGGCACTAGACCTTCTTTGGCCGTAGCCTTATGAGATCATCCACCCTTTCCTTGACAAAGCCTTTTAATGAAATTTCATTTTCAAAATTATTCTTTGAAAAATTTCTGGTCTAACTAGTTTGGGTCTTGGATCGGTAGCTTAGGCTAGTTCCGCCAAATTGGCTTCCCTAACGTACTATCATCTCACCTCCACCCAATACTATGTTGTTCAAATTTCAATTAACTCTTTTGTCCTTAAACTAATCCTAATTAAAAAAAATAAAAGGAGCATACAATTAAAGCAAAAAAAATGATCTACGTTATATCATAATTGTAATAATATTCTGGATTTTCAAAAACAGCAATATTATTAATTAAATTTTCATATGAATTAAAGTTACCCATTTTTCTTTTGCTTGATTGTTTCTTCAGTATTTTGTAGTGGTCGCGAGCCAATTGGACCAGTTCCCAGGGATCCCTTCCTTCGTCGTCAGATTCTGAGTCTGAGTCGGACTCAGGTACTGGTTGAGGCTTCTTTTGCAGTTCTCTTGGAGTTTTCCCTGCAACAGAATTTACACCTTCCTCGACCATTACAGTATCTGTTTGGTTATTTAATACTAATTTTGAAAAGAATTTAAAATCAATTACCGTCTCAGTTAATTCGTTTTCTAAATCTGGCTTGGATTCGGGTTCAGACTCTGACTCGGCTGTTTGTGCTTGGACCAAGAGTGCAAGACCGCTTACTTGATCTTCTTCTTCATTTGATTCGTCTGATAATTCGAACATCTCTCCTTCAAAGACCTCAATATTGGAGCTCTCTTCGTGTAGGTTGATTAGCTTTTCCGACAGCTCCTTGGCACAGGTGAAGGATCCGACCCGCTTCAGTTTTTCTTTGGTCAGGCCGCATTGTAAGATTGATGTTGCCCTGGCATCAGTCTCGATCTTCCTCAGAGTTGATTCGTCCAATTTGTCCCAGGCGATCGATGATCCATCTTCTGTGGGGAGGGAGAACCCTGTTTGGATGATCATCCATATGTCCATATGGGCCTTCAGATGGAACTCCATTAGACTTCTCTAGGAATTGAAGTTCTCGCCGGAGAATAGCGGTGGACGGGCACTGTTCCATTCTTGGTTGGTCATTTAAAATAACCTCTTGCACACAAAAAGAAACAACAAAAGTGTACCAAGACTTGGTCTTGGATTAGTAGTGCGGGAGAAGGAAGAAATAGCCAAAAAAAATATTGCACGAATTTCGAGGCGAAATAATAATAAAATAATAAAAATAAGTTATGACAAATTTTTGAAAAATATTGATTTTGTCAATTCTGATTAATAATGAAAAAGTAAGAATTTAACGTTTAAAAAAAATTACTCGAATTAAAGTAGCACGAATTTCGAGAAAAATATTAAAATAATAATTAAAAAAAATTTATGACAAATTTTCAAAAACTGTTCGTTTTATCAAATCAGACTTATGGTGAAAATATGAAAATTCAAAATTGAAAAAGGCGTAAGAATTTTTTAAATACACCTACAGATATTATTTATTTGAAATAAAGGGCGGAAAAGATGTAGTGGTGTTGATTAAAAAAAAAGGAAAGAAATAAGAAAAAAAATTTTGTAAATCCGAAAAACTTTCAAACTGGTGGTTGCACCAAGTTTGAACTACCCCGCTCTGATACCACTTGTTGGATCGAGAAGCCGTCGATAGAGGGGGGGTGAATATCGGAAATCGCTCTTTTTCGGAAAACTAAGAGTAAGTGCACAGCGGAAACAAAAATACGAGACACAGCACAAAGACACAGTGATTTTTACTTGGTTCGGAGCCTGTGTCGACTCCTACTCCAAGGCCCACGGTCGTTGATCGTTTACTTTGGGCAATTCTATAGTTGCGCAAATAGGTTACAATGATTTCAATTACAAAGAGAGTGCAATCAAATAATAATAAAATATTAAGCTCTTCGTTACCGACGTCCGGAGTGTATCGACTCTTTTCGGGGCAGTGGGACGTCGTCGGCTCGAGGTGAGGCGTTTCTGGAGCAAGGCACGAGCGTAGAAGAGCGTGGAAGCTTTGGAGCGAAGTTGATGTAAAGCTTGGGGTCGAGGGGTGCTATTTATAGCACCTAGGGCGCCCTGGACGTCGGGGGCGCCCTGCCACGTGTCAGCAGATCCGCGCTTCGCTCGGTCAAGCGTTTTCCCACCGCAATAGGGATGAGGTTTGACCTCTGGGGCGCCCTGGTCGCAGAGGGCGCCTTGGCTGACTTCTTCCGCGCAGAATTCTCGGCTGTGGATAAAGCTGGCTTCGCAGTCTTGGGCTTGGGGGCGCCCTGGTTGCTGAGGGCGCCTTCGCTAACGAGGGCACCTTCGCTGCTGAGGGCGCCTTGCCCAGTAAGCAGCCGAAGCTCTTTTTACTTCGCTTGGTTCTGGTTCACCTTGAGGGCGCCCTGGACACTCAGGGCGCCTTACTCAGCTGCTGCCTCACTCCTTTGAGGCTCTTTGAGTTGCAGACACACGTTCCTTCGGTCCTGCATTCAGGGTTAGTCCAAAACACAATAACACAATTAATTATTTATTTTATACAGCCTTAGCTGTCTTGGTTCTAACTTTGGTCTCCAAAATGGAGTCCTAGGTCGAACCGACGCCTACTGTTCCCTCGACGGGGAACGTGTCCTCACCTACTCCTCTCGGGAGAATTTACCTGATGCCAACCGCTCCTTTGGTTGGACTTTTGCCTGACGGTCCTTTGTCAGGTCTTGGATGCCGAGCTGTCCTTCGCCCGGTGCCTAGCATTCCTTCGCTAGGGCTTTAGTCCCAGGTTGTCCTTCGCCTAGCGCCTAGCAGTCCTTCGCTAGGGCTTTGATGCTGGCAGTCCTTCGCCAGTTGCCTAGCAGTCCTTCGCTAGGGCTTTGATGCTGGCAGTCCTTCGCCAGTTGCCTAGCAGTCCTTCGCTAGGGCTTGGATACTGGCAGTCCTTCGCCAGGTGCCTAGCAGTCCTTCGCTAGGGCTTGGGTACTGGCAGTCCTTCGCCAGGTGCCTAGCAGTCCTTCGCTAGGTGCCTAGCAGTCCTTCGCTAGGGCTTGGGTACTGGCAGTCCTTCGCCAGGTGCCTAGCAGTCCTTCGCTAGGGCTTTTTCTGCACACTCAGTGAACAACGTTAGATCACAAATAAACTTAACTTTGAATCTTTTGCCAATATCAAAACCAGGTTCGATATGGTGCTTCCTGCACCAACACGTGTCTCTAATATGCACAACCTTAATCAAACCAAAACCATGCAATCAATACGATACGAAGCACAATCGACAACAAAGTAAATAAACATGCACTTATCTATTAGGTAGGGTTTATCTAATGCCAACCACACCCTAGAAAGGTCAAATGATAGTTCTACAGTACACACGATACCCTTTAGATCAAAAATCAAGAGATGTGATTGTATAACTGAACATTTTAGAATACTACTAAGGGTCAAGAATGAATAAGTATCAAGCAGGAAAAATAAGACAAATAGATTTAAGGTAAAGCATCCTACTCAGATAATAAAACAATCATGCATTTAAGGTAAACGATTCTATAGAAAATAAGGAAGAAGTATCCGTCTTAAATGATGAGTATACGGTTCTGAGAGAACCTCCTCAAGCTCAACATACGTATCTGATGGGGTTGAGCATCCCAGGGTTAACACGTGGAACGAAGAAGCTATGTGTCTGGGTCCACCGAGTCTGAACAATTATCTCGGACTCCCAAGACCACCTCGGGAGGGCAGACTCCCGAGACCACCTCGGGAGGGCAGACTCCCGAAACCACCTCGGGAGGGTAGATTCCCGAGATCAACTCGGGATGATATACGCCCGAGACCTCCCCGGAAAGATAAGCTCCCATGGTCTTTCCATGAGAGGAAGTCTCCCGAGACTCTCTCGGGAAAGCGGAGCCCAAAATGTCATAGACCCGATAGCCCGACTCCACTAACCGTTATCATTTCTTGCTCAGGAAAGGTGGTGGATAATTATTGTCCTTTATATGCGACAATTAAGGCTCAATAATCGCGGGAGCCGTTATCTAAGAGTTATCATGTAACCGACAAGTATGAAACGTGGAGGAAAACGTGAAGATACGTGCGACTAGGCCTACAGGTATATAAGGTACTTCAATCCCCCAGGTAAAGAGGTTACACTCTCTAAACTCACAACTCCTTAATTATCTTCCTACAATCGACTTGAGTGCCGACTTGAGCGTCAGAGTGGGCTCTGTCGAAAAATCTCCGGAGTGTTCCCATTAACGCTCGTGTTGATCTCGCAGGGTGGGATCTCCTTTCCTTTCGTCATCGTCCGTGTGGGCTGGACTCTGGTGACTCATCGTCCACGTCGATTCCTTCTGGAATGGTATCCAATCAGTGTCCTGAATCAAGAACACAATTTTAGCTATTTATACAACTAATAAAATAGCTAAACAAAATTTAAACTATATTAAGACTAATCCTAATTTTCACATTCATTAATTTATCCTTAATTAATAATTAATCTGTAATTAAACCTAATTAAGAAAATTAAGTTCAACCTAGGTTTAATCCAAACCTACCCCAAGATCCAAAAACTGTTGGATCGAGAAGAACGATAGGGGGGGTGAATATCGTTAAACGTTCGGATTTGTAAAAGAGAATTAGCAGCGGAAATAAATAAAGTAAAACACACGCGAACACCACGATTTTACTTGGTTCGGAGTCGCGGTCGGCTCGTACTCCAAGGCCCACGGTCGTTGACCGTTTACTGCGGGCAATTCTATATGTGCTCAAAAACAGTTTACAAAATGTATTACAAGAATAGTACAGTAAACTTAAAAGCAGCTCTTCGTTATCGACGTCAGGTGTAGATTGTATTTTCGGAGCAGAGGGACGTCGTCGGCGCTTGTATCTCGAGTCGGGAGGTTTCCGGAGCAGAGCGCGGGAGTAGAAGAGCGTGAATGCGTTGGAAGAATTGTGTCTTTGAGCCTTGGGGTCGAGGGGGCTTTTTATAGCCTCCCGGGGCGCCCTGAACGTTGGGGGCGACTCCCCACATGTCACCCGATCCGATCAACTCTCGGCCAGCCCTTATCCCACTCGAATAGGGCTGAGGGTTGACTGTGGGGGCGCCCGGGACGCTGGGGGCGCCCTGGTTGACCCTTTCAGCGGACTTCTCGGCTGGATGAAGTTATCCGCTTCGTTGGCTTGAGTGCGGGGCGCCCTGGGCACTGGGGGCGCCCTGGAGCACGGGGGCGCCCCGCCCAGTTAGCTTCCGAAGCGTACATATGCTCTACTTCTTTTGTATTCACCTTGGGGGCGCCCGGGACACTCCGGGTGCCCTACTCAGCTTTTGCCTCACTCCTTTGAGGCTCTCTGAGTTGCAGACACTCGTTCCTTCGGTCCTGCATCCAGGGTTAGTCCAAAATAATACAGAGCAATAATATGTTAATTTTATACAGCCTTAGCTGTCTTGGTTCTGGCTTTGGGTCTCCAAAATGGAGCCCTAGGTCGAGCCAACGCCTACTGTTCCCTCGACGGGGAACGCGTCCTGACCTACTCCTCTCAGGAGAGTTTACCTTTTGACAACCGGCTCCTTCGGTTGGACTTTTGCCCAGCTTTACTCACCAGGTCTTCGTGCCCAATCCGCGACCAGGTCTTAGTGCCCACCTTCCGAGCAGGTCTTCGGTGCCCAGCCCCCGGCCAGGTCTTAGTGCCCAATTCCTCGAACCAAGTCTTCGGTGCCCAGCCCTCGGCCAGGTCTTAGTGCCCAATTCCTCGAACCAGGTCTTCGGTGCCCAGCCCTCGGCCAGGTCTTAGTGCCCAGTCCATGACCAGGACTTATTGCCCAACCTTATGTCAGGACTTAGTTGCTCAGCCCACGACTAATACTTATTGCCTAGATTACCTAGGACTTTCCTGCACACTTGAGTAACTTTATTAGATCACAAATGATACTTAACTTTGAACCCTTTACCAATATCAAAATAAGGTTCGATATGGTGCTTCCTGCACCAACAAAAACCCATGTTGAGAGAACCGGACCGGACCGGCCGGTCGGACCGGTCGGACCGGGAACCGGCTGGATTTCCGGTCCGGATGAGTGAAGAAAGCCGGCCTCTTAAAACCCGGCTTTGAACCGGTTTGAACCGCCGGGAACCGGGTGAACCGGTCAATCCGGTTCACCCGGTTTGATTAAAAAATAAAAAAAAAAGTAAAAAAAGTAAAAAAACAGCGTCGCTCCGTCTTCTTTCGATTAATTATTTAATTTAATCAACAGCGCCGCCGACTTTAATAAGCAGAAAACCTAATTAATTTAATCAATTAATCACGCGATTTCTTCTGGCGTCGCTCCGTCTTCTTTCTCTCCGCATCGCCGAGCGTCGCCAACGTCGCCAACGTCACCGAGCCTCCGCCAGCGTCGCCAGTCGCCGCACCTCCGCCAACGTCGCCTGCCGTCGCCAGCTTCGCTGCATCGCATCGTCTCCGCCAGCGTCGCCAGCTGCCGCACCTCTGCCAGCGTCGCCTGCCTACGCCGTCGTCCCCGCATCGCATCGCCTCCGCCATCGTCGCCAGCCGTCGTGCCTCCGCCAGCGTCGCCAGCGTCGCCAGCCGCCGTGCCTTCGCCAGCGTCGCCAGCCGTCTCCGCCAGCGTCGCCAGCCGTCTCCGCCAGCGTCCTCGCATCGCGTCGGCTCCACGGCGTTTCGCTTCTGAAGGTAACAAGCTCTGCAGCTAAGTTCTGAAGACAATTGAATGATCCGGAGACAATTGAATCGTGCGGCTTGATGATAGAAAGCATGCAAATCTGCCTTGTCCGATCATCAAGCCGCACCACCGGATCATTCA
This sequence comes from Boesenbergia rotunda, assembly GCA_024364735.1. NCBI lineage: Eukaryota > Viridiplantae > Streptophyta > Magnoliopsida > Zingiberales > Zingiberaceae > Boesenbergia > Boesenbergia rotunda. The sequence continues at coordinate 1,361,390 of JAGFNQ010000279.1, read as the reverse complement.
ATCGAGTATTGATTCAATACTCAATTTTATTTTTATGTATATTGCCCAGTTGAACTCTGCCGTAGTGTCGTGCCTTTGATGCCTTTGAGGAATGTTAAATACTTTTGTTTGTTTCATTATATCAGTTAAATTCTTTTATTTTTAGGAATATTAAATTCTTTTATTTGCTTCATTAATCAATTGATTAGCTACTTACAGTTCTGTAACAAATAATATTTTTTTTATTTGTTTCGTTATGTCAAATGTAAATTCAATTTGTAGATTCAGATATGGATGCTCCAACTTCAAATCAGTCTATAGAAGTAAACAGTATCGTACCTGAAACTGCAGCTGCCAATCCTGACAGTGAAAACCAATCTTCTTCAAGTGCTTGTCGTGGGAAAACTGATCCAGCATGGAAGTATTTTAATTTGACAATTGAGAAAGGGAGACCATTATATACATGCTTGCTTTGTTTAAAGCAATACAAAGGTGGAGGGATTAATAGGATGAAGCAACATCTTGCAGGAAAAACAGGAAATATAGCTAAATGTATGAAAGCTTCTCATGATGTGAAAGAGGAAATGTTGGCAAGTTTGGAAGAAGTCAAGAAAACTAAGAGTAATGATGATTCTCTGAGCTTTGGTGATGAGACTGATGAAGCATTTGAACAAGAGATTAATCTTAATCATCCACAATCTAAAGTGCAAGTTGTTGGAGACAAAGGCAAGCAAAAGGCAAAAGTTAGTAGTTACTTTGCAGCAAGATCAACTCAGGGAGGTCAACCAAGTTTGAAAAGTGCATTTCAAAGCAAGGAGGCATTACATGAAGTTGATTTGAGAGTTGCTAGATGGCTTATTCATGCAAGGATTCCTTTTAATGCAATTCGATCACCTTTCTTTAAAGATGCACTGGATGGTATTGCTGGTATTGGACCTGGTTATAAAGGTCCTTCTTATGACAATTTGAGGGTTCATTTATTAGGAGATCTTAAGAAAGAATGTCAACTACTTGTGGATAGTTATCGGAATAAATGGAAAGAAAGTGGTTGCACACTTATGGCTGATGGGTGGACAGATCAGAGACAAAGAACTTTGATCAATTTTTTGGTATATTGCCCAGTTGGTATGTGCTTTGTGAAGTCTGTTGATGCTTCAGATGTGGTAAAAAATGCCTTTACATTATGCAAATTATTTGATGAAGTTATTGAATGGATAGGGCCTAGTAATGTTGTGCATGTGGTAACTGACAATGCGGCTAATTATGTAGCGGCTGGGAAACTCATTCATGATAAGTATGAAAGCATTTTTTGGTCTCCTTGTGCTGCCTACTGCTTAAATCTCATTTTGAAAGATATAGGTACTATGCCTCATATTTCTAGCCTTGCATCTCGAGCTTCAAAGATTACTATCTTTATTTACAATCATATGGTGTTCTTGTCTTGGTTAAGAAAAAGGTCTGGTTGGAAGGAAATTGTTCGTCCAGGAGCTACTCGTTTTGCAACTGTCTTTCTTACATTGAAAAATATATATGAACACAAGGCAGATTTGCAAGCATTGGTTGTTGACACACATTTCACTGGGCACAAGTTAGGTAGGAGTGCTAATGGGAAAGCTGTTAGTACTATTGTGTTAGACAACAAGTTTTGGGATGGTTGTCATACCACATGTAAGCTTATAGGCCCTTTGATTAGATTGTTGAGAATTGTAGATTCTGATGAAAAGCCTTCATTGGGATATGTATATGAAGGTATGCAAAGGGCTAAAAATGCTATCAAAGAGATGTTTATGAACAAGACGACATCATATGAACCATACACTCAAATCATTAAGGCAAGATGGGATAAACATTTGAAGCGAAGTCTCCATGCAGCAGCCTACTTTCTAAACCCTGCTTTCTTTTATGATGAGAAGTTCATTGAGAAAAATCAAGTTATGCGAGGTGTACTTGATATGTTTGATGTAAAGAGCCTTTGTAGTGACACAATTAAAGCATTGAAAGAGGTACAAATATATCGGGATCGCACAGGAAGCTTTGCTAGGCTAAAAGTTGTACAAGCAGCCAAGGAACTCCAACCTAATAAGAAATTTTATCTAGTAGTTTCATTTGTTTGAATGTTTTAAAATAAATACTAAATAGTAAATGACTAAATGTTGATGATTAAACATTTATATATAATTTTTGCAGGTGAATGGTGGAGATATTTTGGTTCTAGCACCCCAATTTTGCAAAAGATAGCTATTCGTCTTCTTAGTCAAACATCTTCTTCCTCAGGGTGTGAACGCAATTGGAGTATTTTTGAACAAATTCATACTAAAAGAAGAAATAGGTTGGGGCATCAAAGATTGAATGATCTTGTTTATGTGACCTATAACATGAGCCTTAAATCAAGGTATTATGATTTACATTATTAAACTATTTAATATTTGGTAATTTATGTTATTTTTGCAACTTTAGGATAGTAAACTTTAGAAGTTATTTTAATATTTTAAGTTTGCATATTAGGTTACAACAAAAGAAAAGATCTTATGATCCAATTGACTATGAAAGTATTGATCTAGTTGATTTTTGGGTGATGGAAGAAGTAGAAGAGCCAGAACTTCCTAATGATCTACAATAGCTAATATATCAAGAAAATGCTATACCTTCATCTCATGCTCGTGAGTTTTGTAGTTTTCTTTGTTATAGAATATATTTTTATTGATGTTTGTATATATTTTTAACATATTCTATATCATTTTCATGTTTTTACTTTTTAGATGATGATGAGAGACATGAGATTGGTCTATTTGATGCTACTATGCCTCGTGGATATGGTTCATTTGGTGACGATGGAGATGAAGATGAAGATAGACATGAAGCATTTGATGATGGAGATATTCAACAAATTAATGCTGATTTTGATGATCCTATTTGATTCATGAATTTAAAAGTTTGAACTTTTAATGTTTCCCTTATGTTTTTGATTTATTGTTATGTTTTGAAGTCGAACTTTTGAATTTTGATTGACGTCAACTACTTTTGGAAAAGTGAGATTATATGTGCTTTGCTAGTGTTCTCTATTTAAGTGTGCAAAAACATATATGATAATATGATATAACATGCTTTACTTAGTTGATTTACTCTTGAAGAATGTAGTTGAGTCAATTGTTAATTCTATATATTTAATTATTTATATAAATACATGCTTTATTATATACCGATTATATCCCGGTTGGACCCCCGGTTAAACCGGTTGAACCTCTGAACCTCTAAGCCCTTGCTCCGACCGGTTCGATGTCCGGTCCGGTTCTCAGAACCTTGACAAAAACAACCTCACTAAATCAAGCAAATAAGATCAACATACTACTGCCAAACCTTTTAACACAAGCTCACAATAACATCACTAATCAAATATGCATCCTTTACCGACAGAACTAACTCAACCCAAATCAGAACATGCTCACAAATCAAACCTCACACAAGCCCACGACAGTGCCTTCGTTGTAACAACAGATTAAAAAAAAACAATCAGAACCATAACCATGTCCATCGAGACCAACTCAAAGTTCACTCATCCTACAAACCGAAATGAACACAACTCACTGCTAAAGCTTCAAGTATATCACAATTCGATTAGCAAACTAATTTCTCCAACTAATCAAAGACAACCTATACCAAATCAACCAAGATTAACCTGAATCAGTAAGGTATCAATCGGCACAGCCACTGCAGTTCAAAATCGGCCCAATAATGAGAATAAGTCAAACTACACAATTCTACCCAATCCAAACCGAGATCCAATCCCAACAATTCATTTACTTACCTGAATTGTTACCGACAGAGTCCCCTGCTTCATAAACAAGTGAGATCAACCACCATAAGAAAGGAGAGCACCGGCAGGACACAAATCCTAAATCTGTTCTTGAAGCCTGAGGACACTCTTCCTTGTTGACGATCAGAGGTGAGCAGTGGTCGGAGGATGGTTGGAGACGATGGCCTCCACTCGCAGCAGAGATTGAGAAGAGAAGGATGGTCGTCGTCGGCTTGCTCACGCTCGAGAAGAAGGGGTGACGATCGGCGAGGGAGAGGGAAGAACTCGCGAGGGCAGAGGGGCTAGTCGGCGGTCGGACGACGCTAGGTTGGCCGGAAAGGGCCGGCGGTGGGCGACGGCGTCGAGGAGATGATCGCGAGGAGAGGGGATGGAAAGGGAGTCGACAACCATGGGGTGGTTCAACGCTTAGTGCACGGGGAAGAAAATGGCACGGGGAAGAAATAAATAGAGAAGTTATATCTCAAGAAAACACTCAGTGAATGACGTGACACTTTGCATGCAGCGATCCTCTGTGAGAAAATAAATTAATCCAGACATTTTAATTTTAATTTTAATTTTATTTTATGTTGATAAGTTTTATGGCTTAGAATTTGATTAGATGACTTAGTCTTGGATTAGTCTTTCCTATCTTAATAGGATAACTAGAGAATTAGTCTCCCTATTTTTATTCCTATTTTAATGGGATAAGTTATGACTAAGTCTTGTTCGTGGTGTATTTAAAGGGTCCTAGAGGCATGTGAAACATAGTCTCAGTTTTCTTGTAAGTTTGTTTCTTCCAGAAAATAAATTCGTTCGTTCTTCTTTCGTTCTTTCGGGTTCTTCGTTTTCTTTTTTGTTCCTCTTGCATATCGGTGTGGTTCTTGGGTGCTCTATTCTTTGGTCTGGGCCAACAATTGGTATCAGAGCTTTGGTAGTATAGAGCAGCCAAGAATCCTCGCTTCCACAAAAATGTCGAGCATCGTAGCGAAGGAGAACGGCGGAGTGTCATTTCCCTATCCGATGCTAAACCCTCACAATTATACTGTGTGGGCAATAAAGACAGAGGCAATTCTCGATGCCCAGGGAGTCTGGGAGGCGGTGGAGCCAGAGAAAGAAGCCCAGGTGGATGCAAAGAAGGACAAAAAGGCACATGCATACATCATGCAGTGTGTCCCCGAAGATATTCTTCTCCAAATCGCAACAAAGAAGACGGCGAAAGAAGTTTGGGACAGCCTCAAGATGAGGTACCTTGGTAGTGATCGGGTGAAGAAGGCACGCGTACAAACGTTGAAGAGCGAGTTTGACGCCCTCCAGATGAAGGAGACCGAGACGATTGATGAGTTTGCTGGCAAACTCAGCGCTATGAGCAGCAAGTTCTCCACTCTTGGTGCCACGCTTGAAGATTCCTCGCTGGTAAAGAAGTTGCTCGATTCTGTCCCTGATAAATTCTTCCCTATTGTTGCCGGTATTGAGCAGTTCCACGACCTTGAGACTATGCCATTTGAGGAGACTATCGGACGACTGAAGGCATACGAGGAACGAACACAGCGATTACGAGGCAACACCAACAGCACTGAAGGTGAGCTCCTGCTTACTCATGCCGAATGGCAAAAGCGACAAAAAGGGAGCAGCGTGGACACTCCGTCAAGAGACAAGGGGCGCGGGTCCAGCGACCCTAATCATGGCAAGTGGCGTGGGCGAGCGCGCGGTCGTGGCCGTGGTACGCATCGTCAAGACAGTGCAGGAGGCACTAGCAGCAACAACAGTAACACTCGTGACAAGAGACACATAAAGTGTTTCAATTGCGAGAAAATGGGACATTATGCGTCCGAATGTTACAGCAAGCGTCGAGATGATGAGGCTCACCTCACTTGCAACACCGATGAAGAGCCAACACTGATGATGAGCGTGTCCCACGAGGAGTCTCACGCTAGCCGAGAGCGACAAAATATGATTCTGCTCAGTGAAGAAAGGTTTCTACCAGAGATGTATCGCTGCGTTAAGAAAGGAGAAGATAAAGACGTCTGGTACCTTGACAACGGTGCCAGCAACCACATGACGTGCCATCGCGAGAAGTTTCAAGAACTTGATGAAACCATCACCGGGAGAGTGAGGTTTGGCGATGGATCAACCATAGAAATCATGGGCAAAGGGACGGTTGTGTTCGAATGCAAGAACGGCGATCAGAAGGCTCTCCATGAGGTATACTACATTCCAAAACTTTGTAGTAATATCATCAGTCTTGGTCAATTGACAGAAACTGGGAACGAGGTGCACATGGAAGGAGATACCATGAAGGTGATTGATGAAAGCAGGAAGCTCTTGATGCTGGTAAAGCGAACACAAAATCGCTTGTACAAAATAACCTTGAAGACACTCAAGCAAGTCTGTCTCCTGGCAAGCCTAGAAGATCCAACCTGGTTATGGCATGCAAGGCTCGGGCATGTCAATTTCCATGACTTGAAGTTATTGGGTGAGAAGAAATTGGCAGTTGATGTGCCAATATTGCCCCAGCCGAACAAGCTTTGCGAGGTGTGTGTGATCGCCAAGCATGCAAGATTGCCGTTCCCGTACCAAGCAAACTTTAGAGCAAAGAAGCCGTTAGAACTTCTCCATGCTGATATTTGCGGGCCAATCTCACCATGTACACTAGCTGGTAACAAGTATTTTCTTCTAATTGTGGATGATTTCACTAGGTGGATGTGGGTGTTTACATTGGCAGCAAAGAGTGATGTATTCCAGGCATTCAAGAAGTTCAAATTCCTGACAGAGAACAAGACTGAGTACAAGATCAGAACACTCCGAACAGATCGAGGCGGCGAGTTTCTATCCACGGAGTTTACTCGATTCTGTGAAAATGAAGGAATCGAGCGGCACCTCACGGCTCTCTATACCCCTCAACAGAATGGTGTCGTGGAGCGCCACAACCGCACTGTGATGGCCATGGCGAGATCTCTCCTCAAGGGTACACATATGCCGGCAAGGTTCTGGGGAGAAGCGGTTAGGCATGCTGTCTATCTGCTAAACCGTCTCCCAACTAAGGCACTAGGAGAGCGTACACCATTTGAAGCTTGGATGGGGAGAAAGCCAAATCTTGCTCACTTGAGAGTGTTCGGTTGTGTTGCATATGTGAAAAACACAACCACTCATCTGAAGAAATTTGACGACAGAAGCTCACCCATGGTATACTTGGGTGTCGAGGAAGGCTGCAAAGCTCATCGCTTGTTTGATCCAAGCCATGGCAAGCTACAAGTAAGTAGAGATGTCATATTTCAAGAAAATTCTGAATGGACATGGAATGCAGGTGCTAACAATAAAGAAAACTTGCCGAGTTTTATGATGCTGGATCCGCTTTACTGCGACGAGGCGATTGTTGCAGCAGACGTTGAGGCAGGGGCGGAAAATGTCATACCATCAGCAGCAGCCATGGTACCCATGACAAGAGCATCAAGTCCATCTACTCCATCGTCGAACTCGAGTCCATCTACACCATCATCGAACTCGAGTCCATCTACACCATCATCGAACGCCCGTGCAACTACCTTGCCTCCGGTAACAAACACTCCCGATTCTTATAAAGGGCCAGTCCGCTATTGGTCCCTTGCCGATATCTACGCCAACACTGAGGAAGTGGTTGGTATTGATGAAGAGCTGATGATGGTGGCGTATGATGAGCCAACAAGTTATCAAGAAGTTGCAACTGAGGCTTGTTGGTACGAAGCAATGGAGGAAGAATTGAAATCAATTGAGATGAACAAGACCTGGACGCTAACTGAACTCCCATTAGGCCGCAAACCTATCGATCTAAATTGGGTGTTCAAATTGAAGAAAGATTCAGATGGGAAAGTTGTTAAGCACAAAGCAAGATTAGTTGCAAATGGTTATGTACAACGACAAGACATCGACTTTGAAGAGGTTATGCATTATCGTCATCTTCACATGGTGTTGTGTTGTCTTATCTTCATACATGTCCCCAGCCAGGTTTGGATCGTGTTGCTGGATTGGTTACATTGGAAGTGGAAGATGGTAATGCTTCACATGATGCTCTTCAGCATCCCAAACTGTCTGAAGAAACTACAATACAAAATGCAGTTACAGAGGTTTCCACCATGGTGGGGGAGAATATCAGGAGTGAAGTTAGCTGACATGCGACAACTACTCGGTGTCCGTGATTTACAGCCATGTCTGGATTAGGGGGAGTAATGTGAGAAAATAAATTAATCCAGACATTTTAATTTTAATTTTAATTTTATTTTATGTTGATAAGTTTTATGGCTTAGAATTTGATTAGATGACTTAGTCTTGGATTAGCCTTTCCTATCTTAATAGGATAACTAGAGAATTAGTCTCCCTATTTTTATTCCTATTTTAATGGGATAAGTTATGACTAAGTCTTGTTCGTGGTGTATTTAAAGGGTCCTAGAGGCATGTGAAACATAGTCTCAGTTTTCTTGTAAGTTTGTTTCTTCCAGAAAATAAAATTCGTTCGTTCTTCTTTCGTTCTTTCGGGTTCTTCGTTTTCTTTTTTGTTCCTCTTGCATATCGGTGTGGTTCTTGGGTGCTCTATTCTTTGGTCTGGGCCAACATCCTCGACGGGTTTACCGTGCCCCCCAGGGTATAGTTTGATTCGGGGCGACGGCCGGAGGCCGCCGATGGTGTCCGAGCGATAATCGGACGTATACATGCAAAGTGTCACGTCATTCATTGAGTGTTTCATTGAGTTTTTTCATTTAGTGTATCATAGCTCTATATATATATATTTCGAAAAATAAATTTTTCCTTAAATCGAAACTAACCTATTTTGCACTCAATTATCTGAAAATTATTTCGAAATTTTTCATAAAGTTATTTCCATTTTTAAACTCTATATATATATATATATATATATATATATATATATATATATATTTTGCAAAGAAAATGGGAATATTTTATTCCTGAAAAAGAAAATCCATATTAGAAGGGAGACTAAACCTAACCTTCTAATATAGAGTTACAACGACTTTGATTGATTTATAAGTATTGAAAGAAAATTATAAAAACTGACTATCTATATAAATATATACAATTATCAGCTAGGTTTTTATTGACACAAGTAAGAAATTAGAATCACCCTCCAGCAGCATATTAGACATCACAGCATTTTCACTTTTCCTTTTGCTTTCTAGTAGATTTTACCTTCCTTTGGAAAAAGTCGCTCAGCACATCCAATCTTCTAAATCCCAAGACCTCTGAACACTTGCAGTAGTTCTCAGTTTGAAACAGCCGCTTCCATGTAACAAATGTTCAAAGATGCCGCATCAAAGCTTCTCCACGCTTGTAGACATAAGAAGCCACAACTCTCTTTATATTTGCAAACTAGTCCTTTAAAATATCCTCTGATGTAAAGTATTGGACCAGCAAAAATATACCCTGTTAACCCAAACAATAAGACCAGAATTTGCGCACCCAATGTTCACTTTGGGCAAGTGATCAGCCAAAAACGGATTTGATACGTTTTTACCGTAGCCGTTACTACGAACTAGATAGATCTATGATGGATCTATTCACCCTTGTAGGCTTTTTGGCAAAACCTCAGTCATTAACGGATTTGAGATGTCTTTACCGTAACCGTTTGGTACGGACTAGATAGATCACATATGGTAAATCTATTCACCATCCCTATCTATCGTCCCACTCCAGCCTATAGCATATGTCTCTCTTTTCAAGCAAAAAATCAGAGCAATCCACAACTCCAAAGGATTGCATATATTTACAGGAAAGAACAAACAAACAAGATACTCCTTCCATGCCAAAGAAACCACTGACTTCAAAGTAGCAACATCAGCCAAAAACGTATTAAAATGGCATCATTGAAAACCTTATAGTATAATAAATCGGCAATCAGAAATCCAACAGCAACCAAACTCCGAAAGCTGAAGCAGTCTCAGATCTTCTTGGCAGTTCAGAAAAGTCTTGGCATACCAAAAACAAAAATTGGCACTTGGCAAACCAAATTCAGACAACATATTTCAGACCATAATCAGCATATCTGTTTTTAGTGCTGAACAAACTGTTGTGTTGAGAGCAAAATTTCAGGCAGCAAAGATTCTTTGGCACATTTGGTACGCAGCAGGAGGTCAAAACAGACGGATACTACAGAAACACTTGCAACCTCCACCACTTCACACAGAAAGATACTACCAAAACAGTGCATGCCAAAATATTTCAGAATCTATCCCCGAAGATGCCATAATACTACAGAAACATCCTCACAACCATTTGCCCGAAATCAGCTTTCCCTTGGCAAATAGAAAAGTTCACAGAAGGCCACAGAATTTTCCAGATTCCAGCATAAAGTCCAGTGCATAAAACATCCATGCGGCTCTTTCAACCGCTCCTTTGTGTTGTAATCATGTTAAGTTCAGACAACTAAAAACCATTTATGAGCTGAAATACACATTATCTGAAATACACATTAGCTGAAATACACATTATCAGACAATTAAAAACCATTTATGTGTTGTAATCAGGACGCGCGAAGTAAAAACCATATATATATATATTATATTACACACGTGCTTGATCACTAGTTAATATGGAAAATCGATTTAAGGTGATCAGATTTTCAAAACATTAATTTGTTATACAAAAATAAAGTTTATTTTGTTATAGAAAGTCAAAATTCATATCTAAATATGGATGGATGATGTTAGTTTATTATTTGCTCAATTTAATTTTTTTCCTTTTATGAAATTTAATTTCTAAATTTTAACTTGTCATACCCATAAATTGCTAGAAATAATTCTTATGTTAGGCTAAATAATTATTATCTAAAATTTATATTTTTACTCGTAATTGTTATAATTCTTACGTTAGGCTAAATAAATTAAAATTTTCTTAATTATTTTCTAAAATTTGTATTTATGCTCATAATTATTAGACTGATTCTCTAATCAAAATTAACAAAATAAAAAATTTCCTTAATTAATTTCTATTCTTCTTAAACAACTATATATATATTATAGATGCATATTAAGAAGTAAAAAAATCTAAATTGCATAGGATGGAGGCTGAGTTAATACCAGGGTTGCCTGACGACGTTGCTCTTCAATGCCTCATCCACCTCCCTTTCTCTGTTTTACGGATTGCTCGGCGTGTATGCAAGCGATGGAAGCACGAAATCTCTTCCTACTCCTTTTACCGCCTCCGTAAAGCCGCCAACGTTGCGCGTCCCTTCGCCGCATTCGTGATATCGAGTCCTAGATATCGTGGCTGTAAGCGCGTAGCCTTGTACGACGCGACCCCAGGCGTGTCGACAATGTCGTCGGGCAGGAGGTGGACTAGGCTGCCGGTGATCCAGGATTGGTCTCGCAGATGCCAAGTGGTGGCCGTGGGGCACGAGCTGGTGGTGATAGGCCGGGGCGCGCCTAGCGCGAATGCGACCCACGTGTATAGTTTGTTGACCGGCGTTTGGCGGCGGGGGGCGCCGATGCCGGGCCCGCGCAGGGCTTCCTTCGCGTGCGCCGCGGCGGCGGATTCCCCCGTGGTGTTCGTGGTCGGCGGGCGCGACCAGCAAGGGCGGGCTCTGCGATCGGCCCTGGCCTACAACGTCGAGACCGACGCATGGGCGCCGCTGCCGGACATGGCGCGTCCGCGGCCGAAGTGCAGAGGGATCTTCGTCGGCGGCTTATTCCGCGTTTTCAGCGGCCATCGATGGTTCGAGGCGTTCGACGCCACGGCTGGCGAATGGACGACGGGGCGTACGGCGATGCGGACGGCGGTGGCTGCGGAGGAGGAGAGGGTGTACACGTGCGATTCTAAAGGGATAATGTATGTCCACTCGGGCAGAGACGGGACGGAGAAGCTGCCGTCGTTCTTTTCCAGGAGTCTGTTTGCAAAGACGGAGCATGTGGCGGCGTGGGGCGACCGGGTGATGGTTATAGCAAGGAATTGGGGAGATTTAACGGCGTACATTTTCGAGGAGAGGTTGGAGAGGCCGGTGGTGTTGCCGATGGTGCACATTTTGATGGAGAGGTGGGTGCCGTCTCTGTCTATGAGGACTCTGTCTATGGGGACGGTCTCCGGCGATGTCGAGTCTTTGTGCTGTGCCTATTTTTAATTTTAATTTGTTCATTCATTATTACGTTATCAAATATCATAACCCCTCAGAATAATTTTAATACATTTAAAAAACATGTTAAATTTAAAAGTGTTTATTCTTCGGATCGAAGACAAAATCTACCTCTGAATCCGATTTAATTAAAGAAATTCAAAACATTGTAAAAAAAACAGAAGCTAGTTGATGACGCATAACAATTCAGAAAGTTCAAAAATTAATTTGATTACAATCCAAATTAATTTTATATCAATTATTATCATATTTAACATTAATTCTATATATCTATTATTACCATATTTACCATTAAGTACTATGTATATATAATATATTACCATAAATATCATTATATTATTTTATATATTATCATATTATTTTGAAAATATATATAAATAGACTTGTTAATTTATGACAATGGATCAGTAAACTTTATAATTATTTTCTCTTTATTTTTTTTGTTTGTCTATTCAATTCTATCATCATATCGAGATATCCTTCTCTTCTTTCTCGTTCTTCTCTTTCTCTGCCCATCTCTTCCTCTTTTCCTAGCCGTAGTGCTTCAGGAGATCCGTCGTCGCCGCCCACTAAGAAAAGTTGTTGAAGGACATCTTTCGAGTGTGGCTTGCTCAACGTGAAAGCAATTCACGATTGAATTGCATGATGGTCAGTTGTTGAAGAACATCTCCCCTTCTTCTTGAGATCTTCAGTGCCTTCGGCCTCATGCGCCTACCTTCTTTCTCTGTCTCTTTTTCACACACTCTTCTTATAATTCTTCTTCTTTTTTCCTTTTCCACCTACCTATAATTCTTCTTTCTTTTCTTTTGTCAAAGTGTCTTATCCCAAATAGCTAGTAAGCATGGATATATATGTTATCTAAGATTTCGGGTTCTGAGTTTTCTTAACGACTAATATTTGTTGACCGAGATATTATTTCAATAATTATGATTTTATCAACCAATGGTACCATGCCTCCAAAAATCCCGGAAGGGTCTCCTTTCTGATAAAAGAGACCGTTTCGGCTGTAGGGCTAGTCACTATAAAATGTTTACCCATCCCAATTTTTCCGCGGTTCGATCCCCAGCTACGGCGTATTTGCAAGAATTTTTCCTCTAAATGGGGCGTGAATCCTGGGACGCTGAGCTTCTAGATCGTTCACCGCGAGCGCTTCCCGATTTATTCTGGAGGCCGATAGGAAATTTCTACCGAGTCAAACGCCCGAGGTTTGAAAAAGCTCGTTCTTTTTTTCTTCCTTTTCCACCTACCACACTTCTTCTCTTTGCCTTAAAAATTTTTTTTTTTTAAAAAAACTGCAGTAGCAAGACCAGCCGCTGCCCAACTCCAACGTAAACAACAAAGTTGCTGGGTGGTTGCAGTTATCTGCTTACAGAGATATATCTTCTTCAAAATCTGCAGAGAAATCTCCATCATCACAAATATTTCTTTTTCTATTCGTATGATTCCTTCTTTATCCGTTAAACTTTATCATGATAATTATTTACTTTGAAAATTATAATTTCTTCCTTTACTTTGTGTACATGACATACTAGGTCATATTGATGGTACTACATCCCACCTTAAAAAGATGATCATCTTATGTTATGTGGTTTAAGAAGCATCAATTAGTCCTGGTTTGATTATTCTCATCAATTACTGAGTCTATACTTCCTATGCTTGTAGGGCTCAACACCTCTCATCAAGTTTGAGAAACTCTTAATCACTCTTTTGCATCTCACACTCAAGCATGAGTTCTCCAACTTCATCTACAACTACAGACTATGCAACGAGGAGATATTTCTATCAATGACTATATGCGATCGGTCAAGGACCATCACCAACAACTTAGCTACAATTGGATATCCAGTCTCCGATCCAAAACTATTGATGGCATGTTCTTGCGGGTTTAGGCTCTCAATATAATAGTTTTATTCCCAGTATCACGACTCGCATGGATCAAGTGCCACTTGAAAAACTTCATGGTATGTTATCCTCTAATGAAAGGCTTTTGCTCTCAGAGGTTATTTGATTCTTTATCATTGTCGGCACACGTGACTAGAAAAACTCCACAATCTGATCATCACTATCAATCTCATCCGCAACTTGATTATCAAAATCATAACGGAGGAAGTAGAGGCCGAGGTCAAGGACGGTGCCTAATTTGTTTCAACTATGGTCATTATGCTCAGAAGTATTATAAAAGATTCAATTCCAATTTCCCAAGAGGTCCTGAATCATTAAGTCAATCCCAATCCTCCTCCTGGCAATCTACACCTCAATCATCTCAATCAGGAGCATTCTCTCTCTCTCTCCAAATAACAGGATGGTATCTAGATTCTGAAGTGACTCATCATGTTCCACTAAAATATGATATGGTGCAGAAAGGCAATGACTTAGTTCCCAGTGACGGAACGTATTCTACTCCAAAGAAATATTAATGTCGTTTTTTATAAATAGGGGTTCCTCTTTTTTTTTTTATTTCTTATTCTTCTCTTTTCTTTCTCACCCAATAACAATCACATTTTTCTCCCAATAACATTCTTCTCTTTTCTTTTCCACCATATATAGTTTTTTTATGTTAATTGTCCTGCTGTTCGTTCTCTTTTTCTTATGAGTCTTCTTTTGCAAAAAACTCGTCAACTCCTCTCATTCCTCAAGTTCTCTATCCTTTTTATTCTCCTTTTTCCTTCCGATTTCGCCAAGAATCTTCTACTAGCAAATTTCTCCCTCTTACTACCTTCTTTTCTTCTCCTTCCTATCTTCTTCTTTCTTCTTTCAAGAAATCGAACAGGAGTGTGGTTCGATCCCTCCTTTTTATTCTTTCTCTTCTTCTTTTTCTCGTAGCAAAAGTATTATCATTTCCCTTCTTCTTAATTTCAAGGACATCAAATTATCGTCCCTCTCTTTTTCTTCCTCTCTTATTCTTTTCCTTCTCTTCAACAATAGTTGTTTTGCAATAGTCTTTCCTCCATGAGTGTTGTCTCTTTTTTAGAAGCCAAATAGCAAGTTTTTTCCGAGTTGTTGGCTCAGCATATAATAGCTATTTTTTTGTCTGCTTCAGCATATTCATCCACCACATTACAACCTTCTTTTTCTACTACTCTTATTTCGGCAGCATATCAGATACTGACCTTCAAACAACAACTCCTAATCTCCTTCTAGTTGTTGTCTTCTTCATCAAAGGCAAAGTTCAACAGATCTGTTGTATCGTATTGGTAGTGTTTGCTTGGTTATTGACAACCAAAAGCAATGTTAAAAAATATTCCGTTGAGTTTGTCGGGAGGTAATGGCGCCAAAGATAGCAGTTTAGGAGATTCAGAAATTAGTTTCAATTACTGATGATTTACCATGTATGGATTACAATCCAAACCATATTTACCATTAGTTTTATATCTATTATTACCATATTTAATATTAGTTCTATATCTATTATTATCATATTTACTATTAGCTATATATCTATTATGATAATATATTACCATAAATATCATTATATTCTTTCATATATTATTTGACAATATGTATAAATAGGCTTGTTAGCCTATGACAATTGATAAATAAAGTTTGCAATTATTTTCTCTTTACTATTCACTTTGCTTGTCTTTTCAATTCTATCACTAGTTCCTGACTCCAATTTTATGAGGGAACAAGAAACATAATTGCATACCTACCTCATTTTGACTACTAATCTTATTTAATAATCTCTTGTTCTCGGTTGATCGATAACATGATGTGGAAATTTCTAGCGTCCGCCTCACCAAATTCATAAAGTCCCAACCAAGTCAAGTCTAGTTGATTCTTGATTGGTTAAGCTAAACCGATGCTCTTCCCAGCCGAGCCAATTCGATTCATGCTCTTCCCCAACCGACCTCTCCTTGGCAACGTCGGTCCAACACTCCAATTGGCCTCTCAGCCAGTTGATCCAACGCCCTGCTTATTTCCAATCAGCCCCTTCGATCCGACATTCTTCCGTTTAATATTTTAAGTCTTGTAACTCAGCTATCTTATTTGGCCAACATCACGTAGGACAACACGTCGTACCATAGCATGTGGAAAAACATGGTTGACATATCGTGATCTCTCAAGATCTTCTAAAGTGCAAGACATGAGTAATGTGATCCTCCGATAGGGTGACACAATAGTTGTTGGACATAAGTGAATGGAAAATAGGTGGATAGGAAAGAGACTCCATTGTGAATGGAACTTTAGTTCCACATTAGGAATTTCAAGGCATATTGGTTGGTTGATATTGATTCACAAGCATGTTAGTTGTGAACAAATGCATGGAGAGAGACTCTCTCTCACGTATTGGTGCTCAAGGGAGTGCAAATCCAGGGCCCAAATTTGTATTAAATCAAGTTGACTCATGGACGAACACGACTTGCGCTTGCCGAATGCTGGACCAGTTGGGACAAACTTTGCCTAAGCAGATGAATCAACGTTTTTCCACTTGAATAATTTTTTCTTGTTGCTCAAATGTAACAGATGCATTAATCGATAATTTGTAACCTCCAGATGTTTTGATCGAGACAGGTTAATAGGTAGTAAATGACCATTAATTCGGTCATTTAATACTGCATTGGTCTAAGTTCCTATATAAAAGGGTTGTGACCAAGAGAGGAAGAAGAGGCTGCGAGCTAATAGCAAAAATTTTCTTCCACTTTCGTTCTTCCAAATCTTCCTCCACCGTGCATTCCGCTCGGTGGATTAACCATCGTAGCAATCGGGTACTTTCTCAGTTCGTCACGAGCAACCAGTGCTTGGTTGTGTGTGGTTTCGCTGTTGTATCCCTGGAAATGGACGTCCATTATAACCTCAAAGCACAGCCGGAGGGGGATGAATCCGTTTTATGGAAACTGTATTATGCAGGCTTTAGCAACTCTCTCATCCACTTGGAGTCATGATTCTTCACTCAGACTTGGGAGCCTCAACTCGGGAGCCTATACTTAGACTCTGTACTGAAGAGCTTCAAATTCGAAGTCTATACTTAGACTATATGCTCAAGANAGGTGAAAAGTCCTAACTTGGAGGGTTAGGTGCAAATTCCCATCCTGGAGAATTAGGTGAAAAATTCCTGGCTTGGAGGGTAGGTACCTAGCTTGGAGGGCTAGGTTGGATGATGTTCTAACTCGGAAGAGTTGGGTGAAAAGTCCTAGCTTGGAGGGCTAGGTGAAAAGTCCTAGCTTGGAGAGCTAGGTGAAAAGTCTAACTTGGAGGGTTAGGTGCAAATTCCCAACTTGGAGAGTTAGATTGAAAAATCCTTAGCTTGGAGGGCTAAGGTGGATGAATCCCTAGCTTGGAGGGCTGGGTAGAGTCACTGGATCGGTCTGGTGACCGATCAGGGACTGTTGGCACGCTGCTCCTTAGTGGATCGGTCTGGTGACCGATCCAGCTATGTCTGATCGGACTGGTGACCGATCAGGGAGCGCACAGTGAGATTGGGAATCTACTGTGTGGCTCCTGATCGATCCGGAGACCGATCAGGGAGCAGGCTGCTTCCTTGCTGTCTTGCTTCTGATCGGTCTGGTGACCGATCAGGGAGCAAACAGTGAGTGAGTTCCCTTGCTGATCAGAGCCTTGGATCGGTCCGGTGACCGATCAGGAACCTTGGGTTTGATTAAAAAGTTACTGTTTATCTGCTTTGATCGGTCTGAGTGACCGATCAGGATCCAATCTGATCGGTCCGGTGACCGATCAGGATTCACCCTGATCGGTCCGGTGACCGATCAGGCGTGTATTGCTGCGAGAGCTGGGAATCCCAGCAAAGCAGTGGATCGATCTGGTGATCGTTCCACACACCCTGGATCGGTCCGGTGACCGATCACTTTAATTCAAACTTCACTGTCAGACGTCGTCAGAGCGTCTGATTGTATCCGATTTGCTGATGTATGTGATATGCTTTGTGATCTTCTGCTCTAATGCTCTGATTGAGTTTCAGGTGACAGGGGAGGATTCAAACACTCAAGGAGAAGTCAGAGAGTGCTTTCCTTGGAGCAGGTTTGTCCCTTTTCCCATCTCAGGTTGCAACGGCGAGCTGCGGACTGGAGCTAAGACTGGAGCTCGACTGAGGAGCTCAGTGAGTCCAGAGATAGCTCAGTAGAGGCTGGCGTTGGCATAGGAGTAGCTGGGAGCTACAGAGATGGTGTCACCCGTCGCTTGGCGGAGAAACAAAAAGAAACGCGAGAGTTGGTTTCAGGATAAGAGATTCAGTTTTGGAAAACCTGTGTGTTCTTGCGTTCTGCTGCGAGAAGCTTGCTGTTCTTGAGTTCTTCATCCATTCTAAGCAAGCTATTGAGAAGCATTCATCATACTTGAGCGCTTGAAGGAGAAAACAAGGAGCTGGGAGTCCGACAGTGGGAAGACACGAAGCAGACAGGGGTCTGTGTGAGATCGCCACTGGGTGGAGCTCGAGAGCTTGCTGTGTTTAATCCTTGCTAAGTGTTTGAGTAAGATCTTTCTTATTGTTGTTTCAATGTGCTCATTATATATCATTGTTTGAAACACACTGTGGAGAGGTTTCTCCACCGAGAAGGAGGTTGCTTCATATCCGGTGTTAACCGGGGCTTGATCTGCCGACGATCAAGGGATCGCCCACCTCAAGGGCACGCCAAGGAGTAGGGGCAAGTTATCCCCGAACCTTGTAAACCTTCCTTGTTAGCGATCTTGCTAGTTGTGTGTGCTTTGCAATCATTTGTTTTCTGCATACTCTGTTTTTTCATTCTTTCCGCTGTGCTACTGATATTTGAGTTGCAGAAATCGTGATTAGTTTTCAAGGGGCAAGCGATTGTCTATATTCACCCCCCCTCTATAGCCATCTCGTTCCCAACAAGAAGTTCCTCGAACAAATACATCCTCTTGTTCATATTGTAATTTAGGCAAAACTGCTCAAAACTCTTGGGTGGCGTCTAGAGAATGGTATTGACCTGGGTTTACCCATCGATTTCAGCTCCAAGGACTTCCATCTCATTCAAATGAGACATCATCTTGAGAACATAATCCCTCACGGGTGTTCCCTTAGCCATGGTGGTCGTCATTAAGTTCCTCATAGCCTCTTGCCTAGCAGCCCGATTCTGTTGTCCAAAGAGTTCTGACATTGAGCTCATGTCATATTTCGAAAGTGAAGCCTGATGCTGATGTTGTAGACATTGAAATAGAAGAAAATGTAACACCTTGGGCATGGCGCGATTGGTAATGGCTCACTGGGTGATCCTCACTTCCCGGGTTCGATTCCTCCCTGGGTAGAGGGGCAATATGCGATGGAGAAATCGCCCACGGCTGTTGCGTGGTCGGGCCATCAGGTACCTATATCATCAGTGGTGAAGTTGCCACGTGTCTCCGTCCCGCGATTTACCCTCTTTGACCGGTGGGGACTTTCGTTGAAGGCTGTGGGGTAGGGCCGGTCAGCCAAGTGAATTAGTTAGGCGCAAGCCTGGATACCCCTTGTAAATCAAAAAATAAAAACAAAAATGTAACACTACGTCATCTCATCTGCCTTAACCCGCTTCCTATAACTCTCTTTCTCCTTTTCACTAGAATCATCACTAAGCTTAGCGGGACATATCTCAAAAAGTATAAATTTGTACTCCTTAGTAGTCAAGACAATATCCAAGTTCCTTTTCCAATCAATATAGTTAGGACCAGTAAGTTTATTTTCTTTTAAAATCACAGCAAGGGGATTGAAAGCCATTTTAAAAAATCCTGAGAATCACAATGGTCAACACATTAGAATTTAAAATAATTGATTCCTCAAACAATAAAATTTTAAATTCACCAATACCTCAAAACACCGTGAATTTAGCATGCCACGATAGTGTGGACGTATACTAATTCAAACATTTGTAAGAGGAGATTTTACCCATTAATTTTATTATCTTGTCAACCTTACATTTTGACAAATAAAATTAATAGTTAGTTTATCTTCAGCCATACAAATAATAGCAGTGAATCCGATGGGGAGGATACTATTAATTACATCTAAGTGTACACCATTACTTTGATTACTAAGTCCATTATCTAGGATTATGTCCCTTCCGATGGGGAAGATCACACGCTCCTAAATAATTTCCTAAAATCATCCAATGGAAGTTTGAACTAGTGGTCCGCAAAACAAACTCATCCGATGTGGAGGAAGACACTCAGAGTCAATGCGCAAGTTTGTTTGCACCACTTTTCAAACTAGTAATGGAGACCACAGGACTCAAAGATTCCCTCTCCCACTTAGTATTTTAAAATGAGGAATTTTTAAAGCATGCATAACAAACATATCAAAACGGCAAGCAATAAATATGAAAATTCTAAATTTCCAACTATTATGGCTTTGTAGATTTTGCCGATCTCCAATACGCCTCCAGTCGTGTTGCCACCTCGTCTCCTCCTCCTCCTTTAGCCGTGCAAGTAGGAACCGAGCCAAGAAAAAAAATTTAATTTTAATTTACATCCATCGATCCTATACTCCACGAAGGAGTGTACAAATAATCTAGATCGAAATAAATTAAAACAAGCGGCTAATATTTGCCGTATTTAATTACAATTAAATACTAATGGCCTCGTCAACCCCAAGGATTCAAATAAATATATACAATCACACACGACATCATACACAATCACACATAGCCATAATAGTTGAATCTTATGCCTACAATCACAAAGTTAGTCTATTGCACATCCTACTATTATCTGGCATAAATCATATATGAAATGCATGAAAGTAACCAAATCCAAAACACACAAAATCGGAAACCATAGCTCTGATACCAATTGTTAGGACCGAAAGGAATTTAGATATCACCATAATGGTATGATATTATCCACTTTGGGCCTAAGCCCTCATGGTTTTGCTTTTGGGCTCTCCCAAAAGGCCTCATACCAATGGAGATATCTTTTTTTCTTATAAGCCTATGATTTTTTCCATGTGTTTTTGATGTGGGATTATGTTTGAAACCTTGCAACCCCAATAATCCCCCCTCAAACAAAGGACCACAAGCCCCTCCTCAAGCGGAAACTCTTTCCGTTTGATGTCTGATTCTCAACCCACTAGGATTTTTTGCCCTTCGGTCCACTCGACCTACTAGGACTTCACCACCTAGTCGCAACTAGGACTTCTCTGCCTGATGTCTGGTCCTCTTGATCAAGACAAGGGAGCTCACATTGTTAGGATGTATACTAAAAGCCTTGCCTTTTGTATAAGACATCTACATTTTGAAAGAGAATAACAAAATCACAGGTTGCATGTTTATATTAGTATGTGCAAAATGTCTAATACTTTACGCTATAGATAACATGGTGTGTGGTGACACACAGAAGATCATGTTATCAGTGTCTTGTAGAGTATAAGTAGAGGCTCACAACCGAGATGGATTTGGACAAACCATTGGGATGGTTGTAGTGTAATTTGGTGTTGGTTTATCTTGACCATAGAATTATACTAGTACACTTTGTGTGTATTGAGCAGGACCAACATAGAGGTGATCCAATTTGTACGGACTTTATAATTGGACTAGACCTCAGTATATTGTGGAGTATATGCTCTGAATCCCGATATAATAACGGGCAGATATACTTAATAGTTGTTTCTTTGATTTACCAATGGGCGAAATTTATTCTATTAAATTGATAGGCCCGGTAAGTTGGGAAATAATATTATTTACATGGTGTACTGTTGATTATAGATGGAATCCATGTCCTGGTGAGTCGGGATGATGATGCCCCCTTGATGAGCTCATAAGGTTCATCATATTAAATCTTGCAAGTGGACTCGGTCCAACATGATGATAAGGATGAGTGATACTAGTTAAGGAGTTAGATGTTGATTAATTAAAATTGTCAGTAATTTAAATTAATCAACGGGCATTCGATATCTTAAACACGGGGAGAAATTGTACTCATAATAGGTGGAGCCCATATGTAAATATGGGGGTTGGTGAGGTAGTTCAATGAAGGGTCTTTAGTGGAATAATTCTTCATTAATGGATCGGGTTTGGATCCATTAGCAGACCAAGACCCAACTCCTCCTTATGATCCCTATTGTAGCCCTATAAATACCCCATAAGAGTCATGAAACAAGGCTAATCAATTCCAACACAAAGAAAACCCTAGACCTCCCTCTCTCTATTCTTTCCTCTCTTCTCTCACCTAGGTTTGAGCTTGCGCCGGTGCTAAAGAAGGAAGAAGAGAAGCTTTTCTCTCCTTTTTCTTTTGGGCGTGGAGCTTCATCCTAGGGAGCACTATCAGGTGGTGTTTAGCAGGAGCAAGGAGGGCCGGAGGATCGCCTACGGTGACCACAAACTTGTGGTTTGCGGCGCCGCCGATAAGTGGAGAAGAAGGCGCAAGAAGAGGATTGATCATCCTCTTTTTCTTCTCCTTTTCCACTCCATCTTCTTCCTTTCTTTCTTCCTCCTTGGCGTGCGTATGCTGGGTTCAAGGAGGAGTTGCCGATGGTCAGAAAAAGGAGTTGCTCTTGATTTCTTTGGCCGGTGGCAAGGAGAAGGGAGAAAGGAGAGCTTGCGGTGGGTAGGGTGGCTGTGGGGAAGAGATAACCATCTCTTCTCCTTCTTCATCTTCTTCCTCAGCTTCCTCCCAGTGCTTCCTTGTGGTCGGCGGGCTGTGGAGGCCCCTTGTGGCCGGTGGTGCAAGGATAAGAGGAAGGAGGCTGCCGGCGGAAACCCTAGATTCTAGGGTTTGTTGGTGGGTGGAAGAAGTTGGTGTTGGGTGGCCCTTGGTGACTCCGGTTCTTGGTAGATCGTCGCCCACACGACGTCCAAGAGGGGAGGGTCATACAATAGAAGATCGCGAGGTAACGAGAGGTATACCTTCTCTTACGGCTCTTTGTTCTTCCATTATTTCATGTGATTTCAATTAGTTATCTTGCTCTTAATTATTTGTTAATTAATTGTCATGGACCCCGATCATAAACTCAAAACCCGACGATCCGCTCGTCGTCTTTTCCGCGACCAATTGGTTAGGCAAGTTACAAGGCTTAACTATCAAGTTTGGCCAAGTTGTAACTCTAACCAATTACTATGATGACGAGACGGTCGTTTGGGAGATAGGTCTCTATTCAGATTAAATTTTTAATCCGTGGACATGGAGAGGTCTCTCATGGATGACCCGGTGTTCTCTTAGGAAACCCGCCAAGCTATCCAACAAATTGGTATCAGAGCTGAGATTTCTAATTTTGTGTGTTTAGGATTCGGTTACTTTTTGCACATTATCATGTATTTTACTTTTTGCACACATCCTTTATCAAGGCATAACCCACATGGTTAGATCTGGATCTTTCCCATGTATTTTCGATGTGAGACTATGTTTACAACCTCGCAACCCCAACAACATGTGGATCATAATCCAAACCGGATTCGATCTCCCAACAAACGAGCAAGGGACGATGCTGAGCTATGACAAATGGGACACATTTGCCAAGAGAAGAATTGAAGTTGATGCAAAAACGACACGGACTTTCCAATGTGAACTTACAAAGGAGGAGTTGAACCGTGTTGGTCCTTTCAGCAGCACCAAAGAATTATGGAACAAGTTGATAGAACTCCATGAAGGAACATCCGACACCAAGGTATGCCGTCGAGATTTATTATTAAATAAATTGTATAATTTAAAAATGCAGAACGGAGAAATTGCTTCCCAACTGCACGCCTGGATACAAGAAATCATGAATGAGCTCCACATCGTTAGGCACACAATTGAAAATAGGGATCTGATCAGGTATACCTTGAACTCATTCCCTAGAAACTCACTGTGGGCATCGATGGTCAATGCTTACAAAGTTTCTAAGGATTTATCTAAAATAAAATTAGATGAACTATTTTCAGAATTTGAATTACATGAGCAGATTAATGGTGCACTTGCAGAGAAAGGTGAAGTTTTAATTGTAGGAAAAATCAAGAAGAAGGCACCAGAACCAGAACTGGATTCTAACTCAGAATCTGAAGAAGAAGAACTGGCAGAGCTTATGAATGTCGTTCGAATGTTGTTCAAAACTTGGAAAGCCCAAAAGAAGAAGAAGATGGGACAACCAAAGGACGATCCGGCTGGACTAAAGAACAAGGTGGATCTCACCTATTTAGGTCTTATTATTCATTAGTAAACCGCCATAGCACCCGAGTCCAAGCATGGGTCCCCAAATTAAGCTTGACTAATCAAGTTAGACCAAATCAATATTGGGTCTCTAAGGTTCATATCCATTATTTAAATTGACCATATCGAGGATATGATCCAGGGGGAGCAAATAAAAAGACTATTCATATGGTTATGTAGTTTTTATTGAATACCTTGTCTGATGTTTGTTTATTTTTTTATTATTATCTTTGCTTAGGATTAGAAATGGTTAGTTAAGGACCAGATATGGTTAGTTAAGGACCAGATCTGAGTGAAACTTACACAACCTAGTATTAGAGTGGGGTGAGCTGATAGTACGTTAGGAAAACTGTCTGGGGAGTCAAGTAGGAGAAGGCATTTCCTATTTGGTCTTCTTAGTCCGGTGGAACTAGCCAAAGCTACCTCACCACATCCTCGACTAGTTAGACCAAGATTTCTGAATGAGAAATTTAAAAATATTATTTCTTTATGCAGGTTTGTCTAGGAAAGGGTTGTTGATCCAATAAGGCTATGGCCAAAGAAGGCCTTTGTGCCCCGCCAAGACTTGGAAGCTAAATATTGAAATATATTCTTAAATTACTAATTCTTAAATCTGAATCTAACTCAAGTTTCAATCATATCTTAGATTCAACCTAACTTCAAGATAAAATTGAAATCATCTCACAAAACAAATACGGATCCCTTCCTTGTCACTTAGAAATGGGTGAGATGTTTATGACTTAAAATAAATCAAACCCAACTAATTGAAGAAGCTAAACTAATTTGTCACTAAGTTGGTTAGCCCAAACTAAAATGAAATAAGATTTGTCTGTGCTTGCCAAATTTTCTATTTAACTTAATCTTTTAAAAAAAATTTTAACTTAATTTTTTTAAAAAATTCTATTTAACTCTTCTTCTAAAATTTTTGTTTAACTCTTCCAAAAATTTCTTTTTCAAAATTTCTATTTAACTCTTCTTTCAAAAATTTCTTTTTCAAAATTTTTGTTTAACTTAATTTTTTTTAAAAAAATACCAATTCTTAGGACCGAAAAGAATTTAGATATATCCAGAATGGTATAATATTGTCCACTTTGGGCCTATGCTCTTATGGTTTTGCTCTTGAGCTCTTCCAAAAGAATGGATTTAAGTTTTTTTCCTTATAGGTCTATGATCTTTCCCATGTGTTTTCGATGTGAGACTACGTTTGCAACCTTGCAAGTGCCCTAAACCCAACTCAGGCGCCCAAGTTCCCTCTATATATACTTCCTCACGCGCGCCGAACAGAAACGACCAAGGCACCCTAATCCACTTCCTCTCCTCCCCTTTCTCTCGTTTTCTCTCTCAAACCCCTGCCAAAACAAAGCCAACAACCCAAGATCTCCTTCCTTGCTTTCAACATGCTTTAAAGACGATATATTCTAAATTCTACTCTTAATTTCCATTTTTTATTTATTCTTACTATTACTATGTTCTTGTCAAAATTAGTACATGTCGCATAGCCCAGACTGGACCTGCTACCCTGCCCAGTACAAACCCTAGATTCCCCTCTTTGTCTCTTCAGGATCACTTTGAGTAGATTACCTACATACCATTAGATTGTTACTATCTTCATAGGAATTTCTTTGAGACCTACTGCCCTATCGCCATGGACGTTTTCCATCACTACCACTTATACCAGCTTATCTACTGCACTGATTTTATAGATGTGACCCTGTGTGCAGAATTTTACAATAACTTAGTCAAATTAGATGGCACCCATTACTCTATCCATGCCCAGCAGATTGATTTTATCATATCTCCTATACTATTCACCCAACATTTTGAGTTACGTCCATCTGATTCTACTTTCTTATGCTATCCACCTAGAGATAGTTCTTTTGTTGATCCTTACTCCCACATTACCCTAGACACCCTTTTTACTTACTTCTCTGAGGGTGAGAGAGACCCTACCATCTCCATTTTTAGCTCTATTTAGCTACAGCCCCAGCACTACGCTCTTTATCGAGTTCTTCTACGTTGTGTTCTACCTATCACTGTTGGACCGGTGTCGTCGATAGAGGGGGGGGGTGAATATCGACCGTAAAAATCTCGCGAAAACTTCGTAGAAAAACTCATCTTTCGGATCTTCGTTCTAGACTCAGAGTTAGTGCAACGGAAAATAGAAAGAACGAAGAAAACAACGAGACTTGTACACACGGGATTTACTTAGTTCCCAACCCCCCAGGGTCAGTACATTCAAGACCTAAGCACGGGAACGCCCGCCCACTAATGGTCTCCTTTCCGGACTTTTCGGAGGCGGAGAAACCTGTCTTACAGTGTATGATTTACAATCAAAATATTAAATAAATTTCAGTGCGGAAAGTAAATCAAACCAAATGAAAAGAATCGAAAACTCGGGCGATCTGGATCTCCGAAGTGCCACGCACTTCCTCCCGGAGCTTCCTTGGTCGCAGAGCTTTGTCGTTACCGCGTTTCTTCCGTTCGGAGTGCTCAGAATGATTTTGGATGTTGTTACTTGAGCTGAGAGGTTGAAGCCCCTTTTATAGGGTTCATTGGGGTGCCTATGATCAATGAGGCGCCTCAATTGACTTGGTCAAACCTCATCTCCCCGCCGAACTTGCAGCAGCCGATAAGGCTTTGAACTAGGGTGCCTGTGTTGAAGGAGTCGCCTTGATCCATTGAGGTGCCCTAGTTGATGGGGGCGCCTAACAGCCATCTTTCCAGCCTTGTTGTGTGTTTGTTTGTCTGCTTTGTCTTCCAATTTAGGTACTTGCAAGATACATAAATACAAGGCAAACACATATACAATGTTATCCTTAACGAAATGGTTCTGACTTCGGATTTCCGCGAAACCCTAGGTCGAACCGACGCCTAAGTTCCCACCCCTCGGGGACCGCGCCTTCAACCTACTCCTCTCAGGAGATGGTTCCCACCCAGTCCATTCAGGTGGACTTTTGCTTAGCCTTTGAGACTCTTGGATCTCAAGATGTTCGACCCTTAACCCGTCTCTTATCCTTAGTCATCACTCAGCTAAGTTGCTCAATCCCTCAGACCAAGACATCGTGCCCAAACCCTAGGTCCAGGACTTCGGTGCCCAACCCTCGTCCAGGACATTGTGCCCAATTCCTCAAACCAGGTCTTCGGTGCCCAACCCTCGGCCAAGACTTAGTGCACAATTCCTTGAACCAGGTCTTCGTGCCCAACCCTCGGTCAGGTCTTAGGTGCCCAGCCCTCGGTCAAGACTTATTGCCCAATCCATGATCAGGACTTAGTGCCTAGGTTAACTAGGACTTTGGTTCACTTTGGTACTCTTTTCTTGACTCACCCTTCCCTTGTTCAATGTATCATTGACTTAAGCATATTGTCAAACATTGAAACACTTAGAGGAGGACATTATTGATGCATCTTGCACCAACAATCACCACTAGGGATATTGTTGGCGTTGGGATTCCGCACTGTTTCCCCGGATTAAATTCTATGAACAAAATTAATCCGCACAGGGACAGAAAGCTTCTCAAACAACCTACTTCATCAACCTTGCTTTGGTAGATTGAGTGATTGCTTGAACAAACTGGTTGATCAAGTAATCAAGCTCCTGATTGATTAGTAGCAGAATAGAAGATGAAGCCTCGATCGACGGTTCTTGGTTTTGATTCGGAATCCAAGAAAAAATACGAATACAAGTGGAATAGAAAAACATATACCTCTTGATTTTCTATTGTATTCCTATCCTCTTCTTGAACGTAGTGTGGGCGACGATCTTCCAAGAATTGCAACCGCCGTTCACCCTTCTTCTTCCACTTCTCCTTCTTGGTGCGCCATCCCTAGCTCCACAAGGTGGTGCGCTGGCCCTAGGTCAAGGTGCGCCGACCCCTAGCCTCCTTGCGTCGCACACCCAAACCAAATGGAGAGGAAAAATAATAGACGAAAAAGTCTCGGCTTAAGAGGGTATATATAGGCTACAATATGGACCAAAAGAAGGAGTCCGTTATGGCCTCCTAACGGATCTTTAATCTGGTCGTTAATAATAACCCGATTCACAAAAGGGTTATTATTGAACTACCGCACCGACCCCACATTTAAAATATGGACCCTTCTTATTATGTGTACATTATCTCCCCGTGTTTAAGATATCGTATGTCCATTATTTAATTAAATTACTGACAATTTAATTAATTAACATATAACTCCAAGAGTAGTACCACTCAACCTTATTATCATATTGGATCAAGTCCACCTGCAGAGTTTACATGATAATCCTTATGAGCTCCTTAAGGGGACATCATCAGCCTAAATAATTTAGGACACAGTTTCCTTTTATAATCAATGACACACAATATAAATAATATTATTTTCCAATTTACCGGGCTTATTGACTTAACGAATAAATCTCTCCCATTGGTAAATTAAAGAAATAAATACTAAGTATATGTGCCCATTATTATATCGAGATTAAGAGCATGTACATCCATAATAACAGAGGTTTTGTTCAATTATATAGTCAGTATAAATGAATAACCTCAAAATGGTCTTGCTCAATACACACAAAGTGCACTAGTATAATTCTATAGTCAAGATAGACTAATACTAAATTACACTACAATAGTTCCAATGGTTTGTCCAAATTCATCATGGTTGTGAGCTACTACTTATACTTTACAAGGAACTGATAACATGATCTTCTGTGTGACACCACACACCATGTCATCTATAATGTGAAGTAATGGACAATTACATACATATAACAAATATAAAAATGCAAACACTGTGTTGGTGCAAGTTGCATCAGTGATGTCCTCCTCTAAGTGTTTTAATGTTTGACACTATACTTAAGTCAGTGATACAACAAACAAGAGAAGGGGAGTTAAGAGAGGAGTAACAAAATGGACCAAAGTCCTAGTACATCTAGGTAATAAGTCCTGGTTCAAAGAATTGTGCACTAAGTCCTGGCAAAGGGCTGGGCACCGAAGACCTGCTCAGAAGGTGGGCACGAAGTCCTGGTCGAGGACTGGGCAAGAAAACCTGACTGAGGGTTGGGCACCGAAGACCTGGTTCAAGGAATTGGGCACGAAGACCTGGCTGAGGGTTGGGCACCGAAGTCCTGGACTTAGGGTTTGGGCACGAAGTCTTGGTCCGAGGGACTGAGCAACTTAGCTGAGCGATGTCTAAGGACAGAAGTAGAGACGGGTCGGGGTTCGGATGTCTCGAGATCCGAGAGTATCGGAAGCTAAGCAAAAGTCCACCCAAAGGATTGGGTGGCAATCGTCTCCTGAATGGAGTAGGTGAAAGGGGCGTTCTCGGGGGTGGGAACTTGCGTCGGTTCGACCTAGGGTTTCGTGGAAATCCAAAGTCAGAACCAAGTCCTTAAGGCTAATATTGTGTGTATATTTGCTTTGTATTTGTGTATCTTGCAGGTACCAAGAATGGAAGACAAAGCAGGGAAATCACACAAAATGCGGCTGGAAACTAAGAGGTCAGGCGCCTCCATCAATAGTGGCGCCCAACATCATCCAGGCGCCCCCATCAATAGGGGCGCCTGGCTCAATGAACAAAATATCAGTTTTGTGAAGAAGGCAGAATAGGCTTCCATTCAGGTGCCCGGGATAATACAGGCGCCCAAGTCGAAAGCTGTATTTGCTGTTTTGAGTTCGAAACATAGATAAGCTTTCATTCAGGTGCTTGGGAGGTCCGGGGTTCCCTTGTCAAAGATTTTATCAGCTGCGACGAGTTCGGTGCTGGGATAAAGTTTGACCAAGTCTATAGGGGCGCCCCCATCGTCACAGGCGCCCGTATGAAGCCTATAAAAGGGGCTTCGACCCCTTTGCTTCAAACACAACTTTCCAGAGCGATTCTGATCATTCTAACTGACAACAAAATGCTAAAGACGAGGTTCTGCATCCGGGAGGCTCCAGGAGGAAGTGCGTGGCACTTCGTAGGTCCAGTTCGGCCGAGGCTTCGACCTAAATTTTTTGGTTTGCTTTTTGTTATTCCGCACTTAATTTCATATCTTTTTCATTGTAATTATCAACTGTAAGACGGGTATTCTCCGCCTCCGGAAATTCCAAAAAGGAGACCAATAATGGACTCACGCAGAGTACATAGGCCTTGGACGTATTGACCCAGGGGGGTCGGGAACCAAGTAAATAAATCCCGCGTGTCTGCTGTGTTGTTATTTCATTTTCTGTTTTACTTTTCCACAGTTCTACTAACTCTGATTTTAGAACAATCGAAAGTTTACGAATTTCCACGAAGATTTCTCGGTCGATATTCACCCCCCCTCTATCGACGGCACCGGTCCTACAAGTGGTATCAGAGCCAGACCACTCTTCACTGGACTAAACCGCCAATGGAGTAAAGACGCCAGGAGATGAGGGGGAGCCCAGGGGTGAATCAGGTATAATTTAATTTTAAATGTCAAATTTTAAATTCCATATTATATTCTTCACGTGCAGGGAGAGAGGGCACTATAAAAATCAGTGCCCTACTCGTAAGAATCGTTCCTCACCAGCAGCAAAGGACACACCAGCGCCAGAAGTCCGGAGGAACAAGGACCACATCGGATGCTTCAAATGCAAGAAATACAGACACCACAAAAATAAATGTCCGGCAAAGGTACGTAAAATTTATGTTCCGAAAATTTTTAAATCTCCTGCATTTTCTTATGTAAATTATTTAGATAATTTTATTGAAAAATTAAATTGTGTAAATAGGTAAATTAATGTCTTGCATGATCAACTAGATAATGTAGACAGTAATAAACTATCAAAAATTAACTCTTTAATTATCAATACCAATAAATTAATCTGTAAAATTAATTCTGAAATTAATCTTAATTTTAATTCTAAAAATAGATCTGATAAAATTACTGAAATTAATACTGAAAATTCTGACAATTTTAATTCGGATAATTATGAATTCAAATTTTAAAATCCTTTGTATAAAACTGAATTCAAATTTGAAAATCCTAAGGATAACACTGAATTCAAATTTGAAAATCTTAAGGATAATACTGAATTCAAATTTGAAATTCATAAAGATATTTTTGGAGATAATCCTTAAATTAATGAAAATATTTCTAAGGATAGTGGAGATAATGTCTCTTTAGATTATAATTTGACTATTCCCTTGGATAATCCTAAAATATTAACTAGTGACCCATATTACTCCTCCTACTTTGAGGATGTTGAAAGATCTAATTTTGAGGAGGAGATGGAATTTTCTATGGTCAAGGCCATAATTAATAAAGTTCACAAAGACTCAAATAAATTAGAATTATTAGAAAAACTTAAAAAGATAAATAGAGAAGAAATAGTAAGGGAATTAGATATTTTCGAAATAATGAAGATGATGAAATTAGACCCACAACTTTTGACCAACCCAGAAATCTTGAAAATTAAATCAAGATAAACCTTAAAAACTTTGATTAAATTTTAATTTTTAAGACTTAACTTAATCCTTTAGTTTTAAGATCAATTAATTATGAACTTTAATGTTAATTAATTTGAAATTAATCCTCACTTTAATTTAATCAACATAAACAAATTCAAATTAATTCAATTAAATCTTAATCAAATCAAATTCAAATTAACCCAAATTAATTCAATTAAATCTTAATCAAATCAAATTCAAATTAATTCAATTAAATCTTAATCAAATCAAATTCAAATTAACTCAAATTAATTCAATTAAATCTTAATCAAATCAAATTCAAATTAATTCAAATTTATTCAATTAAATCTTAATCAAATCAAATTCAAATGAATTCAAATTAATTCATTTAAATCTTAATTAAATCAAATTCAAATTAATTCAATTAAATCTTATTCAAATCAAATTCAAATTAATTCAATTAAATCTTAATTAAAACAAATTCAAATTAACTTAAATTAATTAAATCTTTATTAAATCAAATTCAAATTAATTTGAATTAATTCAATTAACCTTAATTAATTCAATTAAATCATAATTAATTCAAATTCAAAATAATTCAAATTAATTCAATTAAACCTTAATTAATTCTTAATTAATCAACCCTTAGTTAATTCATGTCATTCATGTTTAATTTTATGCATAAATTAGAACGGTTATAGGAAAAAGAATAATTGAAACTTGATCAACCTAGTATTAGGTGGACGTGAGATGATAGTACGTTAGGGAAGCCTTCTGGTGGAACTAGCCGAAGCTACCGATCTAAAACCTAAGCTAGTTAGACCAAAACCTCTCAAGAAGTAACTTGAAGATTAATTTTCTATAAAAGGCTTTGTCAAGGAAAGAGTTGATAATCCAATAAGGCTATGGCCAAAGAAGACCTTGTCCCTCGCCAAGACCTGGAAGTCAATTACTGAAAATCAAATTCACTTTACTATTGTTAGATTTGAATCTAACACAAGCTTCAATTAAGACTTAGATTTAATAATAAATTAAGAAAAATGATTCAAGCATCTCACAATACACCCATAAGGCAACCATGCTTGCTGTATTGAGACATCTAAAATGGGTGAGATGTTAAGGACTAATAAATTGAAAAATTATTTTCAAAATTATTTTTCAAAATTGTTAGAATATTTTTCTAAAAATATACTTTCAAAATAGTGCTTTAACATAATAATGTTTTTATGGAATTCATGCTTGTCTGATTGATTATATATTATATGTTTTCAAAAATTATATCCTTTTAAAAAATTGTTTGACTCGCACAATTAGACACAAGCCTTCTAGGACAACACTAAAGTTCCTTAAGGCACTTAGATAGAGTCAAACGGTGTTCGGTACAGGGGGAGTGGTTTATTCCTTTAATTTTCTTTCAAAAATGTCTTTTGAAAAATCACTATCTTTTAAAATTGTTTTCGAAAACTGTGCTTTCAATACTATGTCTTATGTTTTTCGTAAACTATATCTAACAAATTACCTTTATTTCAAAATATGCTTCGAAATTTCAAAACTGTGCTTTAAAATTGTGTCGAGGTCTCATTTGATTCTGATAAACCCTAAAGACACAGAGGAAGGTCCACTTAATGATCTATAAGGACTCTGAGGATGTGTCAGATTTAGGGGGAGTCTGAGTCAAAAGAAGAAATTCTGAAAAGTTTTTTGGTAATTATCAGATAATTTCTTTGATCTGCACTAAACCCTAAAGACTTAGAGGAAGAGTACTTGTGGTCAACAAGCTTCCTAGGACTGGGTCAAGTTTAGGGGGAGGTCAAATTAAACAAATTATTTAATAACATGTTTTCATGAACTATATCTTCAAAATCTTGCTGAAAATATAAGTCTTTCAAAATACTATTATTCTATTTTTCAGAATTTTTGTGGCTTATGAAATTGTTTTTGAAATAATATTTACTTGGGTTGGAGAATTTCCAGGACACTTAGGAAAATGTCCTTGTAGTTAACAAGGATTCATAGGATTATGTCAGACTGGAAGTTAAACCAAGTCAACAATATTGTGTCTTCAAAAGTTCATACATTTTTCAAAATGTACTAGCATACATTTTCAAAGCACTATCATTTTTTTATCAAAATTCTGTTTAAAAATAATATTTACTTGAGTTTGAAGAATTTCCAAGACACTTAGGAAAATGTCCTTGTAGTTAACAAGGTTTCTTAGGATTGTGTCAGACTGGAAAATGATGGATCGTCTTGTCGTACGCTAGAGGGGGGGGGGTGAATAGCGTTTCGCCGAATCCAATGCTAACACGGTGATTTTAGTTGGTATCCACCCCGGTCGGGTGATTAATCCAATAATCCATCGGTGAATCAAACCCCGGATAACCTCCGGCTAGAACTCGTCGCTCCTTGTGGGTGGAGAAACCTCGCCACAACACCAAGGACACTTCCTGAGTATACAAGACTACTAACTTGCCCTATCCAAGCAAGTTTCATCAAGAAACTCAGCCACCACGAAGTCCTCTTTAAATAGGACTCGGGGTTGATTTCTCGCTACCAGTCGACTGGTGCCAGCCAAATTCGACCGTTGACACTCCCAAAGTTTGAATTTTCCAGCTCACCAGCCACCTACCAGTCGACTGCTCCCAGAGCAGTCGACTGGTCCCCAGCTGAATCCCTTCCCGAGTACATTCACACAGCACTCGATCCTCACGACTCGACTGACTCCTCATCCGCAGCCTCGACTATTGCCTTCGCGCCCTCTTCATCTTCGGCTCCCGTCCCACGGATGCACGCAAGCCTCCAGCTTGCCTCCATGCTATCCTTCACGCATGCCTCAAAGTCCGCGCCCATCAGCTCATCGTCCCTGCTCACCAAGGTCCCTCGGATGCGCACGCAAGCCTCCAGCTTGCCTCCATGCCATCCTTCACCGTACCGAGACCGTCCAGTCAAGTCCATATGTGTAACCTGTACAACCTGCACACTCAACATACACATATAAGAATACAAGGGAAAACATAACTTAAACCCTTTGCCCAAACATCAAAACCCATGGTCACACCGGACCATCTTAGGGCCGATTGCTCCAACAGAAAAGAAACCTAGTCAAGTAAAATATTATGTTTTCAAAACGCATAATATCTTTTCAAAAAGGTACTTATATTTTTCAAATGCTAATATTTTTCAAAACAGTACTTATACTTTCCAAAATTATAAATTTTTTCCAAAAATTGCATAATATCTTTCAAAGTTTCTTATATTTCTCAAAAAGTACTTGCATTTTTCAAAGATCATAATATTTCTCAAAAAGTACTTGCATCTTTCAAAAACTCAATTTATCTCAAAAGTACTTGAAAAATCTTTTCTAAAATTTTTCTAAGGAAAATTTTTCAGATCAAACAGTTTCTTACAAATACAAAATATTTTTTAGAATTGCACAATACTTTTCAAAATGGATTTATTCTAGAAATTTAAGTACTTCGTATTACTATGCTTTCAAAAATTTATACTAAGTATTTTTCAAAAGAACAAAATATTTTCATTGTTGGTGCAAGAGTTTTTTGTTTTTGTTTTTGATGTATAACAAAGGGGGAGAGATGCGCCTTAAGTTAGAAATAAATTTTTTTTTCTCTTTCCAAAGGATCAAAAATCAGAATGTTTTTCAAAAAGGGGGAGAGTTTCCTATTTTTCCCTAGAGGATCAAAAATAGATTTTCAAAACTTAGATCATTTTTTATTTGATCCCAAGAGTTAAATTTAGCCCTTTCAACCAATCTAACTTAAGATATTGTCAAACATCAAAAAGGGGGAGATTGTTGGTGCAAGTTGCATCAGTGATGTCCTCCTCTAAGTGTTTTAATATTTGACAATATACTTAAGTCAGTGATACATCAAACAAGAGAAGGGGAGTTAATAGAGGAGTAACAAAATGGACCAAAGTCCTAGTAAATCTAGGCAATAAGTCCTGGTTCGAAGAATTGGGCACTAAGTCTTGGCAAAGGGCTGGGCATCGAAGACCTACTCGGAAGGTGGGTACAAAGTCCTGGTCGAGGATTGGGCAAGAAGACCTGATCGAGGGTTGGGCACCGAAGACCTGGTTCAAGGAATTGGGCACGAAGACCTGGCCGAGGGTTGGGCACCGAAGTCCTGGACTTAGGGTTTGGGCACGAAGTCTTGGTCCGAGGGACCGAGCAACTTAGCTGAGCGATGACTAAGGACAGAAGTAGAGACGGGTCGGGGTTCGGACGTCTCGAGATCCGAGAGTATCGGAAGCTAAGCAAAAGTCCACCTGAAGGACTAGGTGGCAACTGTCTCCTGAATGGTGTAGGTGAATGGCGCATTCTCAGGGGTGGGAACTTGCGTCGGTTCGACCTAGGGGTTCGTGGAAATCCATAGTCAGAACCAAGTCCTTAAGGCTAATATTGTGTGTATATTTGCTTTGTATTTGTGTATCTTGCAGGTACCAAGAATGGAAGACAAAGCAGGGAAATCACACAAAAGGCGGCTGGAAACTAAGAGGTCAGGCACCCCCATCAATAGGGGCGCCCAACAGCATCTAGGTGCCCCCATCAATAGGGGCTACCGGCTCAATGAACAAAATATCAGTTTTGTGAAGAAGGGAGAATAGGCTTCCATTCAGGCGCCCGGGATAATACAGGCACCCAAGTTGAAAGCTGTATTTGGTATTTTGAGTTCGAAACAGAGATAAGCTTTCATTCAGGCGCCTGGGAGGTCCGAGGCACCCTGGTCAAAGGTTTTATCAGCTGCGATGAGTTCGGCGCGGGGATAATGTTTGACCAAGTCTATAGGGGCGCCCCCATCGTCACAGGCGCTCGTATGAAGCCTATAAAAGGGGCTTCGACCCCTCTGCTTCAAACACAACTTTCCAGAGCGATTCTGATCATTCTGACTGACAATAAAATGCTAAAGATGAGGTTCTGCGTCTGGGAGGCTCCAGGAGGAAGTGCGCGACACTTTGGAGGTCCTGTTCGGCCGAGGCTTCGACCTAAATTGTTTGGTTTGCTTTTTGTTATTCCGCACTTAATTTCACATCTTTTTCATTGTAATTATCAAATGTAAGATAGGTTTTCTCCGCCTCTGGAAATTCCGGAAAGGAGACCAATAGTGGACTCACGCCGAATACATAGGCCTTGGACGTACTGACCCAAGGGGGTCGGGAACCAAGTAAATAAATCCCGCGTGTTTGCTATGTTGTTATTTCTTTTTCTGTTTTACTTTTTCGTTGTGCTACTAACTCTGATTTTAGAACGATCGAAAGTTTATGAATTTCCGCGAAGATTTCTCGGTCGATATTCACCCCCCTCTATTGACGGCACCGGTCCTACACACTGTTGGTGCCGAAATCACCAAAGTCAAACCTATGTTTTGATAATGGCAATGGGCTCAAAAGTTAAGGTGCGTTGTGATCTAACAACATTAATCAAGTATGCAGAAAAAGTCCTAGGTACACTAGGCACTAAGACCTGGTGAGTGAAGCTGAGCACTAAGACCTGGTGAGTGAAGCTGGGCACTAAGACCTGGTGAGTGAAGCTGGGCACTAAGACCTGGTCGGGGACTGGGCACCGAAGACCAGGTGAGTGAAGCTGGGCACTATGACCTGGTGGGTGAAGCTGGGCAAAGTCCAACCGGAGGAGCCGGTTGGCAAACAGGTAAAATCTCCCGAGAGGAGTAGGTGAGGACGCGTTCCCCGTAGAGGGAACATTAGGCGTTGGTTCGACCTAGGGTTCCATTCAGGAAGCCCAAAGTCAGAACCATGACAGCTCAGGCTGTAAATCATGGTTTAATCTATATCATTTATATGCTTGTTGTGTTTTGGAACTAACCCTGGTTACAGGAACGAAGGGATGAAGGTTTCCGCACTCAGGCGCCTCAATGGAGTGAGGCGCCCTACTGGGCTAGGCGCCTGTGTTGAGTAGCCGCCCCAATGAAGGGTTATTCCAAGCACTCGAAGCAAACTGCCACGCAAGCCTCTGAATCAGTCATTAAGGCGCCTGTGTTAACACAGGCGCCCTAGTTAGCTCAGGCGCCCTGGTTGAGGGGATAAGCGCTGGCCAAGTCTGTGGATTGAGGTTCTCGCAGGACATGCCACGTGTCAGGCGCCCCCTTCAACACAGGCGCCCCAGCTAACACTATATAAAGGGGTTCACCCCAAGGCTTCAATACCAATTGCTTTCATCATATTCGTTCAAGCGCTCCGCTCCGACAAGCTCCGTACTAAAGATTCAAGCGCCTACGACGACCCACGGCTTCGAACTTCCAACTTCTCCGGTCGTTGGTATAAAAATAGTTTTATTGTTGTATTCTTTTTAATTCTATATTCAACTTCATCTTGTAAATCATTTGACGAATACAGAATTGCCCATCGTAAATGGTCAAGGACCGTGGGCCTTGGAGTAAGAGCTGACTGTGACTCAGAACCAAGTAAAAACAAAAGTGTTAGCGATTGTTTTTCATTTCCGCTGTGCAATTACTCTACGCTTTCTGAAAAAGTTTTGATGATCGATATTTACCCCCCCCCCTCTATCGATTTAATCCGATCCCACAATTGGTATCAGAGCGGGTGACTCAAACTTGGTGCATCCACCAGTTGAGATTTTTTTTTAGATTTTCAAATTTTAATATTTTTTCCGGTCGTATTTTTCTCGTTAATCGAGGTTGGTGCAACACCACTCTATTTTTTCGTTATTAATATTTTTCTCGCACTACTAATCCAAGACTTAGTCTTGGAACGAGTTTCTTTCTATTATTTGTCAGTTAAACTCTAATGACCATGCAAGGGGATACAACACCGCCAGACCCCCTCTTTTAAGTGGAGAAGACTTCTCCTACTGGAAAAACAGGATGGAAGTCCACCTGAAAACTCAGGTGGACATGTGGATCATTATCCAGTTTGGACTGGAAATTCCGAAAAATGCACAAGGCGTGGTGCAACACTATACCGAGTGGGACGCCCCACTAATGAAGAAGATCGAGGCTGACGTGAAAGCTACCCAAACTTTGCAATGCGACCTAACAAAAGAGGAGCTGAACCGTGTAGGACCCTTCAGCAGCGCCAATGAGCTTTGGAATATGCTGATTGAGCTACACGAAGGTACATCTGACACCAGAATTAATAAAAGAGATCTGTTGCTCAACAGACTCTATACAATAAAGATGCATGACGACGAGACTGCAGCTCAACTCCATGCTAGGATCCAGGAGCTGATGAACAGGCTGCACACCATAGGTCACAAGGTTGAAAACCGTGACCTAATAAGGTATACTTTGAATTCATTCCCGAGAAACTCACTGTGGGCATCTATGGTGGATGCCTACAAGGTTTCCAGGAATCTCTCAGAAATAAAATTAGATGAGTTATTTTCTGAGTTAGAACTGCACGAACAGACTAATACTACTTTGGTCGAGAAGGGTATAGCTTTTGTTGCAGGTAAAACTTAGGGGAAAATTTTGAAGAAGAAACCTCAACTAGTACCCGAATCCGACTCAAACTTGGAATCAGACGACAGTGAAGGGGATCGTCCCAAATTGGTCCGGCTAGCTCGCGATTATTACAAAGAACTTAAGTACCAAACGAGCAAGAAGAAGTCAAGCTGGAGAAAGGAAGATCCAGCGGAACCTTCAACAAGTCAGAAGAGCAAAAGCTACGAGTGCAACTAGAAGGGACACTTCAAATCTGAGTGCCCCAACCGAAAGGAAAACAAGAAGGTGCGGAGGAAGAAGGCTCTTCAAGCCACCTGAGATGTGTCATCCTCCGAAGAAGAAGAAGAAGTCCCGCACGCAAACCTACTCGCCCTGACCTCCTCGGAAGACGTCAACTCCGGATCAAAATCAGAACCAGACGAGGACCTCAACAACGGAAGACTCACAATCTTGGAGGACGGACAAATCACGGTAAGAGGTTATCCAGAATTTGAATTATCTAAATTAATTTCTTATCTGTCCCGAAACTTGGCGAAAGCCGAAATTCGGGTTGAGTCCCTCCGACAGGAAGTAAAACTCCTGAAAGAGGAAGTCAACTCGAGTCTCTTGACTATGTCAATTCAAGAAGGAAACTCAACTCAAGTTTAAAAACTTGAGGAAGAGAATTCCTCCTTGAAAACTCAAGTCAAGGAGCTCAGGGTTGCCTTAGAACGATTTACTTCGGGTTCCAAGGGTCTTGATATGATCCTTGGAAAACAGAAGTCCGCTCTCAATCGATCCAGACTAGGTTATCGAACCAAATCGCGACAATGATCGTATTATTCTGTATTGAACCAACCAAGAACCCAAGTCCAAGCATGGGTCCCTAAGCTGTGTTTAACTAAACAAGCTGGACCAAACCAGTATTGGATCCCCAAGGACACGATTCACATCTTGCCTAACCCTTATCGAGGCTTTAGTCCCGGGGGAGCCAATATAAAGACCATATTTATAATTAGATGATTTTTTTTGCCTGCTTGCTTGTTTTTTTTTGCAATGTTATTATTATGCTTAGACTTGGGAATAGTTTAAGGACAAACGATTTATTTGAAATTTGAACAACATAGTATTAAGTGGAGGTGGGATGATAGTACGTTAGGGAAGTCTTTCTAATAAGGTCAAGTAAGGTAAGGCGTACCCTACTCGGTCTGTTTAGTCTGGTGGAACTAGCCGAATCTACCGATCCAAGACCTAAACTAGTTAGACCAAAATTTTTCAAGAAGTAATTTGAAAATGAAATTTCGATAAAAGGCTTTGTCAAGAAAAGAGTTGTTGCTCCAATAAGGCTACGACCAATGAAGGCATCTGTGCCTCGCCAAGACTTGGAAGCCAATTATCGAAATTCAAATTCAATTTACTATTTGATAAATTTGAATCTAACACAAATTTCAATTAATCCGTAGATTAAAACATATTTTCAAAATCAATAATCCTAAACTCAACAATTTTGTTTTCAAAATTAATCATTCTTCAAAAATTTAAACCTTTTTAAACCTGTCTCACAAAACCCATAAGGTTAACATGTTTGATAACATTAGATATGGGTGAGACAGACTAGGTAGTGAAATTCAATTTAAGCTATCCCTACTTCTAATGGATCCAAATCAAATACATACTTTATGTGTAGGAACATAAAGATTTGGACCAGTGGATGTTGGATAGTGGATGCTCCAGACACATGACTGGGGATAAATTGAAATTCACCAAAATCAAGTTCAAAAGCCTAGGCTCAGTAGCATTTGGCAATAATGCTACACTCAAAGTAATTGGGTCAGGTAACATTGAACTTAATTCCGACTTTATTATTAAGAAAGTACTTTGGGTTGAAAATTTTAAATTCAATTTGCTTAGCATTAGTCAACTCTGTGATACTGGTTACATAGTGACTTTCACCAACTCTGACTGCCTTATTAGAAACCTCCAAGACTCAGAGATAACACTTAAGGGTACTAGGAAAAAGAACGTCTATACTATTAACTTACCTATAGTATCCAAATGCTTTTTGAATCAATAAGAAGGATCTAACCTTTGGCATAGGAGGTTAGGTCACACTCATGTCAAACTGATTTCTAAAATTACCCAACTTGGTTTAATTAAAGGTGTACCCAAAATCAAGAACTTTGAAAACACAATTTGTAACTCATGTAAACAAGGCAAACAAACTAAGTCAACTCATAAACCAACTCAAACAGACCTAACCCAAACCACACTTGAGCTTCTAAACCATGACCTATTTGATTCACATGGAGCCAAGTCACTAAGCGGGAATCGATACTGCTTAGTAATTATCGATGATTACTCTAGGTTTACCTGGTTTAGGTTCTTGAAATCTAAGGAGGAAGCCTTTAATTTATTTAATGAATTATGCAAAATAATTGAAAATCAAAATAATACTAAAATTAGAAGACTTAGGAGTAATCATGGGGGGTGAGTTTGAAAATCAAAAGTTTGAGGAATTTTGCAAAATCAATGGGTATATTCATGAGTTTTCCTATCCTAGAACCCCCAAAAAAAAATAGGATAGTTGAGAGAAAGAATAGAACCCTCAACGAAACCGCAAGGACCATGCTCAATGAATATAACCTAGCTAACCAATTTTGGGCAGAAGCGGTAAATAGGACATGTTATATCCAAAATAGGGTCCTAATTAATAAAAGACACAATAAAACCCCCTATGAACTCTATTATCACAGATTACCTAACTTACACTATTTAAGGGTTTTTGGGTGCAGAGTTTATATCTTAAATACTAAGGATTACTTAGGTAAGTTCCAATCAAAGTCAACCCCAGGGTCTTTTCTAGGATACTCAACAACTAGTAGAGCATACAGGTTTATAATAAACAAACTCAAAATAGAAGAAACAAACAACTTAATCTTTGACGAAGAGGTTGAACCAAAATTTAATAATCAAAATTTAAACCAATCAAATCATGATCACGAAGATAATGAACAAACAATTGAACCAACAATTGAACCTCTTATTGAACCATTAAATGAATTATCACTTGAACAAATAACTGAGGTATCAACTGAACCAATAACTGAACCTGTTGGTATGGCTTGGCGGTTTCCAAGACAACCTCGGGGTGGTATCTGAAAGACCTCTCTATGTCTACAGATTAAAAATTTAATCCGAATAAAGTCCCGTCCTTCTAACGACCGATTCGTCATCGTGTTAATTAATCCAAGTTACAACTTGGCCAAAACCGAGGTTAAGGCCTTGCAACTTTCCGGATTAATTAACCGCGAAAAAGACGACGATTTGAATCGCCGGTTTTTGTGTTTATCTTCAGGGTCCAGTTAGCAAATTATTAACTATGATATCAAATCAAAATAATGAACTAACTTATATAAAATGACAAGGCAAAGCATGATTACACAATTAAAATATATCATAACGAAAACTGAGCCCGGGAGAAATATACCTCGCTGTTTACCTCGCAGTCTTCTATCATATGACCCTCCCCTCCTGGACATCGTGTGGGCGATGAGCTACCAAGACGCAGAGTCACCAAGGCCTTGAATCAATCCTTCCTTTTCTCCTTCTCTTTGCACCAAGTCATAAAACCCTAGGGTTAGGGTTTTGCTTCACCACCGGCGACCCTTGAATGAGATGATGATGAGGTCAAGAGGATGAGCTCCTCTCCTTCACCACAGCCCACGCCACCTTCTCTATCTTCTTCCTATCTCACGGCAGCAACACCACAAGGAACAAGAGCTCTCGGCACCACCCTTTACCGGCGACAAACATCAAAAGAAGTGATCCTCCCTCGTCAGCGCACCTCTCTTTTCCCTCCTTTGCTTCCGCACACCACAACCGGAGAAGAGG
The DNA here is from genome assembly GCA_024364735.1 of Boesenbergia rotunda. NCBI lineage: Eukaryota > Viridiplantae > Streptophyta > Magnoliopsida > Zingiberales > Zingiberaceae > Boesenbergia > Boesenbergia rotunda. The sequence continues at coordinate 1,318,744 of JAGFNQ010000279.1, read as the reverse complement.
ACTCCTCTTCGCCCCTTGCACGTTCTCAAAAGAAACTGAGGAAGAAGGAAGCTAAAAAGAAGGAGATGAAGGACTCCCTCACTCCTCCAATGCCGGCGCCGACTCCTACCCTTTGCGCCACCATGTTTTCCTTTCTCCCTCCTTGCCGCACGCCACCAAGGGATAGAGAATGCTCCTCCCTTGCTCTGTGATCCGCAGCAACCTCGAAGGAGAGAAGAAGAACTCAAGAGGAAGAAGGGCCGAGCCCTTCTCTTCCAATGGCCGCCGGCGCCCAAGGATTAGAGAGGAGAAGAGAGATTTTTTTTTAGAAAAAGGGAGAGAGGTAGGGGTTTATATAGGGGTTTAATCATGATTAATTGGAAAAAATTTCCAAATTAAATATGGATTGATTCCAAAAATTTATATAGAATAATTTCTTAATTAATCCAAGATTAATTCCTTTAATTATTCCATGATTAATTCCTTATTTAATCCGAGATTAATAAATTAATTAATCTCAAATTAATTCTTTAATTAACCGCCCTTGTATCATGACTCTTATGGGGCTTTATTGGGCTAAGATAGGGACCATGAGGAGGAGTTGGTTCTTGGCCCGCTAATGTCTCCAAACCCGATCCATTAATGGAGATTTATTCCACTAAAGGATCGCATTGTACTTCCTCACCAACCCCCAAATTTTCATATGAGCTCCACCTATTACGAGTCGTCCATTTCCCCGTGTTTAAGATATCGTATGCCCGATAATTAATTTAATTTACTGATAATTAAATTAATTATCTTCTTGATCCTTGATTAGTACCACTCAACCTTTTCGACATGCCGGACCATGGTCCACTTGCAAGATTTGACATGACGATCCTTTTGAGCTCACCAAGGGGGCATTATCACTCTGACTCACCAGGACATGGATTCCGTCAATAATCAACAGCACATCATACTATTAATATTATCTCCCAATTTACCGGGTCTATCGATCTAACAGAATAGATCTCGCCCATTGGTAAATCAAAGACATAATAATTAATAATATATGCTAGTCATTATTTCGGGATTAAGAGATCGTACTCCATAATAGCATTCGAGGTCTAATCCAATTTACTAAGTCAGTACAAAAATTGGATGACATCTCTTTTGGTCCTACTCAATGTACACAAAGTACACTAGTGTAATCCTATGGTTAAGATAAACCACACTTGATTACACTACAACCATCCCGATGGTTTGTCCAACTCCATCTCGATTGTGAGCCTCTTACTTATGCTTCGGTAAGGAACCTGATAACATGATCTTCTGTGCGACACCACGCACCATGTTATCCACAATGCCAAGCATTAGATGTTTAGTGCACATACTAATATAAACATGCACTGTGTGATTTTCTGATTCTCTTTAAAATGCAGATGTATCCTAACCAAAAGGCAAGGCTTTTAGTATACATCCTAACAATCTCCCACTTATACTCAAAGACTTTGCTGTTTTCAAAATGTCATACATCTGACCTCTAGATTCTTCACAAGCCTAACACTCTCGCTACCAAGGCCTTAGTGAAATGATCCACCTAGGTCATTTTCTGATGCAATTTAGGCAACGACAGCTATTCCTCTTATGGGTGGTACTTGCGCTCTATGTGTTTACTTGCCTTATGGACTCGTGATTCCTTCGAGTTTTCATCTGCACCACTTTAATCACATCAAATGTGATTGTTCCTAGCAAACCAGGAATCACATCGAAGTCCATCTTGATGTCTCTGAACCATGTAGCCACATTGGTTGCCTCGCAAGCTGCCAGAATATCCAGTATCCATAGTAGGGTCCATCACGCAACCGCTGCGCAATACTCTACTATACAATGGTTCTCCCTCCTAAAAGTAAAACACAAAACCCAAGGAATATTCATATGTGTGCCCCTATCTAGATTGGAATTTTGTATCCATATAACCTACAGAAATTGGTCTGCCCGATAAATCAGCATATAGTCCTTAGTCCCTCTCAGGTACTAATACATGTTTTTACCGTATTCCAATTTCCTTGACCTAGGTTACTCCGATATCTGTTACCCATGCCCACGACACAACAGATATCTGGGCTTATTTCTAGCATACAAGAGACTTCCTCTAGCTGATCCTAGAGGAACCATCATTACATACTTTATCACCTTTGATAATTCAAACATATCTCTTAGATAGAGTAGCTCCAATATTGAAAAGTACAAAACTTTCTTTTGGAGGTATCCATGCTAGAATGAGCTAGGACAATGTTTTATATGAAGCTTGTGATAAGCACATCATCCTTGTCTGGAGATCCTTTCGATCTTTGATCCCCAAGAATGTGTTTTACTTCTCTCAAGTCCTTCATAATTGTGCGAACCACCATACCCTTACGTCTGATAATTTCTATTATTGCTTCCAACTAACAAAATACTTTCTACGTATAGTACAAGAATACCATTTCGTTTTTGTCACAATCTTATCCATTCTTTGAACAAATCTATATTCCAGATTTATCTCTTCAATGTGGATGATCCTTGTCATAGGTCTAGGTATCCAGTTCATGTTTACTTAGGACCCAGTACATAGACTCTCCAAGAACATGAGATCTTTTAGGTTGAGCAACAACCCTCCCACTACGACAAGGTACCCTTTGCATATTTACTGTGACACGAGGTGCAGTGTCCTATGGTATAACCTCTTGTACAGTTGGTACTAAGATTGGAATGCCCCTCTATTTAATTTTACTCAGAGTAACTCTACACTTGGACTTGCAGTTTATTACATAGTCCTATTCCCAAGAATCAGATATTCGTCCCAACGAACATCCTCTGATCCTTAGGACTAATAAACCACCTTATTATTCCCTTAGGATATCCAATGAATATATGCACTAGATTCCAACTTGTCGGTGTCTCTTTATTACTCATAATCTGAACATGGCTTAGACTAAACCTTTGTTTAGTCCACATTTCTATGGTCTTAAGAGACTGCTGGTCTAGAATCAAGCATACACACCTTCATATCCAGGACATACTTCTTTGGACAAATTTGGCTAATCACGGAGAGGCTTATCATCTTTTTATCCTACTAGCTTAAGAGACCTTCTTCCTTCCAATGGTTGCACCATCTTGTTGGGGCACGCCAGGTGCATTGAATTGGGATCAAATCTCAATTCTCTGATAAGTAAGTCCTACAACTATCCTAGAGGTACTAGCCACCATGATCTAATCATAATGTCACAATCAAATACACAAAGTATTCTAGGGTACCTCTATTCTAGATAGATTAAGGACCTCTACTTATCAGTATGAACCATTTCTTACACACTCTTGGCTCTATGACCCGAGGCTTAGGACAAGCCTCTTTGGTATTGTTACTTCCCTAATGATAGTCAAAGATTTTAAGGAAGACAAGTCTTCCATTTACCAATGAACCCAAGGGCTCATTGGTCACCAATCTTTGAATTTCATTAGAGATTAACAAGACCAAAACTTAGGGCCAAAATATATGTTTGGTTCTACTTTGGAAAGAACCTTTCTCTTACATTAGTTGAGATGATAAGCTTATTGCATCATGGGATCCTTTCGGTTTTATTGTCTATCTATGTACTTCAATAGACATTTCTTCTATTCCACTTTTAACAAATAAAAGCAATAGAAAATATCTTTATTCCAGAATCTGAACAAAGTTCTTTCCAAAAAATTAAGTACGTAAAGACGATCTATAAAACCAAAACTATATCAACCTATGTTAAAGACATAAATGAAATAGTGAAAACTCCCACTGCAAAAGTCATCTCCATAGCCATCCATGTAGTCAACAATATCCTCTTCAGCTAGCCATCGGGTTTCCTGGAACCCCTACACAAAAATACAAACATAATTACTGGCATCCGTATCTACCCACCAGGTACCGGTAGATATTACCGCTAAACATGTTACAACGACACAAGAAGAAAATATACCTCCGGTACTACTCTGACGGCGAGGACAATCTATCTTCCAATGTCCTGACTGCTTGTACACAAAGCACTTGCCTTTCGGCTTCTTTATGCATCCCTGAGGTTCCTGTAATCCTGCTACTTTCTTTGCCTCAGAACATTTCTTCTTCTTCTTTCCTTTCGGTTTAGAAGTAGGAATTTCTTGAGCAATGAAAGTCTGAGAACTCTGAAGAGAAACCGCCTCTGCTGCCTCGAGTTCTGTCAGAAGTTCTGCCCACGAATATGAATGCTTGTCCATATTGTAGCTTAGGCGAAACTTCTCAAAACTCCCTGGTAGAGATTGGAGGATAAGATCGACCTGGGATTCCCCATCGATCTGTGCTCCAAGAATTTCTATCTCCTTCAGCCAAGCTATCATCTTGAGGACATATTCCCTTACAGGCATCCCCTTAACCAAGATGGTAGTGTTCAAGTTCTTCATTACCATCTGCCTAGCGACTCGATTACTTTGACCAAAGAGTTCATCGAGTTTGGATGTTTTTTCACTGGTAATGGAAGAAGCCTGATTTTGATGACTTTCAATCGTCTCGTCTGCTTCTAACCATTTCCTAAAATATTCAAACTCCTCTTTGGTATTAATCTCGTTAGGCTTTTCGGTACAGAACTCGGCAAGATCACACTTAGGTCCTCCGCAGTAGAGACAAAATCGATATTTAATTCCCAATCCATTTTATCACTAGGGGCATTTAATTGAATTTCTCATGAATTAGGTCTTGTGGGTCTAGATCCATTTTAAAACACCTAAGAATCATAACAATCACACACTTTAGATTTTTGAAATAAAATGACACCTCAAAACAATTTATTACAAAATCTACCAACACCTCAAACACCGAGAATTTCGTAGGCCACGATGGTGTGGACGTATACGAAATCTACATTCGTGAGAGGAGATTTTACCCATTAATTTTACTATCTTGTCATCCTAACCTTTTGACAAGTAAAATTAATAGTTGGTCCTCTTCGACCCTACAAATAATAGCAGTGACTCCGATGGGGAGGATACTATTATTTGTATCTAAGTGTTTACCACCATACGACACCAAGAAAAATTATTTCTGATTATGTGTCTTCCGATGGGGAAGTACACACGCTCATCAATAATTTCCTTTAGTCTTTTCTGACCTAGTGATCCGCAGAACAAGCTCATCCGATGGGGAAGAAGGCACTCAGAGTTGACGCGCAGACTTGTTCGCATCACTTGTCAGATTGTAATGGAGGCCATGGGACCCTTAGGGTCCCTCTCCCACTTAGTTATTTGCGTTGAGGTTTTTACATGCATTCACACAACAAGCACACACAAACCAAAATAATAGAACAATGAAAAAATCCTAGATTTTTCAACTATTATGGCCTTGGTCTCCAATACGTCTTCAGTCGTGTCATCACCTCGTCCACTCCATCCTATCCATGCACAAGCCACCATGAAGGAGTCCCCGAGCCGAGATGACTAGCTAACTAATTTACATCCATTGATCCTAAACTCCACAAAGGAGTGTACATGTCATCTAGACCAAAAGTAAATAGAAAGCTTGGCTAAACAAGTGTCATATTTAATTACAAAAATTAAATAGCTTATCTAGCCTCATCAACCCCGAGGATTCAAATAATTACATCAAGCACAACCAATCACATACATACAACATAATTGCCATAATGGTTGGAATCTAGTGCCTGAAACACAAAGTTAGCCTACGCACATCCAAATATTTATCCAGCAAAATAATGTACATGATAATGTGCAGAAAAATAACCGAATCCTAAACACACAAAATCGGAAACCTCACTCTGATACCAATTGTTGGTATGGCTTGGCAGTTTCCAAGACAACCTCGGGGTCGTATCTGAAAGACCTCTCTATGGCTACGGATTAAAAATTTAATCCGAATAGAGACCCATTCTTCTAACAACCAATTCGTCATCGTGTAATTAATCCAAGTTACAACTTGGCCAAAACCGAGGTTAAGGCCTTGCAACTTTCCGGATTAATTAACCGCGGAAAAGACGACGATTTGAATCGCCGTTTTAATGTTTATCTTTGGGGGTCCAATTAGCAAATTATTAAATATGATATCAAATCAAAATAATGAACTAACTTACATAAAATGACAAGGCAAAGCATGATGACACTATTAAAACATATCATAATGAAAACTGAGCCCGGGAGAAATATACCTCGTCGTTTACCTCGCAGTCTTCTATCTTATGACCCTCTCCTCCTGGACATCGTGTGGGCGACGAGCTACCAAGATGCGGAGTCACCAAGGCCTTGAATCAATCCTTCCTTTTCTCCTTCTCTTTGTGTCAATTCACAAAACCCTAAGGTTAGGGTTTTGCTTCACCACCGGCGGCCCTTGAATGAGATGATGATGAGGTCATGAGGATGAGCTCCACTCCTTCACCACAGCCCACGCCACCCTCTCTATCTTCTTCCTATCTCACGGCAGCAACACCACAAGGAACAAGAGCTCTCGGCACCACCCTTTTCTGGCAACAAACACCAAAAGAAGTGATCCTCCCTCGCCGGCGCACCTCTCTTTTCCCTCCTTTGCTTCCGCACGCCACAACCGGAGAAGAGGACTCCTCTTCGCCCCTTGCACGTTCTCAGAAGAAGCTGAGGAAGAAGGAAGCCGAAAAGAAGGAGATGAAGGACTCCCTCACTCCTCCAATGCCGGCGCCGACTCCTACCCTTTGTGCCACCAAGTTTTCCTTTCTCCCTCCTTGCCACACGCCACCATGGGATGGAGAAAGCTCCTGCCTTGCTCTGTGATCTCGTAGCGACCTCGAAGGAGAGAAGAAGAACTCAAGAGGAAGAAGGGCCGAGCCCTTCTCTTCCAATGGCCGCCAGCGCCCAAGGGTTAGAGAGGAGAAGAGAGATTTTTTTTAGAAAAAGGGAGAGAAGTAGGGGTTTATATAAGGGTTTAATCATGATTAATTGGAAAAACTTTCCCAATTAAATATGGATTGATTCCAAAAATTTATATAGAATAATTCCTTAATTAATCCAAGATTAATTCCTTTAATTATTTCATGATTAATTCCTTAATTAATCCGAGATTAATAAATTAATTAATCCCAAATTAATTTCTTAATTAACCGCCCTTGTATCATGACTCTTATGGGGCTTTATTGGGCTAAGATAGGGACCATGAGGAGGAGTTGGTTCTTGGCCCGCTAATGGATCCAAACCTGATCCATTAATGGAGATTTATTCCACTAAAGGATCCCATTGTACTTCCTCACCAACCCCCAAAATTTCATATGAGCTCTACCTATTACGAGTCATCCATTTCCCCGTATTTAAGATATCGTATGCCCGATAATTAATTTAATTTATTGATAATTAAATTAATTATCCTCTTGATCCTTGATTAGTACCACTCAACCTTTTCGACATGACGATCCTTTTGAGCTCACCAAGGGGCTATCATCACTCTGACTCACCAGGACACGGGTTCTGTCAATAATCAATGACACATCATACTATTAATATTATCTCCCAATTTACCGGGTCTATCGATCTAACAAAATAGATCTCGCCCATTGGTAAATCAAAGATATAATAATTAATAATATATGCCCGTCACTATTTTGGGATTAGGAGATCGTACTCCATAATAGCATCCGAGGTCCAATCCAATTTACTAAGTCAGTACAAAAATTGGATGACCTCTCTTTTGGTCCTTCTCAATGTACACAAAGTACACTAGTGTAATCCTATGGTTAAGATAAACCACACCTGATTACACTACAACCATCCCGATGGTTTGTCCAACTCCATCTCGGTTGTGAGCCTCTTTCTTATGCTTCGGTAAGGAACCTGATAACATGATCTTCTGTGCGATACCACGTACCATGTTATCTACAATGCCAAGCATTAGACGTTTAGTGCACATACTAATATAAACATGCACTGTGTGATTTTCTGATTCTCTTTAAAATGTAAATGTATCATAACCAAAAGGCAAGGCTTTTAGTATACATCCTAACAGAACCAACCCAAGTAGTTGAACCAAACACTGAACCAAACCGTCCAGCCGGACCTGAGGCTAAACTTAGTTCTTGAAGAACAAAGAAACACAGACTGAATCATCCTTCTGATCAAATTATGGGTGATCCAATCTTAGGAGTTAGAACTAGGTCTTCCTACAGAAATCATAGTCAGATCGCACTTATTTCAAAAATTGAACCTAAGACTATAGAAGATGCCCTACCTGACCCAGATTGGATCATAGCTATGCAAGAAGAGCTAGCCCAATTTGAAGGATTTCAAGTATGGGAATTAGTACCTAAACCTGAGGGAAAATCTATTATAGACACTAAGTGGGTTTTTAGGAATAAACTAAATGATCAAGGGAAAATTATTAGAAATAAAGCCCACTTAGTAGGTAAAGGGTTTAGTCAGGTCGAAGGGTTAGACTATGATGAAACCTATGCCCCAATAGCCAGACTTGAGTCAATTAGAATGTTATTTGCTTTTGCAGCCTATAGAGGGTTTAAACTATACCAAATGGATGTCAAGTCTGCATTTCTTATTGGGCTTATTAAAGAAGAAGTTTATGTAGGACAACCGCCAAGATTTGAGGACTTAGAAAAACCTGAATATGTATTTAAACTTAGAAAAACACTTTATGAGTTAAAACAAGCACCTAGGGCTTGGTATGAACGCTTATCAACCTACTTAATTTCTATGGAATTTAACCAAGGTCAAATTGACTCCACACATTTTGTTAAAATCTTAGAAAAAGATATTTTTATTGCACAAATATATGTTGATGATATAATATTTGGATCTACTAACTCTAATTTTCTAAAAGAATTTGTAAAAATCATGGAGAGTGAATTTGAAATGAGTTTGGTAGGTGAGTTTAATTTCTTCTTAGGTCTACAAAATAAACAAACTGGGGATGGTAATTATGTCCACCAATCCAAATATGCTAAGGAATTGATAAAGAAATTCAAAATGGACAATTCCAAAAGCTTAAGTACCCCAATGGCTACGAATGTTAAAATAGATACTGACTCGGAGGGTAAACCTGTTGACCTGAAATTATACCGAAGTATGATTGGTAGCCTACTGTACTTAACCACTAGTAGACCTGATATCTTATTTTTTGTAGGAATGTGTGCTAGATACCAAACATGTGCTAAGGAATCCCACTTAGCAACCCTAAAAAGAGTTCTAAGATACATTAAGGGTACCCTAAATGTAGGGATTTGGTATCCTAGGACTTCAACTTTTGAACAATCAGGATATTCTAACTCTGATTATGCTGGGTGTAAGTTAGATAGAAAGAATACAAGTGGAAGTTGCCAATTATTAGGACATAGTCTAGTCAGCTGGTGTAGTAGAAAGCAACACTGCGTAACCTTATCCACAACCGAAGTAGAATATGTTGCCCTAGGAGAGTGTGTAACACAACTTTTATGGATGATGCACACTGTTAAGGATTTCCAGCTTGACTACACCCAAACCCGAGTTTTTATTGATAACATTAGTTCAATCAATTTAACTAAGAATCCAATTCAGCACTCCTGAACAAAACATATTGAAGTTAAATATCATTTTGTAAGGGATCATGTAGCCAGGGGGGAAATAGTACTTATGCATGTGGACTCAAAATCCAACTTAGATAACATTTTTACCAAACCCTTACCTGAATCTGAGTTTAGCTTACTAAGAAGGCAGTTAGGGTTGTGCTTAGTAGAATAGGACTATTCTATATTGTGTTTCAAAAATCTGTTCAATTTTTAATTTTTTTTTAAAAATTACAATTTAAATTTCTTTAAAATCATTTCTTTCATCAAGTTATTGAAATTTAAAATGATTTTCCGACTTAGTTTTTCAAAAACTTACCCCCTTCAAAACTAGGGTTGTTGCGCAAAATGGACGTAGCTTAGGCCCTAACCTAGAACTGCATGCACCTATAGATCTAGAAGCCAGCATCTCACAAGCACCTTAGGGTACTTTGAGTGATAACCTAGACTGGGTTGAGATGCTTAGGTATGCCTTGATTCAAGATGCTTTAAGTCAGTACATCTGTAGTAATTGGGGCGATAAATACAAATTGAACAACAATCAAGATAAGTGTTCAAGCTTAGCAAATCTAACTTGATCAGATCACATAACTTGACTAACCCTAGTGAAAACTACTATTTTATAACAGTTAGTAAGTAGCTAACTGGGTTAGATAGGACTCGAACGGAGTCAGATTAATTGGTTTGTTTTGCTTGACTTCACTAGAGTTGGTTCAATACGGACTTCCAATTTTGTAACTATCTCTAATTCAAAATTAACTTGCAATATTTGTTATCAATTTTTTTTGATATATGGAAAAGGGGGAGAGAAAGGAGAAAAGAGAGAGAATTTTTTTTTTCAAATTTTTTATCTCTGCTTCAAAAGGTAAAGTAAAATGACTAAGTGCTTCAAATTTTTTAGTGCTTCAAATTTTTTCTAAGTGCTTCAAAATTTTTAAATACTTCAAAATTTTCTTCTAAGTTTTCGAAGAGCATTTTTCTATATATTTCTAAGTAAAATTTTCCTTAGTAAACAAAGTTTGTCTAAGCAAAAACCTTATGAAATTTTTGACAAATGTTTCTAAGTGAAGTTTATCTTAGAGAACAAATCTTTGTGAAAACTTGTTTAAAAATTCCTTAAAGAGTTTTTGTTTCAACTAAAATGTTTTTTTTACGCAAACTGTTCTTAAGAGAAATCATTCTAAGTGTGCAAAAATTGAAACCCTTTTAAAATTTTGATTAATTCTTTTTAAGGTAAAATTCTTTTTGCAAAGCCTTGTAAGTAAAATTTTTTTTAAACCAAAATTTAGGCTTGCAAAACTTGTCTAAAATTGTCTAAGTGTAAAAAGTTTTTGTTGGTGCAGACAGCACCCAAGTCGAACCTGGGTTTTGATAATGGCAAAGGGTTCAAAAGTTAAGATGTTATTGTTATCTAACATGTTACTTGAGTGTGCAGATTGAAGTCCTAACAAAGGACTGCTAGGCACCTAGCGAAGGACTACTAGGCATCAAAACCCTAAGACCTGGCGAAGGACAGCTGGGCACCTAGCGAAGGGCTGCTAGGAGTCTAAGACCAAGCAAAGGACTGCTAGGCACCGGGCGAAGGACTGCTTGGTACCCAAGACCCGGCGAAGGGCTGCTAGGCACCTGGTAAAGGACTGCTGGGCAAAAGTCCAACCGGAGGAGCCGGTTGGCAAAAGGTAAATTCTCCTAAGAGGAGTAGGTGAGGGCGCGTTCCCCGTCGAGGGAACAGTAGGCGTCAATTCGACCTAGGGTTCCATTTTGAGAGACCCAAAGTCAGAACCAAGATAGCTACGGCTGTAAAATTCATTAACAATCTTGCTTTGTTTTGTCTAGTACTAACCCTGGATGCAGGACCGAAGGAACGAGTTTCTGCAGCTCAGAACGCTCCAAAGGAGAGGGGCAGCAGCTGGGCAGGGCGCCCCGGAGGTCCCGGGCGCCCCCAAGGTGAACGCAAGACAAGCTGAGCAAGTAACGCTTCTGAAGCTCACTGGGCAGGCGCCCCCGTGCTCCTGGGCGCCCCGGATGCCTCGGGCGCCCTGGGTCCAAGCCAACGAAGCAACCATAGTCTATCCAGCCGAGAAGCCAGCAGATTGGGTCAACCGGGGCGCCCCCTGTGTCTCGGGCGCCCCCTCAAACCTCGAGCCCGATCCTGGAGGGATAAGGGCTGACCGAGAGGTTTGCGGATCGAGTGACACGCGGAGGGCGCCCCCAGTGCACCGGGCGCCCCCAGCGCACCGGGCGCCCCAGCGCACCGGGCGCCCCCAGCGCACCGGGCGCCCCCAGCGCACCGGGCGCCCCCAGGTGCACTATAAAAGGGGCTCGACCCCCAAGGCTTCAGAACACAATTTTTCCAATGCCTCAATACTCTTCGCTCAAGCGCTCTGCTCCGGAAACTTCTGATCTCGAGGTTCTAGCGCCAACAACGACCCTACGCACCGAAGAACGATCTACACCGGGCGTCGATAACGAAGAGTTAGATATTAATTGTATTTTTACTGCACTAATACTGTACAACTTCTTGTAATTACTTGCGCAATTATAGTATTGCCCACAGTAATCGGTTAAGGACCGTGGTCCTTGGAGTAGGAGCCGACCGCGACTCCGAAACAAGTAAAAAATCTTGTGTTCGCGTTTGTTGTTTTAATTTCCGCTGTGCATTCTCTAATTTCATAATCCGAAACGGTTTTACGATATTCACCCCCCCTCTATCGTATTCTATCAATCCAACAAGTGGTATCAGAGCGGGGAAGCTCAAATTTGGTGCAACCACCAATTTGGGAGTTTTTTGGATTTTTACGAAATATTTTTTTAATTTTTATCGTTAATCGAGGTTGGTGCAACACCACTCGATAAAATTGTTTTGTCTTTCTCTCGCACAACTAATCCAAGACCAAGTCTTGGGCCATATTTTCCTTTTCGTTCTCTTTTCAGAAATAACTCCTAAATGGCCATGCAAGAAGGTTTCAGTACCGCCAGACCACCGCTTTTCAGTGGGAGGACTTCTCCTACTGGAAAAGTCAGATGGAAGTCCACCTGAAAACTCAGGTGGACATGTGGATAATAATCCAGTCTGGTCTGGACATCCCTAAAAATGCTGATGGAGTGCCACAATCCTACACCGAATGGGATACCGCCCTAAAAAGGAAAATTGAAGCCGACGCCAAAGCAACTCAAACACTTCAATGTGGCCTAACCAAAGAGGAGCTGAACCGGGTAGGTCCTTTCAACAGTGCAAAGGAGCTCTGGGGTATGTTAATTGAGTTGCACGAAGGAACCTCCGACACCCGGATCAGCAAGAGGGACCTGTTGGTGCAGGAAGCACCAGATCGAACCTTGTTTTGATATTGGCAAAGGATTCAAAGTTAAGGGTTGTTTGGTATCTAACAATGCTGCTTGAGTGTGCAGGAAACCAAGTCCTAGCGAAGGGCTGCTAGGCACCTGACGAAGGGTTGTCAGGAAAATAAGTCCTACCGAAGGGCTGCTAGGCACCTGACGAAGGGCTGCCAGGAAAACAAGTCCTAGCGAAGGGCTGCTAGGCACCTGACGAAGGGCTGTCAGGAAACCAAGTCCTGGCGAAGGGCTGCTGGGCAAAAACCAAGTCCTGGCGAAGGGCTGCTGGGCGAAACTGAAGACCTGGCGAAGGGCTGCTGGGCAAAAGTCCAACTGGAGGATCCGGTTGGCACCAGGTAAACTCTCCCGAGAGGAGTAGGTGAGGACGCGTTCCCCTCCGAGGGAACATTAGGCGTCGGTTCGACCTAGGGCTCCATTTTGGAGACCAAAGTCAGAACCAAGACAGCTAAGGCTGTATAAAATAATAATATAATTGTTATTTGGACTAACCCTGGATGCAGGATCGAAGGACTGAGTATCTGCAGCTCAGAGAGCCTCAAAGGAGTGAGGCAGAAGCTGAGCAGGGCGCCCCGGACGATCCGGGCGCCCCCAAGGTCAACCCAAGTCTGTAAGAACCTCAACGCACTTCGCCCCCGCTTGTCGCGGGCGCCCCCCCTCGCGGGCGCCCCCACTGCCAGCTGCTGAAGCGCATCCCTGCGAAGCCGAGGAGATGAGGCTTTGACCGGTCAATCCGGGCGCCCGAGCCATCCGGGCGCCCCGGTCAAACCGGATCCTGAGGATAAGGGGATCAGACGGCGACCGAGCAACAACTGGATCTGCTGCCACGTGGGGGGGCGCCCCCGTCGACCAGGGCGCCCCCAGGCCCTATATAAAGGGCCCTCAACCTCCTTCTTCAGAGCATCAATTACTGCGACACTTCCACGCTCTACAGCTTTCATTCAACGCATCCAAATGCTCCGACGACCGCGCTCTGCTCCAGGAACTTCCCGACTCAAGTCCGAAGCGCCGTCGACCTCCCGCTGCACCGAAACTCGAGCCTACCCCGGGAGTTGGTAAATACAGAAGTGTAATCTTTCTTATTGCAATTTGTATTTCTCTTCTGTACTCATTCTACGCATTATAGAATTGCCCAAAGTAAACGGTCAACGACCGTGGGCCTTAGAGTAGGAGTCGACCCAGGCTCCGAACCAAGTAAAACGACCTTGTTAGCGTTGTGTTGGTTTGTCTCTATTTCCGCCGCGCACTTACTCTTTTTATTTAATCCGAACGATTTGCGACATTCACCCCCCTCTATCGCATCTCTCGATCCAACAAGTGGTATCAGAGCGGGGAAGTTCAACCTGGTGCAACCACCAGTTTGAAATTTTTTTCGGATTTACAAAAATTTTGCAACCACCAGTTTACGCCTTTTTCACTTTTGAATTTTCATTTTTTTACCATAAGTTAGAATTTATAAAACGAATAATTTTTGAAAATTTTTCATAAACTTTTTTTTATTATTATTTTAATATTTTTCTCGAAATTCGTGCTACTTTAATTCGAGCAAATTTTTTTTCAACCATTAAATTCTTACTTTTTAGTATTAATCAGAATTGAGAAAATCAACATTTTCAAAAATTTGTCATAAATTATTTTCATTTTTTTATTATTATTCTACCTCGAAATTCGTGCAATATTTATTTTGGGCTATTTTTCCCTTCTCCCGCACTACTAATCCAAGACCAAGTCTTGGTACATTTCTGTTATTTCTTTTGTGTGCAAGGATCATTTTTAATGGCCAATCAAGAATGGAATAGCATTCGTCCACCGCTCTTCTCTGGCGAAAATTTCAACTCCTGGAGAAGTCAAATGGAATCCCACCTGAAGGCTAATCTAGATCTATGGTCGATAATCCAAACGAGGTTCAGATTCCCCACGGAAGATGGAACATCGATCGCTTGGGACAAATTGGACGAACCAACTCTAAGAAAGATCGAGACAGATGCTAAGGCAACAGTAATCATACAATGCGGTCTAACCAACGAACAACTCAAGCTAGTCAGTTCATTTGGATGCGCTAAGGAGATGTGGGAAAAGCTAATCAATCTACACGAAGAGAGCCCCGATGTTGAGATCTTAGAAGCTCAAGAACAAGTAGCTGAGATAGACTCGACACCCGACGTCGAAATCAAACCAGAGTCAAACAACGAGTTTTCTGAGACAAAATTGGTAATTAATTTTGAATCATTTTTTGAATTAAGATTAAATAATTAAGCTGATATTGCAATGGTCGAGGAAGGTATAGTTTTTATTGCAGAAAAAACTCCAAGAGAATTGCAAAAGAGGCCTCAACCAATACCTGAGTCCAACTCAGACTCAGAATTTGACAACGAAGAAGGGGATGATCGGAAGCTGGCTCGGATGACTTGCGACCACTACAAGTTGCTAAAGACGGCAAGTATCAAGGGGGAGATTCCCAACCGGGAATCAAAAGGTAAATTTACAGTTTTTGAAAATCCATTATTTACCCTGAATAATATGATTAATTCATACAAATTAGTTAAGGTTAATTGGTTAGATAATTTAATTCATAATATTGCTGTTTTTGATAATCCAGAATATTATTATGATTATGATGTAACGTAGATCATTTTTTTTGGCTTTAATTGTAGGTTCCTTTTTATTTTATTTTTATTTTTTTTTGCTTAAAATTAGGATTGATTAGTTTAAGGACTCAACTAATTAATTGAAATTTGACAACATAGTATTGGGAGGAGGTGAGATGATAGTAGGTTGGGGAAACCAACTCTAATAAGATCAAGTCTACTTGGTCTCTTTAGACTAGTGAAACCAGCCGAAGCTACCGATCCAAGACCCAAGCTAGTTAGACCAGAAAATGACCTAATATAATTTGAAAATGAAATTTCATTAAAAGGCTTTGTCAAGGAAAGGGTGGATGATCCCCATAAGGCTACGGCCAAAGAAGGCCTAGTGCCTCGCCAAGACCTGGAAGCCAATTTCTAAAAATTCAAATTCAAATTATCTTTTGTCAAATTCGAATCTAACACAAATTTCAAATAATTATAGATTCTAATCTGTTTTCAAAATTTCTATTTTTCAAACTTATTCTGTTTCAAAAATCACTTAATCAGTGTTCAAAATTTCTGCTTTCTAAACTTATTTTTTTTCAAATCTGTTTTCAAAATTAAATAACTTTTTTCAAAATAAATGAAAATTCCTTTTCAAAATTAATTTTTACCTTCAAACCTGTCTCACAAGAACTTTTAAGGCTAACTGTTTGAAAACCCTAGATTGGGTGAGACAGGAAAATTAAGTTCAAATTAAAATTTCTTTTATGTTGTGTTTTAATTCAGAGGATAATTCCAACATAGTCAAACCATGATTAACATAGTCAAACCTTAGTCAACTGAGTCAAACATGGTCAAACCTAGTCAACACTAAGGTCTTAGATAAAGTCAGTCTATGTCGGATACAGGGGGAGTTCTTCTTAATGTTTTTTAGATTTCTCAAAATCCTTATGCTTTAAAACTTATTTTCATCTCAAAATAAGGCTTTCAAAAGTTGATTCAAAAACCTTAATATATTACTATCGCTTAGGAAAAATTATTATCATTTCAAATTTTTTAAACTGTGTTATTATTCCAAATTGAGGTGTCAAAAATTTATTTCCTTGAAAGTTATCATACTCAGAAGATTGTTCAAAAGTGCTTCTTTTGATCTTGACAAACCCTAAAGACACAGAGGAAAGGTCCACTTCATGATCTTCAAGGACTCCTAGGATGTGTCAAATTAAGGGGGAGTCTAAGTCAAAAGAAAAACTTCAGAAAAAGTTTCTTTTTACTTATGTCTTTGTTAAACAGTTCTTTCTAATCTGACTCAAACCTTAAGACTCAAAGGAAGAGTACTTGTGGTCAACAAGCTTCCCAGGACTGAGTCAAGTTTAGGGGGAGGTCAAAATTAAAGGAATTATTTAATAACATGCTTTATTTCAAACTCTTGCAAAAATCTAAGTTTTTCAAAATACTATTTGTTAGAATTTGTGTGACTTATGAAATTGTTTTTGAAATAACATTTACTTAGGTTGGAAAATTTCCAGGACACTTAGGAAATGTCCTTGTAGTCAACAAGGTTTCCTAGGATGGTGTCAGACTGGAAAATGAACCAAGTTAAGTAAAACATTGAACCTTCAAAAGTTCACACACTTTTTAGCATATATTTTTAAGTACTATCATTTTTTTAAAAATTTACTTGAGGTTGAAAATTTCCAGGACACTTAGGAAATGTCCTTGTAGTTAACAAGGTTTCCTAGGATTGTGTCAGACTGGAAAAGAAACCTAGTCAAGTGAAAAAAAAAACTAATACTTTTCTAAAAGTACTTGAAAAATCTTTTCAAAACTCTTTTTCGAATTTTTTTTCAAATACAAAATATTTTTGTCATAATACTCTTCAAAATGGACTTAATCTAGAAATTTAAGCTTTTGCTATGCTTTTAAGAGTTATACCAAGTATTTTTATGCTTTCAAAACTCATAAGCTCTGATACACAATTTATTCTCAAAACTTCTTTCAAAACATATTTCAAAACACAATTTCTTTTCAAAATCTTTTAAGTACTTAAGTATTTAACGGGTATTTTTTTACTTAATTTTCTCAATCAAGTACTTGACACTTAATTTTCAAATTCTTCTAAAAAGTACTTGCTCCAAAGTTTAAAAACTTGTTAAGCCTGAAAAATCCTTTTCTTGAAAATTTTCTAAGCGTGAAAAATTTCTTGAAAAATTTTCTAAGTAAAGTTTCCTTTTCTAAAAGTTAAAATTTTTTTTGGAAACTTGGAAATTTTGCCTAAGTAAATTTTTTCTGCCTTATAAAAAGTTGTAAATTTTTTTTAAGCCTGAAATTTTTTTCATAATGGTAAATTATCTAAGTGTAAAAAGTTTTGAAAATGCTTTTACTCGATTCTTGAAAAATACTTTGTCAAAAACATAAAGCACTTAGAAAAACTCATAAATCCCTGTTAGATACCTTGTTCACCCATGCTTGTTTTTGATATATGTCAAAGGGGGAGGAAAGGTCAAAGTTAAGAGTTAAGTTAATTATTCAGGGGGAGAATGAGCATGAGAAATTTTTTTCTCTCTCTCTTTTCACTGTTCAAATTACATTTGGGTTTAGACTGTTACGAATTGATATGTTTTATTAGTCTTAACCTTTATGCTTAAACTGCTATCTTTTTCCTTAACTTTGAATTGTGTTGCCATAATCAAAAAGGGGGAGATTGTTGGTGCAGGAAGCACCAGATCGAACCTTGTTTTGATATTGGCAAAGGATTCAAAGTTAAGGGTTGTTTGGTATCTAACAATGCTGCTTGAGTGTGCAGGAAACCAAGTCCTAGCGAAGGGCTGCTAGGCACCTGACGAAGGGTTGTCAGGAAAACAAGTCCTACCGAAGGGCTGCTAGGCACCTGACGAAGGGCTGCCAGGAAAACAAGTCCTAGCGAAGGGCTGCTAGGCACCTGACGAAGGGCTGTCAGGAAACCAAGTCCTGGCGAAGGGCTGCTGGGCAAAAACCAAGTCCTGGCGAAGGGCTGCTGGGCAAAAGTCCAACTGGAGGATCCGGTTGGCACCAGGTAAACTCTCCCGAGAGGAGTAGGTGAGGACGCGTTCCCCTCTGAGGGAACATTAAGCGTCGGTTCGACCTAGGGCTCCATTTTGGAGACCAAAGTCAGAACCAAGACAGCTAAGGCTGTATAAAATAATAATATAATTGTTATTTGGACTAACCCTGGATGCAGGATCGAAGGACTGAGTATCTGCAGCTCAGAGAGCCTCAAAGGAGTGAGGCAGAAGCTGAGCAGGGCGCCCCGGACGATCCGGGCACCCCCAAGGTCAACCCAAGTCTGTAAGAACCTCAACGCGCTTCGCCCCGCTTGTCGCGGGTGCCCCCACTGCCAGCTGCTGAAGCGCATCCCTGCGAAGCCGAGGAGATGAGGCTTTGACCGGTCAATCCGGGCGCCCCGAGCCATCCGGGCGCCCCAGTCAAACCGGATCCCGAGGATAAGGGGATCAGACGGCGACCGAGCAACAACCGGATCTGCTGCCACGTGGGGGGGCGCCCCCGTCGACCAGGGCGCCCCCAGGCCCTATATAAAGGGCCCTCGACCTCCTTCTTCAGAGCATCAATTACTGCGACGCTTCCACGCTCTACAGCTTTCATTCAACGCATCCAAACGCTCCGACGACCGCGCTCTGCTCCAGGAACTTCCCGACTCAAGTTCGAAGCGCCGTCGACCTCCCGCTGCACCGAAACTCGAGCCTACCCCAGGAGTTGGTAAATACAGAAATGTAATCTTTCTTATTGCATTTTGTATTTCTCTTCTGTACTCATTCTACGCATTATAGAATTGCCCAAAGTAAACGGTCAACGACCGTGGGCCTTGGAGTAGGAGTCGACCCAGGCTCCGAACCAAGTAAAACGACCATGTTAGTGTTGTGTTGCTTTGTCTCTATTTCCGCCGCGCACTTACTCTTTTTATTTAATCCGAACGATTTGCGACATTCACCCCCCTCTATCGCATCTCTCGATCCAACATGACCTACTACTGAACAAGCTGTATACCATCAAGATGAACAACAGCAAATCAGCAGCTCAGCTCCATGCCAGAATTTAGGAGCTAATGAACGGTCTTCACACCATCGGTCACAAGGTAGAAAACCGTGACCTGATCAGGTATGCTCTTAACGCCTTCCCTAGAAATACTTTGTGGCCATCTATGATAGATGCGTACAAAGTTTCAAGGGATTTATCTAAAATTAAACTAGATGAATTATTTTCAGAACTCGAATTACATGAACAGACTAACTGCAATCTGGCCGAGAAAGACATTGCTTTTGTTGCAGGTAAAACTGGAAAGATGACCAAGAAGAAACCTCAACCTGCACCCGAGTCTGATTCAGACTCAGACTCAGAAGAAAGTGAAGGAACTCGACCTAAGCTGGTTCGGCTAGCCCGGGACTACTACAAGGAACTAAAAAACCAGACCAACAGAAGAAAAATCAGCCGAAGAAAGGAAGAACCAGTTGATCCTTCAAATGAAAAGAACAAATCAAATGTGACCTGTTATGAGTGCAAAAAGAAGGGTCATTACAAGACGGAATGCCCCAATCTGAAGGAAACAAAGAAGATAAGAAAGAAGAAGGCCCTTTAGGCAACGTGGGATGAGTCCTCCTCCTCCGAAGAAGAAGTGGCCCCACAGTCGAACTTGCTAGCACTAACCGCCTCCGAAGAAATCGAGACCGAGTCAGAATCAGAGCCGGAAGACGGAAAGCTCACGTTTTCAGAGGATGACGAAATCACTGTAAGTGGGTTTACTAGAAATCAATTAACCGATTTAATTGCCTATCTTTCTCGAGACTTGGCGAAAGCCAAAATCTGAGTCAAATCTCTCCGACAAGAAGTAAAACTCCTGAAAGAGGGAGCTGACTCTGGATCCTTAAATGAGAAGGTTCAAGAAGGAACCTCTACTCAAGTTGAAAAACTTGAGAAATAGAACTCCTCCTTGAAAACTCAAGTCAAGGACCTTAGAGCAGCCTTAGAATGATTCACTTCTGGTTCCAAGGGTCTTGACATGATCCTTGAAAAACAGAAGTCGGTTCTAAATCGATCCGGATTAGGCTATAGAACCAAGTCTAGACAAAGATCATACTATGCTGTACTGAATCAGTCCAGACCTAAAATTCAGGCATGGGTACCCAAACTGTGCCTGAACAAACAAACTGGATCAAATCAGTTTGGATCCCCAAGGACAAGATTCACATCTTGCCAAACCATTATCGTGGCTTTAGTCCAGGGGGAGTGATTGTTGATCGTTTTAGGTTCTAAAATCTAGGTTTGACCCATGTTTTACTTGCGTAATTGTGAATTTACCCTAGGTTCTAGGACTTACTTCATTTTGGACTTAATTGTAAATATTGATAAATTTGAATTATTTTTGCCACTAAATTGTTGATCTACTTTTGTAGGCTTGAAAGGATCATGGACCTAGGTCATGCGGGGTCAAACTTGAGTTGGAAGTGGATCCGGATCGAGTAATCAAGAATTAGACTAATCTGGGCCGTCCGATGCAAAAACGGTTAGATCTAGGCCATCTGAGAACTTCTGATCAATCCGAGCTGGGGTTAAGGCTAATCAAGCAGTCGGATTAAGATCTGAAGGTTTCATCCAAATCAGAGATCATCTAGCCGTTGGATCAAGTTCAGAAGAATCTAGACCGTCCAGTCAAGGATCAAGGTAATTTGAACCATCCGTTGCAACTCTGGAAGATCTGAGACACTGGGAGGTAGAACCTGACCCTTGATCAACATCTGAGAGTTTTGGTTCAGATCGGATAAAGATCAACCGTTGGATGGAGTTGAGTTAATCTGAACCGTCCGTTGATAAACTATATTAACTGCAATTCAAATCCCGATCGGTGTCGCGTCTTCGCCGAGCTTCTTCGAGTTTCCTCGCTTGTTCTTCGTTTCATCTGCGGTTTTTTTCCATCTGAAGGCGTGGCCACCTCGATTTCGACCTTGGAGTAGGATCTGGGTCATTGGGAAGAGGCTTCTGTGGAGATTCTAGCATGGATTTGTACCGGAACAGAGTTTGATTGAGGGTTTCATCAACTCTGTGATCTGATCGATTGGATCACGATTTCGTGCCGTTTTCTTCCATCGGAGCTAACTGGAGGGTCCTCTGGTATGCTCTGATCATCACCAAATCATCATCACACCTCAACATCGCGAGATCGAAGAGATCGATTGGTTCTCTTAGCTGGGTGCAGTCTTTGAGCAGAGTCGAAATTGAAATCGTTTTCCCATTGATCTGCGGAGCTGAAGGGGTTCTTGGCTTGCTCTTGTGTGACGGCAAGGAGATCTTGAGCTAAGGGATGGATCGAGGCTTAGTTTCTTAATGCATTCCTATTTTCTTTAGCTGTAATTTCAGTTTCAGCGTGCCATTTCAATTTCTGAGCTATGTATCAGTTTAATTGGATCAATTTTTGCATACAGTAGATTTAAATTCTGCAAAGTAATTAGTTAGATTGCTTAATTAGTGAACAATTGCACTTAAATCAGCTTGTTTTGTATTTGAATCATTTCTGAATTTAGATTCGTTTCTGTAGTTCTGCTCAAACTGCTTGCGTATCAGTCCTTGTTTTGATTTCTAAATTTTGTTTTCAGCAAGTTTTAGTTCATCTCTGAATTTCCACTGTAGCTTGTTCCATTTTCATAGCACTTTGTATCAACTTTTGCATTTGATTTCAGCTTGTAAACCCATTTTATTTCAGCATGCTTAGTTCATCAAATCTGAAATTGTGCCAAGTGACCATTAGCTTTTCTTAAGCTTTCCTGAATTTCGATTAGTGACTTAAGTTTAGTTTGCATTTGCTAGCTTCAACACTCACTTTGTTACTGTATCACTGCATTCAATTTATCAAAGTCTTCATTTTCATATCCGCCTTCAATTTTTCACTGCATATTAGTTTGAGATCTGAAATTTTGTTTCAAATTCACTTGGTTGCATTCACTTGTTTCTGAAGTCTGCATTTGATTTGTTACTTCACATCAACTGTTTCACATTAGCATCTTCACATCAGTTTATAATCCCTGCATTTAGTTTCAGCTTTCAGCACAAGAGTTACCTCTTCTTGGTATCAAGTTTGTTTGAATTCACGCATTTCAATTTTACATTCAGCTCATTTCTTCACTGCTGCATTTATTTCTGAATTTCTTTCTTCATTCATGCATAGCACTTCATTAAAAGCTTTGCCTTCCAAGTGATGTGATTAATTCATTTCTGAGTTGTCAGTTTATAATTTCTGCATTTAGTATCAACTTTCGGCATCGAGGTTGTTTCATATTTAGTATCAAGTTTCATTGTTACGTTTGAATCAAGTCAAGTTTTAGCCTTGAGTGTTAACTCCTTGAGTTCAATATAGTTTGTAATGTACACTTGCGGTTGAGTTCAGTTTTGATTTCAAAATTCGGCTAAGTTGCCTTGGTTAATCAAGTTTCCATTAGTTTAGTGCATTAGTTGAAATTACCTTATTAAAGTTCGTTTAGTTGTCATTCCTGTCTTTTCTTTGTGTTTACATTTTTAATTGGAACCAAACCCCAAATCTTATCTGAAACCCAAAAATAACTGACGACACATAAACTCAAGCTCGAATCAGACAACCTTAACTAGGCCTAGGAAAAATACGACCTGTGGCCCTTTTACTAAATTTCTATTCTTTGCTAGCAAAAAGGGTTTCCATCTTACACATATCTAAATTTGAGACCCACATTCATGACAGTCTCTTTTGGGTCCATCAAATTTTTGGCGCCGTTGCCGGGGAAACACACTAGTTGAGTTGTTTGATTTTTGCTTGTGTGCTTATTTCATATTTTTCTTGATCCATTTTTTGCGCTTATTGCTATATCATGTGATTTACTTTATCTGTTCCATTTTTCTATACACATTTGCTGCAATTTGTTTATTTTATGACCAGGTCAGCAGGAGGTGGTCTAGAGGATTTTGACCCAGAGATTGAAAGAACTTTCAGAGCTAGGAGGAACCAGCTCAGTGTTTCAGAGGCTTTTGACATTCTTCCTACTCAGTCTATTTCAACTTATTCAGTTGATCAGATGGCAGACCACCAGAAGACCATGAAAGAACTTGCAGCGCCAGATGACACTTTTTAGTATTCCAGCATTGCTTATCCAGACCTGGCTGGTGATTTTTGAGCTGAGATTTGGACTCATCCACTTGTTACCTATGTTTCAAGGATTATCTGGAGAAGATCCAAACAGACACCTGCATGAATTTCATGTTGTTTGCTCCACAATGAAGCCTCAAGGGATTTCAGAGGAAGACATCAAGCTGAGGGTTTTTCCATTTTCTCTGACTGGAGAAGCAAAGGATTGGTTCTACTATTTACCTACTGGGCACGTGTCTAGTTGGATTTCCATGAAGAAGGCATTCCTAGAAAAATATTTTCCAGCCTCCAGAACTGCAATCATTAGGAAAAGTATATGTGGCATTTAGCAAGTGGTGGGGGAGACACTTTATGACTACTCGGAGAGATTTAACAAACCGTGTTCTAGCTGCCCACAGCATCAGATTAGTGAGCAGTTACTCATCCAGTATTTCTTCGAGGGATTATTACAGATGGATAGGATCATGATAGATGCTGCAGCTGGAGGAGCCCTAGTTAACAAAACCCCAGAACAAGCTAGGGAGCTCATTTCAAATATGGCAGAAAATTCTCAGCAGTTTGGAAGCAGAGCATTGTCTACTAGAGGAGTTAATGAAGTTCAGGTGGCTTCCAGTGAACAAAAAGAAATAAAGAATGCATTGGTAGAGCTCACATCAGCGATAAAGCAAATGGGTCTTAATAATCCAAGTCAAAATTCCAATCTTTCGGTGCCTCCACAATCAAGCCAAGTGATGAGAGTATGTGGCATTTGCGCTAGTCAAGAACATAATTCAGATTCATGCCCCAACCTCCAACAAGATGAGACAATAGCGGCATTGGTTAGGGGACAATTTCAATCCCGGAATAACCCCTATTCATCTACTTATAACCCCGGTTGGAGGGATCATCCAAATCTGAGGTACGGGAACTCTTTCTACCAATAGAACCCGCAACAACAACAATTCCAGCAACCACAACAACAATTCCAGCAAACGCAGCAAACTCAGCAGCATTTCCAGCCCCAAAGTCAGCCATTTCAGCCTGAATTTCAGCAACCTCAGCAGCAATTTCAGCAATTCTAGCCTCAATTCCAAACAATCCAGCAGGGGCAGCAAGGTTCTCAAGCATTTCAGACATTCCAACCTCAAAACCAGCAAGCTTTCCAACCCTCACATCTTTACAACCAAAATTCTCAGCCACAAAATCAAGGATTTCAGCCCACTCAGTTTCAACCTTCACCGCAACCATTTCCATTTCAAAATCAGAATTTTCAAGGCTATGATTCTCAGCAAGTTCAACCATCATTCCAGCCTAATTATCAGCCATTTCAGCAACAATTCCAGCCCTCCTATCAGTCCCAACATCCCCAATTCCAACCACAGCAGGGTAATATTTTTCAGCCGACTACTGCATCATTTCAAGGTCAATCAATGCCCTATGCTAACCAAGGGGGCTATGGAAGTTTTAGTGGGGGAAATGTGCCACAACAGAGGATAGAAGAGATGCTTTAACAAATTTTACAACAACAACAAATTTTACAACAACAACAAAGGAATAATCCTGCTATACAAAACCTCGAAAGGCAGATTGGACAGTTGGCTAGTGGGATGAATCAAAGTCAAGCTCAAGGATCAAGCCAATTACCTTCTCAAGTTGTTCCTAATCCAAAGGGAAATATTAGTGCTATTACTTTGAGGAGTGGGAAGGTTGCATCAACTCAAAATGGTCCAAGAGCTGAATTTTCTGAAAATGGGACAGCACCTTCATTTCCATCCCAAAACAGTCATGAAATCATTCAAAATTCAGTTGGTTCCACCCTTAGTCTGAGCCTAACTCCTTCTTCAAGTAATCCTGTGATTTTGGTGGAAAAGAGGGAGAAATCAGCCCCGGAACAAACATCACAGCATGCATACCGAGTGGGGCAGCAGCTCAGAAATCAGCCCTTCCAAATTCGGCTCAAGAAGATGATTTAAGAGTTCCTTTGCCATTCCCTCAATGGAAAACTCAAGCCCAAAGACAAGTGGAGGAGGAGAAAGCCAAAGAGTATAATGAGCTGGTAAAATTGTTTAGCAAAGTAGAGATTAATGTACCCCTGTTGACCATGATTACACAGATTCCTAAGTATGCAAAATTTCTGAAAGATTTGTGTGTTCACAAGAAGAAGCTTAAGGAAAATGAGTTGGTCAGCCTGGGGAAAAATGTTTCATCACTCATCCATGCCATACCTCAAAAGTGTGAGGACCCTGGAGTTTTTATTGTATCATGTGAGATAGGGAGGACTATGTTTCATGAGACTATGCTAGATTCGGGAGCCTCCATCAATGTAATGCCCAGATCGGTCTTCCAGATGCTTGGCATTGGACCTCTACAGCCCACTGGAGTGGTAATTCAGTTAGCTGATAGAAGCCAGACCCATCCAGCAGGAGTTATTGAAGATGTTTTAGTAAAAGTTAAGGAGTTGATTTTCCCTACAGACTTCTACATTCTAGACATGGAAGGAGAGTACCTTGCACATAGATCCCCACTCATCCTTGGGAGGCCTTTTCTGAAGACTGCCAGAACAAAAATTGATGTTTATGCTGGCACACTTTCGATGGAGGTGGGGGACACAGTAGTCCAGTTTAGTATTTTTGATGTCATGAAGGACCCTAGGGGAGATCACTCTATTATGAGCATGGACACCCCAGATGAGACTGTTGAGGTACAGTTAATTGCTGATGATGTTGCATTTGACATAGTGGTGGGAGATTTGATTTCAGAGAAAGCTGAGGATGCATTAGTTGTGAAGGCATTAGAGGAGATGGATGGAAAAACATGTGACAACCTTGAATTCGAAACTGAAGCTTTACAGGACTCTTCTTATCTTTTATTGTGTGACGATATTGCTATTGATAGTCCTAATTTTTCTAATAAGGTTGTTGCAGATATTACTGAGGAAGCATGCACGGGAGATGATTCTACAGGTGTAGGGGATTGCACAGAGCCCCAGGGACTACCAACATTGACTGATACATTAGAAAATTCAAAGGATAAGCCAGGAAGTGTAGGACTTGCATGATGGGAGCAAGAACCCAAGGATCACCGATTCCAGTTGAGTGTCCACCAGAACTTGAGCACGATCAGGTAAGTATTTCTCCTTTTCCTTTAGAAAATTTCAGAGAGGTGTCTAGAATTGCATGTGAAGCATGTCTTGATACATCTTTTGTGAAGAATAATGATGAAAATTCCATAGAGGCACCCAGGCTTGATTTTATTCATTGCGATGATATTCTTGATACATATTATGCTGAAACTGATTGTGAAAATTTTTTAGAAGAGCCTGAAATTGATGTTATTTATTATGATGAATCTCTTGCTATATCTTATGCTGAAGTTGAGTGTGAAAAACTTATGGAGGTACCCGAGATTGATTTTATTGGCTGTGAAACATTTCTTGATATACCTTATGTAGAAACTGCTTGTGAATATTCGATAGAAGTACCTAAAGTTGATTTCATTGGTTGTAATGCATTGCTTGATACATCCTTGGTGGGAAATAATTGTGAAAATTCCATTGAAATATCCAAAATAGATTTCATTTGTGGTGATAAGTTTCTTGATATACCTTTGGTGGATTTTAATTGTGAAAAATTCTTTGAGGTGCCGAAAATTGATTTTATTGGATGTGATGTATTTTTGGATACATTTTATGTAAAGATTGATGGTATTACACTTCTATCTTACCCTACACACATGAGAGAGGTATTATATGGTTTTGTAGGGTCTCAAAGATTTCTTGAGTGGGTACTCCATCTAAACAGTCTTCAACCTCCTGAAAGGATTTCTAAAAAGCATCAAGAGGGAAGAGATGATCTTACTTTAATCCGAAGCACTCTACCTCTTAAATGGCTCTTGTACCTCAATCACCTTCGGCCACCTGAACATTTTGCTGTAAAGTTTAAGTGTGGGGGAGTAATGCACCATAAAACTGATCAAATGAAGGAAACTCTCTCAGCTACCCAGACTCCCCCACTACCACGATGGAGGTTATTTCTTGATAGACTCCGACTGCCAGAAATAAAGGGGAGTTTGTTCTTTCTTGCATTTTCTTTCATTGCCTTTTTCATTTTTATGATTTCTAGAAGTAAAATTTTCTTTTAAAATGAGTTCTTGCTAAAAAATGCGTGAGTAGAATGAATAAATAGACATTGTAAATACCATGTTATTTCTTTTGGCATTTTTTTTCTTAATGAATAGGAATAAATGTATCCCTCTAGGTTGTTTTCATGTCATTTTAGAGTCTCTTGAAAATAAATTAAATTTGGTTGTTAAAACTTAGGGTTTGAGCTCATGGATGAAATCTTGGATGCTTGAGTACTACTTGGCTTTAGATTCTAAATTGATGACTTGAGATGAATTATTTGCACCTAGTGAGAATTAGCCTTATTTTTGTGATACACACATGTAATTGTACTCTAGAACTTGCTTAGGTTCTTTCAAAACCATATTTCAATGATTGGATCACATTTATAGAGGCTACTCAATTTGTTTTCCTTTCCATATCAATTTGTGGTAATAATCAAGTTCATTTTATTTCCTTTTCCATACTTCCTACTCATAACCATACTTTTCTATGAACTTGTTTGTTTGGGATGTTTCTTGATGTTACTTTGCCTGAGACGGACAAAAGATCAAGTGTGGGGGAGGTGGTTAGTGTTTTGGAATAAATTTTTATCAAGGATGCACTTCATTTCGGAAAAAAAAAGCCCAATTGAGTGGAGCTTGGAATCAAGAATAAGTGAGAATTCAGTTATGAATTGGAGGTGAAATGGTTCTCTTATTGCAACCATCATTTTATTCGGCTGAAGAAGAGAAAAAAAAACAAAACAAAGTCCTAGTGGCACGAAAAAAAAAGAAAATCTGTGCTAAAAGAAAATTTTTTCTGTGAAGCATGATTTGGTCAGCAAGGTTTGGATCAGGAACTATGGAAGTTAATAAAGATCAGAAACAATATATTAGAAGCTGAATGGCAGCTGTACAAAATCAAAAAGGCTGAATTAAGGCTGATCAAAAGCTGACACTTTTAAAATATGAACCGAATTGCAAGGGAGAGTTGGAATCTGAGAAAGTTTGACTTGGAGATGCTAAATGATACAAGCTGAGTTCGAAGCAAGCTGCAAATGTTAAAAAAATTCTGTGAAGAGCTGTTGTTAGATCTGCAAGAAAAAATAATCAGAATGGAATGTTTCCATTCAAGCAGTTTGTATCAACTTGGGACTGAATTTGGTCTTTCTAGGCTGTGAATTGGGGAAATAAGTACATAAATGTATCAGAGATTGTTAAGCACATCTATTACTGATCAGAAGAAGGTGGCTGATTGGATTCTCAGATTCAAAAACAGAAACTTGCCGTGAAGTGCCGTGGCTAAGGAAGAGTGGAGTGTATCAATTCATTAAGTAAAGCACTTAAACTCTCTACTATGATTGATGTTAATTGCTGTGAGAAATCAGAAAATTGCAAGTTCTGAAGGGTAATGCCGTGGAGTTGAGACTTGAAAAAGAAAAAAAAATGAAAGAAGTGTGCCAACTTGTAAAGGATAGGTATCAAAAGGAAGTTGCAAGAGTTGGTTAGTGAAGATTACATTGGAAGCATCTAACTTCCTAATTGTCATTTAATGTTTCAAATTTCCATGATTCAGACTCAAGGCCGAAGAGTTCAAATTGAACATTAGAAGATTTGAAAAAAAATGGAAAACAGTTTGAAAAAAAAGAAGGAAACAAAGAAACAAGTGGCATAAAATTGAAGTTGTGGCACCATGATCAGTGAAGATATTCTCATCAGAATCCAAGCTTTGTTCCATTACATTCTGACTTTACTAGAGAGGAAGAAAAAAAAATCAGAAAAGAAAAGAGAAGGAAGCAAATTGGCACGCAAGATGGACAATTGGCACAAAGGTGTTGATGAGGTCTTTTCATAAAATTTTTGAAGGGCAATGCCAAAGCCTCACTCCATCACACTTTTGACTTCATTATGAGGACTGACAAGAGGGCAAAGTGCATTGAAAATATCCTTGAGCATTCAAGTCTTCCACTTTATCAAATTTACTATTTTTCTTGGCTTTTACTTCATTTTCATCATTTTACATATTTATCCCCTTGTTTGGATGAGCTTTTGTAGATGTGGATCCTAGTCATGAATAATGGTGGAGAGTAGATAACAAGCAAGCCTATGGTAGTGCAAAAAGTATGTGTGTATGAGTGAGCTCCATTTTCATCATGAACTTAGAACTCAAGAAGAGAGCCACCAAAAATTTCCTTTGAAAGGCTAGTGAGTTAAATTCATCTCAATGAATCATGAAGGATGAAAAGGCTAAGTTGTTGATTTAAGGACGAGATACTAATCTACAGAGCTTAGATTTTTGAGAATTAACAACCTTAGGTAATTTCTTTTCAATTGCTTCTACTTATGTTTGAGAAAAGCTAGGGGATACATATTTAGTAGTTTTCACGAGACGCTCAAGCTTAAGTGTGGGGGAGTTGATAAACACTATTTTGTTGATCGTTTTAGGTTCTAAAATCCAGGTTTGACCCATGTTTTACTTGCGTAATTGTGAATTTACCCTAGGTTCTAGGACTTACTTCATTTTGGACTTAATTGTAAATATTGATAAATTTGAATTATTTTTGCCACTAAATTGTTGATCTACTTTTGTAGGCTTGAAAGGTTCATAGACCTAGGTCATGCGGGGTCAAACTTGATTTGGAAGTGGATCCGGATTGAGTAATCAAGAATTAGACTAATCTGGGCCGTCCGATGCAAAAACGGTTAGATCTAGGTCATCTGAGAACTTCTAATCAATCTGAGATGGGGTTAAGGCTAATCAAGCAGTCGGATTAAGATCTGAAGGTTTCATCCAAATCAGAGATCATCTAGCCGTTGGATCAAGTTCAGAAGAATCTAGACCGTCCAGTCAAGGATCAAGGTAATTTGAACCATCCGTTGCAACTCTGGAAGATCTGAGACACTGGGAGGTAGATCCTGACCCTTGATCAACATCTGAGAGTTTTAGTTCAGATCGGATAAAGATCAACCGTTGGATGGAGTTGAGTTAATCTGAACTGTCCATTGATAAACTATATTAACTGTAATTCAAATCCCGATCGGTGTCGCGTCTTCGTAAGCTTCTTCGAGTTTCCTCGCTTGTTCTTCGTTTCTTCTGTCATTTTTTTCCATCTGAAGGCGTGACCACCTCGATTTCGACCTTGGAGCAGGATCTGGGTCATTGGGAAGAGGCTTCTGTGGAGATTCTAGCATGGATTTGTACCGGAACAGAGTTTGATTGAGGGTTTTGTCAACTCTATGATCCGATCGATTGGATCACGATTTCGTGCCGTTTTCTTCCATCGGAGCTAACTGGAGGGTCCTCTGGTATGCTCTGATCATCACCAAATCATCATCACACCTCGACATCGCGAGATCGAAGAGATCGATTGGTTCTCTCAGCTGGGTGCAGTCTGTGAGCAGAGTCAAAATTGAAGCCGTTTTCCCATTGATTTGTGGAGCTGAAGGGGTTCTTGGCTTGCTCTTGTGTGACGGCAAGGAGATCTTGAGCTAAGGGATGGATCGAGGCTTAGTTTCTTAATGTATTCCTATTTTCTTTAGATGTAATTTCAGTTTCAGCGTGCCATTTCAATTTCTGAGCTGTGTATCAGTTTAATTGGATCAATTTTTGCATACAGTAGATTTAAATTCTGCAAAGTAATTAGTTAGATTGCTTAATTAGTGAACAATTGCACTAAATCAGCTTGTTTTGTATTTGAATCATTTCTGAATTTAGATTCGTTTCTGTAGTTCTGCTCAAACTGCTTGCGTATCAGTCCTTGTTTTGATTTTTGAATTTTGTTTTCAGCAAGTTTTAGTTCATCTCTGAATTTCCATTGTAGCTTGTTCCATTTTCATAGCACTTTGTATCAAGTTTTGCATTTGATTTCAGCTTGCAAACCCATTTTATTTCAGCATGCTTAGTTCATCAAATCTGAAATTATGCCAAGTGACCATTAGCTTTTCTTAAGCTTTCCTGAATTTCGATTAGTGACTTAAGTTTAGTTTGTATTTGCTAGCTTCAGCACTCACTTTGTTACTGTATCACTGCATTCAATTTATCAAAGTCTTCATTTTCATATCTGCCTTCAATTTTTCACTGCATATTAGTTTGAGATCTGAAATTTTGTTTCAAATTCACTTGGTTGCATTCACTTGTTTCTGAAGTCTGCATTTGATTTGTTACTTCACATCAACTGTTTCACATTAGCATCTTCACATCAGTTTATAATCCCTGCATTTAGTTTCAGCTTTCGGCACAAGAGTTACCTCTTCTTGGTATCAAGTTTGTTTGAATTCATGCATTTCAATTCTACATTCAGCTCATTTCTTCACTGCTGCATTTATTTCTGAATTTCTTTCTTCATTCATGCATAGCACTTCATTAAAAGCTTTGCCTTCCAAGTGATGTGATTAGTTCATTTCTGAGTTGTCAGTTTACAATTTCTGCATTTAGTATCAACTTTCGGCATCGAGGTTGTTTCATATTTAGTATCAAGTTTCATTGTTACGTTTGTATCAAGTCATGTTTCGGCCTTGAGTGTTAACTCCTTGAGTTCAATATAGTTTGTAATGTACACTTGCGGTTGAGTTCAGTTTTGATTTCAAAATTCGGCTAAGTTGCCTTGGTTAATCAAGTTTCCATTAGTTTAGTGCATTAGTTGAAATTACCTTATTAAAGTTCGTTTAGTTGCCATTCCTGTCTTTTCTTTGTGTTTACATTTTTAATTGGAACCAAACCCCAAATCTTATCTGAAACCCAAAAATAACTGACGATACATAATCTCAAGTTCGAATCAGACAACCTTAACTAGCCCTAGGAAAAATATGACCTGTGGCCCCTTTACTACATTTCTATTCTTTGCTAGCAAAAAGGGTTTCCAGCTTACACATATCTAAATTTGAGACCCACATTCGTGACAGTCTCTTTTTGGTCCATCAGGGAGCCAAACTAAAAACAATTTTCATAGTTAAATAAATTTTTATTTTTGTTTTAAATTGCATGATTGCTTGTTTATTTATTTTCTGCAATTTATCATGCTTAGATTTAGGACTGGATAGATTAAGGACTGAACCAATTAACTGAGATTTGAACAACCTGGTATTGGGTGGCGGTGAGATGATAGTACGTTAGGGAAGCCACTTCTAATAAGGTCAAGTATACTCTACTTGGTCTCTTTAGACTGGTGAAACTAGCCGAAGCTACCGATCCAAAGCCCAAACTTGTTAGACCAGAATTTTTCAAAAAATAATTTTGAAAATGAAATTTCATTAAAAGACTTTGTCAAGGAAAGGGTTGATGATCCAATAAAGCTATGACCAAAGAAGGCCTAGTGCCTCGCCAAGACCTGGAAGTCGATTTCTGAAATTCAAATTCAAATTATTCATTGTCAAATTCAAATCTAACACAAATGTTCAGTTAATTGTAGACTCAAACACTCGTTTTTCAAAATAAACTCAAAACAAATTGCTTTCAAAATTAATCTAACTTTTTCGAAATAAATCATGATTTTCAAAATAATTCTATCTAATCAAAACCCGTCTCACAAAAATCCTTAAGGCTAACGTGATTGACAACTCTAGATTGGGTGAGACATACTAGGTTGTGAAAATCAATTTAGGCTATTCCTGATTCTAATTGGATCCAAATCAACAAAACTCTTTATGTGTAGGAACATAAAGATTTGGACCAATGGATGTTGGATAGCGAGTGCTCCAGACACATGACTGGGGATAAATTGAAATTCACCAAACTCAAGTTCAAGAACCTAGGCTCAGTAGCATTTGGCAACAATGCTACACTCAAGGTAATTGGGTCACATAACATTGAATATAAATCTGACTTTGTTATTAAAAAGGTTCTTTTGGTTGAAGATTTTAAATTTAACTTGCTTAGCATAAGTCAATTATATGATACTGGTTATGTAGTCACCTTCACCAACTCTAACTGCCTGATTAGAAACTTGCAAGACTCAGAAATCATACTTAAGGGCTCTAGGAAAAATAATGTTTACACTATAAACCTACCCCTAGTACCTAAATGCATGTTAACTCAGTTAGAAGAATCAAACCTCTGGCATAGGAGATTAGGTCACGCTAATCTAAGATTAATTTCAAAAATCACCCAACTTGGTCTGATTAAAGGTATACCTAAAATTAAGAACCCTGAAAACTTAATATGTAAATCATGCAATCAAGGTAAACAAACCAGATCGAATCACAAACTAATTCAATCTGATCTAACTCAAACCACACTTGAGCTCCTGCACCTTGACCTATTTGATTCACATGGAGCCAAGTCACTAAGCGGAAACCGATACTGCTTAGTAATTGTTGATGATTTCTCTAAGTTTACCTGCGTTAGGTTTCTGAAGACCAAAGATGAAACCTTAAACCTATTTAGTGATCTTTGTAAGTTAATTGAAAATCAAAACGATACCAAAATCAAAAGAATTAGGAGTGATCACGGGGGAGAGTTTGAAAATCAATGATTCGAGGAGTTCTATAAGGTAAATGGGTATATACACGAATTTTCGTGTCCTAGAACCCCCCAGTAAAATGGGATAGTTGAACGGAAAAATAGAACTCTACAGGAAGCCGCTAGGGCTATGCTCAATGAATTTAACTTAGCTAACCAATATTGGGCAGAAGCAATTAGCACGGCTTGCTACATCCAAAATAGGGTCCTGATTAACAAACGACACAATAAAACACCCTACGAATTATACTACCATAGACTTCCAAACCTACATTACCTATGAGTCTTTGGGTGCAAAGTCCATATACTAAACACCAAAGACTACCTAGGTAAATTCCAGTCTAAGTCAACTCTAGGCATCTTCTTAGGATATTCAACAACAAGTAGAGCCTATAGGGTTTACAACAAACAAACTAAGAAAATTGAAGAAACAACAAATCTGATATTTGATGAAGAAGTTAACTCAAAATCTGATAATCCAGATCTAAATTCATCAAATACTGAAGATAATGAACAAATTGTTGAACCTTTAATCGAACCCCTAAATGAACTAACTATTGAACCAACTCTTGAGTCAATTGAACCAACCCAAGTAGTTGAACCAAATACTGAACCAAACTGACCGGCCGGACCTCAGGTCGAACCAAGTTCTAGAAAAACTAAGAAACCCAGACTCAGTCACCCAACTGATCAAATTGTGGGTGATCCAACTTTAGGAGTCAGAACTAGGTCCTCCTATAGAAACCTTAGTCAGATTGCAATGATCTCAAAAATTGAACCTAAGACTATAGAAGAAGCCTTACCTGATCCTGATTGGATCTTAGCTATGCAAGAGGAATTAGCTCAGTTTGAGAGGAACCAAGTCTGGGAACTAGTACCTAAACCTGAGGGCAAATCCATTATTGATACTAAGTGGGTGTTTAGGAATAAGCTAAATGATCAAGGAGAAATAGTGAGAAACAAAGCCTGCTTAGTAGTCAAAGGATTTAGTCAAGTGGAAGGGTTAGATTATGATGAAACCTATGCCCCAGTAGCTAGACTTGAGTCCATTAGAATGTTGTTAGCCTTTGCATCCCATAAAGGATTTAAACTCTACCAAATGGATGTAAAGTCAGCCTTTCTAAATGGATTTATTAAGGAAGAAGTTTATGTAGGACAATCCCCTGGTTTTGAGGACTTAGAAAGACCTGACCATGTTTACAAACTCACTAAAGCACTTTACGGACTAAAACAAGCACCAAGGTAGAAGAAGCCTTACCTGATCCTGATTGGATCTTAGCTATGCAAGAGGAATTAGCTCAGTTTGAGAGGAACCAAGTCTGGGAACTAGTACCTAAACCTGAGGGCAAATCCATTATTGATACTAAGTGGGTGTTTAGGAATAAGCTAAATGATCAAGGAGAAATAGTGAGAAACAAAGCCTGCTTAGTAGTCAAAGGATTTAGTCAAGTGGAAGGGTTAGATTATGATGAAACCTATGCCCCAGTAGCTAGACTTGAGTCCATTAGGATGTTGTTAGCCTTTGCATCCCATAAAGGATTTAAACTCTACCAAATGGATGTAAAGTCAGCCTTTCTAAATGGATTTATAAGGAAGAAGTTTATGTAGGACAATCCCCTGTTTTGAGGACTTAGAAAGACCTGACCATGTTTACAAACTCACTAAAGCACTTTACGGACTAAAACAAGCACCAAGGGCCTGGTATGAACGCTTATCAACCTACCTAACTTCTAAAGAATTTAAACAAGGACAAATTGACTCAACCTTATTTATTAAGACCTTAGGAAAAGAAATCTTTATTGCCCAAATCTACGTCGATGACATAATCTTTGGGTCCACCAATTCAAACTTTTTAAAAGAATTTGTTAAAATAATGGAAAATGAATTTGAAATGAGCTTAGTTGGTGAGCTCAACTTCTTTCTAGGGTTATAAATTAAATAAACTAGGGATGGAAACTATGTCCATCAATCCAAATATGATAAAGAATTAATAAAGAAATTTAAAATGGATAACTCTAAAAGCATAAGTACTCCCATGCCCACAAATGTAAAAATAGATAGTGACCGTGATGGTAAACCAGTAGACCTTAAACTCTATAGAAGTATGATTGGAAGTCTACTGTACCTTACAGCCAGCAGACCTGATATCCTTTTTACTGTAGGAATGTGTGCTAGATACCAAGCCTATGCTAAGGAAACACACTTAGCAGCCCTAAAAAGAATACTAAGATATGTTAAGGGCACCCTAAATGTAGGGATTTGGTATCCTAGGACCTCAACCTTTGACTTGTCATGATACTCGGGTTCTGACTACGCTGGTTGTAAATTAGATAGAAAGAGCACAAGTGGAAGCTGCCAACTATTAGGAAATAGTCTAGTAAGTTGGTGCAGCAGAAAACAACACTGTGTAGCTCTATCCACAACTGAAGCTGAGTATGTTGCCTTAGGAGAGTGTGTAGCACAACTCTTATGGATGATGCACACTCTTAACGACTTCCAACTTAACTACACCCAAACTCAAGTCTACATTGACAATATAAGCTCGATTAATCTAACTAAGAACCCAATCCAACATTCCAGAACTAAACACATAGAAGTTAAACACCACTTTGTAAGAGATCATGTAGCCAGGGGTGAGATAGTCCTTAAGCATGTAGACTCTAAATCTAACTTAGCTGACATATTCACCAAACCCCTACCTGAGTCTGAGTTCAGCTCACTAAGAAGGCAGTTAGGATTATGCTTGGTAGAATAGGTTTACTCTAATTTTTTAACTGCTTTACTCGATTTTAAAATCAGCTTCTAAAATAGTTTTAAAACTGCCTTACTTGATTTTTAAAACCTTTTTTACAATTTTAATCAATCTTTCGACTTAGTTTTATTTGGAAAAACTACCCCCCTTCAAAACTAGGACTTTTTCGAAAATGGACTTAGCCTAGGCCCTAACCCTAGAACTGCATGCACCTATAGATCTAGAAGTCAGCATCTCACAAGCACCTTAGGGTACTTCTGATTGATAACCTAGAATGGGTTGAGATGCTTAGGTCTTTGCCTTAATTCAAGATGCTTTAAGTCAGTGCATCTGCATTAATTGGGGCACTAAATACAAACTAAACAGTAATCAGGTAAAGTGTCAAGCTTAGAAAATCTAACTTGTAACAGTAAGTAAGTAGCTAATTGGGTTAGACAGGTCCCAACAGAGATAATTCAAATTGATTTGGCTCAGTTTATATCTTGAATTGGTTCAGTACAGCACATTATTGTTTTGCTATATTCTTATGCAATTCTTTTTTCTATATTGCCTTATTTTTTGATATATGGCAAAGGGGGAGAGATTGGAAAGGAGAGAAGGTTTAAAATTTTTTTTTTCAAAATTTCCTCTATCCTTTCTTCAAAAAGTACTTAATTTAAAGTTGCTTTCAAAATTGTTTCTAAGTACATGACTTAAATTGTTTTCAAAAAATTTCCAAGTACTTGACTTAAATTGTTTTCAAAAATTTCCAAGTACTTGATTTAAATTGTTTTCAAAAATTTCCAAGTACTTGACTTAAACCATTTTTTCAAAATTGTGTCTAAGTACTTGACCTAAGATGTTTGTTATCTCTAAGTACTTATTTTCAAACTTCTCAAATAGGAAAGTTTCTAAGTCTAAACATTCTAAAGTACTAAAGAGAGTGAATTTTTTTTCAAATTCCTTTAAAACTTCAGAAAATGTTTAGAAAAAATTTTCTACCAAGTTGTTGACTTAAAAATTTGTTTAAAAATGTAAAATTTCT
The DNA here is from genome assembly GCA_024364735.1 of Boesenbergia rotunda. Lineage (NCBI taxonomy): Eukaryota > Viridiplantae > Streptophyta > Magnoliopsida > Zingiberales > Zingiberaceae > Boesenbergia > Boesenbergia rotunda. The sequence continues at coordinate 1,280,822 of JAGFNQ010000279.1, read as the reverse complement.
AAGTATAAATTTTCCAAGTGCCCAACCAAAAATTTTTTTGGAAAATGTTTTCTAAAACATCTTTTGAAAAATGTTCTAAGTGTTGAAAAATTAATTCCATCTTTAGACTTAGAAATTTTTCAAACCCCACGAACCTTTGAAAAACCTAAGGGGAGATTCCTTCCAGGGGGAGGAAACTAAACTAGTATTTTACCTGTTTTGATTAACTTAACTTTTCGAATCGGGTTGCCATAAATCAAAAAAGGGGAGATTGTTGGTGCAGACAGCACCCAAGTCGAACCTGGGTTTTGATAATGGCAAAGGGTTCAAAAGTTAAGATGTTATTGTTATCTAACATGTTACTTGAGTGTGCAGATTGAAGTCCTAGCGAAGGACTGCTAGGCACCTAGCGAAGGACTGCTAGGCACCTAGCGAAGGACTGCTAGGCATCGAAACCCTAAGACCTGGCGAAGGACAGCTGGGCACCTAGCGAAGGGTTGCTAGGAGTCTAAGACCTAGCAAAGGACTGCTAGGCACCTGGCGAAGGATTTCCAGGAAACAAAGTCCTAGCGAAGGGCTGCTAGGCACCTGGCGAAGGACTGCCAGGAAACAAAGTCCTAGCGAAGGGCTGCTAGGAGTCGAAGACCTGGCGAAGGACTACTAGGCACCGGGCGAAGGACTGCTTGATACCCAAGACCTGGCGAAGGCTGCTAGGCACCTGGCAAAGGACTGCTGGGCAAAAGTCCAACCGGAGGAGCCGGTTGGCAAAAGGTAAATTCTCCTGAGAGGAGTAGGTGAAGGCGCGTTCCTCGTCGAGGGAACAGTAGGCGTCGGTTCGACCTAGGGTTCCATTTTGGGAGACCCGAAGTCAGAACCAAGACAGCTACGGCTGTAAAATTCATTAGCATTCTTGCTTTGTTTTGTCTGGTACTAACCCTTGATGCAGGACAGAAGGAACGAGTTTCTGCAGCTCAGAACGCTCCAAAGGAGAAGGGCAGCAGCTGGACAGGGCGCCCCGGAGGTCCCGGGCGCCCCCAAGGCGAACGCAAGACAAGCTGAGCAAGTAACGCTTCTGAAGCTCACTGGGGCAGGCGCCCCCGTGCTCCCGGGCACCCCGGATGCCTCGGGCACCCTGGGTCCAAGCCAACGAAGCAACCAAAGTCTAGCCAGCAGATTGGGTCAACCGGGGCACCCCCTGTGTCCCAGGCGCCCCTGTCAAACCTCGAGCCCGATCCTGAAGGGATAAGGGCTGACCGAGAGGTTTGCGGATCGAGTGACACGCGGAGGGCGCCCCCAGCGCACTGGGCGCCCCCAGGTGCACTATAAAAGGGGCTCGACCTCCAAGGCTTCAGAACACAATTTTTTCAACGCCTCAATACTCTTCGCTCAAGCGCTCTGCTCCGGAAACTTCTGATCTCGAGGTTCTAGCGCCGACGACGACCCTACGCACCGAAGAACGATCTACACCGGGCGTCGGTAACGAAGAGTTAGATTTTAATTGTATTTTTACTGTACTAATACTGTACAACTTCTTGTAATTACTTGCACGATTATAGTATTGCCCGCAGTAAATGGTCAAGGACCGTGGGCCTTGGAGTAGGAGCCGACCGTGACTCCGAACCAAGTAAAAAATCTTGTGTTCGCGTTTATTGTTTTAATTTCCGCTGTGCATTCTCTAATTTCATAATCCGAAATAGTTTTATGATATTCACCCCCCCCCCCTCTATCGTATTCTATCGATCCAATAGTTTTTTGGTAAAAATGTTTTTGCAAAACACTCAGTAAAACTTAAAAGTACTTAGAAGTTTTACAAAAACTGAATGCTTGTTTGAGGGGGAGAATGCTTGTTTGAGCGGGAGAATGTTTATTTCAGGGGGAGATAATTGAAAATTATTTTAAGTTTTTTTAACATAATCTTGCTTGTTAGATGTGTTATAAAATGTTTTTCTTATCTTTTTGAACCGTGTTGCCATAAATCAAAAAGGGGGAGATTGTTGGTGTCGGTAGCAGTAAAGTCAAACCTGTGTTTTGATAATGACAAAGGGTTCAGAAGTTAAGGTGTGTTGTGATCTAACAAGGTTAATCAAGTATGCAGGAAAAGTCCTAGGTACACTAGGCACTAAGACCTGGTGAGTGAAGCTGGGCACTAAGACCTGGTCGAGGACTGGGCACCGAAGTGCAGGTGAGTGAAGTTGGGCACTAAGACATGGTGAGTGAAGCTGGGCAAAAGTCCAACCGGAGGAGTCGGTTGGCAAACAGGTAAACTCTCCTGAGAGGAGTAGGTGAGGACGCGTTCCCCATAGAGGGAACATTAGGCGTCGGTTCGACCTAGGGTTCCATTTGGAAAGCCTAAAGTCAGAACCAAGACAACTCAGGCTGTAAATCATGGTTTAATCTATATCATTTATATGGTTGTTGTGTTTTGGAACTAACCCTGGTTGCAAGAATGAAGGGATGAAGGTTTCTGCACTCAGGCGCCTCAATGGAGTGAGGCGCCCTACTGGGCTAGGCGCCTGTGTTGAGACAGGCACCCCAGTGAAGGGCTATTCCAAGCACTCGAAGCAAACTTCCACGCAAGCCTCTGAATTAGTCATTGAGGTGCCTGTGTTAACACAGGCGCCCCAGTTAGCTCAGGCGTCCTGGTTGAGGGGATAAGCGCTGGCCAAGTCTATGGATTGAGGTTCTCGCAGGACAGGCCACGTGTCAGGCGCCCCCTTTAACAGAGGCACCCTAGCTAACACGATATAAAGGGGTTCACCCCCAAGTCTTCAATACCATTGTCTTTCAACACATTCGTTCAAGCACTCCGCTCCGACAAGCTCCATACTCAAGATTCAAGCGCCTACGACGACCCGCGGCTCCGAACTTCCAACTTCTCCGGTCGTCAGTATAAAAATAGTTTATTGTTGTATTCTTTTTAATTCTATATTCAACTTCATCTTGTAAAACATTTGATGAAATATAGAATTGCCCATCGTAAACGGTCAAGGACCGTGAGCCTTGGAGTAGGGGACGACTACGACTCCGAACCAAGTAAAAACAAAAGTGTTAGCGATTGTTTATCTTTTCCACTGTGCAATTACTCTACGCTTTCCGAAAAAGTTTTGACGATCGATATTCACCCCCCCCCTCTATCGATTCAATCCGATCCCACAAACACATGACCACTGTGATTCTTATTCCAAAATAGATGTTCATACAAAAGTTATGCCTATAGTATACATCCTAACAATCTCCCACTTATACTAAAAGACTATGCTGCCAATAATACTATCATACATCTGATTCCCATCCCCTCAACATGCCTATCATAAGTTTTCGCTGGAAGGGCCTTACTGAAAGGATCTACCAGGTTATCTGTTGATGCAATCTTGGCAACAACAACTTCTCCTCGCTTTACGATGTCTCGTATTAGGTGGTACTTGCACTCAATGTGTTTACTTGCCTTATGGGCTCGTGGTTTCTTCAAGTTTGCTACTGCACTACTATTATCACAATAAATTGTGATAGCTTTGGACAAACCAGGAATCACCTCTAAGTCTATTAAGAAGTTTCTGAGCCATACAACTTCTTTGGTAGCCTCAGAGGCTGCCACATACTTAGCTTCCATAGTGGAGTCCGCAACGCATTTCTGTTTAATACTCCTCCATACTATAGCTCCACCTCCTAATGTAAACACATAACCTGAGGTAGACTTACTGTTATCCCTATCTAATTGGAAATCAGAATCCGTGTAACCCACAGGGAGCAAATGATCTGCCTGGTAAACCAGCATATAATTTCTAGTCCTTTTCAGGTACTTTAATATATGTTTTATCGCAGTCCATTGTCCTAGTCCTGGATTAGTTTGATATCTGCTAACCATGCCCATGGCAAAGCAGATATCCGATCTTGTACATAACATAGCATACATTAGGCTTCCTATAGCCGAAGCATAAGGAACTGCATTCATCTCCTCTATCTCTTTTGATGTTTTAAGACACATCTCCTTAGATAAAGGTACTCCATGCCGAAAAGGTAAAAAATCTTTCTTGGAGTTTGCATGCTAAAACGAGTTAGGATAGAGTCAGCATACGAAGCTTGAGATAAACACAACATTCTTTTCTTGCGATCCCTTATAACTTTGATCCCAAGGATGTGTCTAGCTTCTCCCAAGTCCACAACCATACCCTTATGTCTGACAACACTTTGACATTGTTGTCAATGAGCAAAATGTCATCTACGTATAGTACAAGAAATACTACTACGTTTCCATCACTCATCTTGTATACACAAGACTCATTCGCACAGTGTATGAATCCATAAGACTGGATAACCTCATCAAACCGGATGTTCCAAGATCTTGAAGCATGTTTCAATCCATAGATGGACCGATTAAGATTGCACACAATATGCTCTTTGCCCTTTGCAATGAATCCCTCTGGTTGCTTCATATAGATGTTTTCTTCAAGACTTCCATTAAGGATAACTGTCTTGATATTCATTTGTCAAACCTCATAATCCATATGAGCAGCAATAGACAAGAGAATCCGGATAGACTTAAGCATGACTACCGGCGAAAAGGTTTCCTCATAATCAATCCCCTCTTTTTGAGTATACCCCTTCGCAACCCTCACTTTAAAGGTTTCCACCTTTCCGTCTGATCCTCTCTTCCTTTTGTAGACCCATTTACATCCAATGGCTTTTACACCATCCAGTGGTTCTACAAGCTCCCAAACTTGATTAGAATCCACATATTCTATCTCAGAGTTCATCGTCTTTTGCCAAGATATCGCATCTTTATCATGGAGTGCTTCATCATAGGTCCAAGGATCAGGTTCATGTTCACTAGGGACCAAGTCTGAAGACTCTCCCAAAAACATGAATATGTAAGGTTGCCTAACAACCCTTCCACTACGACGAGGTACTACTTGTGTATCATCTGTGACACACGGTGCAGTCACTTGTGGTATAACATTCTGTACCATTGGTACTGAAGTAGGAACTTACCCTCTTATTTCCTCTAAAATAATCTTACTCATGGGCTTGTGGTTCATTACATAGTCCTCTTCTAAAACTCGGGCATTCGTGCTAACAATGACCTTCTGATCTTTAGGACTATAAAACAAACCACCTTTCGTTCCTCTAGGATAGCCCACAAACAAGTGAACTTTCGTACGAGATTCCAACTTATCAGCATCTCCCTTCAGCGCATGTGCTGGACTACCCCAAATCCGAATATGTCTCAGACTAGGCTTACGCCCATTCCATAATTCTGTGGGAGTAGAGGGTACTAATTTAGAAGGTACCAAGTTCAGAATATACACTGTCATTTCCAGAGCATACCCCCAGAACAAATTCGGTAATTCAGAATAACTCATCATCGATCTAACCATTTCCATAAGAGACTTATTCCTTCGTTCCGCCACACCATTCTATTGGGGTGCACCAGGTGCGGACAATTGGGATTGAATCCCAACCTCTGATAAGTAACTCCTAAACTCTCCCAAGCTGTACTTACCACCACGATCAAACCGTAGTGTCTTGATACTTTTACCATGACGTTTCTCCACATCAGCCTTGTGTTCCTTAAACTTGTCAAAGCACTCAAACTTGCGGCGCATCAAGTAAATGTATCCATATCTAGAATAGTCGTCTATAAATGAGACAAAATATTCAAAGTCACCTCTTGCCTCGATAGACATAGGACTGCACAAATCAGAATGAACCAATTCCAACACTTCTTTGGCTCTATACCCCTTGGCTTTAAAAGGCCTCTTGGTCATTTTTCCTTCCAAGCAAGATTCGTAGGTTGGGAAGTTTTCCACCACCAATGAACCCAAAGGTCCATCGACTATCAACCTTTGAATTCTACTCAAGTTATAATGACCCAACCTTAGATGCCAAAGATATGTTTGGTTCATTTTCGAAGGTTCTTTTCTTTTATTAGAATTAGAAGACGTGTTATTAATTTCCATTTGCATCGTGGGAGTTATTGGATTAAGAGTATACAAATTGCCAACCAATGCACCAAAACAGATAATTACCCTATTTTTTTTTTATAACAACTCTGTCATCAAAAGAAATAGAAAATCCATCCATAAATAATTTAGAAACTGAAATCAAGTTCTTTCTAAAACAAGGTACGTAAGACAATTTCTCAAAACCAAAGATTTATTCTTACCAAAAAATAAATGAACATCTCCCACTACAATAGCCGCCACCTTCGTAGCATTGCCCATGTAGATGGTAATCTCGCCCTCATATAGTCGTCTGGTTTTCTGGAACCCCTGCAATGAATTACAAACATGATCAGTGTCTCCTGTATCTACACACTAGATACCGGAAGATAACACCGCTAAACATGTTTCAATAACTAATGAAAAAGATATACCTCCATTGTTCTCCTTTCGGCGGGGACAGTCCACCTTCCAATGTCCAGCCTAATTGCATGTGAAGCACTTGCCTTTCGGCTTCTTACTCCACCATGTGGTCCTTGAGATCCAGCCGCTTTCTTTGCCAAACCAACTTGTTTCTTCTTCTTCTTTCCGTCTTTTGGCTTAGAAGCAGAAACTTTTTCAACAATATAAGCTTGAGCACTTTGACGAAACAACCCTTCTACAGCTTGGAGTTCTGTTAGAAGTTCTGCCAATGAATATGACCTCTTGTTCATGTTGTAGTTCAGGCAGAACTGTTGAAAATTCTTTGGTAGCGTCTGGAGAATGATATCGACCTGGGTTTCCCCATCGATTTCAGCTCCAAGGACTTCCATCTCATTTAAATGAGCAATCATCTTCAGGACATGAGTATGGTCGAAGATAAACCAACTATTAATTTTATTTTTCAAAAAGTAAAGTTGACAAGATAATAAAATTAAGGATTCATAAAGAACCCAATTGAGCTATATTGGTATTCAGGATTCATAAAGAACTAGATTTAAGCCTGGGTCTAGGGTTTGAATCCTGGGAAGGCAAAAATCCACACCCAGGGGTGGGAAGACCTAGTATGAGTAACGGCACGGTCGATGGTCGACGGTACGACGGTCGTGAGGACCGGTAAATGGGCCGGTAAATGGGCCGGTAGACGGGCCGGGTCGTTACAATAAAAAGGCGCCTTTTTATGTAGCGGCCCCGCCTCTATGGTCCCGCAGGCAACCCTCTAGGCCGGCGACCCTACGGTCTTCCCACCCCTGGCAGTGGGTTTTTGCCTTCCCCAGGATTCGAACCCTTGACCTCCAGGACAAGTACAATAGTTCCTGAATCCTGGTACCAAGTGTAGCTCACTTGGTACCAGGATTCAGGAACTATTGTACTTGTCCTGGAGGTCAAGGGTTCGAATCCTGGGGAAGGCAAAAACCCACTGCCAGGGGTGGGAAGACCGTAGGGTCGCCGGCCTAGAGGGTTGCCTGCGGGGACCATAGAGGCGGGTCCGCTACAATCATACTTTGTTTCAATTTATTTAGATTATATTCAGCTTCGAATGTGCTAAGTAGAGTAGGTTTTCTATTGTTTGTGTTTTTGGCTATTCATCTTGTTAGATTTTTAAGTTTAATTCAATTTTAAAAAAGGGTTTCAAATACATTACTTTAATTTTTCAAAACATTATCTTCAAAACTCGATGTATTTTTCGAAACATAGTTTTTCTTTAAAATTATCCCCTTCAAAACTAGGGTCTGTTGGTGCAGGAAGCACCATATCGAACCTTGCTTTGATATTGGCAAAGGATTCAAAGTTAAGTACTATTTGTGATCTAACGAAGTTACTCAAGTGTGCAGAAAGAAGTCCTAGCGAAGGGCTGCTAGGCACCTGGTGAAGGACTGCCAGGAAACAAAGTCCTAGCGAAGGGCTGCTAGGCACCTGGCGAAGGACTGCCAGGAAACAAAGACCTGGCGAAGGACTGCTAAGCACCAGGCGAAGGACTGCTTGGAACCGAAGCCCTAGCGAAAGACTGCTAGGCACCAGGCAAAGGACGGCTTGGTCACGAAGACCTGGCGAAGGACTACTAGGCACCAGGCGAAGGACTGCTTGGTACTGAAGACCTGGCAAAGGATAGCTAGGCACCTGGCGAAGGACTGCTGGGCAAAAGTCCAACCGGAGGAGCCGGTTGGAAACAGGTAAATTCTCCTGAGAGGAGTAGGTGAGGATGCGTTCCCCGTCGAGGGAACAGTAGGCATCGGTTCGACCTAGGGCTCCATTTTGGAGACCCAAAGTCAGAACCAAGACAGCTAAGGATGTAAAAACCTAATATTTTATTGCTTTGTGTTGTTTTGGACTAACCTTGGATGCAGGACCGAAGGAATGTGCTTCTGCAGCTTAGAACGCCCCAAAGGTGAGGGGCAAGCAGCTGGGCAGGGCGCCCCCAAGGTCAAGGCAAAACAAGTAAAGCAAGAGAACGATTCGGAAGCTCACTGGGGGCGCCCCCGTGCTCCCGGGTGCACCGGATGCCTCGGGCGCCCCGGGCTCAAGCCAACGAAGCGGATAGAGGCAAGCCAGCGAGAAGCCAGCGGACCGAGTCAACCCAGGCGCCCCCAGCGTCCCGGGCGCCCCCAGTCAACTCTCAGCCCTATTCAAGTGGGATAAGGGCTGACCGAGATTTATTCGGATCGGCTGACACGTGGGGGGGGGGGGCGCCCCCAACGTTCAGGGTACCCCAGGAGGCTATAAATAGCCCCTCGACCCCAAGGCTTAGAACAACAAGTTTTCCAACGCCAATACGCTCTTCAACTTAGGCGCTCTGCTCCAGAAATCCTCCATCTCAAGATTCTAGCGTCGACGACGACCCTACGCACCGAAGAACGATCTACACCGGGCGTCGGTAACGAAGAGTCAATTCTTAATTGTATTCTTACTGCACTTACTTCTGTATAACTGTTTGTAAGATTTTGCGCGATTATAGTATTGCCCGCAGTAAACGGTCAAGGACCGTGGGCCTTGGAGTAGGAGCCGACCGCGACTCCGAACCAAGTAAAATCGCTTGTGTTCGTGTTTGGTTTTCGTGTTAATTTTCCGCTATGCATTCTCTCTATAAATCCGAAACGATTAACGATATTCACCCCCCCTCTATCGTTTTCTCTCGATCCAACAAGTGGTATCAGAGCGGGGAAGCTCAAATTTGGTGCAACCACCAATTTGAGAGTTTTTCGGATTTTTGAAATTATTTTATATATTTTTTAATCTTTCTGGTTAATCGAGTTTGGTGCAACACCACTCGATCTTTTTCGCTTTTTATTTTCAAATAAATAATATCTGTGGGTGGATTTAATTTTGAATTTTCATTTTTTTACCATTCATTGAAATTGATAAAACGATCAATTTTTGAAAATTTGTCATAAATTTTTTTTATTATTTTAATATTTTTCTCGAAATACATGTTACCTTAATTCGAGTAAAATTTTCAACTTTGAATGCTTATTTCTTTTCAAAATTAGCAAAAGTAACATTTTAAAAAATTTGTCATAATTTTTTTATTATTTTATTCTGCCTCGAAATTCGTGCAATATTTTTGTTAGACTATTTCTTCCTTCTCCTGCACTACTAATCCAAGACCAAGTCTTGGTACATTTTTGTTACTTCTTTTCTATACGAGGTTAAACTAAATGGCCAACCAAGAGTGGAATAGTGCCCGTCCACCGCTATTCTCCGGCGAGAACTTCAATTATTGTAGAAGTCAAATGGAGTTCCATCTGAAGGCCTATATGGACATATGGATGATCATTCAAACAGGGTTCTCCCTCCCTATAGAAGATGGTCTATCAATTACGTGGGACCAACTGGATGAACCAACCCTGAGGAAGATCGAGACAGATGCAAGGGCAACCGCAATCCTACAATGTGACCTAACCAATGAAGAATTGAAGCGGGTCGGATCCTTCAACTGTGCCAAGGAGATGTGGGAAAAGCTAATCAATCTACACGAAGAGAGCTCCGATATTGAGATCTTAAAAGAGTCAGCACCCGACTTCAAAGTTGACTCCGGATCAGAAGATGAGATAGAATCCATACTTGACTGCGAATTCGAGCCAGAGTCAGAAGACAAAGTGACTGAGACAATAATGGTAACCAATTTTGAATTTGTTCAGAATTATAATTAAATAATCAGACTGATACTATAATGGTCGAGGAAGGTATAATTTCAAGTGCTGGGAAAACTCCAAAGAAGAAGCTTCAACTGGTACCCGAGTCCGACTCAGACTCGGAATCATAAGACAATGAGGGAGATCGACCCAATCTGGTCCGATTAGCTCATGATCATTACAAGAGTACTGGACAAATGATCGGGAAAGGTAAGTTTTCAATATTTGAAAATCCAATACTTATCTCAAATAACATGATTAATTCATATAAATTAGTTAAGGTTAATATGTTAGAAAACTTAAGTCACAACCTTGCTGATTTTAAAAACCCAGAGTATTATTTCAATTATGATATAACTTAGATCATTTTTTATCTACTTTGCTTATTTTTTTTATTGCTTAGAATTAGGATTGGTTAGTATAAGGGCTAAATCAATTAATTAAAATTTGAACAACATAGTATTGGGTGGAGGTGAGATGATAGTATGTTAGGGAAGCCTTTTCTAATAAGGTCAAGTATACACTACTTGGTCTCTTTAGACTGGTGAAACTAGCCGAAGCTACCGATCCAAGACGCAAGCTAGTTAGACCAGAATTTCTCAAAAAGTAACATTGAAAATGAAATTTCACTAAAAGGCTTTGTCAAGGAAAGGGTTGATGATCCAATAAGGCTACGGCCAAAGAAGGCCTTGTGCCTCGTCAAGACCTAGAAGCCAATTTTTGAAATTCAAATTCAGTTTACTCTTTGTCAAATTCGAATCTAACACAAATTTTCAGTTAATCTTAGATTCAAATATTCTTTTTCAAAATAAATTCAAAACTAATTGTTTTCAAAAATTAATTTAACCTTTTAAAATTAACCATGTTTTTTTTTCAAAAAACTTAAAATTTTCATTTTTGTTAAAGCATCTCACAAAATAGATACGGTAACCTGTTTTGTCATGTAGAACTGAGTGAGATGTCTAGGACCTAATTATATAGTTCAATGCTTTTTCAAAATCAACTCAATGTTTTAAAATTAATTCTAAATTAACTCCATATATTTTCCACTCAACATTTTTCAAAAATTGAATTTCATTTGTTTTCAAAATTAACTCATCAAACTAAGTCTTGATTGAATTAATACTAAGATCTAGGACTTGATTGGGTCAATTATTGGTAAAACCAAGTCAACATAGTCAAACCTAGTCAATAGTAAAGACCCTTCAAGCACTTAGACAAAGTCAGATGAGTCGGATACAAGGGGAGTTTGTTTTAATATTTTTCAAAAAACTTAGATTTTTTTTCCTTTTGCTCTAAAATTTAGTATCATCTCAAAATAAGGTTTTCAAAAATTTGATTCAAAAACCCTTGTATGTTACTATCTCATTGGAAAATTATTATCATTCCAAATTATGTTGAAAATTACCATATTGTTACTCAAAACTATTCTTTCGATTGTAATAAACCCTAAAGACACAGAGGAAGGTGCACTTCATGATCTACAAGGACTCCTAGGATGTGTCAAATTTAGGGAGAGTTTGAGTCGAAAGAAGAATTTTTGAAATGTTTTTTTTGGTAATTATCTGTTTTGAATAATTCCTTTAATCTCAACTAAACCCTAAGCCTCAAAGGAGGATTAACTTGTGGTCAACAAGCCTCCTAGGACTGTGTCAGGTTTAAGGGGAGTTCAAATTAAAAGAAGTTTAAAAACACTATGTTTTTCAAACTATCACTCATGTTTTTTTAAAAAAAAACTATGCTATCATTTCAAAATATGTCTTTCAATTATTCATTTTTTTTAAATGTTAATACTTCAAAGTTTATTTTATGAATTATGCTTGAGTCCCTTTTGATTTTGTCAAACCCTAAGGACACAGAGGAAGTCTTCATCATGATCTAAAAGGACTCCTAGGAAGTGTCAAATTTAGGGGGAGTCTAAATCAAAAGAAATAATTTCTGACAATTATGTTTTGAAATTATTAGATAATTCCTTTGATCTGAACCTGACCCTAAAGACTTAGAGGAAGAACACTTGTGGTCAACAAGCTTCCTAGGACTAGATCAAGTTTAGGGGGAGGTCAATTAAAAGAATTATTGAATTTTTCAAGGCGATATGTTTTCATGCATATATTTTCAAATCCTTCTGAAAACACAAGTAATTTCATTCAAATATTATCTTTTTAAATATTATTATTTAATTTGAAATAATCTTTCTCTTGAGCTTGGAAAGATTTCCAGGACACTTAGGGAAATGTCCTTGTAGTTAACAAGGTTTCCTAGGATTGTGTCAGACTGGGAAAGAAACCAAGTCAAGTAAAGTATTATGTTTTCAAAATAACATTAAATTTTTTTTAAAATATTATGTTCAAAAGTACTTCTATTTTTCAAAATATAATGTTTTTAAAAGTACTAATACTTTTCAAGGTAATAATGTTCTAAGCGCGTGAATTTTCTCAAAGACTTGCCTACAAATACAAAATATTTTTTATACCTTTCAAAGTGGAGCTTTTGCTACGCTTTCAAGAATTATACTAAGTATTTTTATGTTTTCAAAACTCATAGGCTCTGATACACAAACTTTTTCGTTAAAACCTATTTCAAAATATATTTCAGGGGAAGAGCAAGAAAGAGAGAAAGGTTTTTTTTTATTTTTTATTTAAACTTTTATCTCTTTTTCAAAAAGTAAAGCAAAAATTTCTAAGTACTTCAAATTGTTTTTAAGTGCTAAGTGCTGTTAAAATTTCAAACTACTTCAAGCGCTTTCAAGTATTTCTAGTGCTTCAAAATTTTTTAAGTATGTCTAAATGAGTCAAATGTTTTTAAGTACATATTTTTTTTAAGTAAAACTTTTCTTAGTAAATTTGTCTGAGCAAAAACTTTTTGAAAATTTTGACAAATGGTTCTAAGTAAAGTTTTTTTTAAAAACTTGTCTAGAAATTTCTCAAAGATTTTGTTTTTCAAAATACACAAAGTATTTCCAAGCAAATTCTTCTAAGTGTGCAAATTCTTTTAAAACAATTTCTCCCAATTCTCAAAGTGGAAACATTTTAAGGGAAATTTGGCTTCAAAATCTTGCCTAAGTAAATTTTTTTTGCAAAGCCTTGTAAGTAAAAGTTTTTTTTAAAACAAAACTTAGGCTTGCTTTTCAAAATAGAAACTTGTCTAAGTGTAAAAAGTTGTTTATGAATATGTTTTTTTTAACACTTTGTCAAAAACTTAGAAGTTTTACAAAAACTCAAAACTCTCTATCCGAAACCTTGTTCGCCCATGTATTATTTTTGATATATGTCAAAGGGGGAGGAAAGGTCAAAGTTAAGTATTTGACAAGTATTCAGGGTTTTAGGGGGAGTATGAGAATTAAAGATTTTTTTCAAATCTATTCTGTTCTTAACTGCTATACTTCACTGTGTTTTTTCCTTCTTTTATTAATTTGTTATACTTTCTACTTAACTTTGAATTGTGTTGCCACAAATCAAAAAGGGGGAGATTGTTGGTGCAGGAAGCACCATATCGAACCTTGTTTTGATATTGGCAAAGGATTCAAAGTTAAGTACTACTTGTGATCTAACGAAGTTACTCAAGTGTGCAGAAAGAAGTCCTAGCGAAGGGCTGCTAGGCACCAGGCGAAGGACTGCCAGGAAACAAAGTCCTAGCGAAGGGCTGCTAGGCACCTGGCGAAGGACTGCCAGGAAACAAAGACCAGGCGAAGGACTACTTGGTACTGAAGACCTGGCGAAGGACTGCTAGGCACCAGGCGAAGGACTACTTGGAACCGAAGCCCTAGCGAAGGACTGCTAGGCACCAGGCGAAGGACGGCTTGGTCACGAAGACCTGGCGAAGGACTGCTAGGCACCAGGCGAAGGACTGCTTGGTACTGAAGACCTGGCAAAGGACAGCTAGGCACCTGGCGAAGGACTGCTGGGCAAAAGTCTAACCGAAGGAGCCGGTTGGCAACAGGTAAATTCTCCTGAGAGGAGTAGGTGAGGGCGCGTTCCCCGTCAAGGGAACAGTAGGCGTCGGTTCGACCTAGGGCTCCATTTTGGAGACCCAAAGTAAGAACCAAGACAGCTAAGGCTGTAAAAACCTAATATTTTATTGCTTTGTGTTGTTTTGGACTAACCTTGGATGTAAGACCGAAGGAATGTGCTTCTGCAGCTCAGAACACCCCAAAGGAGAGGGGCAAGCAGCTGGGCAGGGCACCCCCAGTGTCCCGGGCGCCCCCAAGGTCAAGGCAAAATAAGTAAAGCAAGAGAATGCTTCGGAAGCTCACTGGGGGGGGCGCCCCCATGCTGCCGGGCGCCCCGGATGCCTCGGGCGCCCCGGGCTCAAGACAACGAAGCCGATAGAGTCAAGCTAGCGAGAAGCCAGTGGACCGAGTCAACCCGGGCGCCCCCTGCGTCCCGGGCGCCCCCAGTCAACTCTCAGCCCTATTCAAGTGGGATAAGGGCTGACCGAGATTTATTCGGATCAGCTGACACGTGGGGGGCGCCCCCAACGTTCAGGGCGCCCAGGAGGCTATAAATAGCCCCTCGACCCCAAGGCTTAAAACAACAAGTTTTCCAACGCCAATACGCTCTTCAACTCAGGCGCTCTGCTCCAGAAATCCTCCATCTTGAGATTCTAGCACCGACGACGACCCTATGCACCGAAGAACGATCTACACCGGGCGTCGGTAACGAAGAGTCAATTCTTAATTGTATTCATACTGCACTTACTTCTGTACAACTGTTTTAATATTTTGCACGATTATAGTATTGCCCGCAGTAAACGGTCAAGGACCGTGGGCCTTGGAGTAGGATCCGACCGCGACTCCGAACCAAGTAAAATCGCTTGTGTTCGTGTTTGGTTTTCGTGTTAATTTTCCTCTGTGCATTCTCTCTCTAAATCCGAAATGATTAACGATATTCACCCCCCCCTCTATCGTTTTCTCTCGATCCAACAGGGTATTTCTTCAACATAGACTTAGCTTTGGCTTAACCCTAGTATGTATACTCTTATAGCTTTAGCAACCAACATCTCACAAGCAGATTAGGACTAACTTAATTGACAATCTAGACTGGTTTGAGATGCGTAGGATTGTTATCCTAGACTTAAGATGCTTTAATTCAGTACATCGAAACAAGTTGGGGGCACTATAAATACAATTCAAATTAATCAAGTCAAGTATTCTGACTAACTTAGCTGATTTATAAAATACACTTGACTTGACTGACCCAAGTGAAAAATGTTGTTTATTGCAGTCATCAAGTAGCTAACAAGTTAGACAGGTGCCTAAAAGGATTTTTTCCAAAATATTTTAATTTTTTTTCCAAGCTTAGACTCAAAATGAAGGTGTCTAGGTTTGACTTGAACTTAAACATTCTTTTTTGCTATTTTACTTAAACTTAATTGCTCTGATACACATAATTTGTTTTAATACTTAGTCATTGAGTATTTTGATACATGTCTTACCCTTATATTTTATGATTTTGATATATGGCAAAGGAGGAGAGAATGAAAAGAGTTCTAAAGTGGTTGAAAATTTTCAAAAAAAAATTTCAAAATGTTTTTTTTCAAAGTGTTAAAATGTTTTTTTTCAAAGTGTTAAAAACGTTTCCTCAATGTTCTTTCATTCAAAAACTAAGTGTTTATTTAAAATACTTAGAACCTATTTCTAAAAAAAATTAGCATTTTGAAAACTTATGTCTACACTTAGTTTTAAAATGTGTTTTAAAAGCACATAAGTATTTCAAAAAACTTAAAGTATTTTTTTAGTTTTTTAAAAACATACACTTAGTTTCTGAACTGCTTATATTTGAAAAAGACTTTGTCTAAGTTTTTATAAAATAGTTTATCAAGGGGGAGATAATTGATTAAGGGGGAGACCTTAGCATAAAATCTTTTTTCCCTGTTTAAACCTATTGCTTAACTTTTGAACTGGATTGCCATATTCAAAAAGGGGGAGATTGTTGGTGTCAAAAGTACCAAATCGAACCTTATTTTTATAAGTGGAAAATGGTTCAAGTTAAGCTGATTTGTTTGTATTGATAAACTTGTGAAGCTTGCAGGAAAGTCCAAAGTAAGCTAGGCAAGAAGTCTTGACCTGTAGGGTTAAGCAAGAAGTCCTGGTCGGGGATTAGGCAACGAAGACTTGGTGAGTGAAGCCGAGCACGTAGTCTTGGTCCGGGAGACCTAGCAGAAGACTTTGCCGAGCGGGGATTATAGACAGGAGTCGAGACAAGTCGAGGTCGCACGTCATTGAGTTTCAAGTCCTCGGAGACCAAGCAAAAGTCCAACCGAGGTTCCGTGTGACAACAGGTACACTCTCTTGAGAGGAGCAGGTGAGGGCACGCTCCCCGAGAAGGGAACAGTAGGCGTCAATCTGACCTAGGGTTTCAGGTGAAACCTAAAAGTTAGGACCAAGACAGTATTGGCTGTAATCCATGCATACTTTAATTATATTTATATTATAGTGGAAGTAACCCTTGTTGTAGCTGAAAAGTTGAACTAGTTGGACTCGAGCACCTGAATGAGACTCAGGCGCCTGGGAGATGGCAGCGGGTGGCTGAGCTGGCGCAACGATCAAGCTTATGTGGCAAGTGCTGAGTGGAGGAGCCATGTCAGCACTTAAGCACCTGAAAGGGACTAGGGCGCCTGAGCCAAGATAAAGTTTGACTGTGTAGCGAATAGAATTGCTGCCCGAGACACTGCGACTAGGGCGCCTGAATGGCCTTTCAGGCGCTTGACTAACTAATATATAAAGGGTTCGAGAACAACACTTCAAAAAAAATAATTAACATTTTGTGTTCATTCTATTCTCCTGTGTGTTGCGCGATCAAATCTCCGACAATGCCAAAACGTCGTCCAACTCTCCAAGCAAAGATTTTCAAGTCATTCAAAGGAGATGGTATACTTGTGTTTTTTTTGCACACTTAAGTTTTGTAAACTGTACATTCTTTCGATCATTAGTGAATTTCTTAAAGTAAATGATCAAGGATCGTAAGCCTTGAAGTAGGAGTCGGTCAAGACTCTGAAGCAAGTAAAACTAACTTACGTTAGCGTGCTGTGATTTGATTTTTCGCCGTCTCTTCTCCCACACTTATTCTTATACTTCCGTTGTGTACTCGTTTATTTAGAAATCCAAAGAATTTTCTTAAAGCAATATTCACCCCCCCCTCTATCACTCTATTTCGATCCTACAATAAGATATGCATTTCCTTGTCGAAGTAGTGGTGAATTCACTTTTGGCTATTCAAACACCTTGGGCATATCAACTTATATCCAATTATCCTAGAATTACACCTCCTAAGAGATGTTTGCCAAGATGTCAAAGCATAAACCTCTATGACCAATATGACTTGAATACCTCAAGTCTAGGGAAACTTGCAGTCGAGCTGCAATGAGATCTTTATCGACATATAAAGAACCATATGAAATCTCATAACAGGTCACATCTAATAAACTAGTTTTTTCATAACTAGTATTCACATGTTAACTCTCAACATCCCAATACTTCCAGCCAACGAAGATCAATTGCTTTGATAAACCAAGGAACATAACATGTGCTAGTTTCACAGAATTGATGATGCCCAATCTCATCAATTCATTGATTAGGAAAGATTTCAATATGTACATAATTACATATGATGAGATACCCATAAATTGTGATCCAATCATAATTTCTCTCATATTATGAATCGTATTGTGGTCTTCACTAATTGAGTTTAAGATCAAATCATATACATATAAATACATACTCAAATAGAGAATCTTATTAATCAAATAAATAATACAATGCTAAAGGTGATTGCCTTTAGGATATCTCTCAAATATAACAGACCCAATGTTGTTGTAGCAACTATATATCGGTAGCTGCTACAATGAATAAAAGCTATCTAGTAGCTACTACAAAGTGTTAAGTGTGAGTTTAGGATTTATGATTAAAGGTTTAGAATATGTAGAAGCTACCGAGTAGATGCTACAATGTGTATATGCCATCCAATAGATGGTACAATTATGTTTTTTTGGGTAATTTTAATGTTTAGGGTTTATATAATGTAGAAGCTACTTAGTAGTTGCTACAACATGTATATGCTACTCAGTAGCTGCTACAACATGTTTAGGATGAGCTTAGAGTTTAGCTGCTACAATCATAAATCCTAAACTCACCCTAAATACATTGTAGCAGTTACTATATAGCTTTTACATATTGTAGCAGCTAATCGGTAGCTTCTATACAGTGTAACCCTAAATGTTAAATTTTAAACTTACCCTAAACATGTTGTAATAGCTACTGATAACTTTTACACATTGTAGCAATTACCAGTCGCTACTACAAGAGCATTGAATCAAGAGGTATTTTTGGGATAAAATCACTGATGGAGTGTCTATTTGATTTTTTTGGAAAAAGGGACATCCATTTAATGTTTTTATTAATTTGAGACGCCCTTTTGATTTTTGCCCAACTTCATTAGCAAGGATGAAACTATGATGCCCATACTATGATGCAATGTTAAAATACTTCCATAATTAATTAGACATCCACAAGTTAAATCCTAACTACAGTGCACTATAGAATTAATTTCATTCAGTGGCAAGACAACCTTGGACTACTCGTTGTAAAGTGACAAACCATTTGTACTTTTGAATTTATCTTGGTGGTTGGTAAGAAATTTTTGTGGGGTCAAGCTGATCACCTCTCGAATTAATCAATTTGAAAAATTGAATATCTGGATTATATATTTATAAAAATAGTATGAAACTATATATAAAAAGCATATAACTCATGGGTTAACACTGAGTTGGAGAAAGATGGGCCTTAACTCACTCAAGTCGATCAAAGATTATTATTTGTCAATCAAATTAATTTAGGCCAACCAAATACATTTCTTTATTCAATTGGTGTGAGAGTTATAAGACACAATTTGTTTTATTTGAGCTAAAATTGATTGAAAAAAATTCTTTGCTCAATTAGAAGGTTATTTATTCAACTAAAATATTATCATTGAATTCAATACTCATATTTTATTCTTACTTAACTAGACTAGGTTGACAATCTAATGGACAACCTTTTATAATTTTGTGAAGATGAATGTTGAGTTGTTTTTTACACTCGGGGTATGGTTGAGTTGGCTACATGCGGGGAAGATATTATTACAATGGATAAGAATTTGAATCTTGGTAAATCTGAGAAAAATATCTTCTCCCGTAGTGGCCAATTGCTACTTCCTAATTATCTCCTCACAGATGGCTATGAGGCCACCTGTGTAAACTCACTGGAATGATAGATTCCACCTTCTATTACAGCGAAGATGAATATTGAATCATGATTCATATGCTTAGTTGTTGAATGTTTTGGCATTCCAAATTTAGAAAAAAAATGAAGACAAGAGAACTTATGGGAATTTCAATTACGTGTACAAGATATAAGAGAAACTATGAGGCCTTAGAAGCATGACAAATTTCATCCTTAGATTTGAAGATCTATAAGATAAATATTTTTTTTTCATTTATGTGAGATTCTAAGAAGTTCACGATGTGTGAGTCCTTCTACCTCCATGTTAAACGTGAAGAGTATAAGGTTTTCATCGTTATTTCAGTTAATATTAGTCCTTAGAGTCAATTATGAGATGATTGACAAGGGAACTTTTGTATCATATTTCATTAATAAAAGACAAAGTTTATGGTTATTATATTTACTTCAGACTTGAGCCAGATGAATAAGTATAATAATGTCCTAGAGTAGCAGGTTCTAGTTTAAAGCATATTAATTGGTTGAATTGATAATAGGCAATATATATATATATAATTCCTAGTTTTGTATAAATATACAAGGGCAATATTAATGTGTTGAGACTAATATGTAGATCAATTGATAACTTAATCTCATAAGTCATGGATATAGGATATTAAGTTAATGTTGGGACTTGATCGTACGACTAGAGGGGGTGAATAGTCGACCACCCACTTATTTGGCAGTTCTTCCTATAATTGTTAGTGTGTAAGTGGAATAATAATAAACTAAACTAACAAAGAAGAACACAAACCAATTGAACGTGGTTCGGAGATGACGATCCTACTCCACGGTTGTCCGTAAGGTAGACGATCCTGATTCGTCGGTAGATGACTCCTCGGAAGACCTCCGGCTAGCTCGTGTCGCTCCTTGTGGGTGGAGAAACATTACAATAAGCTCAACAGGACCTCTGAGCACAAAGACAACTAATTAGCCTTTAACCAAAGTCAATTTCGTCAACCCTAGCCAGCCAAACCGAGCTCCCTTAAATAGAGCTTGTGGCTGAACTAGCCGTTACCAGTCGACTAGTGTCAACACTAGTTGACTACTAGTTGTTGAATTAGAACGTTACAGGCCAACGTTCGAACTCAGCCGACACCAATCGACTACACGGAAAGATTAGTCAACTGTTCTTTCTATGACCTCTACCAGTCGACTGCTCCTAGCAGCAGTCGATTGCCCAACCCATAAACCTAGGGTTTTAGCCCCAAGTACATTCACTCAACACTCGTCCTCACCCGACTAACCTAGACCTAGCCTTCTAGCCTCCTCCATCAGTCTCGCATCCCTCGGATGCCTCTCCATCCTTCATGACTTGTCTTCTAGAGCTTCCTTTAGCCTCGATCCTTTTTGTCGGGTCTTCCTTTGCCAAGACATAGCCTCCTCCTTCATCCACGCACCCCTCGGATACCTCTCTATTCTTCACGTCTTGCCTTCTAGAGCTTCCTTCGGCCTTAGTTCTTGACTTTCGACATTTGCCAAGATCCCACTTGGACATTCCTCTTTTGTACCTGTATCCTACATACTCACGATGTATATTAAATACAACAACAAACCTAACTTAAACCTTTGCCCAAACATTAAAACATAGAGCACCTAGATTGCTCTAACAATCTCCTCCTTTTTGATATTTGGCAACCCGTTTATTAGTAAAACAATACAATGCAAATGAACATGCATACATCATGGAACCTAACCTTAGGCTCCGTCTTCACTTAAGCCCCCCCCCCTTGAGCTCGAATTTCCTTGCAAAGGTTCTTCTCCCCCTTTGCCAACAAATAAGCAACCATTGCTCCCCCTTTACCTAAGCTCCCCCTTGAGCTTTGATTTCTTGCAAAGGTATGTTGGTTTCCCACATAAACCTAACATTCTCCCCCTTTACCATACATCAAAAAGAACTTCAACAATATCCCAATTATTGGATTTTTTACCCTCTAATGATCATAAACATTGTGTAATAACCCCCCATAAGATTATATACATGTTTACAATCATTTGGATACTTTTTCGATTGCTGAAAACATTTTCAACACGTATCAGTCGACTGAGATAGTTAACAATCAACTAACCCCTATCGAAAAGTAACTCACAGAATTATCAGTCGACTGCCCTCTGCATTAGTCAACTGATACCCTGATATCAACTCATTTCTACATTTCTGACCCAATTTCAGAAATGCACAAAAATTTTCACAAATCTTCAAAATTTCCAAATTTTGTGAAGAGGTTTATGGTACCCGTGTCTACTTGGAAAAAATATATGTAAAAAATATATATCTTGGATCCCAAGATTGACATAATACCCAAAATTAGCTAAATGGTTCAATTGAACTTTGATCTAAAGTCCTAGTTTTGGCTTCCTCATGATGTATCTGCCTATACCGAACTACAATACATACCTAGCATCGGTTTTATAGTATATATATATCAACAACCAATTTTCATGCAATATGACTCCAATATCATATTTTCATGCATAAAACATAAACCCAATGTGCCAAAACTCAAGAATTGAGACTCAAGTCCGTCTCCAAATCCTTTGACACACTCCATGGTCTATCTAGACTTCCGAGAGATATTCTCCCGAGATTCATTGACCATGAGTCCCAAATTGACTCTTTGAGCTCCCCTTGAGCTCTTAACCTTAGTCACCTCCCTAGGTGACTCAACAAACACTAGGCCACACCGATGTACCTCCGGTGACTCTTGGCCACAAACCTAATTTTCTTAACCTTGGATACCTTGTCCTTGATTAAGCACTTCTTCCCTTTAACCTTAGACACCTTGTCATTAGTTAAAATTTTTTTGCCCTTAAATGACACTCGCTTACCATTCTTTGACTTCTCTTTGTCATAGTTATATGCTACTCTAGCATATATCTTTTCATTAGCATTTGAGAACATAGATCGGTATCCCAAACCTGATCTATCATTGTTGGGTTTGACTCCCCAATAATTTATCTAAACCTTTATACCCAATAGTGAATCTATCTAGGATTTTCTCCAATTTCTCAAGCTTTGCCCTTAAAACTTAATTTTCCTTTTCTAGGTTTCTAAACCTAGAATCAATATGTCCACCTTGGATATTCGTAGACCTACCCATTTGACTAGGCATATATCTCCCTTTCTTGGGATTAATGTCTTGGTCCTTAGGTCTAATGGTATTATCATGATGCATGGATTTTCTAGGATTATGATTTATATTGATAACCCTACTTCTATCATGTTATTTAAATACAAAATTTTTCATGGGTAAATAATGAAAATTATTTCTATCATGTATGAGTAAATTTAAATTTGAATTACACTTTGAGTTAGAGTATACCTCTCTTACCCTTGTAGCTCCCCCTTGATGTAAGCTCTTCTTTTTCTTCTTCTTTTTCCATTTCCTCAAATGCTCCAACTTTTTGAATTCTTCTTTCCTTGAGCATTTAGTGTGGTAGTATACTAGCTCATCACATGTAAAGCACCGAATGTGCTTCTTCCCTTTTTTTTCCTACAACCCATATTAGAATCTAAAGGAATAGAAATGAGTTTAGGGTTTATCTCATTTTTCTTATCCAATGGACACTTGTCCATGTAGTATCCCTTTTGATTATACCCAAAGTAAATTATGTGGTCCTTTGATTTTGCTTTGGTGGAGGTGGAGGTTTCTTCTTGATCTGGTATTGGGCATGATCTCTCCTCCCCCTCAATCCTTGAAGTGGAGACTTCTTCTATTTCTTCCTCACTTGAGGATGTGGATATTCTCATCTTCAATTCCCAAATCACTTGAGGAGGTGGATGGTTCTTCATCTTCTTTCTTCTCATCCTCAGATATTGAGCTCATCTCTTCATCCGATTGGTCCTTCTCCTCCTCTTGGACCATTAAGCCCATCTCCTTGGGCTCTTCTTTTTCTTGCACGTGTAGAATTTTCATGAAGAGCTATCATCTTGCTCCATAGCTCATGAGCATTTTTGTACTGACCTATATGACTAATCACATCATTAGGCAAAATACTAATTAATATTGAGTTTACCTTCTCATTTGCATTTGATTGTGTTTGTTGCTCATTGGTCCAATATCTTGGTCAGAGCTTCTTCCAGTTCTTGAACTTCAAATGGTTCTTCGATGGTTATCATCATGTTCCAATCCATATTGAACCATGTCTTCAACCGTAACCTCCAATAGTCGAAGCTTTCATGATCATATGGAGGTGGAACGGTGATGTCGTCCCCCATTCTTTCTTCAAGCACCATTTTCCTCTAGGTCGTGCTCCTTTGGTGGTTAGTCCGACAAGAGCATCCCTTCGCTCTGATACCACTTGTTGGGACTTGATCGTACGGCTAGGGAGGGGGGGTGAATAGCCGATCACCCACTTGTTTCGCGGTTCTTCCTACAATTGTTAGTGCGCTAGTGGAATAACAATAAACTAAACTAACAAAGAAGAACACAAACCAATTTGACATGGTTCAGAGATAACACTCCTATTCCACGGCTGTATGTAAGGTGGATGATCCCGATCCGTCGGTAGATAACTCCTCGGAAGAACTCTGGCTAGCTCGTGTCACTCCTTGTGGGTGGAGAAACTTCACCACAACCTCAACAAGACCTCTGAGCATAAAGACTACTAATTGACATTTAACCAAAGCCAATTTTGTCAGCCTAGCTAGCCAAATCGAGCTCCCTTAAATAGAGCTTGTGGCTGAACTAGCTGTTACCAGTCGACTGGTGCCAACATCAGTTGACTGCCAGTTGTCGAATTCGAACGTTACAACCCAACGTTCAAATTCAGCTAACACCAGTCAACTGCACAGAAAGATCAGTCGACTAATCTTTCTATGACCTCTACCAGTTGATTGCTCGTAGCAGTAGTCGACACCCCTAAACCTAGGATTTAGCCCCGAGTACATTCACTCTGAACTTGTCCTTGCTCGACCAACCTGTAGGGATCTATAGGAAAAAATATTTAAAATATCAGCGGAAATAAGATCCCTCGAGTGATCCATGTGAAAGAAAAACTCATACAAAGTGATCTACAATTCCTATCTTATAGGAATACCTTTGTCGCGTGCCCTTCGCTTATCCCGCTAGTCCTTTTGGTTCACCGGATCTCTTACACGTTCAAGTGTCCGTGCCTCTATGCGTATCCACATGAACACGATCTATGCCACGGAGAAGAACCACCATAGTTGTGCTAGCAACTTGGGATGGTTCACAAAGCACAAGAACCTCCACTAGGGAGTTATGGACAAGGAGGAAGAAAGAAGAGAAAGAGAGATGCATCCATTAGCCTTTGACAAGGGGGGGGGCGGGGGGTATTTATACTCATCTAATGAATAACAAGGGTCTATGTCCCTTGAGCTCCTCTCATCTTAATGCTAATAAAACCCAATGAATACCAAGCCTCTTGGTATTCCTTGAGACTCTTAATATTCTATTCATCTAATGAATAGAATGTCTCTTAGCCTTCCTCATAAATAATATTTTATTAAACCCTTTAATGAATATTATCTATAATTAAGTGGTTGAGTCTAATCTAGATGAGTCTAACTCAAATTAGACTCAATCCCATAATCTAATTGGATTCACTTGAGTCTAACTCAATTAATCCAATTCGATTCAAATCTTAGTCAAACCAAGATCAATTAATCTCCGAAGCATCGTGTCCTTAGTGTGTGACCCAATAGGTTCTCGTAACGTTGGCAATGTATCTAAACCACTTTAGACATATAAGCAATGAGCGGCATCTAGCAATGCATCATTGCTACCCAAGTAACAAGAAAAGTCGATATCTGACTTAACCTCCGTGACTACGATAATGTATGACCTTGTCCTTCTATCCTCGATATCTAGATTGACCAATGAGGCATAGACCATGTCATCCTCAGTAAATCTTGTGTTTCTTGATCCCCGAGTAGACTCACTCAAACAAATGAGCTCAATATCTCTTATTGACTCATTTGAGCATGACCATGTGTTTTAGTAGTCCTACTCGATCAAGGGCCCCACAGATATCAATCCCATCATATGGGAGGGATAGATCTCATCTACATCACTCACATCCCTCCGCATAATTCATTACATACCTAGTGATCGCCTTTATAGTCCACCCTGTTACGGGTGACGTTTGACGATACCAAAGTACATAACTCATTATGTAGGGAACCGTAGTGACTTCAGGTCTAAGGACTATTCATACTAATAGTCACATGAGAAAGTTTATGACACTCATATGACAATCTATGAAACTTTCTCATGGCATGTCAATTCAGTACACATTCTCCAATGTATACCCATGTGTCAACTTCATATCATATATCCATGACTTGTGAGCTCAAGTCATCAGTTGACCTACATGCTAGTCTCCATGCAATAATATTGTCCTTGAATATTAATGCTTGACTAGGAATGGTTTAGAGTAGTGTTCTCTACATCATCTCACTATCGATTCAACCAATCAATATCATGTAGATAAGAACATACTACCCAACGACATTATTATACTTAGTTATTTGACACAAATACAAAGTAAGTATAATAACCAAACATGTCTTTATTAATAATAGAATACGATACAAAATATCCCTAGTCAATCATCACATAATTGGCTCTAGGGCTCCTACTAACAATCTCCCACTAGCACTAGTGTCAATCACTGTAATATCTAATACCGAGTGACCTAGTGTGAACATCATGCTTCTTTTGTGCCAAAGCCTTGGTCAAAGGATCCACGATGTTAGCCTCAGTGGGTACTCTGCATATCCTCACATCTCCTCTATCGATGATCTCTCTAATGAGATGGAAGCTCCGTAGTATATGTTTGGTCCACTAATGTGACCGAGGTTCCTTAGTCTGTGCAATAGCCCCATTGTTGTCACAATAGAGGTCTATCGGGTCCACAATGCTAGGAATCACACCAAGTTCTGTAATGAACTTCCGGATTCAAACAACCTCTTTTGCCACCTCAGACGCGGCAATATACTCGGCCTCTGTTGTAGAATCTGCGACTGTGTCATGCTTCAAACTCTTCCAGCTCACAACGCCACCATTCAGGCAAAATACATACCCTGACTGCGATCTAAAATCATCCCTGTATGTTTGAAGCTTGTGTCACTGTAACCCTTTATAGCTAGCTCCTCATTGCCTTCAAATATCAAGAAATATTCTTTCGTCCTTCGTAAGTACTTAAGAATATTCTTGACAGTTTTCCAGTGACTTTCACCTAGATCTGACTGGTACCTGCTCGTCAAGCTCAAAGCATACGAGACATCTGGACGAGTACAAAGCATGGCATACATGATAGACCCTATAGCGGATGCATAAGGGATCTGATCCATACAGTCTCTCTCCTCCTTAGAAGAGGGACCTTGAGTCTTCGAAAGACTCACACCATGTGACATTGGCAGAAATCTCTTCTTGGAATTCTGCATGGCAAAACTATTAAGCACCTTGTCAATATGTGTACTCTGACTTAAGCCAAGCAATCTCTTAGATCTATCTCTATAGATCTTGATGCCTAGGATATAGGCTGCTTCACCTAAGTCTTTCATTGAGAAACAATTCTCTAGCCACGTCTTCACAGACTATAGTGAAGGGATATCATTCCCAATGAGGAGTATGTCATCCACATACAAGATTAGGAAGATAATTATGCTCCCACTAACCCTCTTGTAGACACAGGGTTCATCTTCATTCTTGATGAAACCAAACGCTTTGATTGCATCATCGAATCGTAGATTCCATCTTCGAGAAGCTTGCTTTAGCCTATAAATGGACCTTTGCAATTTACATACCTTTCTAGGATGCTCTGGATCTACAAAACCCTCAGGTTGTGTCATATACACATCCTTGAGTAAATTCCCATTTAGGAATGTGGTTTTTGTTGGGTTCTCCCGGCACCAAAACACAAAAACGCAGCGGAAACAAGAACCTACGAGCGATCCATGCGAAAGAAAACTCGTACAAAGTTCATCTATCTAAAAGATCTATCTACAGTGTATACCTTTGAAGCGTGCCCTTTGTTTATCCCACTCGTCCAAGATGCGCCAGATCTCTTGCACGTTCAAGCGTCCGTGCCTCTATTCGTATCCACACAGACACAATCTCTCAACTTCGGGAGAGCTACCTTAGTTGTGCTAGCAACTTGATGTAGCTCGCAGAACACCAAGAACCCTTCAATAGGGTTTCGGCCAAAAGAGGAAGATGAGGGAAGGAAGAAGAAAAGGGAAGAAGACCCATCCAAAGTCACAAGGCCCTCTTTTATACACATCCCATGAATATGAAGAAGTTTGTGTCTCTTTGGCTTCCTTCATTAATACCAATAAAGAGCACATCTTTTCATGTGGCTCTTTATCTTTTCCCATGCAAGAAAAGAATCATTTCTTTTCCCTTCATTAAATACTTTAATGAATTTTCCCAGTAATCCCGACCGGGCCTCTCGGGCTTCCGACTAGGTCTCCCGACCAAGTCTCCCGAGTGTCGAGCTCCCGACCCAGTCTGCCGAGCTCCGACCCAGTCTGCCGAGCTCCCAGCTCAGTCTGCCGAGTGCTGAGCTCCCAACCCGCACTCTCGAGTTCCCAACTCAAGCTCCCGAGCTGACCTCCCGAGTTCCTAACTCGGCTTAGATCTCCCGAGTTTCCAACTCGGGCTTAGGTCTCCCGAGTTCCAAACTCGGGCTCAGATCTCCCGAGTTTCCAACTCGGGCTCAGATCTGCCGATCAGATTTCCCGAAGCATTGTGTCCTTTGTGTGTGACCCAATAGGTTCTCGTGACATTGGCAATGCGCCTAAACACTTTAGACATATAAGCAATGAGCGGCATCTAGCAATGCATCATTGCTACCCAAGTAACAAGAAATGTCTAGATCCGACTAAACATCCGTGACTATGATAATGTATGACCTTGTCCTTCTATCCTTGATATGTAGATTGACCAATGAGGCATAGACCGTGTCATCCTCAGTCAATCTTGTGTTTCTTGATCCCCGAGTAGACTCACTCAAACAAATGAGCTCAATATCTCATATTGACTCATTCGAGCATGGTCATGCGTTTTAGCAGTCCTACTAGATCAAGGGGCCCACAGATATCACTCCCATTATATGGGAGGGATAGATCTCATCTACATCACTCACATCCCTTCGCATAATTCATTACATACCCAGTGATCGCCTTTATAGTCCACCCTGTTACGGGTGACGTTTGACGATACCAAAGTACATAACTTCTTATGTAGGGAACCGTAGTGACTTCAGGTCTAAGGACTATTCATACTAATAGTCACATGAGAAAGTTTATGACACTCATATGACAATCTATGAAACTTTCTCATGGCGGGTCAATTCAGTACACATTCTCCAATGTATACCCATGTCTCAACTTGATATTACATATCCATGACTTGTGAGCTCAAGTCATCAGTTGACCTACATGCTAGTCTCCATGCATTAATATTGTCCTTGAATATTAATGCTCGACTAGGAATAGTTTAGTGTAGTGTTCTCTACATCATCTCACTATCGATTCAACCAATCGATATGATGCAGATAAGAACCTACTACACAAGGACATTATTATACTTAGTTATTTGGCACAAATATAAAGTAAGTATAATAACCAAACATGTCTTTATTAATGATAGAATATGATACAAAATGTCCCTAGTCAATCATCACATAATTGGCTCTAGGGCTCCTACTAACAGATAAGAACCTACTACACAAGGACATTATTATACTTAGTTATTTGGCACAAATATAAAGTAAGTATAATAACCAAACATGTCTTTATTAATGATAGAATATGATACAAAATGTCCCTAGTCAATCATCACATAATTGGCTCTAGGGCTCCTACTAACAGTTTTGACATCCATCTGCCAGATCTCGTAGTCATGGTAAGTTGCAATAGCAAACATGATCCGAATAGACTTAAGCATCACCATTGGTGAAAAGGTTTCATCATAGTCGATACCATGAATTTGTTTGAAACCTTTAGCTACCAATCGCCCTTTATAGGTATACATGCATCCATCCATATCAGTCTTTCTTTTAAAGGCCCACTTACACCCAATGGGTTTAATTCCCTCTGGTGGATCAACCAAAGTCCATAGTTGGTTAGTGTACATGGATTCCATTTCAGATCTCATGGTCTCTAGCCATTTCTCAGAATCTGGGCTCATCACAGCTTCTTGATAGGATGTAGGCTCATTCAACTCAATAAGCGTAACATCATTATGGTCAGACAAGAGAAATGAGTATCTCTCAGGCTGACGATGTATCCTATCAGATCTGTAAAGAGGTTAGTCTACTTGAACAGCTTGTTGTTCTACAACTTCTTGTGCAACAATCTCATGATCCACAACATCTTGTGATGCCTATTCAATGTCCATTAAGGCCTCAGTACTATCTGCATCTTGAACTTCTTCAAGATAGATTTTACTCCCACTAGTTCTTCTAAAAATAAACTCCTTTTCTAGAAAAACATCATTTCTAGTGACAAACACTTTGCCTTGTGTGGGATTGTAAAAGTAATATCCCTTCGTTTCCTTGGGATATCCTACAAAATAGCACTTATCAGATTTGGGTCCTAGTTTATCTGAGACTTGACGTCAAACGTAAGCCTCACAACCCCAAATCTTCATAAAAGACATCGTGGGACTCTTCCCAGTCCATATCGTATACAGTGTCTTTGTGATGGCCTTTGATGGAACTCGGTTAAGTGTGAAAAGAGCCGTCTCTAGAGCGAATCCCCAGAAGGAAGTAGGAAGGCCTGTCTGACACATTATCGATCGTACCATATCTAATAGAGTACGATTTCTCCGCTCGGACACACCATTCCATGTGGTGTTCCAGGTAGAGTGAGTTGGGATATGATCCCACACTCTGCTAGATGGTCACGAAACTCTTGGCTAAGGTATTCACCACCTCGATCTGATTGAAGTATCTTAATACTCTTACCAAGTTGGTTTTGTACTTCACTTTTGAATTCTTTAAACTTTTCAAAGGATTCCGACTTGTGTTTCATGAGATACACATAGCCATATCTATTGACATCATCAGTGAAAGTGATGAAGTACTGATACCCTCCTCTAGCTGCGACATTAAAAGGTCCACATACATCAGTATGTATGAGTCCTAACAAGTCTGTCGCTCTTTCGCCGTGTCCACTAAATGGAGTCTTGGTCATCTTGCCTAGAAGACAAGATTCATATGTCTTATATGATTCAAAATCAAATGAGTCCAGTAATCCATCCTTATGGAGCTGGGATATATGACTCTCATTTATATGTCCTAAGCGACAATACCAGAGATATGTTTGGTTCGTATCATTGGGTTTGAACCGTTTGATATTTATGTTATAGATTGGGTTCTCAAGGTCTAGAACATAGAGTCCATTCATAAGCGGTGCATTACAATAGAACATGTCATTTAACATTATAGAACAACATTTGTCCTTTATGATAAATGAAAAGTCTTTCTTGTCCAAATAAGATACTGAAATTATGTTCTTAGTCAATGCAGGTACATAAAAGCACTCCTCTAGTTCTAACATAAGCCCAGTGGGTAAAGACAAGGAATAAGTTCCTACAGCTATGGCAGTGACTCTTGCTCCATTGTCTACTCGTAGGTCCACTTTGCCCTTTGTCAATGATCTGGCTCTTTGAAGGCCCTGTACATTAGTACAAATGTGAGACGCACATCCGGTATCTAATACCCAAGAAGAAGAGATAGATAGATTGACTTCTATAACAAAAATACCTGAAGTAGAAGTCTCACTTCTTTTCTTCTTTACTTCCTCCAGGTAATGTTTGCAGTTCCTCTTCCAATGTCCGGTCTCACCACAGTGGAAGCAGGTCCCTTCCTTAGGCACCTTATCTTTAGCCTTGGATGTAGTAGAGTTGGCCTTGCCTTTGGCTTGGGTCTTACCCTTGCCTTTAGGCTTCCATTTGCCTTTGCCCTTTTGTACCATCAGTACATTACTGGTTTTGATTTTCTTGAGATTAGGTTAAGCAGTTCTTAACATACTGAGCATCTGAGACAAAGGCTTGTCAATTTCATTCATGTTGTAGTTCATGACAAATTGATTATACCCCTCCGGCAACGATTGTAGGGTAAGGTCTGTTGTCAATTCTTGGCCCAGTGGAAATCATAGTCTTTCAAGGTTCTCGACATACCCAATCATATTGAGTACGTGAGTTCCTACAGGAGTTCCTTCTTGCATCTTGCATGCAAATAGGGCTTTAGACACCTCAAACCGTTCGTGCCTAGCTTTCCCTTGATATAGTTGCTTTAGATGCTCAACCATATCATGTGCATTCATGTTCTCATGTTGCTTCTGAAGCTCAGAGTTCATGGTGGCAAGCATAAGGCATGATACATCAAGTGCATCATCCTGATGCTTCTTGTAAGCATCCTTTTCGGCACGGGTAGCGTTAGCGGCAGATGCTTCTGGAAGAGATTGCTCTAGAACGTACAGTTTTCGTTCTTGTTTGAGGACTATCCTCAAGTTTTTATACCAGTCCAGGAAATTAGCTCCGTTGAGCTTGTCCTTCTCAAGGACGGATTACAGAGAGAGAGTATTTGACATGTTAGATGACATGGTGATCTACAACAGTAGAATTATGCAGAAATAAGTATCATATCTAATTCATTTAATTAGGCCTTTAATTAAATGATGCTCCCACTAAATCGTAGAGCTTTGGTTGGGGCTAGTCATGGATGTAGGCAAAATCAATTTACCAACACTACTAACTCCAAACCAAATAGCAATCATTATTCATGTGGGACAAGATCCATATTATACTTCACCTTGAGTTAGCTTTGGCTAATCGCCCAAGACTTGGTATAATTAGGTAGGTAACATTTTACCAATTACATCTCATGCAACTCTTTGAAACAAGGGGTCAAGATCCACATTACATATCATCTTGAGTTAGCTTTGGCTAATCGCCCAAGACTTGGTATAATTAGGTAGGTAATATTTTACCAATTACATCTCATGCAACTCTTTGAAACAAAGGGTCAAGATCCACATTACACATCATCTTGAGTTAGCTTTGGCTAATCGCCCAAGACATGGAATAATTGTTCTCTTACCCAATTTTCCCAACTTTTGGGATATGCCTCCAAGTTTCTCAATCTAATTGAGGGGACTTAGTTAAGTCTCACCCAAAGTTTGATAGCGGGAGATCACAATTGTCCTCTCGCACTCTACCAAGATAAAATGCGTCACTTTGCTTTGGCAAACCCAACAACAAATGATCGAGGTAGTTTATCAGTACCAAACTTTGGTAGGCATATTGAGTTGACTTAATTGAGATAACTATTTATCTAATCATGCATCAAATACACACATTGCATATATCAATATATAAGTGATAAAACGTGACATGGTTATGGCCCATATACTACGATCTTCTCAAGCCAATGAGAGGATCGATGGTCAACCTAGGGATAACATCTTCTCCAAGTGCATCCTTTGGTCGTCATGTGTCATCGGCATCCTTCTTGTAACTTCATTCTTCAATGGACACTCCACTCCTCATTTTGAACATTACAATTTAGGAAAACTCGAGTTACATTCGAGTCTAAATCTATTTTTACAACTAGAAAAATAGAGATAAGGCACGACACGCAGGCCGTATTATGAATTACAACATGCACGCACACACATATTCATCCAATCATATTAGGGTTAAGGCCATAACCATGCACAATGTCATCAATCATATACAATAGATTTAGGGCATCAATTTTTATTATGATTGAAAAATGCTCATGAGCCGAAACCATAGGTTATAAAATATATCGAGTACATTCGCATCACAACACACTTTAATATTTCATATGATGATGCTATAGACTTTTAGTTTGATCAACACAAACTTTTGTATCTCGACAAATGCTCATACATTATACAATCTATAATAAAATTATTGTTGGTGCAGGAAACACCATATCGAACCTTGTTTTGATATTGGCAAAGGATTCAAAGTAAGTATTATTTTTGGTCTAATGTGTTCACTAAGTGTGCAGAAAGAAGTCCTGGTGAAGGGCAACTGGGCAACTAGCGAAGGGCTGATAGGCGTCGAAACCTTAAGACCTGGCGAAGGACTGATAGGCGTCGAAACCTTAAGACCTGGCGAAGGACTGCTAGGCACCTAGCGAAGGGCTGCTAGGCACCTGGCGAAGGGCTGCTAGGCATTGAAGACCTGGCGAATGACTGCTAGGCAACTAGCGAAGGGCTACTAGGCATCGAAGACCTGGCAAAGGGCTGCTAGGCATCGAAGACCTGGCGAAGGGCTGCCAGGCACCTGGCGAAGGGCTGCTAGGCACCTGGTGAAGGGCTGTTAGGCACCTGGTGAATGGCTGCTGGGCAAAAGGCCAACCGAAGGAGCCGGTTGGCAAAAGGTAAACTCTCCTGAGAGGAGTAGGAGAGGATGCGTTCCCCGTCGAGGGAACAGTAGGCGTCGGTTCGACCTAGGGTTCCATTTGGGAGATCCAAAGTCAGAATCAAGACAGCTACGACTGTAAAAACTAACTAATATTCTTGCCTAGTTTGTGTTGGTACTAACCTTGAATGCAGGGACCGAAGGAGTGTGTTTCTGCAGCTCTGAACGCCCCAAAGGAAGAGGGCAGTCAGCTGGGCTAGGCGCCCGGGAGGTCCCGGGCGCCCAAGGTTAAAGCCAAACAGCAATAAAGCAAGAAGTGCTTCGAATCAACACTAGGCTAGGCGCTCGGGAGGTCCCGGCGCCCAAGGTCAAGGTCAAAGATGAGTCGAAGCAAAATCAGCCACGAAGCCAGCGGACCCAGTCAAGCTGGGCGCCCGGGAGGTCCCGAGTGCCCCAGTCAGCCCCAGAGTCGATTCGAAGGGGATAAGCACTGACCAAGCTTCGGATAGTGGTTCTCGGATCCAAAGCCACGTGTCAGGCGCCCCCGACGTCCCAGGCGCCCCCAGGAGCACTATAAAAGGGGCTCAACCCCTAAGGCTTCAACAACACTTTTTCCAACGCCTCCAAGCTTTTCGTTCAAGCGCTCTACTCCGGCAAACTCCGTTCTCGACATTCCAACGTCGACGACGACCCTCTGCTCTGAAGTACGATCCACATCAGGGCGTCGGTAACGAAAAGTGTAATTCATTTACTTACTGCACTATTCTTGTATTAACTCTATAAACCTTTGCGCGAATATAGAATTGCCCGCAGTAAATGGTCAAGGACCGTGGGCCTTGGAGTAGGAGCCGACCGCGACTTCGAACCAAGTAAAAATACTTGTGTTCTTTGTGTGTTTTAATTCCGCTGCGTTTTCTCTTTCTTATCCGAAAAGATTTTCACGATATTCACCCCCCCCCCTCTATCGTGTAACGCCCGCCCCTTACTGTTAGGCGGCGCGTTACCTTTAACCCTTTTTTTTTACTTACTTATATCATTGAGTATGAATCTAACATTGCAGCGGAAATGAAACATAACTAAAAGCATATGCAACGATAAGGAAGTAATAACATCATATAACATCTAATAACATCCATAGTTAAATAAACTCCAAAAGAACTAGCAAGTATCATGCATAAAGTAGCAACATATGTCTTATTAGAAATAAGAACTAAGTCTATAGATGGCACTAAAGTGGATCGATCAGTCAAGTCACCACCACACACATTAGCCCTTCCTGCAGCTGCCCATTCCTCAGAAATTTCTATGTTGATCTGCAACATAAGCATACAAACTATAAGTATAAAACTTAGTAAGCACTTTCCTACTCACTAAATCTGTACGTCGCATGCATTTTAAAACATATAACATTTCGTGGATACCATAAAATTCATAAGGCACATAAGATACATGAAGACATATAAACATAGAACATGTGCATTTCAAAACATTAGGATGCTCTTTGGAAAACATAGTAAATAATACTTTAAAATCATATACATCATCTTCTTTGGGGTCCCCGGCTTTGTACTCATTCTTTCTTTTGCGCGCATACCCCTATGTAGGATGCGAGGTAACTAATCCCGACCTACAGGGGTCTACATTCTAGGCTTACTATCTTTCAGCCTAGGGACAGCATCATCGGTAGTCCGGAACCGTGGATCTTTTCAAGATCCGGTACAAGCCAATCTTTAAAGTAAAATACATACATGCATTCTTTTCTTTTCTTTCTTTCTTTCATATAGAACATGCATTCCTTTCTTTCTTTCTTTCATATTGCATGTACTATAGACATTCAATCATTCATAATCATAAGCATACTTTCATATATAGAACATGCATTCTTTCTCTTTCTTTCTTTCTTTCATATTGCATGTACTATAGACATTCAATCATTCATAAACATAGGCATACTTTCATGGCATAATCATTAGTATAAATAGCAAGACATGGAAGGACCTTTATTTTAACACATGTAAGTGAAGCAACCATCATGCTAGTTTCATCAATACATCATACATATAACATGCTTGTCTTAATCAAGGCAATATGTTAGTTTAATCTTTCTTTTCTCATCTTAATCAATGCTGACCAAAACTTCATAGCAAGGATATCATAGCATAAAACCCACATAACATTGGAATAAAGGCATACATTACATAAGAGGTCATTTACAAGTACACTGGTAGTCTAGACTTCTCTAAACACTAGTTTAGGTGCATGAATTGTACTTGAACTTATTCTTAGCCTTTATTCTAGTAATTGGCCAAAATTCACAGCATGGATAACATAGTATAAAAGTCATATAATCATGGAAATAAAAACATACGTTACACATGGAATCATATACAAGCACAAGGGTAGTCTAGGCTTCATTGAACACTAGTTTAGGTGCATGTTTTGTGCTTGAGCTTATTTTTAACCCTTATCCCAGTATTTGTCCGAAATTCACAACTAGATAACATGGCATGAAAGTCATCCAATCATGAAAATAAAACATAATTTACATGAGAATCATTAGCATGTACAAGAGTAAACTAATATTCACTAAACCTTAGTTTGGGTGCATGAATCGTACTTGCACTTATTCTTAACCCTTACCCTTGTAATTTGCCGAAATTCACAGTATGTATAACATGATATAAAAGTTCATATAACATGTAAACAAAAACATATTTTACCATTAAGGTCATATACAAGTATAAAGGTAGTCTAGGCTTCATTAAACACTAGTTTAGGGGCATGCTTTGTACTCGAACCTATTCTTAACCCTTATTCTTGTAATTTGTCGAAACTCACAGTAGGGATTTCATAGCATAATCATTCACATAACATGGGAATAAAAGCATATTTTTCATAAGATTCATTCACAAGTGCAAAAGTAGTTTGTACTTCACCAAACACTAGTTTAGGTGTATGATCTAGAGTTCTACTTGGATTATCCTGCATATGGGTACATGTAACATTTTTCTAAATATCAATACATAGAATGGAGCATGAGTTTAGGCTCAAACAACTTAGATAAGGTACTGACCCTAAGGTATAAATTATTTCCATCATGAAATAAAACACCGAATCACATGCATATCACTTGATTTAACTATAACTTCATGAAGGTCTATAAAAATCTGTTTTAAGGCATAATTTAAGGTCCCTTGGCCAAATATTACATGGGTCCCTTAGCATAGATTCCACAAAATTTCTTGGCCTAAAACATTTATATAGCAAGGAAACAATCATTAGAACAATAGCCTACTTCATGCATCAACATTTATCCATTTCATGACTTGGCCGAATTCTTCCAAGTCCTTTACATCATGGAGGGCATTCAAACACCATGTATCCATCATATATTCACTACAAAAAGGTAGTAACAATTTCATGAACTCTTCCTTTAAGTTTTTTGGACATAGAAAAGGGGGGTACCCCTTTATGGCCGAAACTTCCCTCAAGGTTTTCTTCCATTCTCTTTCACCCTACATCACAAGCAAACATAAAAATCATAAAAACACATAAAAAGCCATTATGTTGAAGGTGAGGGAGTCTTACCACTTGTGCTTATGTTCCCAAAAGATCTCCAAATTTTTTTTGAGAAGAAAAGACCTCTTAAACTCTAGCACTCCTCTTGTTCTTCTCTTCTTTTGGTCCGGTTTTCTCTAGGAGGTGAAGGACTTGATTTCGGTGAGGAAGAGGAGGAAGGGGAAGAGTTTGGTGGAGAGAAAGGGGGGGGGGGGGTTTCTTGGCCGAAAATGCCTTAGGCATTTCCTCCTCTTCATGGCCTTTTATGGTGAGTAAAGAGGCAAGCACCTCTTTAATGGTGTCTCTTCAATTTTTTTTGTGTCTCTTCATCTTCTTTCCCACTTCTCTACAATTTCCCATCCTCTTCTAATAGCACTCCCCTGCTGGGTGAATTGGTTACATATGCATTCTTAAGGCTTGGCTTTTCTTTGAGGTCCAAGGTTCAATCCTTGGCACCTCCTCTTCTTTTTGCTTTCTCTTCCTTTTATTATTTTTTTCCAAGCCCGTATAACCAAAGCCCACCTAGAGAATGCTACTTATTTAATTCATACACATGCATATGCATATCATTATTTATTCATACATGTGTAGGATGCTTAAGCATAACATTAAATATAATACCTAAGCATAATTATCACACATCCACTACGTGTCAAGATAATGCCTAATATTTCTTTATTCACAACTTTTCCCCCTAAATTCATAATATTATTCTTGGCCACATGTTCCATTATTACTACACTAAAGCGAAAAATTTGGGGTGTTACATATCGTGTTTCTCGATCCAACAAGTGGTATCAGAGCGGGGTAGCTCAAATTGGTGCAACCACCAATTTGGGAATTTTTCGGATTTTTACGAAATCTTTTTTAATTCTTTTTTGATCGAACTTTTATCGTTAATCGAGGTTGGTGCAACACCACTTGATAATTATTTTTTTCTTCTCCCGCACTACTAATCCAAGACCAAGTCTTGGGACATTTTTGTTATTTCTTGTGTGTACGAGGTTTAAACTAAATGGCGAACCAAGAGTGGAACAGTGCCCGTCCACCGCTATTCTCCGGCGAGAACTTCAATTTTTGGAGAAGTCAAATGGAGTCCCTTCTGAAGGCCCACATGGACTTATGGTGGATCATCCAAACATGATTTCTTTTCCCGTAGAAGATGAGTTATCAATCGAGTGGGACAAACTGGATGAACAAACCCTTAACCAAATCGAGACCGATGCAAGGGCAACTGCAATCCTACAATGTGGCCTAACCAAGGAGCAACTCGAACTAGTAGGTCCATTCAGATGTGGCAGAGAAATTTGGGAAAAGCTAATCAATCTACACAAAGAGAGCTCCGGTATTGAGATCTTAGAAGAGTTAGCACCCGACTTTAAAGTTGACTCCGGATTAGAAGATGAGAAAGAATCCATAGCTGATTGCGAATTCGAGCCAGAGTCAGAAGACGAATTGACTGAGACAAAAATGGTAACCAATTTCGAATCTTTTTTTGAATTACAATTAAATAATTAAACAGATACTGTAATGGTCGAGGAAGGTGTAATTTCTAGTGCATGGAAAGCTCCAAGAGAACCACCAAAGAAGAAGCTTCAACCTGTACCCGAGTCCGACTCAGACTCGAAATCAGAAGACAATAAAGGAGATCGACCCAAATTGGTCCGATTAGCTCGTGATCATTACAAGAGTACTGGACAAACGATCGGAAAAGGTAAGTTTTCAATATTTGAAAATCCAATATTTATCTCAAATAACGTGATTAATTCGTATAAATTAGTTAAGATTAATACGTTAGAAAACTTAATTCACAACCTTGCTGATTTTAAAAACCCAGAGTTTTATTTCAATTATGATATAACTTAGATCATTTTTGTCTTGTTTGCTTTAATTGTGTGTTGCCTTTTATTTTATTTTTTTTAAATTAGGATTGATTAGTTTAATGTAACGCCCGCTTTTTTTTTCCTAAGCGGCGTTACGTTAACATGCTTAGGGCATGTAGACATCATAAGGCAGCGGAATAACTTAACTTATACATGCCCTGTTACCATTCTTAACTTTTTTTTTTGATAAAAGGAACATTTTATTCCTAAGAAGAAAATCCATATTAGAAGGGGGACAAGTCCAACCCTTCTAATACAGAATTATAGCGTCCCAAAATGATTTACAAGTAAAGTAAAGAACTATAAACGCCAACTGTTCATATGAATCTATACAGGTTTTACTAATTCGACTCTAATCTTAGACTCAATCTTCTATCACCATATAGTATCCTGCCTTGTGGTTGTGACTCGAAACCTGACTTGAACCCATCAGTACTGGCAGCAGTTTCCGGGAAACCATCAAAATTGTGCCCTTTCCACTTTCAGACAAGCTTTACTCCACCACTGAATCAACTCAGGCACTTTGGCATTCGACAGGGTCATTGCAGCTCTCAATCAGCTTGAATTAGCTGCTACGCTTTTCCACCACAAAGCCAGTCCAGCTCATAACTCCACGATACTGTCTATATTGTCCGAAATCTATTACTGAAAAGCCAAACCAAACCCTCTTTCCACCCGAAAGCTACTACCTCTGCTATCACTGCATCAGTCAACCGTGAGTAAGTGGTGCATTGAAGCCTTCTAACTGCCCCCCGTGTCTTCAACTTAGCAGCATCGGTAGAGGCCACCGTTGAGAGCTTTGTAGCACAATAAATTAACAATCAGAAATCTCCCTCGCAAACTGGCTTCACTCGCTGATGTTGTCTTAAGTCTTCTTGGCAGTTCATCAAGATTTGGTGCACCACGCCAGTCCTTGTACTTCAGAAAACCAGTTTCAAACTATCGAGTTCAGTTTCTCACCAGCAGATCTACCAACTTACACTTTGGCACATTTGGCACGCATCCATGGAGTGCCTGCCGACACTGAGCAGCATTCACTTTGTTTCAGCCCCTCTTCTGCATTTCTGTACTCAGCAATAAACAAAATGCCAAAATGTGCCAACTGATCTGATAGTTGAATCTGATCTTGAATCTGTCCCACAGCAAAGTTGGAAACACTGTTTCCTTTTTCGACCCCTGGATCAGCACAAACTTATCAAGAAGGAACTGAACGGCAGTCACCCTTATATCAGCACTTCATGTATCAGAAACCCATTAACACGACTGATCCGAGCTGCAAAACTTCAGCCCGTTATCCTACTGGCACAATTGGCACGCAGCTACCAGGCACACTGAGCAGCATTC
Source organism: Boesenbergia rotunda (assembly GCA_024364735.1). Lineage (NCBI taxonomy): Eukaryota > Viridiplantae > Streptophyta > Magnoliopsida > Zingiberales > Zingiberaceae > Boesenbergia > Boesenbergia rotunda. The sequence goes on along the minus strand of JAGFNQ010000279.1, from coordinate 1,240,382 downwards.
ATCCTTGTTTCAGCATCCTGATAAGTTGGCACGCAAAACTGTCTTCATACAATTTTGATACACCAATCCAAACCCTTGCATACGGCAAAGCAGAATTCAGACAATTCAGTTCAAATTCCTTATTCCTTAAGCTAGTTTCGATCAATGTTCTTAGTTACTTAATCTGTCTTTGCATCCGATTAGTTGCTATTAGTTGCTCAATCTGTTTTTACATCCTAGATCAATCTGTTTCTGCTTAGTTAGCTCTTAGTCGATCTTCCATGTGCTTCTGCATTTCCTTCCTTCATCCTTGCGTTTCAGTTACTTTTAGTTTAACTTCCCAAGCTGATCTTGATTAGCTTTATTCCAGAATTAGTGGTCCTGTTTCAGCAAGTTTCAAGCACTAGTTGGCACAAAGGGTTCAATTTTGACACATAGGTTCACTTGCGTGCCAAGCTGAATTGAGCATTGATTGCATCAGTGTTTCTTACTTGTCTACTGATGTAGAATAACATTTAAATACACTTGGTATTGCATTCAGCCATTTCCGAATTTTGTTGCATTTATTTGCCTCCAAATCTTGTAATTAGTTTGAGTTTGTTTGGTGTCTTCTTGCTAAATTTTGTGGGCTATCACTTGTGTTAAGCTGATTCATTTTCAAAACTGCATTTATCTGTTTGCTTAGTCCTTTGTTACTGCCCAGGAACCTTAGCATATTAACTTTGAACTTAAGCATCCTATCATGTCTCACATAACATCATATCATAAGGTTCCATAAGTCATTATTTAAATACATAAGTAAACATATAGTTCCTGGGCCAAGTCACTACGTCACACATGCGTTCTCGCCCTCCTGCTGCTTCCTTCATTATCCCCTTGAATGATCTGCGGTATAAGGAAATAAGACTATAAGCACACAGGCTTAGTAAGACTCTTTCCTACTCACAAAACCATCCATCATTCATCATCTCATAATGAGCACATAAAACATTAACATACTTGGTGCTCTACTTAGAACATAACATCTTGCATCACTTATCGTATACATAGCATGGCATGAACATAAACATAGTAACATTCTAAGCATGACATGATACATGGCATAAACATAAACATCATAGACATTCTAAGCATGGCATAATTCATTCATTCTCATGGCACAATTCATAAACATAGTGAACATTCTAAGCATGACATAATTCATGGCATATCGTAAACATAGTGACCATTCTAAGCATGGCATAATTCATGGCATGAATCATAAACATAGCGAACATTCTAAGCATGGCATAATTCATGGCATATCGTAAACATAGTGAACATTCTAAGCATGGCATAATTCATGGCATAAATCATAAACATAGTGAACATTCTAAGCATGGCATAATTCATGGCATATCGTAAACATAGTGAACATTCTAAGCATGGCATAATTCATGGCATAAATCATAAACATAGTGAACATTCTAAGCATGACATAATTCATTCATTCTCATGCATACTTCTTAACATGAACGTAAGCATAAAATCTTATCAACATAGCATAATGCATAACATGAATGGATGCATGAGTGGAATGCATATACATAAGGATGCTTAACTTTTAAAACATACTTTTCATTGCTTAAACATAATCATCATAACATCATTTGGGGTCCCCGGCTTGTACCACATACATACATCATTGCGCGCATCCCTAGCAAGTCCGAGGTCGCGAGCCCCAACCTACTAGGGTAAGGACAGCATAGTCGGTAGTCCCCGAACTGAGGCGTTCTTAAGGTGCCCATCCCTGTTGCACAGCTCCGGTAGTGCCAGAACCGTGGACAGCTACGGTAGTCCAAAACTGGGGCGTTCTTAAGGTGCCCATCCCTTGGACCCATACTTCGGTCCAGTACAAGCCCATACATAAAGTAAAATGCTTTTCATGCTTCATCATTCATATGGCATTCATGGCATCTTTAACATAGCATAACTTGTTACGGCTCGGCCCGTCTACTGGCCCATTTACCGGTCCTCACGATCGTCGTACCGTCGACCATCAACCGTGCCGTCTTAGCATATTTATGCCTTAAAGACATAAGCATCATCTTTCATTCATCATCATTCATAGCATATTCATTCATTCATCATACTTAACATCATCATTATGCCTTGGAGGCATGAACCTTAACTTCATTCTTCACTTTCATTTTTTTAGACATGGCATCATTTTCATTCTTAACTTGGCATCATTTTCATTCTTAAACATAAACATAACATACTTAACATGGCATCATTTTCATTCTTAAACATGGCATCATCCTCATTCTTAAACATAAACATAACATACTTAACATGGCATCATTCATATCATGAACCTAACATATCATAGCATCATTTTTATCGTGATCATAACCCTATCATTCTTATCATGGCATCATTCATATCCTGAACATATACTTATCATACTTATCATGGAAACACATAAACATATACTTGAAGTTAAAGGCTCAACCCTAACCCTTGGGCCCTTGAGGTTGGCCGAAACATATGGGGTCTCTAGGGTAATCCAAAAATTCCCAGAATTTATACTTAACCTACACACATCATAAGGGAACATAAATTAACATTATCAAGATTTTTGTCTTAATTATAGACCTTTAAATCATGGTGACCGAAACCCTTAAACTTAGGGTTCTTAGTTTTGTTTCTTTCATGTTGGCCAAAACCCTAGGGTGTCCTAGGTTACTCCAAAAATTCCCAAAAATTATACTTAACCTCTACACATCATAAGGGAATATTAAATAACATTATCATGATTTTTAGCATAATTATAGACCTGTAAATCATGGTGGCCGAAACCCTTAAACATAGGGTTCTTAGTTTTGTTTCTTTCATGTTGGCCAAAACCCTAGGGTGTCCTAGGGTACTCCAAAAATTCCCAAAAATTATACTTAACCTCTACACATCATAAGGGAACATTAAATAACATTATCATGATTTTTAGCATAATTATAGACCTGTAAATCATGGTGGCCGAAACGCTTAAACTTAGGGTTCTTAGTTTTGTTTCTTTCATGTTGGCTGAAACCCTAGGGTGTCCTAGGGTACTCCAAACATTCCTAAAAATTATAATTAACCTCTACACATCATAAGGAAACATTAAATAATATTATCATGATTTTTAGCATAATTATAGACCTGTAAATCTTGGTGGCCGAAACCCTTAAACATGAGGGTTCTTAGTTTTGTTTCTTTCATGTTGGCCGAAACCCTAGGGTGTCCTAGGGTACTCCAAAAATTCCCAAAAATTATACTTAACCTCTACACATCATAAGGGAACATTAAATAGCATTATCATGATTTTTAGCATAATTATAGGCCTGTAAATCATGGTGGCCGAAACCCTTAAACATGAGGGTCTTGGTTTTCTTTCCTTTCAACATCAAATTCGAAAACCAACCACTATATATCATACTAAAAATCATAAAAATCATAGGGAACTATTATACCACAGGTGAGAGAGTCTTACCTTGAGTTTCTTGATATTTTGAACCTTGGAAGAAGAAGAAGATTGTAAAAGCTTTGGATCCTTGCCTCCTTGTCCTTGTATCCTTGGGAAAACTCTTAGATCTTGGAGATAAGACCTCTTGTGGAGCTTTTCCAAGGGAGAACCCCTCCTTGGGTATTCGGCTAGGATGAGGGAAGGGAGAGGTTTCGAAATGCAAGTGATGGGATGAAGTGGTAACTCCCAAAACCCCCCCTTTAATAGCCCATTAAGGAGGCAAATGAAGAGTCTCTCCATGACTCTTCATCTTCTTCTATGCCTTAACCAATATCCACTTCATTCCCTCCTAACAATACCTTGCTAGGTGAGTTGGTTAGTGCATACATGGTTGTACAAGAGGTCCAAGGTTCAATCCTTGGCTCATGCACCTTTATTTTTATTTTATTTTTATTTCATTTATTTTATTATTTTTATTTTTAAATTCCGAAAATCCCCCTAAAATCACCCATAATTATGCCAATATTCCTAAATAAAATTCTTTTATATTTATATTAATTTTACCTAATTTATATTAATTTTTATCTAATTAATACCCATTTTTGGAGCCCATTTAAAGCTCATTGGTACTTAGTTTTCTCAATTTAAATGAGAAAACATGGATTTTCTAGGCCAAAGTTCTCCTTAATATTTCTAGGTCCCTTGGAAAATTATTTAGACATGCTTAATATTTTAAGAAAATATTAAGAGAATTTTCTGGGTCGTTACAATCCCCCATACCTCGTGAAAGTTCGTCCTCGAACTTAGAATATCTCCGGGTACCTGCGTCTCAGCGCGTCCTCACGTTCCCAGGTGAATTCCTCAAACCGTTGACCTTGCCATACGGTAAGGTGCCTTGGGGAACGGGTTAGTACCAGAAACCAATTCGATCTCAAATTCCACTTCTCTATTAGGAGCTAATCCTGGTAATTCATTTGGGAATACCTCTGTATAATTACCTACAACCCTAACGTCTTCTAGCTTCTGGTCCTTGGTTTGACTTACGTCAACCACATGTGCTAGAATCCAGTGTATCCCTTATCTATCACCTTCTGTGCTTTGAGAGTCGATAAAAATTCCCCGGTTCTTTTCCTCGGCTCTCCGATAAATTCGAACATAGAATCTGCCTCAAGTTGAAAGATCACCTTTCATTTACGGCACTCGACAGAAGCGTCGTATTTGCTCAGAAAGTTCCTTCCCATTATAACATCATAATCCTGCATGTTGAGTACTATCAGATCGCAGTAGAGTTCTCTTCCTGCGATTCCGACTGGCACAACACGCAGCACGGGAGTGGATGTCCCTATTTCTCCCAAAGGAAGGGTTATCAAGAACTTGCAGTCTAAAACTTGTGGAGACTTATCTATCTTCTTAGTGTAGGACATAGAGACGAACGAGTGTGTTGTCCCAGTATCAAATAATGCAGTAGCGTACTGACTGTAAATAAGTATCTGACCTGTGACAACCGTTGCAGCATTCGCGGCATCCTCCTTAGCAATAGAGAAAACCCTGGCATCCGCCATAGTTGGTGGGGCCTCCAGTCTCCCTTGGCTCATCGGGGTACCTTCCAGTTCGGCTTGCATATAATGTAGTTTCGCTGGTGCACCCCGGTACGGAACAAGCTGTTGGGGAGGTGCCTGGTTCTTGGTAGGACAGTAAGGGGCTATGTGCCCTTCCACCCCGCAAGTGAAACACCGGTTCGTACCTTTGCGGCATTCCCCGGGATGCATTTTCCCGCATGTAGCACATAGGGGAAACCTGGACTGTTTATTTGCTGGGCCCCCTTGGGGGTCGTCCCCTGGCTGCGTTTACCACCCTGATTTCCCTTCCCATTAGCGTTGGTACCCTGAGGTTTCTGACCTCTCTCATTGAATGCCTTCCTTTGCTGATTGATATTGTTCAAGTAATGCTCGGTGAGTAGAGCACTACTAAACAGCTCCTCGGTGGTCTGCGGCCTGTTAACTCCGCCGGCCACGTTCAGGGCTATTTCGGGCCGCAACATCTTCAACATAAGACGGACCCTTTCTTTCTCAGTGCGGACCAGCTTCGGGCATAGACGAGCCAGGCGATTAAACTTCTTCACGGCTTCATTGACCGAGAGGTTGCCCTGTCGGAATTCCGTGAACTCGTCATAGTGTCTGTTTGTGACACGCATATTGAAGAATTCTTTAAAGAACTCTGATTCAAAATTGGACCACGCCATCTGGTCCACCGGTCTCTTGGCCTTGACCCTTTCCCACCACATTCTAGCATCCCCAGTCAGGCAGAATGACGCACACTTGATCTTCTCATACTCAGGCCAGTCCAGCAGCTCCAGGGTACTTTCCATCGTCTTGAACCATGCCTGGGCGTACCAAGGTTCGCCAGCACCGGAAAAATTTTCTGGTTTCAGCCTTAACCATTGGATCAAGTAAGCCTCCTGTCGTGCCACAGTGGTCGAGCCCGGCGGAGGAGTGTGCGTAACCGTAGGTGCCACAGCTATAGCAGTCTGGTTCACTGGTGGAGTAGTAGAATTTTCCTGTTGGTTCATCAAGGTGTTAATAGTCTGCTGCTGCTCGGTGACTTGGCGCTGAAGTTGGGTTACCATTTGCACCAGATCAGGCGGTGGGGCTGCCTCGTTAAGTCGGTTACTCTGTCTTCTAGCCATGTTTTTCTTCACCGAAGACAAGTATGATCAATATCAGTTCTTTTCTACCCCTATTTTATTCTAAGCATCTAATTCCTAAAAGAAGATAAAAATATCGTTCATCGTTACATATCATAAGGTACCTTTCATCATAACTATCGTTCATACTTGCATATCGTTCATACTTGCATATCCTAATCATAACTATCGTTCATACTTGCATATCCTAAATCATAAAACATCTTACTATAAGATTTGTAAAGAGGTACTTACTTGGAAGCGGCAGGAAGAGGGCTTGATGTGTGTGTAGTGAGATGGTTACTGCTCTGATACCAACCTGTAACGCCCGCTTTTTTTTTCCTAAGCGGCGTTACGTTAACATGCTTAGGGCATGTAGACATCATAAGGCAGCGGAATAACTTAACTTATACATGCCCTGTTACCATTCTTAACTTATTGACATGGGAACCTTAGCATATTAACTTTGAACTTAAGCATCCTATCATGTCTCACATAACATCATATCATAAGGTTCCATAAGTCATTATTTAAACACATAAGTAAACATATAGTTCCTGGGCCAAGTCACTACGTCACACATGCGTTCTCGCCCTCCTGCTGCTTCCTTCATTATCCCCTTGAATGATCTGCGGTATAAGGAAATAAGACTATAAGCACACAGGCTTAGTAAGACTCTTTCCTACTCACAAAACCACCCATCATTCATCATCTCATAATGAGCACATAAAACATTAACATACTTGGTGCTCTACTTAGAACATAACATCTTGCATCACTTATCGTATACATAGCATGGCATGAACATAAACATAGTAACATTCTATGCATGACATGATACATGGCATAAACATAAACATCATAGACATTCTAAGCATGGCATAATTCATTCATTCTCATGGCACAATTCATAAACATAGTGAACATTCTAAGCATGGCATAATTCATGGCATATCGTAAACATAGTGACCATTCTAAGCATGGCATAATTCATGGCATGAATCATAAACATAGCGAACATTCTAAGCATGGCATAATTCATGGCATATCGTAAACATAGTGAACATTCTAACATGCATTTCATGGCATAAATATCATAGTGACATTTAAGCATGGCATAATTCATCATAAACATAGTGAACATTCTAAGCATGGCATAATTCATGGCATATCGTAAACATAGTGAACATTCTAAGCATGGCATAATTCATGGCATATCTAAACAATGAAATCTAAGCATGGCATAAATCATAAACATAGTGAACATTCTAAGCATGGCATAATTCATTCATTCTCATGCATACTTCTTAACATGAACGTAAGCATAAAATCTTATCAACATAGCATAATGCATAACATGAATGGATGCATGAGTGGAATGCATATACATAAGGATGCTTAACTTTTAAAACATACTTTTCATTGCTTAAACATAATCATCATAACATCATTTGGGGTCCCCGGCTAGTACCACATACATACATCATTGCGCGCATCCCTAGCAAGTCCGAGGTCGCGAGCCCCAACCAACTAGGGTAAGGACAGCATAGTCGGTAGTCCCCGAACCGAGGCGTTCTTAAGGTGCCCATCCCTGTTGCACAGCTCCGGTAGTGCCAGAACCGTGGACAGCTACAGTAGTCCAAAACCGGGGCGTTCTTAAGGTGCCCATCCCTTGGACCCATACTTCGGTCCGGTACAAGCCCATACATAAAGTAAAATACTTTTCATGCTTCATCATTCATATGGCATTCATGGCATCTTTAACATAGCATAACTTGTTACGGCTCGGCCCGTCTACTGGCCCATTTACCGGTCCTCATGACCGTCGTACCGTCGACCATCGACCGTGCCGTCTTAGCATATTTATGCCTTAAAGACATAAGCATCATCTTTCATTCATCATCATTCATAGCATATTCATTCATTCATCATACTTAACATCATCATTATGCCTTGGAGGCATGAACCTTAACTTCATTCTTCACTTTCATTTTTTTAGACATGGCATCATTTTCATTCTTAACATGGCATCATTTTCATTCTTAAACATGGCATCATTTTCATTCTTAAACATAAACATAACATACTTAACATGGCATCATTTTCATTCTTAAACATGGCATCATCCTCATTCTTAAACATAAACATAACATACTTAACATGGCATCATTCATATCATGAACCTAACATATCATAGCATCATTTTTATCGTGATCATAACCCTATCATTCTTATCATGGCATCATTCATATCCTGAACATATACTTATCATACTTATCATGGAAACACATAAACATATACTTGAAGTTAAAGGCTCAACCCTAACCCTTGGGCCCTTGAGGTTGGTCGAAACATATGGGGTCTCTAGGGTAATCCAAAAATTCCCAGAATTTATACTTAACCTACACACATCATAAGGGAACATAAATTAACATTATCAAGATTTTTTTCTTAATTATAGACCTTTAAATCATGGTGACCGAAACCCTTAAACTTAGGGTTCTTAGTTTTGTTTCTTTCATGTTGGCCGAAACCCTAGGGTGTCCTAGGTTACTCCAAAAATTCCCAAAAATTATACTTAACCTCTACACATCATAAGGGAACATTAAATAACATTATCATGATTTTTATCATAATTATAGACCTGTAAATCATGGTGGCTGAAACCCTTAAACTTAGGGTTCTTAGTTTTGTTTCTTTCATGTTGGCCGAAACCCTAGGGTGTCCTAGGGTACTCCAAAAATTCCCAAAAATTATACTTAACCTCTACACATCATAAGGGAACACTAAATAACATTATCATATTTTTTTATCATAATTATAGTCCTGTAAATCATGGTGGCTGAAACGCTTAAACATAGGGTTCTTAGTTTTGTTTCTTTCATGTTGGCCGAAACCCTAGGGTGTCCTAGGGTACTCAAAAAATTCCCAAAAATTATACTTAACCTCTACACATAATAAGGAAACATTAAATAACATTATCATAATTTTTAGCTTAATTATATACCTGTAAATCATGGTGGCCAAAACCCTTAAACATGAGGGTTCTTAGTTTTGTTTCTTTCATGTTGGCCGAAACCCTAGGGTGTCCTAGGGTACACCAAAAATTCCCAAAAATTATACTTAACCTCTACACATCATAAGGGAACATTAAATAGCATTATCATGATTTTTAGCATAATTATAGGCCTGTAAATCATGGTGGCCGAAACCCTTAAACATGAGGGTCTTGGTTTTCTTTCCTTTCAACATCAAATTCGAAAACCAACCACTATATATCATACTAAAAATCATAAAAATCATAGGGAACTATTATACCACAGGTGAGGGAGTCTTACCTTGAGTTTCTTGATTTTTCAAACCTTGGAAGAAGAAGAAGATTGTAAAAGCTTTGGATCCTTGCCTCCTTGTCCTTGTATCCTTGGGAAAACTCTTAGATCTTGGAGATAAGACCTCTTGTGGAGCTTTTCCAAGGGAGAACCCCTCCTTGGGTATTCGGCTAGGATGAGGGAAGGGAGAGGTTTTGAAATGCAAGTGATGGGAAGAAGAGGTAACTCCCAAAACCCCCCCCCCTTTAATAGCCCATTAAGGAGGCAAATGAAGAGTCTCTCCATGACTCTTCATCTTCTTCTATGCCTTAACCAATATCCACTTCATTCCCTCCTAACAATACCTTGCTAGGTGAGTTGGTTAGTGCATACATGGTTTTACAAGAGGTCCAAGGTTCAATCCTTGGCTCATGCACCTTTATTTTTATTTTATTTTTATTTCATTTATTTTATTATTTTTATTTTTAAATTCCGAAAATCCCCCTAAAATCACCCATAATTATGCCAATATTCCTAAATAAAATTCTTTTATATTTATATTAATTTTACCTAATTTATATTAATTTTTACCTAATTAATACCCATTTTTGGAGCCCATTTAAAGCTCATTGGTACTTAGTTTTCTCAATTTAAATGAGAAAACATGGATTTTCTAGGCCAAAGTTCTTCTTAATATTTCTAGGTCCCTTGGAAAATTATTTAGACATGCTTAATATTTTAAGAAAATATTAAGAGAATTTTTCGGGTCGTTACATTTAAGGACAAAGTGATTTAGTTGAAATTTAAAAACATAGTATTGGGAGGAGGTGAGATGATAGTACGTTAGGGAAGCCATTTTGGCGGAACTAGCCGAAGCTACTGATCCAAGACCCACACTAGTTAGACCAGAATTTCTCAAAAAGTAATCTTGAAAATGAAATTTCACTAAAAGGCTTTGTCAAGGAAAGGGTTGATGATCTAATAAGGCTACGGCCAAAGAAGGCCTTCTGCCTCGCCAAGACCTGGAAGCCAATTTTTGAAATTCAAATTCAGTTTACTCTTGATCAAATTCGAATCTAACACAAATTTTTAGTTAATCTTAGATTCCAATATTCTTTTTCAAAATAAATTCAAAACTAATTGTTTTCAAAATTAATTTAACTTTTCAAAATTAATCATGGTCTTTCTAAATAAATCTCTTAAACTTATCTCACAAAACCCATAAGGTTAACATGTTTGATCACGTAGAACTGGGTGAGATATCTAGGACCTAAGAATATATGTCACTATCCTTTTAAATAAAACTCAAAGTGCTTTCAAAAGTTATTCAAAATTATCTCTATTTTTTTAATTAATTCAGTTTACTGTACCATACTTTTTCATCTCTAACATTTTTTTTCAAAATATTGAATTTCATGTTAAATATCACAATAGACTCGTTTTAAATAAAATCTAGGGCTTGTTTGATTTAGTTATTGATTAGTCAAACATAGTCAACTGAGTCAAACCTGGTCAACACAGTCAACCCTAGTCAACATAGTCAAATATGGATAACACTGAAGTCCCCTAAGGCATTAGATTGAGTCAAACAGTACAGGGGGAATGGTTTATTCTTTTAATTTTCTTTCAAAAATGTGCTTGAAAAACACCGTCTTTTAAAATGGTTTTCGAAAACTGTGCATTAAATACTATTACTTATGTTTTTCAAAAACTATGCTTGACAAATCACCTTCGTTTCAAAATATGTTTCGAAGTTTCTTCAAAATACATTCGAAAATTATGTCTGTCTCATTTGATTTTGATAAACCCTAAAGACATAGAGGAAGGTCCACTTCATAATCTACAAGGACTCCTAGGATGTGTCAAACTTAGGGGGAGTCTGAATCAAAAAGGAGAACATCTAAAAAGTTTTTATTGGTGATTATCTGTTTTGAAATTATTAGATAATTTCTTTAATCTGAACTAAACCCTAAAGACTTAGAGGAAGAGTACTTGTGGTCAACAAGCTTCCTAGGACTAGGTCAAGTTTAGGGGGAAGTCAAATTAACAGAATTATTGAATATTTTAAGGTGATATGTTTTCATGCATGTATTTTCAAATCCTTCAGAAAACACAAGTAATTTCCTTTCAAATATTATAATTTCTTTTTAAAATATTATTATTTTCAAAATGTTTTTTTTAAATAGAATCAATTTGAAATAATATTTCTCTTGAGCTTGGAAAAATTTCCAGGACACTTAAGGAAATGTCCTTGTAGCTAACAAGGCTTCCTAGGATTGTGTCAAACTGGAAGATAAACCAAGTTAAGTAAAATATTGTGCCTTCAAAAGTCCATACATTTTTCAAAATGTACTTGCATATATTTTCAAAATACTATCATTTTGGCTTATCAAAATTCTTTTTGGAAATAGTATTTACTTGAGTTGGAGAATTTCCAGGACACTTAGGGAAATGTCCTTGTAGTTAACAAGGTTTCCTAGGATTGTGTCAGACTGGAAAAGAAACCAAAGCAAGTAAAATATTATGTGTAAGTACTTTCAAAAAGATAATTCAAGTAATTTTCTTTAATATTTTAAAAGTACTTATGTTTTTCAAATTCATAATATTTTAAAAGTACTTATGTTTTTCAAATTCATAATATCTTTCAAAATACTTATATCTTTCAAAAATCTCAATATCTTTTAAAAAGTACTTGCATTTTTTTGCATTCTTCAAAATATTCAGAACAAGTAAACTTATTGATTAAATATTTCTTGTTGCTTATCATATACACTTGACTCCAATTATGGTTTTGAGCATTAATTCTTCATTCTTTCAAAATTTTGTTACTTAGAAATTATCATAACTCTTGACATTATTTCGCTGAAATTTTTTTAAGACTCATAAGCTCTGATACATAAATTTTAAATTTCTTTCAAATATATTTTTCAAAAATTTCTTTATTGATATATGGCCAAGGGGGAGAGTAGAAGAAGTGAAATTAAAAATTAAATTCTTCCTTAATCTTTTTCCCCTTTTCAAAGAAAGTTTATCTTAGAAATGGTCTAAAACATAAGGAGAAGAGTTTCACATTAAAGGGGAGAGAAAGAATGAGAGAGAGAAGAATTTTTTATCTCTTTTTCGAAAATTAAAACAAAAATTTCTAAGTACTTCAAAATTCTTTTTAAGTGCTAAGTTAATTTTTCAAAGTTCTGTCAAAATACTGTTGGGACCGGGTGCATGTTGACATGGATGCGGGTTCGTAATTTTAAAATTTATTACGTGCAGCGGAAGATATAGCATAAATAATTTTCCAAATTATTTAACCACACATCTAAGCATGCAACCTTATATTGTGTAGACATGATCATATATTAAAATTTTACAGAAAGTAAACTAATTTACTTAATACCTCGCGTAACTCGAAGGAAGGGACGAGATCCAACCATAAGCGTCCCTTGGAAGCTCCGCCTCTATTCGCGTCCACGCTGAATTTTATTCGGGATGACTTCGCAAAGCCACGAGTTTTGTGCCGACAAGAACTACTAGATTCTCCAAAGGCACGACAAGAATACCAAGAGAGAGATGGGAAGACTAACCACCAAGCGAAGAACGGAATCAAGATTCCGGGAGGAAGGAAGGAGTTGCGCCCGCTTCTTCTTCTTCTTCGGCAGCTGCTTGGTGGATGAAGCTCACGGCAACAAAGGGGTCCTCCTTTTAGGGCCGGCGGCACTAGAGGAGGGAGAGGGAGAGAAGGAGAGAGAGAGGGCTTATTTCTAGATCTCTTAGATTAATCTCCAAGCCTTGCCTTGGTTCCTTTATATAGTAGCCTCTCAATCGCCAAGTCTCCTTTTTATGGAATAAATTTTCATAAGAAATTTATCATATAAATTTTTCTATGAATTATTCCATCATGCCAAGTTTTTATCATAATTTAATTTATGATAAAAACAACCATGTCTCCCTTTTCTTATGGAAAGAAATTTTTTTATATAAATTTCTTTATATAAATTTCTTTATCATGGTAAATCAATCCATTATTGATTTTATAAAATAAAATAAACCAATCCATGGTTCATTTTAATTTCCATGAAAAATAAATCTCTTTATATAAATTTCTTTATATAAATTTCTTTATCATGGTAAATCAATCCATTATTGATTTTAAAAAATAAAATAAACCAATCCATGGTTCATTTTAATTTCCATGAAAAATAAATCTCTTTATATAAATTTCTTTATATAAATTTCTTTATCCATAATTTTATAAATCAAACCACGCTCGGTTTATTTTATAATTTGAACCAAAAATTTGGTTTTCCCCTTTTGTTGTGGCCGGCCAAACAAAGAGGGTGGGGACCCTCTTTGGCCGGCCAAACCCAAGCTAAAACCATACTAATTAAACTCATTTAATTTGTCCAATAAGTCTTCAAAAGACTTAGCCATTTTATGCTTCCGATGCGTCTCTGAAAAATTCAGATTCGACTTATCTCTCTTGATCGGAAAATCCAATTTTCAACTCGTTTTAAATCCCTCGGATCACTCATAGTACGTGTGACTAAATAGGCTTTCAATTTATGTTGGCCGTCTATAATCAACCAATTATAGAACGATCATGAGTGGCACCTAGTAGTACATCATGATCCCTAATTAATCGAAAGATCAACGGTTGACCTCAGAAATAATTCTGAAACCCTTCAGCAGCTTTAATGAATCGTGCCTCATTCCCTTCACCATCTTATACCCACTTGGTTTAAGACACGGTCTATGTGTGTCAGTCCCCACTAGGCTGACTACGTCACACCTAGCCCAAGTAATGTCTTTCTCGTCCAACGGATTCTAATTACTCTCATGTTTCTGAGAGATTCATACTCTGAACATGTGATGCTCTGGCCAGAGACTTCGAGTAACAATCCGAGGATAGGCCTTGGGTATACATCTCCTCGCAAGGAGTGGTGAATCCTTTGTAGGCTGTTCAAATATCTTCGGGCACTTCGGCTTATACCCAACCATCCTGGGTCCACACCTCCTTAGAGATGCTTGCTTAAGATGTCAAAGTATAAGTCTCCATGACCAAGATGACTTGAACACCGCAAGTCAAAGGAAAATCGCACTTAAGCTGCAGTAAGAACTTCATTGACATATCTATATGTAGATTACCATATGAAGTTTTACAGCCAGTAACTCCAATGAACTAGTTCCCTTAACTAGCATTCATGTTTATCTCCGGACATCCCAATGTCACCAGCCAGTGAGAATCAGCTGATTAGAAAATAACCCATGCTAGTCTCAACAGAATTGATAGTGTCCGTATTTATCAATTCATCGACTAGGGACAATTTCAATACTTCACAATTGCACATGTAGAGATAATCACTAGTTGTGAATTCATCACAAATTCTCTCATACTGTGAATTGTATTGCGGACATTCAGTAAATGAGTTTAAGATCTCAATCAAATACACGAACATGTATACTCAAATAGTGAATATTCATTTATTAAAGTAAATGATTACAATCATAAGGCGATTGCCTTAGGACACTTCTCTCATATTACTAACAAATACATCAAGGGCTTTCAAGTATTTCTAGTGCTTCAAAAATTTCAAAGTATTTCTAAGTGTTTCAAAATTGTTTTGAGTGCATGTTTTTCTCTTAAGTAAAATTTTCCTTAGTAAATAAAATTTGTTTGAGCAAAAACCTTTTGAAAATTTTTGACAAATGTTTCTAAGTAAAGAAAATTTTTGGTGAAAAACTTGTCTAGAAACTTTTTAAAGATTTTGTTTTTCAAAATATCTAAAGTGTTTCCAAACAAATTCTTCTAAGTGTGCATATTTTTTTGGTAAACAAATTATTTTCCTAATTCTCAAAGTTGAAACTTTTTAAGGGAAATTTGGCTTCAAAATCTTGCCTAAGTAAATTTTTTTTTTGTAGAATTCTTCTTGCAAAGCCTTGTAAGTAAAAGTTTTTTAACAAAATTTAGGCTTGCAAAACCTTTCAAAATGGAAAATTGTCTAAGTGTAAAAAGTTTTTGTTGATGCTTTTAATCCATTTTTGAAAAACACTTTGTCAAAAACTTAGAAGTTTTACAAAAACTCAAAACTCCCTATTAAATATTCTGTTCGCCCATGTATGTTTTTGATATATGTCAAAGGGGGAGGACAGGTCAAAGTTAAGTACTTTATAACACAAGTGTTCAGGTTTTAGGGGGAGTATGAGAAAGAAAGGTTTTTTTTTAAATCTACACTTATTCTGCTATACTTATCAGTTATAACCTTCCTTTCTTATCAGTTATAAGTTTTTCCTTAACATTGAATTGTGTTCCCATAAATCAAAAAGGGGGAGATTGTTGGTGCAGAAAGCACCATATCGAACCTTGTTTTGATATTGGCAAAGTATTCAAAGTTAAGTATTATTTTTGGTCTAATGTGTTCACTGAGTGTGCAGAAAGAAGTCCTGGCGAAGGGCAGCTGGGCAACTAGCGAAGGGCTGCTAGGCGTTAAAACCCTAAGACCTGGCGAAGGACTGCTAGGCACCTAGCGAAGGGCTGCTAGGCACCTGGCGAAGGGCTGCTAGGCATTGAAGACCTGGCGAAGGACTGCTAGGCACCTAGCGAAGGGCTGCTAGGCATCGAAGACCTGGCGAAGGGCTGCAATGCAAAAGTCCAATCGGAGGAGCCGGTTGGCAAAAGGTAAACTCTCCTGAGAGGAGTAGGTGACGACGCGTTCCCCGTCGAGGGAACAGTAGGCGTCGGTTCGACCTAGGGTTCCATTTCGAAGACCCAAAGTCAGAATCAAGACAGCTACGGCTGTAAAAACTAACTAATATTCTTACCTTGTTTGTGTTGGTACTAACCTTGAATGCAAAGACCGAAGGAGTGTGTTTCTACAGCTCAGAACGCCCCAAAGGAAGAGGGCAGGCAGCTGGGCTAAGTGCCCGGGAGGTCCCGGGCGCCCAAGGTCAAAGCCAAACAGCAGTAAAGCAAGAAGTGCTTCGAATCAACACTAGGCTAGGCGCCCGGGAGGTCCCGGGCGCCCAAGGTCAAGGTCAAAGATGAGTCGAAGCAAAATCAGCCACGAAGCCAGTGGACCCAGTCAAGCTGGGCACCCGGGAGGTCCCGGGTGCCCCAGTCAGCCCCAGAGCCGATTAAAGGGGATAAGCGCTGACCAAGCTTTGGATAGAGGTTCTTGGATTCGAAGCCACGTGTCAGGCGCCCCCAGGAGCACTATAAAAGGGGCTCGACCCCTAAGGCTTCAATAACACTTTTTCTGCTCCGGTAAACTCCATTCTCGACATTCCAACGCCGACGATGACCCTCTACTCCGAAGTACGATCCACATTAGGGCGTCAGTAACGAAAAGTGTAATTCATTTACTTACTGCACTATTCTTATATTAACTCTGTAAACCTTTGCGCGAATATAGAATTGCCCGCAGTAAACGGTCAAGGACTGTGGGCCTTGGAGTAGGAGCCGACCGCGACTCCGAACCAAGTAAAAATACTTGTGTTCTTTGTGTGTTTTAATTTCTCTACGTTTTCTCTTTCTTATCCGAAAAGATTTTCACGATATTCACCCCCCCCCCTCTATCGTGTTTCTCGATCCAACAATTATATCCTACTTCTATATCACATATAAAAGTTTTCTAAAGTTTGACGATCTTTCGCAAGTGGCTCTGATACCACTATAGGGATCTATAGGAAAAAATATTTAAAATCGCAGCGGAAATAAGATCCCTCGAACGATCCATGCGAAAGAAAAACTCATACAAAGTTATCTACAATTACTATCTTATAGGAATACCTTTGTCGCGTGCCCTTCGCTTACCCCGCTAGTCCTTTTGGTTCGCCGGATCTCTTACACGTTCAAGTGTCCGTGCCTCTATGCGTATCCACACGAACACGATCTACACCTTGGAGAAGAACCACCTTAGTTGTGCTAGCAACTTAGGATGGTTCACAAAGCACAAGAACCTCCACTAGGGAGTTATGGACAAGGAGGAAGAGAGAAGAGGAAGATGTTGGTGTAGGAAGCACCATATCGAACCTCGTTTTGATATTGGCAAAGGATTCAAAGTTAAGAACTAATTGTGCTCGAACGATGTTACTCAAGTGTGCAGGAAAGGTCCTAGGCACACTAGGCAAGAAGTCCTGGCGAAGGGCAGCTGGGCACCTATCGAAGGGCTGCTAGGCATCGAAACCCTAAGACCTAGCGAATGGCTGCTAGTCACCTAGCGAAGGGATGCTAGGCATCGAAACCCCAAGACCTAGCGAAGGGCTGTCAAGCACCTGGCGAAGGACTGCCAGGAATCTAAGACCTGGCGAAGGGCTGCTAGGCACCTGGCGAAGGACTGCTACGAATCGAAGACTTGGCGAAGGGCTGCTAGGCACCTAGCGAAGGACTGCTAGGAATCGAAGACCTGGCGAAGGACTGCTAGGCACCTGGCGATGGGCTGCTAGGCAAAAGTCCAACCGGAGGAGCCGGATGCCAAAAGGTAAACTCTCCTGAGAGGAGTAGGTGAGGACGCGTTCCCCGTCGAGGGATCAGTAGGCGTCGGTTTGACCTAGGGTTCCATATTGGAGACCCGAAGTCAGAACCAAGACAGCTACGGCTGTAAAAAAATTATCTAACACTCTTACCTTGTTGTTTTGGAACTAACCCTGGATGCAGGAGCGAAGGAACGAGTTTCTGTAGATCAGAACGCCCCAAAGGAGAGGGACAACAACTGGGCAGGGCGCCTTGGAGGTCCCGGGCGCCCCCAAGGTCAAAGCAAACAACAAAGCAAAGAGTCGCTTCGAAAATGCACTAGGCAGGGTGCGTTGGAGGTCCCGAGCGCCCTGAGTCCAAGCAAAGAAATGAACCGAAGCAAAAATCAACCATGAAGCCTGTTGACCAAGTCAAGCAGGGCGCCCCCGTCAGCTCCGAGCCCGATCCTGGAGGGATAAGGGCTAACCGAGTTTCGGATAGGGGTTTGCGGATCCAGAGGCACGTGGAGGGCGCCCCCAGGTGCACTATAAAAGGGGCTCAACCCCCAAGGCTTCAACACACAACTCTCGAACACCTCAATGCTCTTCGCTCAAGCGCTCCACTCCGAAAACTCCCAATCTCGAGATTCTAGCGCCGACGACGACCCTCCGCTTCGAAGCACGATCCACACCGGGCGTCGGTAACGAAGAGTAAACTTGTTCTTTTTATTGCACTATTATTGTACAAATCTTTGCAAAACTTTACGCATTATAGAATTGCCCACAGTAAACGGTCAAGGACCGTGGGCCTTGGAGTAGGAGCCGACCGCGACTCCGAACCAAGTAAAAATCCTTGCGTTCTGTGTGTTTGTTTTAATTTCCGCTGCGTATTCTCTTAACTTCTAATCCGAAACGTTTTCACGATATTCACCCCCCCCCTCTATCGTGTTTTCTCAATCCAAAAAGTGGTATCAGAGCGGGGTGGCTCAAATTTGGTGCAACCACCAATTTGGGAGTTTTTCGGATTTACAAATTTTTTTTCATTTTATTTTTTTTCTTTTTCGTTAATCGAGGTTGGTGCAACACCACTTGATCTTTTTCGCCTTGTATTTCTTTTACACCTTTTTCAATTTTGAATTCTCATTTTTTCACCACAAGTCAGAATTGATAAAACAATCAATTTTTGAAAATTTGTCATAAATTTTTTTACAATTATTTTAATATTTCTTTCTCGAAATTCGTGCTACCTTAATTCGAGCAAATTTTTGTCACAACATTGAATTCTTATTTTGTTCAAAATTAACAAAAGTAACATTTTCTAAAAATTTGTAACAAACTTTTTATTATTATTTTTATTATTCCACCTCGAAATTCGTACAATATTTATTTTGGGCTATTTTTTTCCCTTCTCCCGCACTACTAATCCAAGACCAAGTCTTGGTACATTTCTAGTTTTCTTGTTGTGTGCAAGATTTATCCTTAATGGCCAATCAAGAATAGAACAGTGTTCATCCGCCTCTATTCTCTAGCGAGAACTTTAGAACCTGGAAGGGTATAATGGAATCCCACCTAAAGGCCCATCTAGATCTATGGCGGATCATCCAAACGAGATTCTCTTTTCCCGTAGAAGATGAGTTATCAATCGAGTGGGACAAATTGGATGAACGAACCCTCAACCAAATCGAGACTGATGCAAGGGCAACTGCAATCCTACAATGTGGCCTAACCAATGAGCAACTCGAACTAGTAGGTCCATTCAGATGTGCCAGAGAAATTTGGGAAAAGCTAATCAATCTACACGAAGAAAGCTCCGGGATTGAGATCTTAGAAGAGTTAGCACCCGACGTCAAAATTGACTCCGGATAAGAAGATGAGAAAGAATCCATACCTGACTGCGAATTCGAGCCAGAGTCAGAAGACAAATTGACTGAGACAAAACTGGTAATTAATTTTGAATCTTTTTTTGAATTACAATTAAATAATCAAACAGATACTGTAATGGTCGAGGAAGGTGTAATTTCTAGTGCAGGGAAAGCTCCAAGAGAACCACCAAAGAAGAAGCTTCAACTTGTACCCGAGTCCAACTCAGACTCAGAATCAGAAGACAATGAAGGAGATTGACCCAAACTGGTCTGATTAGCTAATGATCATTACAAGAGTACTGGACAAACGATCGGGAATGGTAAGTTTTCAATATTTGAAAATCCAATATTTATCTCAAATAACGTGATTAATTCGTATAAATTAGTTAAGGTTAATACGTTAGAAAACTTAATTCACAACCTTGCTGATTTTAAAAAACCAGAGTTTTATTTCAATTATGATATAACTTAGATCATTTTTGTCATGTTTTATGCTTAGAATTAGGATTAAATAGTTTAAGGACTAAAGAGTTACTTAAAACTTGAAAACCTAGTATTGGGAGGAGGTGAGATGATAGTACGTTAGGGAAACGTTTCTAATAAGGTCAAGTATACTCTACCTGGTCTGTTTAGTCTGGTGGAACTAGCCGAAGCTACCGATCCAAGACCCAAACTAGTTAGACCAAAATCTTTCAAGGAGTAACTTAAAGATGAATTTTCTATAAAAGGCTTTGTCAAGGAAAGGGTTGATGATCCAATAAGACTACGGCCAAAGAAGGCCTAGTGCCTCGCCAAGACCTGGAAGCCAATTATAGAAAATCAAATTCACTTTACTATTGTCAGATTTGAATCTAACACAAATTTTAAATAAATTTTAGATTTAACATAAAATCAAAGATATAATTAAGCATCTCACAAAACAGATAAGGTAACCTGTTTTGTCATGTAGAACTGGGTGAGATGTCTAGGACCTAATTATATAGTTCAATACTTTTTCAAAATCAACTCAATTTTTTTTAACTCTATATGTTTTCCACTCAACATTTTTCAAAAATTGAATTTCATTTGTTTTCAAAATTAACTCATCAAACTATGTCTTGATTGAATTAATACTAAGACCTAGGACTTGATTGGGTCAATTATTGGTAAAACCAAGTCAACATAGTCAAACCTAGTCAATACTAAACAACCTTCAAGCACTTAGACAAAGTCAGACTAGTCGGATACAAGGGGAGTTCAAATTAAAAGAAGATTAAAAATACTATGTTTTCAAACTATTACTCATGTTTTTCGAAAACTATGCTATCATTTCAAAATATGTCTTTCAAATATTCATTTTTTTCAAAATATTAATACTTCAAAGTTCATTTTATGAATTGTGCTTGAGTCCCTTTTGATTTTGACAAACCCTAAGGATACAGAGGAAGTCTTCATCAAGATCTACAAGGACTCCTAGGAAGTGTCA
This sequence comes from Boesenbergia rotunda, assembly GCA_024364735.1. Lineage (NCBI taxonomy): Eukaryota > Viridiplantae > Streptophyta > Magnoliopsida > Zingiberales > Zingiberaceae > Boesenbergia > Boesenbergia rotunda. The sequence goes on along the minus strand of JAGFNQ010000279.1, from coordinate 1,219,159 downwards.
AATTTAGGGGGAGTCTAAATCGAAAGAAATAATTTCTGACAATTATGTTTCAAAATTATTAGATAATTCTTATAATTTGAATCGAACCTTAAAACTCAGAGGAAGAGTACTTGTAGTCAACAAGCATGCTAGGACTGGGTCAAGTTTAGGAGGAGATCAAATTAAAAGAATTATTAAGCATTTTCAAAATTATATGTTTTCATGCACTGCACTTTTAAAATCCTTATGAAAACATAAATAATTTTTCTTTCAAAATAATATCCTTATAAATCATTTTGCATATATATATACCATCACTTTCAAAATTTTAGTTTACTTTGGAATCCTTTTAAAATCCTTTTAGAATACTTTTGAAAATAATACTTACTTGACTTTGAAAAATTTCCAGGACACTTAAGGAAATGTCCTTGTAGTTAACAAGGTTTCCTAAGATTGTGTCAGACTGGAAAAGAAACCAAGCCAAGTAGAGTATTATGTTTTCAAAATAACATTGTTCAAAAGTACTAATACTTTTTCAAGGCACTAATGTTTACAAACCACGAATATTTTTTTTCGGTTTCAAAAGTGCAATACTAACGTGTTTCAAGGAACAATCTTGTCAATCTTGTTCAAAGTGAAAATGTGTTTCAAATTTTCTTTTGCAGAACATTTGTTTAAAGATTTTCATCTAGATGTACTATTTGTTAAATGAAAATCTTTTTATGAGTGCAATCTTTTGAAAATTTCTTTCTTAATATAAGTTTTTCTAAGGCAATAGTGTTCTAAGTCTGTGAATTTTCTAAAGACTTGCCTACAAATACAAAAATAGTTTTTCAAATTGTACAATACTTTTCAAAGTGGAGTTTTGTTGGTGCAATTTAAGCTTTTGCTATGCTTTCAAGAATTATACTAAGTGTTTTTATAAGTTCAAAACTCATAGGCTCTGATACACAAACTTTTTCTTAAAACTTATTTCAAAATATATTTTTTATTAATATACAGCCAAGGGGGAGAGCAAGAAAGAGAGAAAGGAATTTTTTTTGTTAAACTTTTTTCTCTTTTTCAAAAAGCAAAAATTTCTAAGTACTTCAAAGGGTTTTTAAGTGCTAAGTGCTGTTAAACTTTCAAACTACTGTCAAAATACTTCAAGTGCTTTCAACTATTTCTAGTGCTTCAAAATTTTCTAAGTATTTCTAAGTGTTTCAAATTTTTTAAGTACATGTTTTTTTCCTAAGTAAAATTTTTCTTAGTAAACAAAATTTATCTGAGCAAAAACTTTTTGAAAATTTTGGCAAATATCTCTAAGCAAAGTTTTTTTTGGTGAAAAACTTGTCTAGAAAATTCTTAAAGATTTTGTTTTTCAAAATACACAAAGTATTTCCAATCATATTCTTCTAAGTGTGCAAATTCTTGTAAAACAAATTTTTTCCCAATTCTTAAAGTTAAAATTTTTTAGGGAAATTTGGCTTCACAATTTCACCTAAGTAAATTTTTACTAGAATTCTTTTTGCAAAGCCTTGTAAGTAACAGTTTTTTTTTACAAAACTTAGGCTTGCTTTTCAAAATAGAAAATTGTCTAAGTGTAGAAAGTTTTTGGTGCAAAGGCTTTTACTCTATTTTTTTTAAAAACACTTTGTCAAAAACTTAGAAGTTTTACAAAAAATGCATTGGTAAAACTCAAAACACTCTATCAGAAACCTTGTTCGCCCACGTATGTTTTTGATATATGTCAAAGGGGGAGGAAAGGTCAAAGTTAAGTATTTTATAACACAAGTATTCAGGGTTTTAGGGGGAGTATGATAAATAACGGATTTTTTTTAATTTATTCTGTTCATAACCGCTATACTTCATTGTGTTTTCATTAACAGTTATATGTTTTTACTTAACTTTGAATTGTGTTGCCATAAATCAAAATGAGGAGATTTTTGGTGCAGGAAGCACCATATCGAACATTGTTTTGATATTGGCAAAGGATTCAAAGGTAAGTACTATTTGTGCTCTAACGATGTTACTCAAGTGTGCAGGAAAGGTCCTAGGCACACTAGACAAGAAGTCCTGGCGAAGGGCAGCTGGGCACCTAGCGAAAGGCTGCTAGGCATCGAAACCCTAAGACCTAATGAAGGGCTGCTAGGCACCTAAAGAAGGGCTACTAGGCATCGAAACCCTAAGACCTAGCGAAGGGCTGCTAGGCAACTGGCGAAGGACTGCCAGAAATCTAAGACCTGGCGAAGAGCTGCTAGGCACCTGGCGAAGGACTGCTAGGAATCGAAGACCTAGCGAAGGGAGGCTAGGCACCTAGTGAAGGACTACTAGGAATCGAAGACCTGGCGAAGGACTGCTAGGCACCTGGCGATGGGCTACTAGGCAAAAGTCCAACCGGAGGAGCCGGTTGGCAAAAGGTAAACTCTCCTGAGAGGAGTAGGTGAGGACGCGTTCCCCATCGAGGGAACAGTAGGCGTCGGTTCGACCTAGGGTTCCATATTGGAGACCCGAAGTCAGAACCAAGACAACTACGGCTGTAGAAAAATTATCTAACACTCTTACCCGAAGTCAGAACCAAGTCACCGTATGTTCCCTGATCAGTCACCAGACCGAACAGACATCGCTGGATCAGTCACCAGACCGATCCACGAGGGAACTCCGTGCCAACTTCCCTGATCGGTCACCAGACCGATCCAAGCAAGGCCAAACCCACTCTAAGTCATGAGAACTGGCTCCCAGGCTCCCCTGACTCGTGCTCAGTCCCCCGGACCAAGACTCCATGCCCAGTCTCACTCACCGGGAATTCAACCTAGCCCTCCAGGCTAGGACCTGACCCTCCAAGCCAGGGTTTTTCACACCTAACCCTCCATGTTAGGACTTTTCTGTTAGTAGGAACCCTAGAGCCAATTATGTGATGATTGACTAAGGGCATTTTGTATCATATTCTATCATTAATAAAGGCATGTTTAGTTATTATACTTACTTTGTATTCTGTGCCGAATGACTATGTATAATAATGTCCTTGTATAGTAGGTTCTTATCTACATTATATCGATTGGTTGAATCGATAGTGAGATAATGTAGAGAACACTACACTAAATTATTCCTAGTCAAGCATTAATATTCAAGGACAATATTATGCATGGAGACTAGCATGTAGGTCAACTGATGACTTGAGCTCACAAGTCATGGATATGTGATATCAAGTTGACACATGGGTATACATCGGAGAATGTGTACTGAATGACCCTCCATGAGAAAGTTTCATAGATTGTCATATGAGTGTCATAGACTTTCTCATGTGACTATTGGTATGAATAGTCCTTAGACCTGAAGTCACTACGGTTCCCTACATAAGGAGTTATGTACTTTGGTATCGTCAAACGTCACCCGTAACAGGGTGGACTATAAAGGCGATCACTGGATATGTAATGAATTATGCGGAGGGATGTGAGTGATGTAGATGGGATCTATCCCTCCCATATGACGGGAGTGATATCTGTGGGCCCCTTGATCGAGTAGGACTACTGAAACGCATGGTCATTCTCAAATGAGTCAATATGAGATATTGAGCTCATTTGATTGAGTGAGTCTACTCAGGGATCAAGAAACACAAGATTGATTGATGATGACACGGTCTGTGCCTCATTGGTAAATCTAGATATCAAGGATAGAAGGACAAGGTCATACACTATCATAGTCATGGAAGTTTAGTCGGATCTCGACTTTTCTTGTTACTTGGGTAGCAATGATGCATTGCTAGATGTCGCTCATTGCTTATGTGTCTAAAGTGTTTAGGCGCATTGCCAACGTCACGAGAACCTATTGGGTCACACACAAAGGACACAATGCTTCGGGAAAGTTGGTCGGCAGATCTGAGCCCGAGTTGGGAACTCGGGAGATCTGAGCCCGAGTTGGGAACTCGGGAGATCTGAGCCCGAGTTGGGAACTCGGGAGGTCAGTTCGGGGGGGGCTCGAGTTGGGAACTCGAGAGAGACTGAGTCGGAGCTCGACGGGCCGAGTCGGAGCTCGGCGGGCCGAATCGGAGCTCGGCGGGCCGAGTCAGAGCTCGGCGGACCAAGTCGGAACTCGGCGGACTGGGTCGCTACTCGGCAGACTGGGTTGGGAGCTCGCCACTCGGGAGACTTGGTCGGGAGACCGAGTCGGAAGCCCGAGAGGCCCGGTCGGAGCTGAATGAAGGAAAGAGAAAAGTCTCTCTTCATTGGATGAAAAAATTCTTTTCTTGCATAGGAAATGATGAAGAGCTACATAAAAAGATGTACTCTTTATTGGGAAGCCAAAGAGACACAAACCTCTTCATATTCATGGGATGATTATAAAAGAGGGCCTTGTGACTTTGGATGAGGTCTTCTTCTGGCCTTAGCTTTTCCCCTTCCCTTCTTCTCTTCTTCCTCTCCTCCACTCTTGGCCGAAACCTTACTGTAAGGTTCTTGGTGTTTTCGAGTTACCTCAAGTTGCTAGCACAACTAAGGTAGTTCTCCCAAAGTTGAGAGATTGTGTCCGTGTGGATACGAATAGAGGCACGGACGTTTGAGCGCGCAAGAGATCCGGTGCATCTTGGACGAGCGAGATAACCGAAGGGCACGCTTCAAAGGTATAAACAGTAGATAAATCTATTAGATAGATAGCTTTGTACGAGTTTTCTTTCGCATGGATCGCTCGTGGGTTCTTGTTTCCGCTGCATTTTTATTGTTTTGTGCCGGGAGAACCCAACATTTTCCACACCTAGCCCTCCAAGCTAGGACTTTTCACACCTAACCCTCCAGGTTAGGACTTTTTCACACCTAGCCCTCCAAACTAGGATTTTTCCACACCTAACCCTCCAGGGTAGGACTTTTCACACCTAGCCCTCCAAGCTAGGATTTTCTCACACCTAACCCTCCAAGTTAGGACTTTTCACACCTAGCCCTCCAAGCTAGGATTTTCTCATACCTAACCCTCCAAGTTAGGATTTCATCCACCTAGCTTCTCAAGCTAGGACCTAACCCTCCAAGCCAGGATTTCATCAAACCAATTTCCACTAGGTATGCCTAGTCCACGACCAGGACTTAATCATAATCATCTCATCAACCTAAACTAAAATCGATGTCAACACAAAACAACAATCAGGGTCAGACTGCATCAACATAGGGTTCCATATTAGAGACCCGAAGTCAGAACCAAGACAGCTATGACTGTAAAAAAATTATCTAACACTCTTACCTTGTTGTTTTGGAACTAACCCTGGATGCAGGACCGAAGGAACGAGTTTCTACAGCTCAGAACGCCCTAAAGGAGAGGGGCAGCAGCTGGGCAGGGCGCCCTGGAGGTCCCGGGCGCCCCCAAGGTCAAAGCAAACAACCAAGCAAAGAGTCGCTTCGAAAATGCACTAGGCAGGGCGCCCTGGAGGTCCCGGGCACCCTGAGTCCAAGCAAAGAAATGAACCGAAGCAAAATTCAACCATGAAGCCTGTTGACCAAGTCAAGCAGGGCGCCCCCAGTGTCCCGAGCGCCCCCGTCAGCTCCGAGCCTGATCCTGGAGGGATAAGGGCTGGTCGAGTTTCGAATAGGGGTTTGCGGATCCAGAGGCACGTGGAGAGCGCCCCCAACATCCAGGACGCCCCCAGGTGCACTATAAAAGGGGCTCGACCCCCAAGGCTTCAACACACAACTCTCAAACGCCTCAACACTCTTAGCTCAAGCACTCCACTCCGAAAACTCCCAATCTCGAGATTCTAGCGCCGACGACGACCCTCCGCTCCGAAGCATGATCCACACCGGGCGTCGATAACGAAGAGTAAACTTGTTCTTTTTACTGCACTATTATTGTACAAATCTTTGTAAAACTTTACGCATTATAGAATTGCCCGCAGTAAACGGTCAAGGACCATGGGCCTTAGAGTAGGAGCCGACTGCGACTCTGAAGCAAAGTAAAAATCCTTGCGTTCTGTGTGTTTGTTTTAATTTCCGCTGCGTATTCACTTAACTTCTAATCCGAAACGTTTTCACGATATTCACCCCTCCCCCCTCTATTGTGTTTTCTCGATCCAACAGAAGAGAGATGCACCCATTAGCCTTTGACAAGGGGTGTATTTATACTCATCTAATGAATACCAAGGGTCTATGTCCCTTGAGCTCCTCTCATCTTAATGCTAATAAAACCCAATGAATACCAAGCCTCTTGGTATTCCTTGAGACTCTTAATATTCTATTCATCTAATGAATAGAATGTCTCAAAGCCTTCCTCTTAAATAATATTTTATTAAACCCTTTAATGAATATTATCCATAATTAAGTGGTTGAGTCTAATCTAGATGAGTCTAACTCAAATTAGACTCAATCTCATAATCTAATTGGATTCACTTGAGTCTAACTCAATTAATCCAATTCAAATCAAATCTTAGTCAAACCAAGATCAATTAATCTCCGAAGCATCGTGTCATTAGTGTGTGACCCAATAGGTTCTCGTAACGTTGGCAATGTGTCTAAACCACTTTAGACATATAAGCAATGAGCGACATCTAGCAATGCATCATTGCTACCCAAGTAACATGAAAAGTCGAGATCCGACTTAACCTCGGTGACTACGATAATGTATGACCTTGTCCTTCTATCCTCGATATCTAGATTGACCAATGAGGCATAGACCATGTCATCCTCAGTCAATCTTGTGTTTCTTGATCCCCGAGTAGACTCACTCAAATAAATGAGCTCAATATCTCTTATTGACTCATTTGAGCATGGTCATGCTTTTTAGTAGTCCTACTCGATCAAGGGCCCCACAGATATCACTCCCATCATATGGGAGGGATAGATCTCATCTACATCTCTCACATCCCTCCGCATAATTCATTACATACCTAGTGATCACCTTTATAGTTCATCCTGTTACGGGTGACGTTTGACGATACCAAAGTACATAACTCGTTATGTAGGGAACCGTAGTGACTTCAGGTCTAAGGACTATTTATACTAATAGTTATATGAGAAAGTTTATGACACTCATATGACAATCTATGAAATTTTTTCATGGCGGGTCAATTCAGTACACATTCTCCAATGTATACCCATGTGTCAACTTGATATCACATATCCATGACTTGTGAGCTCAAGTCATCAGTTGACCTACATGCTAGTCTCCATGCATTAATATTGTCCTTGAATATTAATGCTTAACTAGGAATGGTTTAGAGTAGTGTTCTCTGCATCATCTCACTATCGATTCAACCAATCGATATAATGTAGATAAGAACCTACTACCCAAGGACATTATTATACTTAGTTATTTGGAACAAATACAAAGTAAGTATAATAACCGAACATGCCTTTATTAATAATAGAATATGATACAAAATGTCCCTAGTCAATCATCACATAATTAGCTCTAGGGCTCCTACTAACACAACCTAGACCTAGACTTCTAACCTTCTCCATCAGCCTCGCGTCCCTCGGATGCTTCTCCATCCTTCACGACATGCCTTCTGGAGCTTCCTTCGACCTCGGTCCTTATTGTTCGGTCTTCCTTTGCCAGGACTTAGACTTTTAGTCTCCTCCTTTAGCCATGCGTCCCTCTGATGCCTCTCCATCCTTCACGTCTTATCTTCTGGAGCTTCCTTTGGCCTCAGTCCTTGACTTTCCTCATTTGCCAAGATCCCACTTGGACTTTCCTCCTTTATACTTGTATCCTCCATACTCACGATGCATATTAAATATAATAATAAACCTAATTTAAACCTTTGCCCAAACATCAAAATCTAGGACACCTAAATTGCTCCAACAGTTAATTCTATTGGTGCAATCAACCTCTAGGATTTTGAAGTTTGTTTAACAATATGTTTAATAAGGTCTGGTCAAAGTTAACCTAAGTGGGGTGGGTGATAAGTCTACCAAGTGACTAGTCCTAATTGGAGGTTAGGCAAGGGGAGTCTTGTTGAGTGAAGCCAATTCCTAGTGAGTAAAACTAGGTTGGTGAAGTCCTAGTGTTGAAGTTGGGTCCTAGTGAGTGAAGTATGTTGGTGAAGTCCTGGTGAGTAAAGACGGACCCTAGTGAGTTAAGCTAGGTTGGTGAAATTCTGGTGAGTGAAACCAAGTCCTAGTAAGTGAAGTTAGGAAGTGGAAAATCGTAGTGAGTGAAGCTAGACAATGAAAAAACTAAGGTAGGTAACCTTAGAAGTCTTGGAGGAGTGAACTCCAAGTAAGCTTGATTGGAAGGATTACCAGCGAATCTTGGTAAATCTAAGAATAAGTTTATTAATACTATTTGCATTACTATTATTGTTGTTATGCTAATCGAGTTTTATAGGAAAAGTCTTGGAACAAAGTTTTTTTATTTTTTTAGATTAAAAATTTCTATAGCCATGCAAGAAGGCTACAACACCGGCAGACCACCACTCTTCTCAGGAGAAGATTTCTCCTACCGGAAGAGCAGGATGGAGGCCCACTTGAAAACTCAGGAGGACATGTGGATCATCATCCAGTCCGGACTGGAGATCCCTAAAAATGCACAAGGCTAATGTTCTGTTGGATATTGATTGGTGAGATGGGCTTCTGTAAATCCATACTACAGTTATCAGAAACACATAAAACGGCTAGTCCACTGGCGTGCCAAATCTACAGTCGACTGGAGTGTGATTTCTGCAACAGCTGATGCTAAGTGATCAGTTTTAAGGAGTAATGACAGATGATTGGGGTCACTGATGAAACTGAAATGGATGGCACAAATGGTCAGAGCTCCTGATTTCACGGGTGCATCTGATGAAGAAGTTAATTTCAGAAGATTTCTGTATAGAGCTGAGGGTTGTGGTTTTTTGGAGGGGCTAGATTGGGTGTACGGTTTTGTAGGGTTGGTGAATGGTTCCACCGAAAATGATTCATCTAGTCCATTGCAAACGGCTATGGTAAAGACAATTTAAATCCGTTGATGGCTGTGGTTTTGCCTAAAAGCCAATAAAGGTGAATAGGTCCACCATAGACCTATCTAGTCCGTAGAACCGACTACGGTAAAGACGTATCAAATCCGTATTGGCTGGTCACTTGCCCAAAGTGAACTCCAGGTGCGCGGATGTATGCGGCTACTAATACTTCAGTAGTTTCACATGCGATACTATAGTCTACTTGATACTCCAGGACATGCGAATTGGAAGGAATGCGGCAGTTTGTTAAAATGTGGCTGGTGGTTTGTTTGGAATTCAAGTGAAGTGGATGCTCAATTCTAAAAAGAGCTGCTAGGGGATAGAATCAATAAAAGCTGGCTGGTAATTATATAGCAAAATTCTTCAGCCAATCTATTTTTTGAGCAACTACCTGTAAATCTTTTTGATTCTCTATAACTCTGTATTAGAACGTCAGGTTTGGTCCCCCTTCTAATATGGATTTTCTTCTTTTCCAGTAATAATATTTCTCTTTGATCAAAAAAAAGTGCAAGGATACTCAGAGTGGGGCGCTCCACTCAAAAAGAAGATTGAAGCAGACGCCAAAGCCACGCAGACGCTTCAATGTGGCTTAACCAAGGAACAACTCAACCGCGTCGGCCTCTTCAGCAGCGCAAAGGAGCTTTGGAACAAGTTGATTGAGCTGCACGAGGGTACGTCGGATATGCAGATCATCAAATGCGATCTTCTACTCAACAAGCTATACACCATCAAGATGTAGGATGGGGAAATAGCAGCACAACTCCACACAAGGATCCAGGAGCTGATGAACGGACTACACACTATAGGTCATAAGGTAGAAAACTGTGACCTAATAAGGTACACCCTGAACTCGTTCCCAAGGAATTCATTGTGGACATCTATGGTAGATGCTTACAAGGTTTCTAGGAACCTATCAGATATAAAACTTGATGAATTATTTTCTCAATTAGAATTACATGAACAAACTAATAGTGCACAGGTCGAGAAAAGTATGATGTTATTTGCAGGTAAAACTCAAGGAAAACCAAAAAGAAAAAATTACAATTGATACCCGAGTCAGATTCCAATTTGGAATCTGACGACGACGGAATTGATCATCCAGAACTGGTCCGGATGGCTCGCAACTACTACAAGTTACTGAAGAAACAAAAGCAAAAGAAGAAGAATGCACCAAAGAAGGACGATCCAGCTGAACCTTCCACAAGCCAAAAAATGAAGAGCGGTGTAACCTGTTACGGGTGCAACAAGAAGGGTCACATCAAATCGGAGTGTCCCAACTTGATAGAAAACAAGAAAACTTGGAGGAAGAAGGCACAACAAGCCACGTGGGATGAATCGTCTTCGGAAGATGAAGAAGAGGCTCCGCACTCCAATTTTCTAACACTGACCACCTCGGAAGATCTCGACTCCGAATATGAATCGGAACTGCAGGGTATGGCTTGGCGGGTTTCCTAAGCGAATACTTGGTCGTCCTTGAGAGACCTCTCCATGTCTACGGATTAAAAATTAATCTGAATGGAGGTCCATCTCCCAAACGACCATCTCATCATCGTATCAATCGGTTCGAATTACAACTTAGCCAATCTCAAAGATCGAGCCTTGTAATTCGCCTAACCGATCGACTGCGGAAAAGATGACGAATGGATCGCTGATTTTTGTGTTTACTTTCGGGGTCCATGACATGATTAATTATTACAATTAATTATCAAATAATTAACACAATAATAATTAATCAACCACATAAAATGATAAGACAAAATAGGGAGCCCAGAGAGAAATATACCTCTCTTTATCTCGTAGTCTTCTAACTTATGTCCCTTCCCTCTTGGACGTCGTGTGGGCGACGAGCTACCAAGAACCGGAATCACCAAGGGCCACAAAACAATCTCATCTTCTCTTGCCGAACAAAACCCTAGCTCTAGGGTTTGCTACAGCCGGCCACTTCCTCTCCAAACCTTGCGCCGTCGGCCACCCAAGGTCACCCAAGCTCACCAGAAGCAAGGCAGCTACTAAGGAGAAGATAGGGAAGAAGATGATGGATCGAGAAACACGATAGAGGGGGTGGTGAATATCATGAAAACTTTTTCAGATAAGATTTAAGAGAAAATACACAGCGGAATTAAAAACAAACACGAGGAACACAAGTATTTTTACTTGGTTCGGAGTCGCGGTCGGCTCCTACTCCAAGGCCCACGGTCCTTAACCGTTTACTGCGGGCAATTCTATAGTAGAGCAAAGATTTACAGAATTTCGTACAATAATAGTGCAGTAAATAAACAAGTACACTTTTCGTTACCGACGCCCGGTATGGATCGTACTTCTGAGCAGAGGGTCGTCGTCGGCGCTAGAATGTCTAGAATGGAGTTTGCCGGAGCAGCGCGTGTTAGTGATATGAGAGAAGTGTCCTAAGGCAATCGCCTTATGATAGTAAATATTCATTTTAATAAATGATAATTCACTATTTGAGTATACATGTTTGTGTATTTGATTGGGATCTTAAACTCATCTACTGAATGTCCGCAATACAATTCACAGCATAAGAGAATTTGTGATGGGATCACAACTGGTGATTATCTCTAAATGTGCAATTGTGAAGTATTGAAAATATCCCTAGTCGATGAATTGATAAAAACGGACATTATCAATTCTGTTGAGACTAGCATGGGTTATTCTCTAATCAGCTGATTCTCACTAGCTGGTGACATTGGGATGTCCGAAGATAAACATGGATGTTAGTTAAGGGAACTAGTTCATTGGAGTGACTAGCTGTAAAACTTCATATGGTAATCTATATAGATATGTCAATGATGTTCTTACTGCAGCTTAAGTGCGATGTTCCTTTGACTTGCGGTGTTCAAGTCATCTTGGTCATGGAGACTTATACTTTAACATATTAAGCAAGCATCTCCTAGGAGGTGTGGACCCAGGATGATTGGGTATAAGCCGAAGTGCCCGAAGATGTTTGAGCAGCCTACAAAGGATTCACCACTCCTTGCGAGGAGATGTATACCCAGGCCTATCGTCGGATTGTTACTCAAAGCCTCTGGCCAGAGCATATCATGTTTAGAGTGCGAGTCTCTTAAATACATGAGAGTAATTAGAAATCCAAAGGATGAGAAAGACACTACTTGGGCTAGGTGTGACGTAGTCAGCCTAGTGGGGACTGACACAAATAGACCGTGTCCTGAACCAAGTGGGTATAAGATGGTGAAGGGAATGGGGCACGATTCATTAGAGCTGCTAAAGGGTTTCGGAATTACTTCTGAGGTCAAACCGTTGATCTTTCGATTAATTGGGGGTCATGATGTACTACTAGGTGCCACTCATGACCGTTCTATAATTGGTTAATTATAGACGGCCAACATAAATCGAAAGCCTATTTAGTCACACGCACTACGAGTAATCCGAGGGATTTAAAACGAGTTAAAAATTGGATTTTCCAATCAAGAGAAATAAGTTAAATCTGAGTTAATCAGAGGCGCAACGGAAACTTAAAATGGTTAAGTCTTTTGAAGGCTTATTGGGCGAATTAAATGAGTTTAATTCGTGATCGGTTCGGCTCGGTTTGGCCGGCCAAAGAGGGTGTTAACCCCCTTTGGTTTGGCCGGCCACAACAAGGGGAAGAAACCAATTTATTTGGTTTAATTAATAAAATAAATCTAGCGCGATTTGTTTTATAAATTATGGATAAATAAATTTGTATAAAGAAATTTATATAAATAAATTTATAGAAATTTATTCTTTTTATGGAAATTAAAATGATCCAAGGAATGGTTTATTTTAATTTTATAAAATCAATTATGAATTGATTTTTTCATAATAAGAAAGTTTATAAATTTCTTATAAAATTTATTCCATAATTAAAGGAGAGAAGAATTTGTTTTATTATAAAGTTAGTTATAATAAAACTAGGCATAACGGAATAAGTCATAAGAAATTTTATAAGATAAAATTCTTATGATAACTAATTCCGTTAATTCCGTTAAAAGAGAGACTTGGTAAGGGAGAGGCCACTATATAAAGGAACCAAAGGCAAGCCTTGAATTCCTAATCGATATAGAGCTATCAAGAGATAAACTCTCTCCCTCTCTCTCTTTCATTCTCTCTTCTTTCCTCCCCTTAGGGCCGGCGCCCTTCCTTGAGAGCTAGGGCCGGCGCTCCACTTCATCCTAGGGTTGCCGTGAGCCATCAAGAAGAAGAAGAAGCCAACCAAGAAAAGAAGAAGCGGATCACATCTCCTTCCTTCTCGGAATTTGGATTCCGTCTCTTGGTGGTTAGTTTCCTTTTCTTCTCTCTTGATCTTCTAGTTGTGCTTTAGAGAATCTAGTAGTTCTCGTTGGCGCAAAACTCGTGACTTTGCGAAGTCATCCCGAAGAGAACTCGGCGTGGACGCGAATAGAGGCGGAGCTTCCAAGGGACGCTACGGTTGGATCTCGTCCCTTTCTTCGAGTTACGCGAGGTACAAAGTAAATTAGTTTACTTTTCCGCAAAGTTTTAATTTATGATCATGTCCACACATCATAAGGTTGCATGCTAGATACGAGGTTAAAATAATTTAGGAAATTATTTTATGCTAATTCTTCCGCTGCACGTAAAAATTTAAAATTTTACGAACCCGTATCCGTGTCAACATACACCCGGTCCCAAAAGTGGTATCAGAGCCGGTTAGTGTTCGACATAATCATAAAATTGTTTTGTGGAAAACTTTGTCATGATCTCAATTTTGGAAAATTTTTCAATTATGGAATCTTTCCAATTATAATAAATTTTAGATTTAGGAATTTCAAAGTTTGGAAATCCTCATGAAATTTCGCAAACGTTTGAAATTTCCTAGTTTCTGAAATTTTATAATAATTGTGAAAACTTCCCATCTTTGGAAACTTTCCAATCTTGGAAATTTTCTAATTTAGAAATTTTCCAACTTTGGAAATATGTAAGTTTTCTTTGTACCAGAAACTTACAATTAAGCTGAAAACCTATTGTGAAATCTCGCAATTTTGGGCACTTTCTTTCAAGAAAGTCTAGACAAATTTATGGACAATTAATTGACAATTAAATTTGAATTGGTTTTTATATTGACAACAAAATTCTTTATTTTGGATTGAGCCTCGGGGAGCCGTCCAATTTAAAGTTAGTTTTGTAATTTAATTTCCCAATTTTAAATGAAATTGTCATGTTTAATTTGGTTGCGCTTCCGAAGCGGACCAAATTGGATTTACGACAAATTACTTTTCTTTTGGTATCTGAGCCTCGGGGAGCCACCCTTAGAAAACGATTTGTTGTAATTAATTAAATCCATGAATAAAATATGTTTTAAGAGGTGATGCTCTTACATATTGTTGTCTCCAAAATTAATTAGGAAAATGGTTTCCTATAGAGTTTCTTAAATGAGATTTTCATGAAAATAATATGTGGTTGAATTAAGGGAATTGTCTCTTAATTTAACAAGTTTTGATTTAGAGAAATCAAAGTCTTTAACATATTATTTCCGAAATTGATTATGACAATTTAGGAAATTGTTTCCCAAAACAATTCCTTCAATAAAGTATGAAATTAGAATTAGGAAATCTGGTTCCTAATTCAATTAATGAGACTTGATAACTTAAGTCACATACATACTTTATTAAGGAAATCGTTAGTCATGACATGATTATATGTCATGAATGTGCTTAGAAAAGATGAGACCCAAAACCCCTTACAAAATATTAAGGCCAACACCTTCCATTAATATGGTTAGAATCGGAGTTTTGTTTCTCGTTTGGGTTGATGGACACATCTATGCCCAGCTTGAACCTCAACATGTTCAAACCATGGAATTAGTTTATGAATAATGTAGTTGGAGTCAGAGGTCAATCCTTAGTTTTGGTTGTTGGACACATCCAAGCCTGACTAAACGATTGAATGAGCTCCAACCATATTAAAACTATTTCTTGATTAATGGGTTAGCCTTAAGCTTGGAGCATCGATTTGTTGTGCCACAGCCAAGGTCGATGTAAAGAGAGGTGCAGTTGGGTGCTATGTATAATGTCGCATACTTGTTAATGAGTTAACAACCCAATGATTTATGCAAACATTCAATTAGTTGATAGCATAATGTGATAGTTACATATATGTGATATGTAATCGATATAATTACCTACCTTCATAGCTAAGAATGACTTGATGGCCACAGCCATGGTGGTTCTTATCTATGGTTGGATATCAACCTATTTGGAGATGTTCCTACGATCTCCCGAATTGATAAAAGGGGTTATTCAATTTGAAAAATAAATAGGATTTTTATTAATGTATGTTGATACATTCTTTAATCATTCTTCTCACATAAACTCAATTTGTATTTCTAGGTTAATCACTCGATCATGTCTTCTCTGAACTTGCGTTCCATTTTGGACACAAATAAACTGACTGGGCCAAACTTCATGGACTGGCTTCGAAACCTGAGGAAAGTCCTCAAGGCAGAGAAGCTTGCTTATGTCCTTGAAGATCAACTTCCCAACCGTCCTCCTGAAAACGCAACTCCAGACCAGTTTCCTGAGTTGCTCAACCTGCTGAAGACTGTAGAGCCTTCTGTGAAGCAGGATCAAAAGACGGTACTGTTAGTTGGTTCCTCGAAGAAAGGTTCTAAGAGGAAGGCCAAAGAACAGAATAAGGGAAAGAAGAAAAAGGCCAAAAAGACTGAAAATACCCTAAAAGGCACTTGCCATCACTGTGACAAGGAGGGTCACGGGCGAAGAAACTGCAAGGTTTATCTTGAGTCCTTGAAAGAGAAGGCATCTGATGCCCCATCCTCTTCAAGTAGCTTCGTTATTGAATGTCACTCTATTTCCTCAAACACCTGGGTACTTGATACTGGGTGCAGTTCACATATATGTAATGACATACAGGGGCTAAGGAATAGAAGAAGACTCATCAAAGGAGAAGCGAATTTACGAGTTGGAAATGGAGCAAAGATTACTGCTGTTGCCATCGGAACATATTTGCTAAAGCTCCCCACTGGACGTGTCTTAGAATTGGATAATTGTTATTTCGTTCCTTCGTTAATAAAGATCATTGTATCTATTTCATGTTTGAATGAAAAGGGTTATCATTTAACTTTTAGTAACAATTGTTGTTACATAACTTTAAATGGCGTTCTTTATGGGAATGGAACTTTGTGCAATGGTATCTACACGTTAGATTTATCCGGTGACATTTTCAATATCGAAGTTAGCAACAAACATGCTCGAATAGATAATCGAATAGACTCCTACACTTGGCATTGCCGTCTTGGCCATGTAAGTAAGAAACGCATGACCGAATTACACCGATGTGGAATTCTGGAATCATTTGAACCCGGTTCATTTAATACATGCGAATCATGCTTAAAAGGCAAGATGACCAAATTACTCTTCTCCGGAAAAGGTAATCCAGTGGAAGAATTGCTTGGTCTGATACATACTGATGTATGTGGACCAATGTCAACTCTTGCACAAGGAGGCTATAGCTACTTCATCACCTTTATCGATGATCACTCACGATTCGGGTATGTGTTCTTGATGAAACATAAATCTGAAGCCTTTGAGAAATTCAAAGAGTTCAGAAATGAAGTAGAGAAACAACTTGGCAAAAGTATTAAGATACTTCGATCCGATCGGGGTGGTGAATACTTAAGTCAAGAGTTTCAAGATTATCTTAGGGACAATGGGATATTGTCCTAATGGACTCCGCCGTATACACCACAGCATAATGGTGTATCTGAGAGGCGCAACCGAACCTTGATGGACATGGTTAGGTCGATGATGAATCATGCAACTCTTCCAAAATCCTTTTGGGGCTATGCACTTAAGACAGCTGTTTACTTGCTAAAGACATGGAATAGTAAGAAACCCCACTTAACTCACCTTAAGGTATGGGGTTGTCCCGCTTATGTGAAGCGGATTGTATCAGACAAATTGGATGCTAAGTCTGATAAATGTCTATTTATTGGATACCCTAAGGAAACGAAGGGTTACCAATTCTATCATCCCTTGGAACAAAAGGTGTTTGTTTCAAGGCATGCTGTATTTCTAGAAAAAGAATTTCTTTTACAAGAAAACAGTGGGAGTGGCATTGAACTTGATGAAGTTCAAGAAACTCCAATAGACATTACAGAGACACCTAGTCTAGACCCACAACCAATACCTCATAATGATGAGCTATCAGTTGAACCTAAAACGACACCACCTCTTCGTAGGTCTGATAGGACACGCAATATTCCAGAGAGATACGGATTTCTCATAAGTGAATCGAACGACGTGTTACTCATAAGCGATGACGAACCTATCAGTTATGAAGATGTTCTGAAATGTTCAGAAAGGGACAAATGGCTCGAAGCCATGAAGTCGGAAATGGATTCCATGTACGAAAATCGAGTATGGGACTTGGTTAACCCACCTGAAGGGATCAAGCCCATAGGGTGCAAGTGGGTTTTCAAGAAGAAAACCGACATGGAAGGTAATGTAGTTACCTTTAAGGCTAGATTAGTGGCAAAAGGATACCGTCAAAAACAAGGAATTGATTATGACGAAACCTATTCGCCAGTAGCTATGCTTAAATCCATTCGGATGCTCCTAGCCATAGCGCTCATTATGATTATGAGATATGGCAAATGGATGTGAAAACAGCTTTCCTTAATGGAAACCTGCTTGAGGATGTATACATGATACAACCTGAAGGTTTCACATCGGTTGATAAAACCAAAGTATGCAAGCTTCGACGATCCATATATGGACTGAAGCAAGCATCTAGGAGCTGGAACATCCGTTTTGATGAGACAATCAAAGAGTTTGATTTCTCACAAAATCTTGACGAACCTTGTGTGTACAAGAAGGTTAGTGGGAGTGCAGTCGTATTCCTAGTATTATATGTCGATGACATATTACTTATAGGAAACGATATATCAGTTTTACAGACAGTTAAAATTTGGTTGTCCAAAACTTTCTCCATGAAAGACCTGGGAGAAGCAACCTATATCCTTGGGATTAGAATCTATAGAGATAGATCAAAACGGTTGCTTGGTCTTTCGCAGTCTACATATATAGACCGAGTGCTAAAAGGTTTAGCATGTCGGAATCCAAGAAAGGTTACCTTCCCATCAGGCATGGGATCAACCTTTCAAAGTCTATGTGTCCGCGCACAGAAGACGAGAGGATTTGCATGAATAAGATTCCCTATGCATCCGCGATAGGATCTATCATGTATGCTATGTTATGTACAAGGCCCGATGTATCGTATGCTCTGAGCGTCACGAGCAGATACCAGTCTGATCCAGGTATGGATCACTGGGCGGCTGTCAAGACAATCCTTAAGTACTTAAGAAGAACTAAGGATGTGTTCCTAATATATGGAGAAGGAGATATGGTAATACGTGGGTATACGTGGATACGTATTTACTTTGAATGGAGGCGCAATAAGTTGGAAGAGTTCCAAATAAGACACCGTAGCGGATTCTACCACGGAAGCAGTCTGGATCAAGAAGTTTGTCTCAAAACTTGGTGAGGTTCCAACCATTGATGAAGCAATACCGGTTTATTGCGACAACAATGGAGCTATTGCACAAGCAAAGGAACCAAGGTCTCATCAGCGATCCAAACACGTGCTTCGCCGCTATCATCTGATCAGAGAGATTATAAGTAGGAATGATATACAAATTGAGAAAATTCCCACTGAAAGGAATTTAGCGGATCCTTTAACTAAGGCCTTGCCTCAGAACAAGTTTGAGGGTCATGTTAGAGCCTGTGGTATTGGATACCGTAGCGATTGGCATTAGGCCAAGTGGGAGTTTGTTAGTGATATGAGAGAAGTGTCCTAAGGCAATCGCCTTATGATTGTAAATATTCATTTTAATAAATGATAATTCACTATTTGAGTATACATGTTTGTGTATTTGATTGGGATCTTAAACTCATCTACTGAATGTCCGCAATACAATTCACAGCATAAGAGAATTTGTGATGGGATCACAACTAGTGATTATCTCTAAATGTGCAATTGTGAAGTATTGAAAATATCCCTAGTCGATGAATTGATAAAAACGGACATTATCAATTCTGTTGAGACTAGCATGGGTTATTCTCTAATCAGCTGATTCTCACTGGCTGGTGACATTGGGATGTCCGGAGATAAACATGGATGCTAGTTAAGGGAACTAGTTCATTGGAGTGACTAGCTGTAAAACTTCATATGGTAATCTATATAGATATGTCAATGAAGTTCTTACTGCAGCTTAAGTGCGATGTTCCTTTGACTTGCGGTGTTCAAGTCATCTTGGTCATAGAGACTTATACTTTAACATCTTAAGCAAGCATCTCCTAGGAGGTGTGGACCCAGGATGATTGGGTATAAGCCGAAGTGCCCGAAGATGTTTGAGCAGCCTACAAAGGATTCACCACTCCTTGCGAGGAGATGTATACCCAGGCCTATCGTCGGATTGTTACTCAAAGCCTCTGGCCAGAGCATATCATGTTTAGAGTGCGAGTCTCTTAAATACATGAGAGTAATTAGAAATCCAAAGGACGAGAAAGACACTACTTGGGCTAGGTGTGACGTAGTCAGCCTAGTGGGGACTGACACAAATAGACCGTGTCCTGAACCAAGTGGGTATAAGATGGTGAAGGGAATGGGGCACGATTCATTAGAGCTGCTGAAGGGTTTCGGAATTACTTCTGAGGTCAAACCGTTGATCTTTCGATTAATTGGGGGTCATGATGTACTACTAGGTGCCACTCATGACCGTTCTATAATTGGTTAATTATAGACGGCCAACATAAATCGAAAGCCTATTTAGTCACACGTACTACGAGTAATCCGAGGGATTTAAAACGAGTTGAAAATTAGATTTTCCAATCAAGAGAAATAAGTCGAATCTGAGTTAATCAGAGGCGCAACGGAAACTTAAAATGGCTAAGTCTTTTGAAGGCTTATTGGGCGAATTAAATGAGTTTAATTCGCGATCGGTTCGGCTCGGTTTGGCCGGCCAAAGAGGGTGTTAACCCCCTTTGGTTTGGCCGGCCACAACAAGGGGAAAAAACCAATTTATTTGGTTTAATTAATAAAATAAATCTAGCGCGATTTGTTTTATAAATTATGGATAAATAAATTTGTATAAAGAAATTTATATAAATAAATTTATAGAAATTTATTCTTTTTATGGAAATTAAAATGATCTATGGAATGGTTTATTTTAATTTTATAAAATCAATTATGAATTGATTTTTTCATAATAAGAAAGTTTATAAATTTCTTATAAAATTTATTCCATAATTAAAGGAGAGAAGAATTTGTTTTATTATAAAGTTAGTTATAATAAAACTAGGCATAACGGAATAAGTCATAAGAAATTTTATAAGATAAAATTCTTATGATAACTAATTCCGTTAAAAGAGAGACTTGGTAAGGGAGAGGCCACTATATAAAGGAACCAAAGGCAAGCCTTGAATTCCTAATCGATATAGAGCTATCAAGAGATAAACTCTCTCCCTCTCTCTCTTTCATTCTCTCTTCTTTCCTCCCCTTAGGGCCGGTGCCCCTTAGGGCATCCTAGGGCCGGCGCCCTTCCTTGAGAGCTAGGGCCGGCGCTCCACTTCATCCTAGGGTTTGCCGTGAGCCATCAAGAAGAAGAAGAAGCCAACCAAGAAAAAGAAGAAGCGGATCACATCTCCTTCCTTCTCGGAATTTGGATTCCGTCTCTTGGTGGTTAGTTTCCTTTTCTTCTCTTTTGATCTTCTAGTTGTGCTTTAGAGAATCTAGTAGTTCTCGTTGGCGCAAAACTCGTGACTTTGCGAAGTCATCCCGAAGAGAACTCGGCGTGGACGCGAATAGAGGCGGCGCTTCCAAGGGACGCTACGGTTGGATCTCGTCCCTTTCTTCGAGTTACGCGAGGTACAAAGTAAATTAGTTTACTTTTCCGACAAGTTTTAATTTATGATCATGTCCACACATCATAAGGTTGCATGCTAGATACGAGGTTAAAATAATTTAGGAAATTATTTTATGCTAATTCTTCCGCTGCACGTAAAAATTTAAAATTTTACGAACCCGTATCCGTGTCAACATGCACCCGGTCCCAAAAGCGCGCTTGAACGAAAAGCTTAGAGGCGTTGGAAAATTATTGTGTTGAAGCCTTGGGGTCGAGCCCCTTTTATAGTGCTCCTGGGGTCACCTGGGACGTCGGGGGCGCCTGACACGTGCCTTCGGATCCGAGAACCTCTATCCGAAGTTTGGTCAGTGCTTATCCCCTTCGAATCGGATCTGGAGCTGACTGGGGCGCCCGAGACCCAGCTTGACTGGGTCCGCTGGCTTCGTGGCTGATTTTGCTTCGACTCATCTTTGGATTTGACCTTGGGCGCCCGGGACCTCCCGGGCACCTAGCCCAGTGTTGTTTCGAAGCGATTCTTGCTTACTGCTTGTTTGGCTTTGACCTTGGGCGCCCGGGACCTCCCGGACGCCTACCCCAGCTGCATGCCCCTCTCCTTTAGGGCGTTCTGAGCTGCAGAAACACACTCCTTCAGTCCCTGCATCCAAGGTTAGTTCCACAACAAACAAAGCAAGAATATTAGTTAGTTTTTATAGTCGTAGTTGTCTTGGTTCTGACTTTGGGTCTCCCAAATGGAACCCTAGGTCGAACCGACGCCTACTGTTCCCTCGATGGGGAACGCATCCTCACCTACTCCTCTCAGGAGAGTTTACCTTTTTGCCAACGGCTCCTCTGGTTGGACTTTTGCCCAGCAGCCCTTCGCCAGGTGCCTAGAAGCCCTTCACCAGGTCTTAGGGTTTCGATGCCTAGCAGCCCTTCGCTAGGTGCCCAGCAGCCCTTTGCCAGGTCTTCGATGCCTAGCAGCCCTTCGCCAAGTGCCTAGCAGCCCTTTACCAGGTCTTCGATGCCTAGCACCCCTTTGCCAGGTGCCTAGCAGCCCTTCGCCAGGTCTTAGGGTTTCGATGCCTAGCAGCCCTTCGCTAGGTGCCCAGCAGCCCTTCACCAGGACTTCTTTCTGCACACTTAGTGAACACATTAGAGCAAAAATAACATCTTAACTCTTAAACCCTTTGCCATTATCAAAACCCAGGTTTGACTTAGGTGCTGCCTGCACCAACAATCTCCCCCTTTTTGATTTATGGCAACCCGATTCAAAAAGTTAAGTTAAACAAAAAGCAGGTAAAGTACCAATTTTGATTTCCTCCCCTGGAAGAAATCTCCCCCTAGGTTTTTCAACAGTTCGTGGGGTTTTTGAAAAAGTTTCAGTTTTTGAAAAAGATTTTAAGTCTAAAAGTGAAATGTTTTTCAGGTTTTCAGTACTTATAAAATTTTCACAACAAGTTTAAGTAAGAAAACATTTTCCACAAAAAATATTTTGAGTTAGGCACTTAGAAATTTTCAAGAGAATTTGAAATTTATACTTAGAAAATTGTCAAACAAGTTTAAGTAAGAAAACATTTTCCAAAAAATATTTTGAGTTGGGCACTTGGAAAATTTTCAAGAGAATTTGAAATTTATACTTAGAAAATTTTCAGCCAGCCAAAGATTTAGAATTAGTACTTAGAATAATTTTTGAACGAAACTAATTTCGAAAATAATTTCCTAGGTTATTCTGAAGTTTTGACACTTAGACAATTTGCAAGCAGCTTAGATACTTTAAAAAGCAGTTTAAATACTTAGAAATTTTTCAAGTAGAGAACTTTGCTTTTTGAAAAATAATAAAATCTTTTTGGAAAAAAAGTTATAATTTAAAAAAATTATTAAATTTTGAAACCTTCTTTTCTCTCCTTTCCAATCTCTCCCCCTTTGCCATATATCAAAAAAAATATAGCAATCAATGAGTAATCAAGGCAAGATGTTGTACTAAACCAATTCTAAGTTTGAGCTGGACCAAATTAATTTGAATTTCCGCTTTCGGGTCCTGTCTAACCCAATTAGCTACTTACTAACTGTTATAAACAGTTGCTTTCGCTAGGGTTAATCAAGTTAAGTGATTTGATCAAGTTAGATTTTCTAAGCTTAACACATAACCTGATTACTGTTTAATTGGTATTTAGTGCCCCAATTAGTGCAGATGCACTCACTTAAAGCATCTTGAATCAAGGCAAAGACCTAAGCATCTCAACCCATTCTAGGTTACAATCAAAAGTATCCTACGGTGCTTGTGAGATGCTGGCTTCTAGATCTATAGGTGCATGCAGTTCTAGGGTTAGGGCCTAGGCTAAGTCCATTTTGTGAAAAACCCTAGTTTTTGAAGGGGGTAATTTTATAAAAAAACTAAGTCAGAAAAATCATTTTAAATAACAAAATAAGATAAAGAATTGATTTTGCAGAAAATAAAACATGTTTTTGAAAAAACTTAAAGCAGTCCTATTCTACCAAGCATAACCCTAACTGCCTTCTTAGTGAGCTGAACTCAAACTCAGGTAGGGGTTTGGTGAATATGTCAGCTAGGATAGATTTTGAGTCTACATGCTTAAGGACTATCTCACCCCTGGCTACATGATCTCTTACGAAGTGGTGTTTGACTTCTATGTGTTTAGTTCTAGAGTGTTGGATTGGGTTCTTAGTTAGATTAATTGAGCTTATATTATCAATGTAGACCTGAGTTTGGATGTAGTTAAGCTGGAAGTCTTTAAGAGTGTGCATCATCCATAGGAGTTGTGCTACACACTCTCCTAAAGCAACATACTCAGCTTCAGTTGTGGATAGAGCTACACAGTGTTGTTTTCTGCTACACCAACTTACTAGACTATTTCCTAAAAGTTGGCAGCTTCCACTTGTACTCTTTCTATCTAGTTTACAACCAGCATAGTCAGAATCTGAGTATCCTGACAAGTCAAAAGTTGAGATCCTAGGATACCAAATCCCTACATTTAGGGTGCCCTTAATGTATCTTAGTATTCTTTTTAGGGTTGCTAAGTGCATTTCCTTAGCACAAGGTTGATATCTTGTACACATTCCTACAGCAAAAAGTATATCAGGTCTGCTGGTTGTAAGGTAAAGTAGACTTCCAATCATACTTCTATATAATTTAAGGTCTACAGATTTACCATCAGGGTCACTATCTATTTTTACATTTTTGGCCATAGGGGTACTTATGCTTTTGGAGTTGTCCATTTTGAATTTCTTTATTAACTCCTTAGTATATTTGGATTGATGGACATAATTTTCATCCCTAGTTTGCTTAATTTGTAACCCTAGAAAGAAGTTGAGCTCACCAACTAAGCTCATTTCAAATTCATTTTTCATTATTTTAACAAATTCTTTTAAGAATTTTGAGTTGGTGGATCCAAAAATTATATCATCAACGTAGATTTGGGCAATAAAGATTTCTTTTTCTAAGGTCTTAATAAATAGGGTTGAGTCAATTTATCCCTGGTTAAATTCCTTAGAAATGAGGTAAGTTGATAGACGTTCATACCAGGCCCTAGGTGCTTGTTTTAGTCCATATAGTGCTTTAGTGAGTTTGTAAACATGGTCAGGTTTTTCTAAGTCCTCAAAACCAGGGGGTTGCCCAACATAGACTTCTTCCATAATAAATCCATTTAGAAAAGCTGACTTTACATCCATTTGGTAGAGTTTAAATCCTTTATGGGATGCAAAGGCTAACAACATCCTAATGGACTCAAGACTAGCTACTGGGGCATAGGTTTCGTCATAGTCTAACCCTTCGACTTGACTGAACCCTTTGCCTACTAAGCGGGCTTTATTTCTAACTATTTCTCCTTGATCATTTAGCTTATTCCTAAAAAACCACTTAGTGTCAATAATGGATTTGCCCTCAGGTTTAGGTACTAGTTCCCAGACTTGGTTCCTTTCAAATTGGGCTAACTCTTCTTGCATCTCTATGATCCAATCAGGATCAGGTAAGGCTTCCTCTATAGTCTTAGGTTTAATTTTTGAAATCATTGAAATCTGACTAAGATTTCTATAGGAGGACCTAGTTCTGACTCCTAAGGTTGGATCACCCACAATTTGATCAGTTGGGTGACTTAGTCTGGGTTTCTTAGTTCTTCTATTACTTGGTTCAGCCTCAGGTCCGGCTGGTCGGTTCGGTTCAGTGTTTGGTTCAACTACTTGGGCCGGTTCAATTATTGGTTCAATTGACTCAATAGTTGGTTCAATAGTTAGTTTATTTAGGGATTCAACTAGTGGTTCAATAATTTGTTCATTATCTTCATGTTCACTATTTGATGGATTTAGATCTGGATTATCAGATTTTGAATTAATTTCCTCATCAAGTATTAGATTTGTTGTTTCTTCAATTTTGTTACTCTTTTTGTTGTAAACCCTATAGGCCCTACTTGTTGTTGAATATCCTAAGAAGACCCCTAGGGTTGACTTAGACTGAAATTTTCCTAGATAGTCCTTGGTGTTCAGAATATGGACTTTGCACCCAAAGACCCTTAGGTAATGTAGGTTTGGAAGTCTATGGTAGTATAATTCATAGGGAGTTTTATTATAGCGTTTGTTAATTAGGACCCTATTTTGGATATAGCAAGTCGTACTAATTGCTTCTGCCCAAAATTGGTTAGCTAGGTTGAATTCATTGAGCATAGCCCTAGCGGCTTCCTGCAGGGTTCTATTTTTCCGTTCTACTATCCCATTTTGTTGGGGGGGTTCTAGGACATGAAAATTCGTGCATATATCCGTTTATCTTACACAACTCCTCGAATCGTTGATTTTCAAACTCTCCCCCATGATCACTCCTAAGTCTTTTGATTTTAGTATCATTTTGATTTTCAATTAACTTACAAAAATCACTAAATAGGTTTAGGGTTTCATCTTTGGTCTTTAGGAACCTAACCCAGGTAAACCTAGAGTAATCATCTATAATTACTAAGCAGTACCGGTTTCTGCTTAGTGACTTGGCTCTATGTGAATCAAATAGGTCAACATGCAGGAGCTTAAGTGTAGTTTGAGTTAGATCTGATTGAATTAGTTTTTGGTTAGAACTAGTTTGCTTACCTTGGTTGCATGATTCACATATCAAGTTTTCATGGTTCTTAATTTTTGGTATTCCTTTAATTAGACCAAGTTGGGTGATTTTTAAAATTAATCTTAGATTAGTGTGACCTAATCTCCTATGCCAGAGGTTTGATTCTTCTAACTGAGTTAAGAAGCATTTAGGTATTAAAGGTAGGTTTATAGTGTAAACATTATTTTTCCTAGTGCCCTTAAGCATGATTTCTGAGTTTTGCAAGTTTCTAATTAGGCAGTTAGAGTTGGTAAAGGTAACTACATAGCCAGTATCACACAATTGACTTATACTGAGCAAGTTAAACATAAAAGTTTTCAACCAAAAGAACCTTTTTAATGACAAAATCAGATTTGAGTTCAATGTTACCTGACCCAATGACCTTGAGTGTAGCATTGTTGCCAAATGCTACTGAGCCTAGGTTCTTGAACTTGAGTTTGGTGAATTTCAATTTATCCCCAGTCATGTGTCTGGAGCACCCGCTATCCAACATCCATTGGTCCAAATCTTTATGTTCCTACACATAAAGAGTTTTGTTGATTTGGATCCAATTAGAATTAAGGATAGCTTAAATTGATTTTCACAACCTAGTCTGTCTCACCCAATCTAGAGTTATCAATCACGTTAACCTTATGAGTTTTTGTGAGACAGGTTTTAATAGAAGTATTTAGAAAGACTATGATTAATTTTAAAAAGTTAAATTAATTTTGAAAGCAATTAGTTTTGAATTTATTTTGACAAAGAATATTTGAATCTAAAATTAACTGAAAATTTATGTTAGATTCGAATTTGACAAAGAGTAAACTGAATTTGAATTTCAAAAATTGGCTTCCAGGTCTTGGCGAGGCACAAGGCCTTCTTTGGCCGTAGCCTTATTGGATCATCAACCCTTTCCTTGACAAAGTCTTTTAGTGAAATTTCATTTTCAAGGTTACTTTTTAAGAAATTCTGGTCTAACTAGCTTGGGTCTTGGATCGGTAGCTTCGGCTAGTTTCACCAGTCTAAAGAGACCAAGTAGTGTATACTTGACCTTATTAGAAAAGGCTTCGCTAACGTACTATCATCTCACCGCCACCCAATACTATGTTGTTCAAATTTCAGTTAATTGGTTCAGCCCTTAGTCTAACTAGTCCTAGGTCTAAGCATGGTAAATTGCAGAAAATAAATAGACAAGCAATCATGCAATTTAAAACAAGAAAAGAAATTCATTTAACTATAAAAATGGTTTTTTAAGTTGGCTCCCCCTGGACTAAAGTCACGGTAATGATTAGGCAAGATATGAATCTTGTCCTTGGGGATTCAATACTGATTTGGTCCAACTTGGTTGTTCAGGCACAGTTTGGGTACCCATGCCTGAATTTTGTGTCTAGACTGATTCAGTACAGCATAATATGACCTTTGTCTAGCCTTGGTTTGATACCCTAATCCGGATCGATTTAGAACGGACTTCTATTTTTCAAGGATCATGTCAAGACCCTTGGAACCCGAAGTGAAACGTTCCAAAGCTGCTCTAAGGTCCTTGACTTGAGTTTTCAAGAAGGAGTTCTCTTTCTCAAGTTTTTCAACTTGAGTAGAGGTTCCTTCTTGAACCTTCTTAGTTAAGGATCTAGAGTCAGCTCCCTCTTTCAGGAGTTTTACTACCTGTCGGAGGGATTCGACTCGGATTTTAGCTTTCGCCAAGTCGCGAGATAGATAAGCAATTAATTCTGATAATTGAACTCTAGAAAATCCACTTACAGTGATTTTGCCGTCCTTTGAAAATGTGAGCTTTCCGTCGTCCGGCTCCGATTCTGATCCAGTCTCAATTTCTTTCGAAGCAGTCAGGCGAGCAGGTTCGATTGTGGGGCCTCTTCTTCTTCTTCGGAGGAAGACTCGTCCCATGTTGCTTGAAGGGCCTTCTTCCTTCTTGTCTTCTTCGTCTCCTTCAGATTGGGGCATTCCGTCTTGTAGTGACCCTTCTTTTTGCATTCGTAGCAGGTCACATTTGGTTTGGTCTTTTCATTTGATGGTTCAGCTGGCTCTTCCTTTCTTCGGCTAGCTTTCCTTCTGTTGCTCTGATTTTTCAGCTCCTTGTAGTAGTCCCGGGCTAGCCGAACCAGCTTAGGTCAATCGCCTTCGCTGTCTTCTGAGTCTGAGTCTGAGTCTGAGTCAGACTCGGGTGCAGGTTGAGGCTTCTTCTTAGTCATCTTTCTAGTTTTGCCTGCAACAAAGGCAATGCCTTTGTCAGCCAGGGTGCAGTTAGTCTGCTCATGTAATTCAAGTTCAGAAAATAACTCATCTAATTTGATTTTAGAAAGATCCCTTGAAACTTTGTACGCATCTACCATAGATGCCCACAAAGTATTTCTCGGGAAAGCGTTAAGGTATACCTGATCAGGTCACGGTTCTCTACCTTATGACCGATTGAGTGTAGACCGTTCATTAACTCTTGGATTCTGGCGTGGAGCTGGGCTACTGACTCGCCGTCATTCATTTTGATAGTGTAGAGTTTGTTTAGCAGTGGGTCCCTCTTGCTGATTCGGGTGTCGGAGGTTCCTTCGTGCAACTCAATTAACTTACCCCAAAGTTCTTTTGCACTGTTGAATGGTCCCACCCGGTTCAGCTCTTCTTTGGTTAGACCGCATTGAAGTGTCTGGGTCGCTTTAGCATCCGCCCCGATCTTCCTTTTTAGTGAGGCATCCCATTCGGTGTAAGGTTATGGCACTCCTTCAGCATTTTTCGGGATTTCCAAACCAGATTGGATAATTATCTACATGTCCACCTGAGTTTTCAGGTGGATTTCCATCCGACTCTTCCAGTAGGAGAAATCCTCCCTACTGAAGAGTGGTGGTCTGGCTATACTAAAACCCTCTTGCATGGACATTTAGAAATTTTGAAATAATAGCAACAAAAACAAACTGTCCCAATACTTGGTCATGGATTAGCAGTGCAGGAAGAAGAAAAAAAAATTATCGAGTGGTGTTGCACCAACCTCGATTAACGATAAAAGTTTGATTGAAAGAAAATTTCGTAAAAATCCAAAAAATTCCCAAATTGGTGGTTGCACCAAATATGAGCTACCCCGCTCTGATACCACTTGTTGGATCGAGAAACACGATAGAGGGGGGGTGAATATCGTGAAAACTTTTTTCAGATAAGATTTAAGAGAAAATACGCAGCGAAATTAAAAACAAACACGAGGAACACAAGTATTTTTACTTGGTTCGGAGTCGCGGTCGGCTCCTACTCCAAGGCTCATGGTCCTTGACCGTTTACTGCAGGCAATTCTATAGTAGCGCAAAGATTTACAGAATTTGGTACAATAGTAGTGCAGTAAATAAACAAGTACACTTTTCGTTATCGACGCCCGGTGTGAATCGTACTTCTGAGCAGAGGGTCGTCGTCGACGCTAGAATGTCGAGAACGGAGTTTGTCGGAGCAGCGCACTTGAACGAAAATCTTAGAGGCGTTGGAAAATTATTGTGTAGAAGCCTTGGGGTCGAGCCCCTTTCATAGTCCTCCTGGGGGCGCCTGGGACGTCGGGGGCGCCTGACACGTGCCTTCGGATCCAAGAACCTCTATTTGAAGCATGGTCAGCGCATATCCCCTTCGAATCGGCTCTGGAGCTGATTGGGGTGCCCGAGACCTCTCGAGTGCCCAGCTTGACAAGGTCCACTGGCTTCGTGGCTGATTTTGCTTCGACTCATCTTTGGCTTTGTCCTTGGGCGCCCGAGACCTCCCGGGCGCCTAGCCCAGTGTTGTTTCGAAGCGATTCTTGCTTACTGCTTGTTAC
Source organism: Boesenbergia rotunda (assembly GCA_024364735.1). Taxonomy (NCBI): domain Eukaryota; kingdom Viridiplantae; phylum Streptophyta; class Magnoliopsida; order Zingiberales; family Zingiberaceae; genus Boesenbergia; species Boesenbergia rotunda. The sequence goes on along the minus strand of JAGFNQ010000279.1, from coordinate 1,189,542 downwards.
GGGTGCAACAAGAAGGGTCACATCAAATCGGAGTATCCCAACTTGATAGAAAACAAGAAAACTCGGAGGAAGAAGGCACAACAAGCCACGTGGGATGAATCGTCTTCGGAAGATGAAGAAGAGGCTCCACACTCCAATTTTCTCACACTGACCACCTCGGAAGATCTCGACTCCGAATATGAATCGGAACTGTAAGAAGACGTCTGCAGGGTGTGGCTTGGCGGGTTTCCTAAGCGAATACTTGGTCGTCCTTGAGAGACCTCTCCATGTCTACGGATTAAAAATTAATCTGAATGGAGGCCCATCTCCCAAACGACCATCTCGTCATTGTATCAATCGGTTCGAATTACAACTTAGCCAATCTCAAAGATCGAGCCTTGTAATTCGCCTAACCGATCGACTGCGGAAAAGACGACGAATGGATCGCTGATTTTTGTGTTTACTTTCGGGGTCCATAACATGATTAATTATTACAATTAATTATCAAATAATTAACACAATAATAATTAATCAACCACATAAAAAGATAAGACAAAAGAGGGAGCCAAGAGAGAGATATACCTCTCTTTATCTCGTAGTCTTCTAACCTATATCCCTTCCCTCTTGGACGTCATGTGGGCGACGAGCTACCAAGAACCGGAATCACTAAGGGCCACAAAACAATCTCATCTTCTCTTGCCGAACAAAACCCTAGCTCTAGGGTTTGCTACCGCCGGCCACTTCCCCTCCAAACCTTGCGCTGCCGGCCACCCAAGGTCACCCAAGCTCACCGAAAGTGTAACGATCCGGAAAATTCTCTTAATATTTTATTAAAATATTAAGCATGTTTAGATAATTTTCCAAGGGACCAAGGAATATTAATGCAAACTTGGGCCTAGAAAATCCATGTTTTCCCATTTAAATTAGGAAAAAAGGGCACTAATGGGCCTTATATGGGCTTGCTAGTACCATAATTATCGGTGGATTTTAGGTAAAAGTTAGTATAAATATAAATAGGATTTAATTGGATATATTAGCATGATTTTGGGTAAATATTAGTCTAATTTCCCCATTTAAATAAAGAGATTTGGTACTAATGGGCTTTAAATGGGCTCCAAAAATGGGTAGTAATTGGGTAAAATTAATATAAATATAAAAGAATTTTATTTAGGAATATTGGCATAATTATGGGTCATTTTTGGAGAATTTTCGAAATAAAAGGGGAATTTTCGAAAATAAGAAAAAGGATTAAATAAAATAAAAATAAAGGTGCATGGGCCAAGGATTGAACCTTGGACCTCTTCTACAACAATGAATGCTTTAACCAACTCACCTAGCAAGGAATTCTTGTGAGGAAAGGAAGTGAATGGTGGTTAAATGGTAGAAGAAGATGAATGGCCATGGAAAACTCTTCATTCACCACCTTAATGGTTGATTAATAAGGGGGTTTGGGAGTTTCATTCTTCATGCCATAAATTGCATTTGCTTCTCTCTTCCTTCTCCATTCTTGCCGAGCACTCAAGGAGGACTTCTCCCTTGAGAAAACTTCACAAAAAGTCTCATCCTCCAAGATCTAAGGTCTTCTCAAGTTTCCAAGGGCTAGGTGTGGTCAAGTCTTCTTCCTTCTTTCCATCCAAGGTCTAAAAATCAAGAAATCTAAGGTAAGACTCCCTCACCTGTGGTATAATAGTTATCTATGATTTCCATGATTTTTAGCATGATATATGGGTTAGTTTTTGGATGTGATGTTGAAAGGAAAGAAAAACCAAGGTCCTTAAGTTCAAGGGTTTCGGCCAGCATGTTTTAAAGGTCTAAAAATATGTTAAAAATCATGATAATGTTATTTAGTGTTCCCTTATGATGTTTAGAAGTTAAGTAAAATTTTTGGGAATTTTTAGAGTACTCTAGGACACCCTAGAGTTTCGGCCAACATGAAGGAAGCAAAACCCAGAACTTTAAGTTCAAGGGTTTCGGCCAGCATGTTTTAAAGGTCTAAAAATATGTGAAAAATCATGATAATGTTATTTAGTGTTCCCTTATGATGTTTAGAAGTTAAGTATAATTTTTGGGAATTTTTAGAGTACTCTAGGACACCCTAGAGTTTCGGCCAACATGAAGGAAGCAAAACCCAGAACTTTAAGTTCAAGGGTTTCGGCCAGCATGTTTTAAAGGTCTAAAAATATGTGAAAAATCACGATAATGTTATTTAGTGTTCCCTGATGATGTTTAGAAGTTAAGTAAAATTTTTGGGAATTTTTAGAGTACTCTAGGACACCCTAGAGTTTCGGCCAACATGAAGGAAGCAAAACCCAGAACTTTAAGTTCAAGGGTTTCGGCCAGCATGTTTTAAAGGTCTAAAAATATGTTAAAAATAATGATAATGTTATTTAGTGTTCCCTTATGATTTTTGGAAGTTAAGTAAAATTTTTGGGAATTTTTAGAGTACTCTAGGACACCCTAGAGTTTCGGCCAACATGAAGGAAGCAAAACCCAGAACTTTAAGTTCAAGGGTTTCGGCCAGCATGTTTTAAAGGTCTAAAAATATGTTAAAAATCATGATAATGTTATTTAGTGTTCCCTTATGATGTTTAGAAGTTAAGTATAATTTTTGGGAATTTTTGGAGTACCCTAGACACCCTATGAGTTTCGGCCAACAACAAGGAAAGGAAACCAAGAACCCTAGGTTTGTGGGTTTCGGCCACCATGATTTTGGGGTCTATAATTATGCCAAAAATCTTGATGATGTTGATTAATGTTCCCTTATGATGTTTAGTAAGTAAATATAATTTTTGGGAATTTTTGGGGTACCCTAGAGTACCCTAGGGTATAGGTAATTAGGAGGTAAGCTTAAGTAAGGTGGAGGAATACCATGTTAACTAAACCTATAGCTTATATGTCATGAAATATACGTTAGGTCATAGAATGTTTAGACATATGCCATGATTTAGGAATGATATGTATGTATGATATGATGTATGAATGATATGTATGTATGCCATGTCTTATGAATGATATGAATGTATGCCATGCTTGTGTGTGTATGCCATGCTATATGAATGATGTGTACCTATGCCATGTCTAATAATGAAAATGATGAATGAAGGCTAAGTATGATGAATGAATGAATATGCTAAACGGCACGGTCTATGGTCGACGGTACGACGGTCATAAGGACCGGTAAATGGGCCGGTAGACGGGCCGAGCCGTAACAAGTTATGTTATGATAAAGATGCCATGAATGTCTTATGAATGATGAAGCATGAAAAGTATTTTACTTTATGAATGGGCTTGTACCGGACCGAAGTATGGGTCCAAGGGATGGGCACCTTAAGAACGCCCCGGTTCTGGACTACCGACTATGCTGTCCACGGTTCTGGCACTACCGAAGCTGTGCAACAGGGATGGGCACCTTAAGAACGCCTCGGTTCGGGGACTACCGACTATGCTGTCCTTACCCTAGTAGGTCGAGGCTAGCTACCTCGTATTTACTTAGGGATGCGCGCTTATGATGTATATATGTGGTACAAGCCAGGGCCCCATGCATGTTATGATTATGTTCAAGTATTTAAAAGCATGTTTTCAAGATTAAGCATCCTTATATATATATATGCACAGTTGCTACATGCATCCATTCATGTTATACATTATGTTATGAAAAGTATGTTTACGAAAAGGATGTTATGAAGATATGTTCATGCCATGATTTTATTTATGTTTATGCCATGATTTTATTTATGTTTATGTCATGATTTGATTTATGTGTATGCCATGATTTTATTTATGTTTATGTCATGATTCGATTTATGTGTATGCCATGATTTTATTTATGTTTATGCCATGATTTTATTTATGTCTATGCCATGATTTCATTATGCTCATGCCATGATTTAATTATGTTTATGTTAAGTTAGGATGCCATGATTTTATGTTAGTTTAGAATACCATGCTTTAATTATGTTTATGCTAAGTTAGGGCGCCATGATCTTATTTATGTTCATGATAGTTTAGGATGCCATGATTTAATTATGTTTATGCTAGGTTAGGATGCCATGATTTTATTTATGTTCATGTTAGTTTAGGATGCCATGATTTAGTCATGTTTATGTTATGTTGGAATGCCATTATTTTATTTATGCTCATGTTAGTATATGATGCCATGATTTTAATTAGGTTACGCCATGATTTTATTTATGTCTATGCCAAGTATTATGCCATGCTATGAATGTTTACGACGTTTATGTCTATGTCAAGTATTATGTCATGCTATGAATGTTTACGACGTTTATGTCTATGTCAAGTATTATGTCATGCTATGAATGTTTAAGATGTTTATGTTTATGTCAAGTATGATGCCATACGTGAATGTTTATGGTTATGTTTATGTCATGCTATGAATGTGATGAAGCCATGTCCACGACATGTCGAATGAATGCTAAGTGATGATAAGGATGATGATCTAAGTAAAGCATTAAGTATGCTAATGTTTCATATGTTTATGATTAAGTGACGGACGGTTTTAGTGAGTAGGAAAGAGTCTTACTAAGCCTGTGTGCTTATAGTTTTATTTTCTTATACCGCAGATCACGCAAAGGAACAATAAGGAAACAGCAGGAGGGCTTTGCAGAATGTGTGTGATAGTGACTTGGCCAAGAGACCATATGTTTGCTTGCCTTATGATAGAACTTTACCTTTACTACTAAGTACTTGAATATGACTATGACTCTATGATATGATGCTAAAGTATGACAGAATGCTAAAGTATAACATGATGCTAAGTATGACATGATGCTAAGTATGTTATGATGCTAGGAATGGTAGAAAGTGCATGTAGGTGTAAGTTTAAAGTTTTCCGCTGCGTTATGATGTCTACATGCCCTAAGTATGTTAACGTAACGCCGCTTTATGGTGGTCAAAGAAAAAAAAAAAGCGGGTGTTACAGGAAGCAAGGCAGCTACTAAGGAGAAGATAGGGAAGAAGATGTTGGATCGAGAAACACGATAGAGGGGGGTGAATATCGTGAAAACTTTTTCAGATAAGATTTAAGAGAAAATACACAGCGAAATTAAAAACAAACATGAGGAACACAAGTATTTTTACTTGGTTCGGAGTCGCGGTCGGCTCCTACTCCAAGACCCACTGTCCTTGACCGTTTACTGCGGGCAATTCTATAGTAGTGCAAAGATTTGCAGAATTTGGTACAATAGTAGTGCAGTAAATAAACAAGTACACTTTTCGTTACCGACGCCCGGTGTGGATCATACTTCTGAGCAGAGGGTCGGCGGCGGCGCTAGAATGTCGAGAACGGAGTTTGTCGGAGCAGCGCGCTTGAACGAAAAGCTTAGAGGCGTTGGAAAATTGTTATGTTGAAGCCTTGGGGTCGAGCCCCTTTTATAGTGCTCCTGGGGGCGCCTGGGACGTCGGGGCGCCTGACACGTGCCTTCGGATCCGAGAACCTCTATCCGAAGCTTGGTCAGTGCTTATCCCCTTCGAATCGGCTATGGAGCTGACTGGGGTGCCCGGAACCTCTCGGGCGCCCAGCTTGACTGGGTCCGCTGGCTTCGTGGCTGATTTTGCTTCGACTCATCTTTGGCTTTGACCTTGGGGGCCCGGGACCTCCCGGGCGCCTAGCCCAGTGTTGTTTCGAAGCGATTCTTGCTTACTACTTGTTTGGCTTTGACCTTGGGCGCCTGGGACCTCCCAGGCGCCTACCCCATCTGCATGCCCCTCTCCTTTGGGGCGTTCTGAGCTGCAGATACATACTCCTTCGGTCCTTGCATCCAAGGTTAGTTCCACAACAAACATAGCAAGAATATTAGCTAGTTTTTACAGTCGTAGCTGTCTTGGTTCTGACTTTGGGTCTCCCAAATGGAACCCTAGGTCGAACCGACGCCTACTGTTCCCTCGATGGGGAACGCATCCTCACCTACTCCTCTCAGGAGAGTTTACCTTTTTGCCAACCGGCTCCTCCGGTTGGACTTTTGCCGAGCAGCCCTTCGCCAGGTGCCTAGCAGCCCTTCGCCAGGTCTTAGGGTTTCGATGCCTAGCAGCCCTTCGCTAGGTGCCCAGCAGCCCTTTGCCAAGTCTTCGATGCCTAGCAGCCCTTCGCCAAGTGCATAGCAGCCCTTTGCCAGGTCTTCAATACCTAGCACCCCTTCGCCAGGTCTTAGGGTTTCGATGCCTAGCAGCCCTTCGCTAGGTGCCAGCAGCCCTTCGCCAGGACTTCTTTCTGCACACTCAGTGAACACATTAGACCAAAAATAACATCTTAACTCTTGAACCCTTTGCCATTATCAAAACCCAGGTTTGACTTAGGTGTTGTCTGCACCAACATAAGATGGAATAGAGAAGGACTCTCCTACACCAACACAAACCGGCCACCAACTCTCTCCAACATGCGCCGCCACATACTCAGCTTCCATGGTGGAGTCCGTCATGCATTTCTGCTTGATACTCCTCCATACTATGGCTCCACCTCCTAAAGTAAACACAAATCCTGAGGTAGACTTACTTTTGTCCGTGTCTGACTGGAAATCCGAACCCGTATAACCCACAGGGATTAATTGGTCTGCCCGGTAAACCAGCATATAGTCCCTAGTCCGTCTCAGGTATTTCAGTATATGCTTTACCGCAGTTCAATATCCCTACCCAAGGTTACACTGATATATGCTAACCATGCCCACGGTAAAGCAGATATCTGGTCTCGTACACAACATAGCATTCATGAGGCTTCCTACAGCCGATGCATAAGGAACCACCTTCATTTCCTCTATCTCCTTTGATGTTTTCGGACACATCTCCTTTGATAGAGGCACTCCATGCCTGAAAGGTAGATAACCTTTCTTAGAGTTTTCCATGCTCAACCGAGCCAGGACGGTGTCTATGTATGAAGCTTGGGATAAGCACAACATCCTTTTCTGGCGATCCCTTATGACCTTGATCCCAAGGATGTGTCCCACTTCTCCCAAGTCCTTCATATCGAACCGTTTGGACAACCATACCCTTACGTCTGACAACACTTTGACAATGTTGCCAATGAGCAAAATGTCATCTACATAAAGTACAAGAAACACCACTATGTTTCTGTCACATCTCTTATATACACATGATTTATCCAGACTTTGAACAAATCCATATGACTGGAGTACCTCATCAAAGCGGATGTTCCAAGATCTTGAAGCTTGCTTCAATCCATATATGGATCGATTAAGCTTGCATACTAGATGCTCATTGCCCTTCGCAATGAACCCCTCTAGTTGCTTCATGTAGATGGTCTCCTCAAGACTTCCGTTAAGGAAAGTTATCTTGACGTCCATCTTCCATACCTCATAGTCCATATGAGCGGCAATAGATAAAAGAATCAGGATAGACTTAAGCATGGCTACTGGCGAAAAGGTCTCCTCATAATCGATACCCTCTTTCTGAGTATACCCTTTCGCAACAAGCCTAGCTTTGAAGGTCTCAACCTTCCCATCTGATCCTCTCTTTCTCTTGTAGATCCACTTGCATCCAATGGCTTTTACACCATTGGGTGGTTCTACTAGCTCCCAGACGTGATTAGAATCCATAGATTCTATCTTAGAATTTGTTGCCCTTTGTCAAGAATCTGCATCCTTATCTTGGAGGGCCTCATCATAGGTCCAGGGATTCGGTTCATATTCGCCAGGGACCAAGTCCGAAGACTCTCCCAAGAACATGAATCTCTCAGGTTATCTAACAACCCTCCCACTACGACGAGGTACCAGCTGTGTATCTTCTATGACACGTGGTGCAGAAACTTATGGTGTATCCTCTTGTACAATTGGTACTAAGGTCGGAAAGCCCCCTCTTAATTCTTCAAGCACAAGTCTACTCCTGGGCTTGTGGTTCATCACATAGTCTTCTTCTAAGAATCTGACATTTGTGCTAATGATTACCTTCTGATCCTTAGGACTATAGAATAGACCACCTTTCGTCCCTCTAGGATAGCCTACAAATAGACGCACTTCCGTACGAGATTCCAACTTATCAGTATCTCCCTTCAGCACGTGTGCTGGAATACCCCAAATCCGAACATGCACTAGACTGGGCTTTCACCCAGTCCATAGTTCTATGAGAGTAGAAGGGACTGACATAGATGGTACTAAGTTCAGTATGTACACTGTCGTTTCTAGAACATATCCCCAGAACGAATCCGGCAACTTAGAGTAACTCATCATTGACCTAACCATTCCACAAGAGTCCTATGTTGGACCTTGGATGGCTAGAGAGGGGGTGAATGTAGCCAGACACAAATTTCTTTCACTTATCGGATTTCTACACTTCAAGGGTTAGTAGCACAGCGGAAGAAATACAAAACAGAGTATAACTGCAGAAATGAAAAGCAAACCAAAACGCTAACAAGGATTGTTTACAAGGTTCGGGGATAACTTGCCCCTACTCCTTAGCGTGCCCTTAAGGTGGGCGATCCCTTGATCGTCGGTAGATCAAGCCCCGGAAAATCTGGATATCAAATCCTCCTTCTCGGTGGAGAAACCTCTCCACACAAATGTCTCAATAGAGTATATGGAATGAAAGCGCAGAGACACAAGGAAACATCTTACAGATCGCTAACAAAGTACAAGGATGAGAATCGGAGAAAAGATCACCGAGCACAGCAAAGCACCACCAACACAAGAGCTCCCAGCTCTTTGTTTGCTTGCTGATCCACTCGCAACTTCCTCCACAAACTCTCGGTTGCTACTTTGCAAGAGATCGCTTCAAAGTGTTGAATGAAAAATTCTCAAGAGTTGGAGAAGCAGCTTGTTCACTAAGAGATCTATATCAGCTTCTTCTCCACTCCGCAGCTTAACTGCTTACCATCGCCAGGTCACCAGCTGCCCTGCAGCTCACCAGCGGCTCACCCGCAACGACCCAGCTACCCCTGACCTCCTCTGGACTCACTGAATCCCATCCAGTCGAGCCCCAGGCCCCAGGTCATCAGCTTCTCAACTGTTGTAGCTCGCGCCAGAAGTCGCTATTTCCTACAGACGGGAAACAGCCAAACCTGCTATAGCAAAAGCATCCATTTGACTCCCCTTGATTAAACCTGAGTCACCTGCACACATAGCAACTCATTAGACCAGTAAATCAGCAGAGGATCAAATATCAGATGTTCAGTAGCGAATCAACAGAGAAACAGAACGCAATCAGAATTCTGATAACGCTTTGAATTAAAGCTGCCAGCTACTGATCGGTCACCGGACCGATCAGAGTGACTCCTGATCGGTCACCAGACCAATCAGGATGGGTCTAGACAGATCAGGCTCCAGCCTGATCGGTCCACGGTGAGAAACCAGGAATCGCGACCTTCTTGTGATCGGTCACCTTGACCGATAACAGAACGTGGATCGATCGCCGGACCGATCCACAACATTGCAGGAATTCCCCAGCTTTCTCAGCCCAATCCTACTGACCGGTCTGGGGACCGATCAGAGCCCCTCCTGAGAAGCTCGCGACAATTGATCGGTCAGTCTGACCGATCCAAGTTTTTCCCTGAAGCCTACTGACCTCTCCCTGATCGTTCACCAGAACGATCAGGAGCCGATCAGCAGCATTTGGCTCTCCCTCTAATCGTTCACTAGAACGATCTGAATAGTCTCCCTGATCGGTCACCAGACCGATCAGGAGACGATCAATCACCTTATAAAGTCACTATATGCTCCCTGATCTAGTGAGACATAGCTGGATCGGTCACCAGACCGATCCACGAGGGAACACCGTGCCAACTTCCCTGATCAGTCACCAGACCGATCCAGGCAAGGCCAAATCCACTCTAAGTCAAGAGAACGGGCTCCCAGCCTTCTCTGACTCGTGCTCAGTCCCCCGGACCAAGACTCCATGCCCAGTCGCACTCACCGGGACTTCAACCTAGCTTCCCAAGCTAGGACCTGGCTTCTCTCACCAGGATTTCATCAAACCTAGCTTCCCAAGCTAGGACCTGGCCCTCCAAGCCAGGATTTCATCCAATCTAGCCCTCCAAGCTAGGGCCTGGCCCTCCAAGCCAGGGTTTCATCCAACCTAGCCCTCCAAGCTAGGACCTGACCCTCCAAGCCAGGGTTTCATCCAACCTAGCCCTCCAAGCTAGGACCTGACCCTCCAAGCCAGGATTTCATCCACCTAGCTTCCCAAGCTAGGACCTGGCCCTCCAAGCCAAGATTTCATCAACTCCGTGCCCAGTCCCCGACCAGGACTTAATCTCAATCATCTCATTAACCTAAAATAAAATCGGTGTCAACACAAAAACAATAATCAGGGTCAGACTGCATCAACAATCTCCCCCTTTTTATTTTTTGACAACCCGATTTTAAGTTTAGAGATTTGAAATCAATAGTCTCAAATTTCACTATCATAGGAGAATAAGGATCCTCCCCCTACAATAGTTAAGCTTATACTTATCCCAAACTTAACTAACCACACTCTCCCCCTTTGTCAAACACCGAAAAGGGTGTAGACTGGTTGTTAAGTTAAAAACATACTCCCCCTCAACCCTAGGGGTTCTCCCAAAACAACAAAGATATGATTTAATTTTGAAAGCATATGAAACCATGTGATAAAGATAAAGCAGGACATAGCAATCACATGCAGCATATGAATCAAGGAATAGGAATAAAACAAGACTTAGCAACAAGCATGGAGTAGCAAATCATACATGGAAATCAGGCATAAAGTCAGATGCATCACATAGCATCAGAATATAGTCAAGTACATCACCCAGGAAGATCAAAGTCGGATGCATAGCAATGCATCAAAGTATAGTCAAAGACATCATCAAGTCATAATAGTCATAACACAAATCAGGAAAGCTAGATCAGAGTATAGCCATAATCAATCGTCGGCGGGGGGGTCATCGGCCTGCATGGGGTCATCAGTCGTGTCATCATCAGGTATGAAGGACCCCGGTGCAGTACTGCTGGATGGCGCAGCTCCAGGAAACGTATGTTGGCGTCACTCCTCGTACCATGCCTGCTGCTGAGCATGCATCGCCGCAATCCTTGAATCCGTCGCTCGCTGATCAGCCCGTAATCCAGAAATCTCAGACCTGATCTCTGACTGAAAATCCTGCTGCCCGAGCTCTATCAAATGTAGTCTATGATCCATAGCCTGCTCAAGCTGGGCGATCTGCCACCGGAGATCAAGATCCGGCTCATACTCGTAGTCAGCTGCAGCGACGGGCGCCTCCTGATGTCCAGCTGGTGCGGCTGGTACCTGTGCATGTGCGCCCCGAGGTACCTCTCCTAAACCTCACCCGTCCTTCCAAACAAGACCCTGACCCTAAGGTCCAACAACGATGCCGGACTTGGCAAACGCACGTTTACCAAGTTTGCAATCCTGTCGAACCATGGGAATAATCGTACCCTTTGACACATCTATACCGGATAACTGAAGCCAGTCAGTAATGAGATGCCCGAAAGGCATGTAGACTGTACGACGCTGGATCTGGCTGTAGGTGATAATGGAAAAATAGATGGCCATCATGATGTCAAAGTCAAGCTGTTGATGCATCCCATAGAGCATCAAGCAGTGGAAGGGGCGAATCTCAGCTAATGGTTTCGAAGTGATTGGCAGTAAACATTGGGTGATGATCTTGAATAAAACATAATCCACGGGAGAAAGACGAAGAGCAGCAAAGGTAGGAAAGTCACTGTTGAGCTCATCGAGACCATCCGGTCTGGGGTGGCCGAAAAAGTGCTCGTAGATAGAATCAGGAGTGACCTCAGCGAAAGGAGCTGGCAGAGGCACTGGTGGACAAGGGTAGAATGGAAAGATATTCCCCGATCGCCGACACGCTAGATACTCAGTGAAAATGGGATAACTAAAATTAAGATTGGTTCGGGCGACCTGAGTGGTAAACCCCGTACCACCGTCACTCACAAGGTTATTATAGAATTCTGACACTAAATCAAAATTGATATCTCGTTCAAGAAATAGTATTGATTCCAGTTCATAAAATTCCATAATCTGTTGCACCAATGGACAATGTTCATATACAAACCCTCTGTCTACAGATCGACAAGGGAGAAGTTTGAAGGTACAACGTTGGAAGGCATGTTCAAGATGTGAGTTTGGAAATCGTGAATTAGAGGAAGGTTGAGGCCTACGAGAGGGTACAGACGATGAAGGGCATTTGCCCTTCGAGGTCTCCACAGCGGGTTCTTTGCCTTTGGAGGATTTCCTAAGGATGGAATAAGAGAATCACGGCAATAAGTAAATGATCAGTCGAAGGTCAATGACACAAGGAAAGATTTGATCATTGAGGGTTGATGAATAATCAAGTGACCACACAAACACATGATTAACAGGAATGGAATATGAGGGCACAGCACAAGCAAGGTTACGATAATGACACACATACCACAAAATGATCAAAGATTAGTTCCCAAAATCACAACATCAGGAGATAATCAACAATCGCAAGAATGTCCTTACTTTGGTGCCATGAAGATGATAGATTTAGAAGACTTGAAGAAGTGAGGCGCTTGCAAGATCTTGCACAGAAGATGAGCTCAAAGGCTTGAGCGAGAAAAACCTTCAGAAACTCGCTGAAGAAAATAGAGAGCACGCACGAGCTTGATCTTAAGAGGACTCCAGAGAACACGGACACTCACAGGGAGCACCTCTCGCCAAGCTCAGCGCAGGAAGAAGAAACGCAAGAGGAGGAACTCACGCACAGGATGAGGATGATCTCACGCGCAAGAAGAGAGTCTCGGCGCTAGGGTTCAGGAATGAGGTGGATACATGATTAATCGGGTTGGTGGACCGATCACCAACCAAGATTTAATGCGATTGAACGGATCACCGTTCGATCTGGGAGCGCCCAGACCGATCAGGCTCCAGCCTGATCGGTCTGGCTCGGTCCTGATCAGTCGGGTGACCGATCAGGTAAGCCCCTGATCTGTCTGCTGATCGATCAGGGAGCGAACAGAGAGTTGGCAAAATTTTCTGTGACCCTCCTGATCGGTCGGTGGACCGATCCACAAGGGGGCCAGATCGGTTTGTGGACCGATCCAGGCCAACACAGAGTGATTTATGTGCTTAATCGAGAAATTGCTTGATCGGTCCTTTGGACCGATCAGACCTACTCCTGATCGGTCCAGTGACCGATCAGGCCACCTCCTGATCGTTCCGGTGACCTAACAGGCCACCTCCTGATCGGTCCGGTGACCGATCAGGTATCAGGAATTTTTCTGATACGATCAGAAACTCCAATTTCATACTTCCCTTAGAGTTCCAATACGATCAAATGGAAGATTTTCGATCTTGGAGGTGTTCCCTTGACTATAATTGATCCCTTGAACAAGGATCAAAGGTCCTTATGAATTTAACAAATCAATTTGCTCCACCCAAGTGAAGTCAAATTCATTCACAAACATCCATTCAATGTTTAAACAAGTTTATATCAATATGAAGTCTCCAATCAAGTTTCCTTGATTGGAATGTCCAAGTATGATCATGGAGCCAAATACACATATGTTATGCATTGGTTTTTCCCATACTTGGTCATCTTAGTGATTATTATCTCGTCAACATAATTCCTCAAGGGATGCATTAACATTTTGAGTAATTAGGTTGATCCTAGCATCTCACCCCATTTCTAGCAAACAAAAATATTTTGTTGAACCTTATAGTTTGTGTGAGATGCCCCCAAGTTGCCCAATAATTGTTCCCAACAATTTGAATTGATCATGAAGGGTTTTGAATGCTTGTTCATCCCTATGAAGCGCGACACATTCCCAATTCCCTTCGTAAGAAACTAAATTCATTCCCGCGGAGTGGTTTAGTGAAAATGTCCGCTAGATTCGATTTGGACTCTACATATGAGAGTACAATGTTCCTCTAGCAACATGATCTCTAATGAAGTGGTGACATACTTCAATATGGTTGGTTCTAGAATGATGGACTAGATTCTTTGTTAGGTTTATCGTGCTTATGTTGTCACACAACACTTGCACACCCTTGTAGGTTAATCCATAGTCCTCTAGTGTATGAATCATCCACAACAATTGTGATACGCTCTCTCCCATGGCGATATATTCTGCCTCAGTCGTGGAGAGAGCAACACAATGTTGCTTCCAACTTGACCAACTAACTAATGATGATCCTAAGAATTGGCAACCCCCACTTGTGCTCTTCCGATCCAACTTGCACCCAGCATAGTCGGAATCGGTATAGCCAATTAGGTCAAACGACTCGGTACGGGGTACCAAAGACCAACTCAAATTGTGCCCTTAAGGTATCTCAAAATTCTTTTAACAGCAATTAAATGAGATTCCTTGGCACAGACTTGATACCTAGCGCACATACCCACACCAAAAAGTATATCAGGTCAACTAGCTGTGAGGTATAGCAAACTACCTATCATGCTCCGATACTGAGTTAGGTCAACAGGCTTACCACTCTCATCATTGTCTAAACGTGTGTTCGTAGCCATGGGAGTGGTTACCTCTTTAGAATCACTCATGTTAAATTTTCGGAGCATCTCTTGAGTATACTTCGATTGGTGCACATGGATTCCGTCACGAGTTTACTTGATTTCAAATCCAAGGAAGAAAGTCAACTCTCCCACTAGACTCATTTCAAATTCACTCTCCATGTCCCCAATAAATTCATTTAAATAGCCCTTATTGTTTAAGCCACAAATTATGTCATCGACATACACTTGGGCTACAAATATATTATCACCATCTCTTCGTAGAAATAGTGTAGGGTCTATTTGTCCTCTCACAAAACCTTTTTCTATGAGAAATGTCGACAACCGCTCATACCAAGCTCGGGGTGCTTGTTTAAGGCCGTAGAGTGCCTTCTTGAGCTTGAACACGTGGTTTGGAAATTCGGAACTCTCAAACCCCGGAGGTTGTTCGACATAGACCTCTTCTCTTATGAAACCATTTAGAAAGGCCGATTTGACATTCATTTGATAAAGTTTGAAACCACGATATGCTGCAAATGCAAGCATCAATCGGATGGACTCTAATCGTGCCACGGGAGCATAGGTCTCATCGTAATCAAGGCCTTCAACTTGACTATAACCCTTGGCTACTAAGCGTGCCTTGTTTCTTACGATTTCTCCCTTATGGTTCAACTTATTTTTGAAGACCCATTTGGTTCCAATAATGGTGGTCTTCTTGGGTCTAGGGACTAAGTCCCAAACTTGACTTCTTTCGAATTGACCTAGTTCGTCTTGCATGGCAATAATCCAATCAGATCATTTAATGCCTCGTCAATTTTTCTAAGTTCAATTTCGGAGATTAGGGCAACTTCATTAGCCTCATTCCTAAAGAATGATCTAGTCCTAACCCCATGATAGATATCTCCAACAATTTGGTCTTAGGGATGACTAGAGGCTAACCTAGTTTGCCTTGGTGTTGGAGGTGCTTCTTGTACAATGTCACTAGACACAAGCTCAGCCTCAGGATCCGGCTGATCTATGAGTTGTCTAGGCTCACCGTCATCAGGCTCATCACCATCAACAACACTCGGACTTCCATCCAAACTTAGTTTCCTAAGTTCGAATTGAACTCCTTCTACATCTTCTGGCTGACCATTTGCTTTGGGAATTTCCTCAAAAACAACATCAGAAGACTCTTCAACCAATCTGGACTTCTTGTTATAGACTCGGTAAGCTTTGCTGACGAGGGAGTACCCGACCAGTATCCCTTCATCTGCCTTTGCTGTGAACTTTCCAAAGTGGTCCTTGGTGTTTAGAATGAATACCTTACAACCAAACACCCTAAGATGTTTAACTGTAGGTGGTTTTCCAAACCAAAGTTCATGAGGAGTCTTTCCTAGAAATCTATGTATAAGGACTCGGTTTTGCACGTAGCAAGCTGTGTTTACAGCTTCGGCCCACAAGTACCCCAGTAATGAGTACTCATTGAGCATGCTTCGTGCAGCCTCTTGTAAGACCCGATTCTTCCTCTCTACAACACCATTTTGTTGTGGTGTTCTAGGAGTGGAGAACTCGTGTCTATATCCTCTCTCTTGACAAAACTCTAAAAATCTTTGATTTTGAAATTCTCCTCCATGATCACTCCTAATTGTTTTAATTGTTGATGATTTTTCATTTTCAACTCTTCTACAAAATGAAATGAAAACATCTAGGGTTTGGTCCTTATATTTTAGAAAATACGTCCAAGTATATCTAGTAAAATCATCAATGATCACAAAACAATATCTACTACCATTCAAGGATATAATTGTACTACAATCAAACAAGTCCATGTGAAGTAAATCCAAAGCGGTAGAAGTACTTACAGCGCTTTTACCTTTATGTGCAGATTTTGTTTGCTTACCCATTTGACTTGCATCACAAATCTTTTCTTTTTCATACTTGATGCTTGGTAAGCCACGAACTAATCCCTTGTTGGCCAATTTCCGGATGCTCTTCATGTTTACATATGCTAGCCTCCTGTAACACCCCAAAATTTTCCCCATATGAAATACTATGAATTCATGAAACATTTTTTATGAAATGTTATGATGGGCTTGGTTTAATGGGCTTGATATGGATTAGTGCAAAATGTGATAAAAAGAAAGTGTAGAAAGGAGGAAGCAATGATCGAACCTTGAACCTCCTAGTTGCACTAATCATGTCATAACCAACGCACCAAGCCATGTTTCATGTAGAGAGAATAAGAAACATGCTTGTTAAAGCTAGGGAAGTGAAGAGACATGTCTCTTCATGAGACAAGTATAAATAAGAGAGGGAGAGGTTGGAATAACTTCTTCTCTTCTTCTTCCTCACTCTCCCCACCGAAACTCATCTTCTTCTCCCTTTCAATTTTTGAAAAAATACACCATAGGGTTCTAACCCTAGGGAATTGGAAGGAAGAAGATCATCCAAAGATCTTGCCCTCTACTATGGCCAAAGGTTCTAGGGAAGTGCTAATAAGGAGAACACTCACCCTCCCAAGGGTACTCTAAAGGTTTAGAGAAAGTGAAAGTCAAGCGAAAGGATGTAAGTATCCCCTCGCCTGCAGTGTAATAGTTGTGTGTGATTCTTTTGCTTTTGTGGTTTTCGAAAATGGGGGGGGAGGGGTTTCCCCTTTGTAAGTTTCGGCCACCCCTTAAGGGAGAGGCCTTGGTTACTCCTTGATACAAGAGAAGACCCCTTGAGACTTAGGGTATATATGTATGTGGATTTTCTTCATGATGTTATGAACAAAAACTAGGGTTTTACCCTTGTGTAAGTTTCAGCCAAGGCAAGGAATTTAGGGGTTTAAGAGTTGAATTTCTCTAGGATGTATTTTATGTTAAGTGTATTATATGATAGTGTAGACAAGGTGTTTGTATAAATGTTTGGTTACAAAAACCCAACTTTTTCCCTACCCTACAAGTTTCGGCCAACCCTAGAGGGATTAGGATTTAGGGTTGCATAATTATCCTATGATGTAATCTATGTTTAATAAGTGGCATGATATGTATGTGAGATGTTTGTGTAAATGCTTGTATGAAGGTTGATTCAAAAACCCTAATTTCCCCTACCCTACACATTCGGCCAACACCCTAGAGTTAGGGTTTGCGAAGGTTAAAATACCTATAGGATATGCTTATGTTTGGGGATAATGATACGTATATGCATGTGATGTTCAAATGGAAGGTTTGATTTGAAAACTAAGTTTTTCCCTAGCATGATTTTCGGCCAAGGCATGATATATTAGGTTTGTGAAAGTTGATTACCCCATGATGTATGCTATGCTTAGTATGATACATGATGTATATATATATGATGTTTGTATGGGATGTTTGATGTCAAAAACCTAAGCTACCTCTACCCTTGACTTTTGGCCAAAACCTTAGGTTTAAGGTTAAGAAGAACTCAATTAACTCATGAAGCATGCTACCACTTCCTATGACATGAATATGATTTATGTGACCAATCTTGTCATATATAAGTATGTGTAAGTGGTTGAAATATGATGTATGTATGAGCATGTTAATATAGCCCATGGGGCACCCTTTATGAATTGCATGTGATGTGTATGATAAAATGCTTGAAAGGATACTCCACTAAGTATGGGATCAAGAGCACCCCTTATGTTGTGTGGTGTGTCCCTACGGGATCATGAGCACCCTTGAAGAGTGGTGTGTCCCTTAAGAGTGGATTGGAGTACTCCTTAGCATATATGTAAAAGCATGATAAATATTTTACTTTAGAAGTTGTGTACCCGACTCGGAAGGGGGTTGTTAAACAAATCCGGGGTGCATGTTAACGTAAGGTCATGGCACCGGTAGGACGGAAGAGTCCTGCTCTAATTGATTGGTGGCTCGCTACCCCAATTCATTAGGGAACGCGCAATAGGTAACGCGCGATATGTGGTACACAACTGGGCCCTATATGATATGGATGTATTTTTAAGTAATACCTTTATGGAATTGTTTTGAAAATATTCATTGAAAACATTTATTATATGTGAAGGGTATGCTTAAGGTACTTTATACTGCATGCTTAGAAACTTGGTTGTTTAGTATGCTTTGATGAACTCATGCTTATGATTTGTTATGTGTACATGTTGTATTCTTTCGTATGGATTTTGCGAGTAGGACAGGATCCTTACTAAGCATTTGTGCTTACTAGTTTATGTGTTGTCTTATGCTGCAGATAAGGGTAAGGAACACTTAAACTATAGGAAGAGGCAGGAGGCTGAAGATGTGTGGGGTGGTGGCTCGGGAAAGAAAGATTCTTATATCTACTTTATTATGCTTATGTTATGCTCCTTGACAATGAATGTTAGTGATTAGGATTGATATTGCATGATGGTGATTACACTTGGAATTTTCATATACTTGATTTTGTTTGATTATATTATGGTTTGAAATAATATGTGAACCTATCATGTTATGGAATAACTCTTGATTAAAATATTTCAAATGATGTTCTAATGATTCAAGCATGATATTTAATTGACATGTACTGGCAAGTATGCTTAGCACTTGTAAATATCACTTGATAGTTTTAGACAAGCATGCTCAGCACTTAGTCCTGGCATTTGTGTTTTATTTTATGTTAAAATTATATGATTGATTGTTACGTAACCCCGCCCCGAGAGTAGATATAAGGGCGGGCGTTACACCTCCGGTGCCAAAGGTTAGACTCATCTTCTCTTGACATGAAACACTTAACAAAAGCATTAGTAGCACTTTTAAAAGACACTTGATAAATATTATCTACTCTTGTGCCTACTAGCACCGTGTCAAATGTGTCATGTTGTCTAACTAGACATTGACTTGATTGGAAATCAATTGTGTAACCCGCATCACACAATTGACTGACACTTAGGAGATTAAATGTCATCCCCTTGACTAGAAGGACATTCTTAATCCTAAGACATTCGGATATTTGAATGTCTCCTATCCCTACAACCTTAAGACTACCATTGTTACCAAAAGAAATATTACCTCTACTTTTTCTTTGAAGGGTAGTGAATAAAGATCTATCACCAGTCATATATTTGGAGCACCCACTATCAACGAACCAAGTTGATAGATGCTCCCCCTCAATCATGACCAACACAATACGAAAGATAGAAGATTTAGGTACTCAAATCTTGAGACCTAAAGCACCTACTATGCAAGACTTAGGCACCCATGCCTTGACCACTTTCTTTTGAACCCTAGGAGTCATAAGTGGTCTAACATCAGTCCTAGATATTAAGGAAACAAATGATGGTTCTTTAGGTCGGTAACCAATACCGGCCCTGTTGTAAACCGCCCTTTGTGCATTCAAAATCATATCTAAAGTCTTAGAGCTAGTTGAGAACTTCTCAAGAACACTCTTGAGTCTCTCAACCTCACTCTTCAAAGATTTGTTTTCATCTTCTAACATCTCTATATGCAAGTCATTCATATCCTCATCCTTAGAGGATTTCAATTGTTCAACTTCTACTTTCAATGATTTAACCTTATCTTTTGACTTCTTTAGCAAATTGGTTAAACATGCAATTGTTCTATAACATTTGTCTAATTCGGGAGAAATTACCTCTTCATCATCCAAAGATGATGAAGCCGCGTTTGAAGAGTCCGTGGATTCATCACTGCTCTCCTCTCCTTCAACTGCCATGAGTGCTACATGTCGTGTACTCTTCTCCTCCTTCTCCTCTTCGGATGAACTAGAGGATGATTCATCCCATGTGGCCTTCAAGGCCTTCTTCTTCTTCTTTGATTTTTCCTCCTTCTTCTTTAGCTTTGGGTAGTCTTTCTTGAAGTAACCTTTCTTGCTACACTCATAACAAGTAATATTAGATTTATCAATTTTAACTTCACTAGGGTTACCTTTACCCTTGAAGCGCCGGCTCTTCCTCATCATTCTTCTAACAAAGTTGGTCATCTCGGAGGAAGAAGACCCGCTGCCATCCTCCTCAGACTTGGACTCGGATGAGGATGAAGATGAAGAGACTTCCTTCTTCTTCTCCTTCTTCTTGTTGGTCTTTTCCCCTGCAACAAGAGCAATCCCCTTCTCCTTGGGGCCTTTGTTAGCCATCTCGTGCAGCTTCATTTCACAAAATAGATCATCCAATTTTACAATTGACAAGTCCTTGGAAACCTTGTAGGCATCCACCATGGATGACTGAAAAGGCTCGCTTGTCGTACCGCGAGTATCAAATACAATTTAAGTACCGAACTCCTCTACACTAATGTAGCATAGAGTAACTCGAGTCGTCTCCCAACGAATGTAGTTGGTACATGATAAATCTCAGGATCGTATTTTATTGCTTTTGGATTTTTGATATCAAACTGGGATTTGGATTTGAACTTTAAGACTACGAAAAAACATAGCAAAGCAGGTATTAAATCTAGTCTAATTAAGGAAAGACAGTACAGGTAAGGAAATCTAATTTAACCTAATTAGAAGTGCAGTAAAGAAAAAGACAACTAGAAATTAAGCATTAACTAAACTAACATAGAACAAAACCTACAGCATTAAAGAAATATAATTTCCTAACTTAATTGCATGTAAATGAAGACATGAAACTTAAGCAATTGGAAAAGCAATCCAAATAGAAGTTAAGCAACTAAAAGACATCACAATTGAAATTAACTATTCTAAAAGGCATTTAATCGAACACATGATAGACATGATTGAAACTTCTTCAAGTAAGTGCAAATTGAAATGGGGAAGGATCATCAAATACAAACATTCACATCCAACACATAACATTCATCAAATAAGATCAATCTTCAACTAACAACGCGATTAAACCACCAATTCTGATAATTGAGCTACTGCCTGATGAAGGACCAAACACGGCTGTGAAGCAATGGCTGCCGGCTGTGAAACAAACTGCTTTGAAGGAAGAAAAGCTGTGAAAGAACTGGGAATTGCTAAAAGGTAATGTTGAAAAACTGCTGGACAGTAATCTGCATATGAAGGAAACTCTGAAAATGCTGTGAAGAAGAACAAAGTTGCTGCCGAATATTGCTGTGAAGGAAAATTGCTAATCAGAAATGCTGCCGGATCTGATGAAGTAGGAAGCTGCGAATCGGAATTCTGCTGTGAAGAAACTCTGTGAAGAGGCTGGAATTTGAAACACGCAATTTGAAACACGCAAATTCAAATTTCATACTGCTGTAAAAAAAAACTGGAATTGAACTAAAGGCTGGAATTGAAAAACTGCCGAAATTGATGAAGATGGATGATCGCTGGCGGTGAAGTCGACTAGGGCTCGGAACCCCTGGGCCCTAGCTTGTGATGGAGTGGAGAATGGATGGAGAAGATCTGATCAAGTCGGGAACCCCTCAAACTAATCGATCGAAACTCCGGTCGGCGGCGATGAAATGGGAATGGATCGTCGCTCCCGAGCAACCGCATACGAGAGTGACATGGCGAGAAGAGGGAATGGAGCTCCGGCCGGCGGCGATGAAGATGGATGAGAGCCGCCGGCGGTGAGAGTGGAGAAGATGGATTTGAGACGGGAACCCCTCGTCTCGTCCGTGTGTGTCGCCTCTGCCCTAGCTTCACGATGGCTGCTCCCTTTTGTGTGTGTCCAATTGGTTCGGTCCAGCTTGGGTTCAGTCCAGTCCTTGGTTCGGCTCACTTCAGTCCTTTGATTCAACCAAATCAACTCAGCAGTTGGTTTGGTCCAATCAGCCAACTTCAGCGGTTCAGCCTTGTATTCGATCAACCAAACCAACTCTTGGGTTAAGTCCAGTCAGCCAAGCCACAGGTCAGAAGAGAATTAGCAACGAACGGCTGAGATTGATTTGGCTTCATCCAACGGTCGGATCTCCTCAGATCTGAACCAAAATTTGATGATGTTGATCAAGGGTCAGGATCTGCCTCCCAGTAGCTCGGATCCTCCAGATTTGCAACGGATGGTTCACAGTTCAACCTGATCTTTGAATGGACGCTCTAGACCCCTCTGATCTTGATCCAACGGCTGGATTTTCTCCGATTTATCCCTAAATTTTCAGATCTCATTATGAAAGTCAGATCTACCTTTCCTCAGCTGGGATTCATCTGATTTGTCCTGGATGATCCAGATCTGCTTATCTTATGAATGGATGGCTCACAGTTCTCCAGAGCTTGATCGCCTTAATCTGAGTCTGATTCTGACCAATCTTGACCTCGGTCCATGATCCTTTCAAAGCCTACAAACATAGATTCACAATTAAGTTCCAAAATCTTTCAAATATATAAAGATTTGCAATAAAGCCCAAAATAAAACTAATCTATAGAACCGAAGGTAAATTCAAGGTTAAGCATGTAAAATAGGGGTTAAACATGGATTTTAGAGTCTGAAATGATCAATAAAATAACACTTATCAATGACCATAAGCATTCCTTGGAAAGGCTTTTAACACATACCTCACAAGGTCGCGGTTCTCGACCTTTTCGTCAATGGAGTGGAGACCATTCAATACCTCTTTGAATCTACTATGAAGTTCGCTTACCGTTGCACTCTCCTTCATGGAGAGATTTTGTAGTTGGTTGAGGAACAAGTCCCTCTTGGCTATTCTCGAATCTCGGGTGCCCTCATGGAGTTCGATGAGCTTATTCCACAAATCCTTTGCGCTTGTAAAGGGACCAACCTTGATTAGTTGGTCTTTATTCATTCCACATTGCAAAGCCACCACCGCCTTAGCATCGGCTTCTCCTTTTCGTGTTTGCTCAGCCGACCACCGTGAGGACTTCAATTCTTTTCCCTCCGCATCTCTTGGAGGGGTGAAGCATTCCTTCACGGAGAACCACATTCCAATGTCGGTCTTGAGGTAGTACTCCATGCGAGACCTCCAATATTGAAAATCCCATCCATCGAAGAAGGGAGGTCGAGTGGTGCTAAATCCTTCTCTCAAAGCCATTGTTGATAGCTCTCGGATGTTAAGCCGCTTGAACAGAGCCCCAAGCTCTAATACCACTTGTTGGACCTTGGATGGCTAGAGAGGGGGGGTGAATGTAGCCAGACACAAATTTCTTTCACGTATCGGATTTCTGCACTTTAAGGGTTACTAGCACAGCGGAAGAAATACAAAACAGAGTATAACTGCAGAAATGAAAAGCAAACCAAAACGCTAACAAGGATCGTTTACAAGGTTCGGGGATAACTTGCCCCTACTCCTTGGCGTACCCTTAAGGTGGGCGATCCCTTGATCGTCGGCAGATCAAGCCCCGGAAAATCCAGATATCAAATCCTCCTTCTCGGTGGAGAAACCTCTCCACACAAATGTCTCAATAGAGTATATGGAATGAAAGTGCAGAGACACAAGGAAAGATCTTACAGATCGCTAACAAAGCACAAGGATGAGAATCGGAGAAAAGATCACCGAGCACAGCATAGCACCACCAACACAAGAGCTCCCAGCTCTTTGTTTGCTTGCTGATCCACTCGCAACTTCTTCCACAAACTCTCGGTTGCTACTTTGCAAGAGATCGCTTCAAAGTGTTGAATGAAAAAAGCTCAAGAGTTGGAGAAGTAGCTTGTTCACTAAGAGATATGTATCAGCTTCTTCTCCACTCCGCAGCTTAACCTGCTTACCATCGCCAAGTCACCAGCTGCTCACCTGCAACGACCCAGCTACCCCTGACCTCCTCTGGACTCACTGAATCCCCTCCAGTCGAGCCCCAGTCCCCAGGTCATCAACTTCTCAGCCGTTGCAACTCGCGCTAGAAGACGTTATTTCCTACAACGGGAAACAGCCAAACCTACTGTAGCAAAAGCCTCCGTTTGACTCCCCTTGAGTAAACCTGAGTCACCTGCACACATAGCAGCTCATTAGACCAGTAAATTAGCAGAGGATGAAATATTAGAAGTTCAGTAGCGAATCAACAAAGAAACAGAACGCAATCAGAATTATGACAGCGCTTTTGAATTAAAGCTGTCAGCTACTGATCTGTCACCAGACCGATCAGGAGTGACCCTGATCGGGTACCAGACCGATCAGGATGGGTCCAGACCGATCAGGCTCCAGCCTGATCGGTCCACAGTGAGAAACCAGGAATCGCGACCTTCTTGTGATCGGTCACCTTGACCGATCACAGAACGTGGATCGGTCGTCGGACCGATCCACAACATTGCAGGAATTCCCCAGCTTTCTCAGCCCAAGCCTACTGATCGGTCACCAGACCGATCAGGATGTGGCCTGATCGGTCTGGGGACCGATCAGAGCACCTCCTGACCGATCAGGCTCCAGCCTGATCGGTTATAGTGAGAAGCTCGTGACAATTGATCGGTCAGTCTGACTGATCCAAGTTCTTCCCTGAAGCCTACTGACCTCTCCCTGATCGTTCACCAGAACGATCAGGAATCAATTAGTGGCATTTGGCTCTCCCTCTGATTGTTCACCAGAACGATCTGAATAGTCTCCCTGATCGGTCACTAGACCGATCAGGAGACGATCAGTCACATCACAAAGTCACTGTATGCTCCCTGATCGGTCACCAGACCGATCAGACATAGCTGGATCAGTCACCAGACCGATCCACGAGAGAACACCGTGCCAACTTCCCTGATCGGTCACCAAACCGATCCAGGAAAGGCCAAATCCACTCTAAGTCAAGAGAACGGGCTCACAGCCTTCTCTGACTCTTGCTCAGTCCCCCGGACCAAGACTCCATGCCCAGTCTCACTCACCGGGACTTCAACCTAGCTTCCCAAGCTAGGACCTGGTCCTCCAAGCCAGGATTTCATCCAACCTAGCCCTCCAAGCTAGGACCTGGCCCTCCAAGCCAGGGTTTCATCCAACCTAGCCCTCCAAGCTAGGACCTGACCCTCCAAGCCAGGGTTTCATCCAACCTAGCCCTCCAAGCTAGAACCTGACCCTCCAAGCCAGGATTTCATCCACCTAGCTTCCCAAGCTAGGACCTGGCCCTCCAAGCCAGGATTTCATCAACTCCGTGCCCAGTCCCCGACCAGGACTTAATCTCAATCATCTCATTAACCTAAACTAAAATCGGTGTCAACACCAAAACAACAATCAGGGTCAGACTGCATCAACATCCTATTCCTTCTTTCTGCTACACCGTTCTGTTGGGGCATGCCGGGTGCAGTCAACTGGGATTGAATGTTAGCCTTTGATAAGTAGGCCCTAAATTCCCCCAAGATGTACTCACTACCACGATCTGATCGTAGTGTCTTGACACTTTTACCTCGATGTTTCACCACATCAATCTTGAATTCTTTGAACTTATCAAAGCATTCAGATTTGCGACGCATCAGGTAAATGTACTCATACCTTGAATAATCGTCTATAAAAGTGACAAAATATTAAAAGCCTCCTCTAGCCTGGATGGACATAGGACCACATAAATCAGAATGAACCAGTTCTAACACATCTTTGGCTCTATACCCCTTAGCCTTGAAAGGCCTCTTGGTCATCTTACCTTCCAAGCAAGACTCACAGGTTGGGAAGTCTTCCACCACCAATGAACTCAAGGGCCCATCGGCTATCAACCTCTGAATCCTACTAAGGTTAATATGTCCAAGCCTAAGATGCCAAAGATATGTCAGGTTCATTTTAGAAGGTTCCTTTCTCTTATTTTGGTTAGATAATGAGCTATTGGCCTCCATTTGCATCGTGGGAACCTTTGGTTCTAGAGTATACAAATTACCAATCATAGCCCCCGAACAGATAATCTCTCTATTTCTCTTTATAACAACTTTATTATTAAAAGCAATAGAATATCTATCCTTTATTAATCTAGAAACTGAAATTAAGTTCTTTCTAAAAGAGAGTACATACAAGCAATTTCTCAAAACCAAAACTTTATTCCTATCAAACGATAAATAAATGTCTCCCACTGCAACGGCTGCCACCTCTGTCGCATTGCCCATGTAGACGATGATTTCCCCATCAGCTAGCCATCGACCTTCCTGGAGCCGCTGCAAAGAGTTGCAGATATGATCAGTGGCTCTCGTATCAATGCACCATGTACCGATAGATAGCACCGCTAAATATGTTTCAACGACTAAGCACGAAGAGATTCTTTGTCTTGAAGACGGGGACAGTTCGCCTTCCAATGTCCAATTTGCTTACACGTGAAGCACTTGCCTCTCGACTTCTTCATGCCAGTCCGAGGTCCTTACGATCCTGCTGCCTTCTTGGACCCACCTTGTTTCTTCTTCTTCCTGCCTTTCAGCATAGAAGTAGAAACCTTCTGAGTAACCAAGACCTGTGAACTCTGACGAAACAGCCCCTCTGCCGTATGGAGTTCTCCTAGCAGTTCCCCCAACGTATACTCATGCTTGTTCATGTTATAGTTGAGCCGGAACTGGTCATTCCTAGGCAGAGATTGTAGTATAATATCGATCTGGGTTTCCCTGTCGATCTGTGCTCCAAGGACCTCAGTCTCATTTAGGTGGATCTTCATCTTCAGGACATGATTCCTCACAGGTGTCTCTTCAACCATAGTAGTCGTCATCAAGTTCTTCATCGCAACCTGCCTAGCGGCCCGACCCTGGTGCCCGAAGAGCTCCTTGAGGTTCAGCATCATATCACAAGCAGTGCCCATGGCCTGACGCTGATGTTCCAATACATTTGACATAGATGCCAAAATATAGCACCGCGCCATCTCATCTGCCTTAACCCACTTTTTGAAACGCTCCCTCTGCTCTTCCCAGAGTTCTCGCCAAGCTTTTCAGGACATTCTTCGAAGAGTACATATTTGTACTCTTTAATAGTAAGGACAATGTCCAGGTTTCTTTTCCAGTTTATATAATTGGGGCCAGTAAATTTATTTTCCTTAAGTATGGTCGCTAGTGGGTTAAAGGCCATTTTGAAACTACCTGAGAATCACAACAATCACAACTTTAAATTTCTAAAATAAATTAATTCCTCAAACAATAAATTTCGA
Source organism: Boesenbergia rotunda (assembly GCA_024364735.1). Taxonomy (NCBI): domain Eukaryota; kingdom Viridiplantae; phylum Streptophyta; class Magnoliopsida; order Zingiberales; family Zingiberaceae; genus Boesenbergia; species Boesenbergia rotunda. The sequence continues at coordinate 1,162,262 of JAGFNQ010000279.1, read as the reverse complement.
AATCAACCAACACCTCAAAACACCGAGAAATTCGCATGCCACGATGGTGTGGACGTATACGAATTTCTACATTTTTAAGAGGAGGTTTTACCCATTAATTTTATTATCTTGTCAACCTAACTTTTTGACAAATAAAATTAATAGTTGGTTCACTTCGGCTCTAGAAATAATATCAGTGACTTTGATGGGGAGGATACTATTATTTGCATCTAAGTGTTCACCATTACACGATACTAAGAAAATTATTTCCGATTATGTGTCGTTCGATGGGGAAATACACACGCTCTTCAATAACATTCTATAATCTTTTTTGACCCAGTGATCCGCAGAACAAGCCCATCCAATGGGGAGGAAGGCACTCAGAGCCGACGCGCAGACTTGTTTGCATCATTTATCAGATTGTAATGGAGGTCATGGGACCCTTAGGGTCCCTCTCCCACTTAGTTATTTAATTTGAGGAATTTTCATGTACATAACCAAAGCAACAAATAAGAAAAATCCTAGATTTTTCCAACTATCATGGTCTTGGTCTCCAATGCGCCTCCAGTCGTGTCGACACCTCATCCGCTCCTCCTTACACCATGCGCAAGCCACCATTGAAGGGATCTCTGAGCCGAGATAACTAGCTAATTATTTACATCCATCGATCCTATACTCCACGAAGGAGTGTACATAAAATCTAAATCGAAAATAAATAAAAAGCTCGGCTAAACACGTGGCGTATTTAATTACAAAAATTAAATACCTATCTAGCATTGTCAACCCCGAGGATTTAATTAATTACAAAAATGCACAATCAATCACACAACCATTATTTAAGCCATGATAAGTTGGAATCTAGTGCCTACAACAAAGAGTTAGCATACGCACATCCACAATCATCCAACAAAAATAACATATATGATAATGTCCAAAAATTAACTGAATCCTAAACACACAACATCGGAAACCTCAGCTCTGATACCAATTGTAGGGTATAGTTTGGCGTGTTTCCTAAGCGAATACTTGGTCGTCCTTGAGAGAGCTCTCCATGTCTACGGATTAAAAATTAATCCGAATGGAGACCCGTCTCCCAAACGACCATCTCATCATCGTATCAATCGGTTCGAATTACAACTTAGCCAATCTCAAAGATCGATCCTTGTAATTCGCCTAACCGATCGACCGCGGAAAATATGACGAGTGGATCGCCTGTTTTTGTGTTTATTTTCAGGGTCCATGACATGATTAATTATTACAATTAATTATCAAATAATTAACACAATAATAATTAATCAACCACATAAAATGATAAGACAAAAGAGGGAGCCAAGAGAGAAATATATCACTCTTTATCTCGTAGTCTTCTACCTTATGTCCCTTCCCTCTTAGATGTCGTATGGGCGACAAGCTACCAAGAATCGGAATCACCAAGGGCCACAAAACAATCACTTCTTCTCTTGCCGAACAAAACCCTAGCTCTAGGGCTTGCTACTGCCAACCACTTCCCCTCCAAACCTCGCGCCGCCGGCCACCCAAGGTCACCCAAGCACACCGGAAGCAAGGCAGCTACAGAGGAGAAGATAGGGAAGAAGATGGAAGAGAGAAGGACTCACCTACACCAATACAAACCGGCCACCAACTCTCTCAAACTTGAGCCGCAAGCTTGCACGGCCGCCCTCCTTGCGCCGGCCGCCCTCCCCTTTTCTTCCCTCACCACGCACCACAAAAGGAAGAGGACACCCTCCCTTTGCCTAGTGGTAGTCGGCCACCGAGTGGAAGAGAGAAGAAGAAGAGAAGATGGAAGAATGAAGAAGGAGAAAAACTTCTTCCTCCTTCACCCGCCGACGCCGTAGGAGAGAGAAAAGAGAGAGGTTGTGAGGAGATGCCTTGTGTTAGATGATTGAATTGTTCGCCTTGGTTTCTTAATTCCATGGGGTATATATAGGGCTAAGGTAGGGACCATGAGGAGGAGTTGGGTCTTGTCCCACTAATGGATCCAAATCCGATCCATTAATGAAGATCCATTCCACTAGAGGATCTCCATTGAACTTCCTCACCAACACCCATATTTTCATATGAGCTCCACCTATTATGAGTACATCCATCTCCCCGTGTTTAAGATATTGAATGTTCGTCGATTAATTTAAATTACTGATAATTTTAATTAATCAACTTCTAACTCTTTGACTAATACCACTCAACCTTATCATCATGTCGGATCAAATCCACCTGCAGGGTTTAACATGATGAACCTTATGAGCTCATCAAGGGGGCATCATCATCCCGACTCACTAGGACACGGATTCCGTCAATAATCAACAGCACACCATGTACATAATATTATTTCCCAACTTACTGGGCCTATCGATTTAGCAGAATAAATCTCGCCCATTGGTAAATCAAAGAAATAACTATTATATACACGTGCCCGTTATTATATCGGGATTTAGAGATTGTACTCCATAATAATCCGAGGTCTGATCCAATTATAAAATCAGTACAAATTGGATCACCTCTATTTTGGTCATGCTCAATGCACACAAAGCACACTAGTGTAATTCTATGGTGAAGATAAACCACACCTAATTACACTAACCATCCCAATGGTTTGTCCAACTCCATCTCGGTTGTGAGCCTCTACTTATACAATGCAAGGGACTGATAACATGATCTTCTGTGTGTCACCACACACCATGTTATTCACAATGCAAAGTATCAGACTTTTATGCATATACTAATATAAATATGCAACTATGTTGTTGTGATTCTCTTTCAAAATGTAGATGTTCATATAAAAAAACAAGTCTTTTAGTATACATCCTAACAACGTCGGCACCAGAATGCTATCGATCTTGGAGGACAGACAAATAACAGTAAGAGACTATCCTGAATCGCAGCTTTACGATTTAATTTCATATATGTCTCGCAAGTTGGCAAAAGATAACGTTCAGGTTGAAACCCTCCGACAGGAAGTCAAATCCTGAAAGAGGAAGTCAACTCGAGTTCCTTAACTGAGTCAGTTCAAGAAGGAAACTCAACTCAAGTTCAAAAGCTTGAGGAAGAGAATTCATCCTTGAAAACTCAAGTCAAGGAACTCAGAGTCACGTTAGAACGGTTCACTTCGGGTTCCAAGAATCTTGACATGATTCTTGGAAAACAGAAGTCAGTTCTAAATTGATCCAAACTTGGCTATCGAACCAACTCACGATACAGATCTTACTACTCTGTATTGAACCAAACTAGAACCCAAGTCCAACCATGGGTCCCTAAGCTGAGTTTGAACAAACAAGCTGGACTAAACCAATATTGGATTCCCAAGGATAAGATTCACATCTTGCCTAGCCTCATATCGAGGCTTCAGTCCAGGGGAGCCAATATAAAAACCATGTTTGTCCTTAGATGATTTTTTTTCTTAAATTATTGCTTGATGTTTGTTTATTTATTTTTTTTCAATATTATTCTGCTTAGACTTAGGAATGGTTAGTTAAGGATCAGACTTAATTGAAACTTGAACAACATAGTATTACGATGAGGTGAGATGATCGTACGTTAGGGAAGCCAGTCTAAGGAGTCAGGTAGGGTAAGGCATACCCTATTTGGTCTGTTTAGTCTGGTAGAACTAGCCGAAGCTACCTCTCCGAATCCTAATCTAGTTAGACCAGAGTGTCTCAAAAAGTAATTTTAAAATGATCTTTCTTTAAAAGGCTTTGTCTAGGAAAGGGTTGTTAATCCAATAAGACTACAGCCAAAGAGGGTCTCTGTGCCTCGCCAAGACCTGGAAGCTAATTATCGAAACTCACTTTTAAATTACTATTTGTTAAACTCAAATCTAACACAAGTTTTAATTAAATCATAGAATTAACATAAAATCAAAAGTTAAAAATAATACATCTCACAAAACAGATAAGGTTACCCTGTTTTGTCACATAGAAATGGGTGAGATATCTAGGACCCAAACTTAGTCTAACTCAACCTAACTTTTAAATCCAAATTAAATTCAAAATCAATTTTTAAAATTAATTCAAAACTTAATTTTTCAAAATTGAAATTAAATTCAAAATCAATTTTTCAAACATAATTCTTCGAAACCTCAATTAATTAAAAAAATCCATCTTTTAAAAAAAACTCAAAATTTTAACCTAAGTTGAAAACCTGTCTCACAAAAGGAACACATAAGATCAATATGTTTGATAACCTTATATATGGGTGAGACAGATTAGGCAATGAAATTCAATCAGTCTATCCTTACTTCTACATAAATGGATCCAAATCAAAAATACTTTATGTGTAGGAACATAAAGATTTGGACTAGTGGATGTTGGATAGTTGATGCTTCAGACACATGACTGGGGATAAATTAAAGTTCACTAAAATCAAGTTCAAAGACCTAGGCCGGTGGCTGGAGGCTTCAAACTAAATACGGATGGATGCTCAAGAGGAAACCCAGGGGAGTCCTCGTACGGGGTGATTATTAGAGATCATACAGGCCAGTTTCTCGTGGCAAAATATGGCACATTGGGTGTGAGCTCCAATGTAACTGCAGAACTGACGGCAATACTAGCTGGTTTGGAGTTATGTGTAGTTCATAATTACATGCCAGTTTGGTTAGAATCAGATTCTATGACTGCGCTGAAGATCATACAGTCCTCGGCAGTTGGTTGGGAATATAGGAAACTCGTTTTAAAAATCAGAATGTTAATCATGAAGTATCGAGTGGAATGTTCACATGTGTACCGAGAGGCGAATGCGGCTGCAGATTATTTGGCCAACCAAGCTTTCAAGTTTAGAGAGGACAAAGTGTTGCTAAGGCATGACATTGATAAGACCTTGTATGGCATTTGCAAGGTGGATAAATTGGGACTTCCTTACATTAGAGGGATCGGAGAATAGCTTAGCATCCATATGTGATGAAAAGACCCTTAAGAATGATGTTTTGGCCTGCATACGCAAGGATGCTAATAGTTCACATGATGATGGTTAAAATTGATAGATATGATGGCTGGTTTTGGACTTTGATACAAGCTGGGGACACTCCTGTAAAGCAGATTGGCACTCTCCTTATGATTGCATATTTTTTACTGATATTGCATGAAAGCTCTGATAGTGGGAAATCCCTCTTATGTTGCTTCAAAATAAAATGGTAGGAAAGGATTTTACTCTGATTTTACTGCCAACTGTTAGTGATATGAGAGAAGTGTCCTAAGGCAATAGCCTTATGATTGTAAACATTTATTTTAATAAATGAAAAATTTACTATTTGAGTATACATGTTTGTGTATTTAATTGGGATCTTAAACTCATCTACTGAATGTCCGCAATACAATTCACAGCATAAGAGAATTTGTGATGAGATCACAACTAGTGATTATCTCTACATGTGCAATTATGAAGTATTGAAAATATCCCTAGTCGATGAATTGATAAAAATGAACACTATCAATTCTGTTGAGACTAACATGGGTTATTCTCTAATCAGCTGATTCTCACTGGCTGGTGACATTGGGATGTCCGGAGATAAACATGGATGCTAGTTAAGGGAACTAGTTCATTGGAGTGACTAGCTATAAAACTTCATATGGTAATCTATATAGATATGTCAATGAAGTTCTTACTGCAGCTTAAGCGCGATGTTCCTTTGACTTGCGGTGTTCAAGTCATCTTGGTCATGGAGACTTATACTTTAACATCTTAAGCAAGCATCTCCAAGGAGGTGTGGACCCAGGATGATTGGGTATAAGCCGAAGTGCCCGAAGATGTTTGAACAGCCTACAAAGGATTCACCACTCCTTGCGAGGAGATGTATACCCAGGCCTATCATCGGATTGTTACTCAAAGCCTCTGGCCAGAGCATGTCATGTTTAGAGTATGAGTCTCTTAAATACATGAGAGTAATTAGAAATCCAAAGGACGAGAAAGACACTACTTGGGCTAGGTGTGACGTAGTCAGCCTAGTGGGGACTGACACACACAGACCATGTCCTGAACCAAGTGGGTATAAGATGGTGAAGGGAATGGGGCACGATTCATTAGAGCTGCTGAAGGGTTTCAGAATTACTTCTGTGGTCAACCGTTGATCTTTCGATTAATTGGGGGTCATGATGTACTACTAGGTGCCACTCATGATCGTTCTATAATTAGTTGATTATAGACGGCCAACATAAATCGAAAGTCTATTTAGTCACACGCACTACGAGTAATCCGAGGGATTTAAAACGAGTTGAAAATTAGATTTTCCGATCAAGAGAAATAAGTCGAATCTGAGTTAATCAGAGGCGCAACGGAAGCTAAAAATGGCTAAGTCTTTTGAAGGCTTATTGGGCGAATTAAATGAGTTTAATTCGCGATCGGTTCGGCTCGGTTTGGCCGGCCAAAGAGGGTGCCAACCCCCTTTGGTTTGGCCGGCCACATCATTGGGGAGAAACCAATTTAATTGGTTTAATTAATAAAATAAATCTAACGCGATTTGTTTTATAAATTATGGATAAATAAATTTGTATAAAAAAATTTATATAAAGAAATTTATAGAAATTTATTCTTTTTATGGAAATTAAAATGATCCATGGAATGGTTTATTTTAATTTTATAAAATCAATTATGAATTGATTTTTCCATAATAAGAAAATTTATAAATTTCTTGTAAAATTTATTCCATAATAAAAGGAGAGATGTATTTGTTTTATTATAAAATTAGTTATAATAAAACTTGGTTTAAACGGAATAATTCATAAAGAAAATTTATAGGATAAATTTCTTATGAAAAATTCCGTTAAAGGGGAGACTTGGCAAGGGAGAGGCTACTATGTAAAGGAACCAAGGCTAGGCTTGATTTCCTTAATAGATTGATCAAGAGATTAACTCTCTCCCTCTCTCTCTAACTCTCTCTCTCTCTCTAGGGCCGGCGCCCTTTCTCTCTCTAGGGCCGGCTCTCTCTCCTCCCCTAGGGTCGGCGCAAGCACCTAGGGTGCCCGTGAGTTTCCTCCACCAAGTTCGTGCCGAAGAAGAAGAAGAAGCGGATCGCGACTCCTTCCTTCCTTTCCCGGAATTTTGATTCCGTTACTTGGTGGTTAGTTTCCTATCTTCTCTCTTGATCTTCTAGTTGTGCCTTTAGAGAATCTAGTAGTTCTCGTCGGCACAAAACTCGTGACTTTGCGAAGTCATCCCGAAGAGAACTCGGCGTGGACGCGAATAGAGGCGGAGCTTCCAAGGGACGCTACGGTTGGATCTCGTCCCTTTCTTCGAGTTACGCGAGGTACAAAGTAAATTAGTTTACTTTTCCGCAAAGTTTTAATTTATGATCATGTCCACACATCTTAAGGTTGCATGCTAGATACATGGTTAAAATAATTTGAGAAATTATTTTATGCTAATTCTTCCGATGCACGTAAAAATTTAAAATTTTACGAACCCGTATCCTTGTCAACATACACCCGGTCCCAACACCAACTTCAGATTTCGAGCCAAGGTTTGGTCTCCTAACACTCCAAGTATTTGGTTTTGGCTGGACACTGTCCTTAGTGAACGATTGGCCTTCCTGGGGTTTAGATTGTAAAGTTTATGAATGCTCATATGATGTGCCAAGGAATCATGTTCTCTTGGGTGCTGATGGTAACAGTAATTTGCTAACGTTCCCATGCTGACAGTTTTGGTTCCTTCTTCTCTGCCCGGAAACTTAGTATATTTCCGTCAGTTAAGAAGTGTGCTAAAGATGAAAATCATCTGTGTTTTGATACTGAGAAAGTCTTTTTTGAGAGAATTTTCAGTGCCCATTTGGAGACTGCAATACTTCCACTTACTTCCAGTCATTTTATTTTCTATTGTCCACTTCTCTCTCAAGGATGGGACTGTGCGTAAGAAAAGGCTACAACAGGTTTCTGAAAGGATTCATTGGAGTATAATTCAATTTTCTGTTTTCTGGTGGATGGTTTGTTATTAGTTGGTACATGGAACTCACTGAATTGCTTCGGACAATCAAATCTTTGTGCAAGGAAATGGGAGTTCGGAAGTCAACAGGTTGGTCTATACGTGCCAAATGTGCCAAATTTTTGGCAAATCCTGGCACACGCTTGCTGTTGTCTTCGATCAAAGATCGAAGAATGAATGGAGGATAATCAGAGTGTGAACTGAAAATCGGAGAATGAATGGAGTTTCGTGTCAGGAAAGCAAAAGGAGTAGTGTAGAAATGTCTGAAACTGACACATTTTCGTTGAAGGCCAGTGGTTATCGGAAGTCTGGAGAGGCTGTATGGCAGAACACTTTACATTGCTCCTGTTGAGATGCTATGGGGCTGTTTAGTCAGTTGGGATTTTGGAAATGTGCGGAAAGATTGAAAAGATAAAGGCAATTCATCTGGATTGGACTGTCTAGTTGCTGGAAAATTTCAGGAACCAAATGTATTTATTGTAGTGGATTGCCCTGCTTTTGCTAATATTTCGAGCTGATCTGATCAGTTGGCTTAACTAGAATTCCCTTTGGCTGGGCTGGCAGTTTGAGGAAAGAATTTCAGAACCTAGAATTTATTTGCAGGGGATGCGAAAGTTCCAACTGTAGAGGAAGCATGAGTTCGTGACTTTACAGTTTATCTATTATTGCGTATGAGATGCTTTGCTGGATTTCCCTACATTACGAATATGGAGGATCGGAAAGACTAATAGATAGAGATGGTGAATGAATCCACCAATTGCGATTCATCTAGTCCGTAGCAAACGCCTACGGTAAAGACACCCCAAATCCGTTGATGGCTGAGGTTTTGCCAAAAAGCCTAAAAGGGTGAATAGATCCACCATAGGTCTATCTAGTCCGTAATAACGACTACGGTAAAGACACATCAAATCCGTTTCTGGCTGGTCACTTGCTTAAAGTGAACATCGGGTGTGCCAGGAGAGGATGCTACTAAGGATTTTGCAACTATAATGGAGATTTGTGGCTTCTTATCCATCCAGATGGGGAGGAACTTTGATGAGTCATCATTGAGAAGGTTGGTACATGGAAGCAGCGGAGGTTTTTGAGTAATAATGCAGAGGTTTAGAGATCCTGGGATTCAGAAGACTGGAGGTGCTGATGCTACTTTTTGAGGGTCATTCGATGGATGCTAGGAAGCAAGAGAAAAGTGATGTTGCGGGAGAGAGGTCCTAACTTTAGCTTTAAAACAATACAGAACTGGCTGATAATTGTATAGATGCATATAGTCGGTCGGTGTCATAGTTCTTTTTCTTGATTTACTTGTAAATCATTTTGAGTCGCTTAATTCTATATTAGAAGGTCAGGTCTTCTTCCCCTTCTAATATGGATTTTCCTTTCAAGAATAATATAATCTCTATTTTTGGTTTTAAAAAAAGTTCAAAGACCTAGGCTCAGTGGCATTTGGCAACAATGCATATTTAAGGTAACTGGGTCAGGTAATATTGAACTAAACTCTGATTTCATTATCAAAAAGGTGTTGCTAGTTGATAACTTTAAATTTAATCTACTTAGCATTAGCCAACTGTGTGATACTGGTTATATAGTTACCTTTACCAACTCTGACTGCCTAATTAGGAATCTACAAGACCCAGAAATTACACTTAAAGGTAATAGAAAGAACAATGTCTATGCGATTAACCTACCCGTAACACCTAAATGTTTTATAACTCAACTAGAAAAAATCAATTTATGGCATAGAAGACTTGACCATCACACCCATGCAATGTTAATTTCAAAACTAAGTCAACTTGGACTAGTTAAAGGGATACCAAAAATTAAAAACTTTGAAAATACCATCTGTAATCAATGACAACAAGGTAAACAAACCAAGTCAACACACAAATTAACTCAACCAGACTTAACCCAATCCACACTTGAGCTCCTACACCTAGACCTATTTGACTCTCATGGAGCCAAGTCACTAAGCGGAAACCAATAGCTGAGCCAACCCAAGTTGTTGAACCGATCCCTAAACCAAACCTACCAGCTGGACCTGAGGCTAAACCTAGTTCTAGGAGAACTAAGAAACCCAGACTAAATCATCCATCTGACCAAATCTTGGGTGATCCAACCTTAGGGGTTAAAACAATGTCTTCCTACAGAAATCTTAGTCAAATTGTACTAATTTCAAAAATAGAACCTATGACTATAGAAGAAGTCCTACCTGACCCAGATTGGATCATTACGATGCAAGAAGAACTAGCCCAATTTGAGAGAAACCAAGTCTGAGACTTAGTACCTAAACCAGAATGTAAGTCAGTTGTAGACACTAAGTGGGTATTTAGAAACAAGCTAAATAATCAAGATGAGAGTTATGAGAAACAAAGTTCACTTAGTAGCTAAAGGTTTTAGTCAAGTTGAAGGGTTGGATTATGATGAAACTTATGCCCCCGTAGCTAGACTTGAATCAATCAGGATGTTACTAGCTTTTGCAACCCATAGAGGCTTTAAATTATACCAAATGGATATCAAGTTTGCCTTCCTTGATGGATTCATAAAAGAGGAAGTGTATGTAGGGCAACCCTCAGGATTTGAAGACTTCGACCTAGCATGTGTTCAATCTTAAGAAAGCCCTTTATGGGTTAAAACGAGCACCTAGGGCCTGGTATGAAAGACTAACCACCTACCTGATTTCTAAGAGATTTAACCAAGGTCTAATTGACTCAACCCTGTTTGTCAAAACCTTAGAAAAAGACATTTTTATAGCCCAAATCTACGTAGATGACATAATTTTTGGGTCAACTAATACTAACTTTTTAAAAGATTTTGATAAGATTATGGAAAGTGAATTTGAAATAAGCCTAATAGGTGAACTGACCTTTTTCCTAGGTCTCCAAATAAAATAAACCAGGGATGGTAACTATATTCATCAGTCAAAATATGCAAAAGAATTAATCAAAAAATTCAAAATGGAAAACTCTAAGGATTTAGGTACTCCCATGGCCACAAATGCAAAAAATAAACAATGACCCTGAAGGTAAGTAAGTTGATTTAAAACAATATAGGAGTATGATAGGTAGTTTGCTATACCTAACTGCTAGTAGACCTGATATCCTATTTGCAGTGGTAATGTGTGCGAGATACCAAACCTGTGCTAAGGAGTCTCACCTAGCTTCCGTAAAAAGAATCCTTAGGTACATAAATGGTACCCTAAATGTAGGTATTTGGTATCCTAGGACCTCCAACTTTGAATTATCAGGATACTCTGACTCAGACTATGCCAGGTGTAAACTAGATAGAGAAAGTACAAGTGGGAGTTGTCAATTACTAGGACACAGTCTAGTCAGCTGGTACAGCAGAAAACAACACTGTGTTGCCTTATCGACAACTGAAGTAGAATATATTGCCCTAGGAGAGTGTGTAGCACAACTGTTATGAATGATGCACACCCTTAAGGATTTCGAGCTAGACTATGCCCAAACTAAAGTATTCATTGACAACATAAGCTCAATCAATCTTACAAAAACCCTATTCATCACTCCCGAACCAAACACATTGAAGTAAAATATCATTCTGTTAGGGATCACGTAACCAGGGGCAAAATCGTACTTACACATGTGGACTCAAAATCTAATCTAGCTAACATTTTTACCAAACCTTACCTGAGTCTAAGTTTAGCTTACTAAGAAGGCAGTTAGGGATGTGCTTAGTAGAATAGGATTGATACTTACTTTTTTTTTGCAACACTTTTTCAAAAACTATTTTCTAAACTTAGTTTTTATTTCAAAAATAGTTTTTTGTGACCTAATGTTTTTTTAAAAAAAGTGAAATTACCCCCCTTCAAAACTAAGGTTTTTTCTACGCAATGAACTTAGCTTAGGACTCAACCCTAGAATTGTATGCTCCTATAGATCTAGAAGCTAGGACACTTTGATTGATAAGCTAGACTGGGTTGGGATACTTAGGTCTATGCTTTGACTCAAGATGCTTTAAGTCAGTGCATCAAGAGCAGTTGGGACGATAAATACATTTAAACATCAATCATGCTAAGTGTTCAAGCTTAGAAAATCTAACTTGATCAGACCACTTACCTTGACTAACCCTAGTGAAAGCTGCTATTATATAATAGTTAGTAAGTAGCTAACTGGGTTAGACAGGGACCGAACGAGTTCAATTTAGTTTGTTTGGTTTTTTTTTTTTTGCTTGGACTCACTAAGATTGGTTCAATTTAGCTCATATGCGTTCAAAATTTAGTTCTGCAAAATAAACTGAGTTTGATATACTATTTTTTCTTTAAATATGTTTTTTGATATATGGCAAAAGGGGAGAGCAAGAAAAGGAAAAGTAAAGTTAAATTTTTTTTTTAAGTGTAAAGTTAATTTTTTTCAAATTTTTCTCAAAAGCTGTCTTAATTTTTTCAACTTCAAAAGTTCTTCAAGAGACAGTTTCCAAAAGTAGCTGAAAAATTTCCTTTTCAAAAGCTAATTTATATTTCTGCAAAAGGGATATTTTTTTAAAAAAAAAGGTGTTGTTTTAAAAATAAAGTCTAAAAACTTTCTGTCGCTTTTCTCATTTTTAAAAAGACTTCAACATTAAAATCTCCCTTTTAAAAAAAAACTCTAACCTTTTCCTCAAAAAGGGTATCCTCAATCAAAAGGTTTTTTTGAAAAATTACATGTTTTTGAAAGCTTCAGGGGGAGAATCATTAATCAAGGGGGAGCTTTATGCATGCTTTTCAAAAATAATTTTTAAAGGGGAAAGAGGGGAAATATGTCAATTTTGAAAAGCATGCTTTATGCATGCTTTTGAACTAGGTTGTCATAGATCAAAAAGGGGGAGATTATTGGTGCCGGAAGCACCAGATCGAACCTAATTTTTGATAATGGAAAAGGGTTCAAAGTTAAGGTTAAGGTGTTATCTAATAAATCTGTTAAGTGTACAGGAAAGTCCTAGGTAAGTTGGGCACGAAGTCTTAACCTGCAGGGTTGAGTAATAAGTTCTGGTAGTGGACTGGACACCGAAGTCCTGATCTAGAAGATCGGGCAGAGGTCTTAGCCGAGCGGAAGCTGCAGACAGAAGTAGAGACGGGTCGAGGAACGAACGTCTTGAGATCCGGCTGTCTCGAAAGCCGAGAAAAAGTCCAACCGGAGGAGTCGGTTGGCGAAAGATAACTTCTCCAGAGTTGAATAGGTGAGGATGCATTCCCTAGAAGAGGGAACAGTAGGCGTCGGTTCGACCTAGGGTTCCATGTGGAAACCCAGAGTCAGAACCAAGACAGCGCAGGCAGTTATTTATACTTGATTTTATTATTACTGCTGTTATGGAACTAACCCTGATTGCAGGAGCAAGAGGTTCAAGTTTCTGCATCCCAGGCGCCTGAGAGGGCTCAGGCGCCCGAGAAAATAGGCACATGTGTTGATACAAGCGGCCCGGATGGGGTTTCTTCCTGTGGCTGCGAAGTTGAGCTGGCAGGTTGCCACATCAGCATGTGAGGTGCCCGTGAGCAGTCAGGCGCCCTAGACGTCCCAGGCGCCCTGGATGGGGGATAGACGTTGGTTGAGTCTATGGATAAGTTTGCGCCTAAACTGGCTGACGTGGCAAGCGCCTCATAGCAACACAGGAGCCCTGGACACTAGTATAAAAGGGGGTTCACCTCCTGCTTCCAGGACTAGATTTCTCTCAACTCAAGCTGTCAAACACTCAGTTCATTTCCTCCGTGCTCGAGTTCCAAGCGTCAACAACGCTCATGATCGACGACCCACTGCTCTGTGCTTCATATTTCTTTCCAGTCGTCGGTATAATTTCAAGTTGCTTTCAATTCTGTATTCGTAAATTAAAATCTTGTAATACCTTTTTCGAAATATAGAATTGCCCAATGAAAACGGTCAAGGACCGTGAGCCTTGGAGTAGGAGCTGTTACATACTCCGAACCAAGTAAAAACAAGAGTTAGCATTGTTGTATTTTTCGTTGCGCATTACTCTTACTTATCCGAATTTATTTTTATCTATATTGACCCCCCCCTCTATCGATTCTAAACTATCCCACAGGACGTTAACCAAGGGTTTGGTTGACTGAACGATTGGATCAGTTGACCCAACCAAGCAGACTGCACCATATTAAGTATATTCAGAGGGATTAGTCGACTGATCATTGAGATCGGTCGACTGAACCATATTTGGTAAGCACAACATTCTCAAATGGAAGTCTTTTCAGTCTACTAATTATGGGATCAGTTGATCGAACACAATTAATGTAGAGATAGCCAAGCACAGTCGAGCAGAGCAAAAAAGATATGGTGCAGCGATCAGTCGACCAAACAGGTGGTTAAGTCAACCGAAAGGATCGGTTAACCGAACGAGTTTTCAGTCGACTGAACATGCCTTATTTAAGGAGCTCGAGACCAATGCATATAGTAATCTTTTTCCACTCGCTCTACTCTCTTCCCGCGTCGATAAACTACTCACGATCTACTGCTATAATGCCAAGAAACTTTCTGACACACTGCGCTCAAGATCTTACTCTACTTGTCGGTATACTCATTTTCTTACATATTGTACTTGCATATTAAAAGGGGGTTAGTAGGTTGTTATCAACTTCCCTTACATTTTTACAATATTACTTTCTCTGAAAGATTTTTGGAGAAAGGATTATAGTGATTGCCCATCGAGAGCAATCAAGGACTATGAGCCTTGGAGTATGAGTCGTCAAAGGCTCCGAACCAAGTAAAAGAAAATGAGTCATTTAATTTCTGCTGCTTACTCTACTTTGTGTTTACGCTTTGGAAAAGAAGATTTTCGAACGATAGAGATTCACCCCTTCTCTGGATTTCCATCGATGCTACAATTGATATTAGAGTAAGGTCATTATAACAAGACCTAACGGCCTTTCTACGTATTTTCTTAATCTTTCTTTTCGTTAATATTCTTCTTCATAACGCACTACTAAATCCAAGACAAAGTCTTGGAAATTCTTCTTTTGTTTATATTCTCTTGGAAGAATGTCAATGACTCTTCAAGAAGGGCGAAACATTTATGAGCCTCCACCATACAAACAAGACGACCTCAACTACAAGAGGAGAGCAATGGAATAGTTCATAGGAAGTGAAAGCTTCGACGATTTGATAACTTTGAAAAAGCCATCTCGAAACCTTAGGGTGAACACAAAGGTAATAAAAATGTTGTTTAATGTTTTTCCTAATGAAATCATGTGTATGTTAGGAAAGTATGAAAATACTTATGATCTTTGGACTTGATTGATCGAGCTTTACAAGAATCCATCGAAGCTAGAAGATCAAGTAGAATCTGAATCCGAGTATGAGTTATTATCAGAGTTCGACTTAGAAAAACTGGACCAAAGCAACTTTATTGCATTACTGACTAAAGAGGAGGTAGACAAATCTAAACTCGAGTAAGAAGATGAGTCCAAGTCCAAATCCAAGACAACAATGGTCGAGGGGGAGAATCTAACAAGGATTCAAAAGGTAATATTGTGAATTTAAATTTTAAATATCACATAACATGTTTCGAGTGCAATGAAAGAGGACACTACAAAAGCAAGTGTCCCAAGAGTCGATCCGCACAATCGGAGGCAAAAGAGAAATCGACGCCAGAAGTCTGAAAAATTAAGGAGCATATTGAATGTTTCAAGTGAAAAAGAATGGGACACTAAAAAGAACCAATGCCCATAAAGAAGATTCAAGGATTCAGGGGGAGTAACTATGGTAAGACAATTTAATTTAAGCAATACATTGAATGCTTTAGGCCTGTCTGGTTTAGCTTTAGACCTGTCTGGTTTAGATTATGGTACAAAAATTAAAATTGCATGAAAAATCTAGATAAACATGTTAGCAAGTTACTTAATCATCAAAATTCAATTAATTTTGAAAATAATTCTTTAATCATTAAAAATAAGAACTTGAAATGAAAAAAATCAACAATTAAATTCCAACTTAAATTTTAAAAACAAAGAAAATAATTTTTCAAAATTTAAAAATTTTAATTCAAATTTTAGAAAACTAGAAAGATAAAATAATATTTTAAAAAATAAAATAAATAAACAAGAAAAGATTAATAACTCACAAAATCTATGTTACAAATCAAATTCAAATAAAAAACCAATAGTGTAAGTATCCTGGGTAAGTTTTGATGTTGTCAGCTGAGTCAAAGTTAGGTCCTGTTGGTATTTGATCCCTGTGTCTAAGTGTGCATGAGATTAGGAGCACAAGAAGTCGAGCAAAAGATGTAGCAAATGAGAAGGATGACACGGGAAGGAGCCGATGGGCTCGGTACATCTAAGGGACATGGAGGTCTGCGGAAGAATACACCGGTGGAGCGAGAAGGACGAGTGTGACGTCCGAGGGACGAGAAGCTGAGAGGAAGCACGCTCGAGGAGAAGCCTAGAGAAGGATTTGGGTGAGCCCAACTCTAGAAGGCCCGTGATCACCTAGAAGACCCACTGGAAGACTAGTCAACAAGTTGTTGACCAGTCAAACTCAGGTGCCTATGAATGGGGGCACCTGGTCAGACTCGGGCACCCTTATTCCCGGGCGCCTGAACTAACTCGGGCACTTGTGTGTCCAAACTCTATCACGAACTAGCTGTTTAATGACCGTTGTGACGCGAATAAGCCTTGACCATGTGTCAGGTGCCCATGTGCACTCAGGCGTCTGAGAAGCACCACGTTAGTGTTTCGATAAAATTTTATAGGGGCTATAAATATAGCCCTAAACTTAGTTCATTTCATTGATTAGAATAGTGTTTAGTTATTCCGTTTTCTCTGAGTTTTATTGTGTAAGAGGCCTTTTTGCCCACGGGAATCTAGAGATAGTGCTACACTTGCCTTGGATTAGCAACCTTCTTGGTTCCAAACCAAGTAATTCGTTGGTGCCTTTATCTTTTCAGTTATTTCATTTTTATGTTATTATTTTTCTTGTGAACTAATTTCAAAGTTTGTTAAGCAAAACAAAAGATCAGGTTTTATTTTTTAGGGAAATTCACCCCTCTTGTCGATCGCACAATCCTGACAAATAGGAGGCAGCAAACTAGTTGTCACCTTAATAACTCAACCTACCCATTCCGGTATCTAGGATTAGTTAAATCAGGATTAGCTTTAAATTATTAAGGGTCTAAGTTTAGTACTAATCTTTTGGGTGAAAACAGTTGGGAAGCTCCGTCTAGGATTGTGGTTGCCTTAATGATGTCCATGTGACTCACCACAACTTTGGAGCTTACTCAAGGATGCTTACGTGGGAGACCCAAATCTACACTTAAACCAAACACAAGTTAAGATTACTCCTGATAATTAAATAATAATTTATCTTACAACTTTAATTAACTTTAAAATTAACTTTAATCAAAATTAACTTTAAAAATAATAATTAAAGTTAATAATAATTATGTAATCAACTTAATTAATCTAATTAAACTTGAAATAATTCAGAATATACGTTGCCGTATCCAGAGCATATCCCCAGAACGAATCTGGCAACTCAGAGTAGCTCATCATTGACCTAACCATTTCCATAAGAGTCGTATTCCTTCTTTCTGCTACACCGTTCTACTGGGGCGTGTCGGGTGCAGACAATTAGAATTGAATCCCAGCCTCTGATAAATAAGTCCTAAATTCTTCCAAGAGGTACTTGCGCACCACGATCTGATCGTAGTGTCTCGATACTTTTACCTTGACGTTTCTCCACATCAGCCTTGAATTCTTTGAACTTATCAAAGCATTCAGACTTACGACGCATCAGGTAAATGTATCCATACCTTGAATAATCGTCAATAAAAGTGACGAAGTATTCAAAGCCACTTCTAGCCTAGATGGACATAGGACCACATAAATCAGAATGAACCAGTTCTAACACATCTTTAGCTCTATACCCCTTAGCCTTGAAAGGCCTATTGGTCATCTTACCTTCCAAGCAAGACTCACAGGTCGGGAAGTCTTCGACCACCAATGAACCCAAGGGCCCATTGGCTATCAACCTCTGAATCCTACTAAGGTTAATATGACCAAGCCTAAGATGCCAAAGATATGTCTAGTTCATTTTAGAAGATTCCTTTCTCTGATTTTGGTTAGATGATGAGCTATTGGCCTCTATTTGCATTGTGGGAGCTTTTGGTTCTATAATATACAAATTGTCAATCATAGTACCCGAACAGATAATCTCTCTATTTCTCTTTATAACAACTTTGTTATTAAAAGCAATAGAATATCATCCTTTATTAATCTAGAAATCGAAATTAAGTTCTTTCTAAAAGAGGGTACATATATGCAATTTCTCAAAACCAAAACTTTATTCGTATCAAACGATAAATAAATATCTCCTACTGCCACGACCGCCACTTCAGTTGCATTGCCCATATAGACGATGATTTCCCCATCAGCTAGCCGTCGGGTTTCTTGGAACCCCTACAAAGAGTTGCAGACATGATCAATGGCACCCGTATCTACGCACCAAGTATCGGTAGATAGCACCGCTAAACATGTTTCAACGACTAAGCACGAAGAAATACCTTTGTCTTGACGATGGAAACAGTTCGCCTTCCAATGTCCAGTTTGCTTACACCTGAAGCACTTGTCTCTCGGCTTCTTCACGCCAGTCCAAGGTCCCTGTGATCCTGCTGCCTTCTTGGACCACCTTGTTTCTTCTTCTTCCTGCCTTTCAGCACAGAAGTAGAAACCTTCTGAGTGACCAAGGCCTGAGAACTCTGACGAAAAAGCCCCTCTGCCGCCTGGAGTTCTCCCAGCAGTTCCCTCAATGTATACTCATGCTTGTTCATGTTATAGTTGAGCCAGAACTGCTCAAAACTCCTAGGCAGAGACTGGAGTACAATATCGACCTGGGTTTCCCCGTCGATCTGTGCTCCAAGTACCTCAATCTCATTGAGGTAAGCCATCATCTTAAGGACATGATTGTTGATGCAATCTGCCCGATTATTGTTTTGGTGTTGACACCGATTTAAGTTTGGTTGAGTGAATTCAGATTAAGTCCTGGTCGGGGACTGGGCACGAAATCCTGGTGAGTGAAGCCGGATCCTGGTGAGTGAAACCAGGTGATTGAAATCCCGGTGAGTGAAGTCGGGTCCTAGTGAGTGAAGCCAGGTGATTGAAATCCCAGTGAGTGAAGCCGGGTCCTGGTAAGTGAAGTCAGGTGACTGAAATCCCGGTGAGTGAAGCCGAGTCCTGGTGAATGAAGCCAGGTGACCGAAACCCTGGTGAGTGAAGTCAGGTCCTAGTGAGTGAAGCTAGGTTGATTGAAATCCCGGTGAGTGAAGCTGGGTCCTGGTGAGTGAAGCCAGGTGACTGAAACCCTAGTGAGTGAAGCCAGGTCCTAGTGAGTGAAGCTAGGTTGACTGAAATCCAGGAGAGTAAAGCCGGGTCCTGGTGAGTGAAGTCAGGTGATCGAAACCCTGGTGAGTGAAGCCAGGTCCTAGTGAGTGAAGCTAGGTTGAATGAAGTCCCAGTGAGTGAAGCTGGGCACGGAGTCTTAGTCCGGGGGACTGAGCACGAGTCAGAGATGGCTAGGGAGTCTGTTCTCTGGACTTAGGGTTGGATTGGGAGTCTCTGGATCGGTCTGGTGACCGATCAGGGAGTTGGCACGAACTCCTGTTGTGGATCGGTCTGGTGACCGATCCAGAGAAGTCTGATCGGTCTGGTGACCGATCAGGGAGAGAACAGAAAGGTTTCTGCTTGGCCTCTGATCGTTCTGGTGAACGATCAGAGAGAGATCAGTAGGTCTTTGTGAGAAACTCGGATCGGACGCTTGACCGATCAAAGTGTCGCGACACTGCTCATCCCGACCGATCAGGAAGGCTCCTGATCAGTCAGGGAGTGACCTGATCGGTCACCAGACCGATCAGGGCACACCCTGATTGGTCAGGTGACCGATCAGGAGTGTGTTTTTCTGCGGGTTGTGGGAAGCAAGCTGCTGGATCGGTCTGGTGACCGATCCTTGATCTATGATCAGTTTGGTGATCGATCAGGGTCAGTTCACGATTCCTCTATTCCCACTTTGGACCAATCAGGCTGGAACCTGATCGTTTAGGGATACTTCTGATCGGTCTGGTGACCGATCAGGTTCATCTCTGATCGGTCTGGTGACCGATCAGTAGCTGTAACTTTAATTTGAAATCACTATCAAACTTCTGATCGCGTCTGCGTTTTCTCTGCTACCTGTTGATATTGTGTGATATTATTTGATATGCATTTGCTAAGCCTCTGATCAGTGTGCAGGTTAGACAGGAGGATTCAAACAATGGAGGAGAGTCAAATAGGGACTTTCCATTGAGCAGGTTTCTATGTATTCTCTTCTCAGGTTTCAACGGCTTCTGTGGCACGGCTGGTGACTGACGGAGGCTCAGCTGAAGAGGTCTTCAGTGGACTGAGTGCTCAGGGAGGTCAGTGGGTTCAGGCTGTGCTCAGGGGATGCTGACGAAACTTGGCGACGAGGAGAGGAAGCTTAAGAAGAAACTAGGAAGCAGAGGAGCGGTAGAACTAACAAAAAAACGAGTGAAGTTTTTGGCTGTGGGGTTGAGCTCTCTATGTGTAGTTTTTGCTTGAGCATTCTTGTGAGACTTGTGTGAGGATTCCTTCTATTGTCTCGTGAGCTTAACTTGTATCATTTGGAGACTTTGTGTGGAGAGATTTCTCCACCGAGAAGGAGACATTTACTATCCGGGGTTCACCGGGACTTGATCTGCCGACGATCAAGGGATCGCCCACCTTACGGGCATGCCAAGGAGTAGGGGCAAGTTATCCCCGAACCTTGTAAATCATCCTTGTTAGCGTCTTGGGTTTGTCTTTAGTTTCTGCATTTTAGTTTCTGCTTTTATACTTGTGTTGTTTCCGCTGCTGCTAATCTCTTAAATGCAGAAAACCTAAAAGAGCAAGAGTTTTGTGTCTGGCTACATTCACCCACCCCCTTTATAGCCATCCAAGCACCAACAATGATCCCTCACGGGTGTCCCTTCGACCATAGAAGTCGTCATCAAGTTCT
Organism: Boesenbergia rotunda; assembly: GCA_024364735.1. Taxonomy (NCBI): domain Eukaryota; kingdom Viridiplantae; phylum Streptophyta; class Magnoliopsida; order Zingiberales; family Zingiberaceae; genus Boesenbergia; species Boesenbergia rotunda. Next base: position 1,141,383 of record JAGFNQ010000279.1, on the reverse strand, counting down.
TCATCTCTACCTACCTAGCGGCTCGACCCTAGCGCCCGAAGAGCTCCTTGAGGTCTGCATCATATAATAAGCAATGGGCATGACCTGATGCTGATGTTGCAATACATTCGACATAGATGCCAGAATGTAGCACCGCGTCATCTCATCTGCCTTAACCCACTTCTTATAGCGCTCCCTCTGCTCTTCACCAGAGTTCTTGCCAGGCATTTAAGGACACTCCTCAAAGAGCACATATTTGTACTCTTCAGCAGTGAGGACAATGTCTAGGTTTCTTCTCCAGTCTATATAGTTAGGGTCAGTAAGTTTGTTCTCTTTAAGTATGGTCGCTAATGGGTTAAAGGTCATTTTAAAACTACCTGAGAATCACAACAATCACAACTTTAAACTTCGAAAATAAATTGATTTCTCAAACAATAAATTTGAAAATCAACCAACACCTCAAAACACCAAAAAATTCGCATGCCACGTTAGTGTGGACGTATACAAATTCTACATTCATTAGAGGAGGTTTTACCTATTAATTTTATTATCTTGTCAACCTAACTTTTTGACAAATAAAATTAATAATTGGTTCACTTCGACCCTACAAATAATAGTAGTGACTTCGTTGGGAAGGATACTAATATTTGTATCTAAGTGTTTACCATTACACGACACTAAGAAAATTATTTCCGATTATGTGTCTTCCGTTGGAAAAAATCACACGCTCTTCATAACTTTCTATAATCCTTTCTGGCCCAGTGATCCGCAGAACAAGCCTATCCATTATGGAGGATGGCACTCAGAGCCAACGTGTGGACTTGTTCGCATCACTTGTCAGATTGTAACAGAGGTCACGGGACCCTTAGAGTCCCTCTCCCACATAGTTATTTAATGTGAGGAATTTTTCATGCACACACACAACAAGCACATAACCAAAGCACAAATAAGAAAAATCCTAGATTTTTCAACTTTCATGGCCTTGGTCTCCAATGCGCCTCCAGTCGTGTCGTCACCTCGTCCGCTCCTCCCTACACCATGCGCAAGCCACCATTGAAGGGATCTCCAAGCCGAGATGACTAGCTAATTATTTACATCCATCGATCCTATACTCCACGAAGAAGTGTACATAATATCTAGATCGAAAGCAAATAAAAAGCTCAGTTAAACACGTGTCGTATTTAATTACAAAAATTAAATACATATCTAGCCTCGTCAACCCCGAGCATTTAATTAATTATAAAAATTACACAACCAATCACATACAACTATTATTTTGGTCATGATAAGTTGGAATCTAGTACCTGCAACAAGGGCTAGCCTACACACGTCCACATATCATCCAGCAAAAATAAAATATATGATAATGTGCAAAAGAGTAACCGAATCCTAAACATACAAAACTGGAAACCTCGCTCTGATACCAATTGATGGGTACGGCTTGGCAGGTTTCCTAATCGAATACTTGGTCGTCCTTGAGAGACCTCTCCATGTCTACGGATTAAAAATTAATCCGAATGGAGACCTGTCTCCCAATCGACTATCTCGTCATCGTATCGATTGGTTCGAATTACAACTTGGTCAATCTCAACGATCGAGCCTTGTAATTCACCTAACCGATCGACCGCGGAAAAGACGACGAGTGGATCGCCGATTGTGTTTATTATCGGGGTCCAATAATTAATTATTAACAATGATTAACAAATAATCAAGAACATAATAATTAATTAACAAGTCATATGAAATGATAAGAAAAACAATGAGCCAAAGAAGAAATTTATACATTCCTTTACCTCGTAGCCTTCTACCTTATGACCCTCCCTCTTGGACATCATGTGGGTGACGGGCTACCAAGAACCAGAATCACCAAGGGTCACCAAACAATCACTTCTTCGCTTGCCAACCAAAATCCCTAGTCCTAGGGGTTTGCTACCGCCGGCCTCATCTCCTCCTTGCTTGCGCCACCGGCAACGCCATGGTCTCCAAGGTGCCCTGGCCACAAGCAAGCTCCAAGGGGAAGATGAAGAAGAAGAAGAAGGACAGAAAACAACCTCCTTCCCAACCCAACACCGACCGAGAGCTCCTCCTTCCCTTAGCTTGCGCTGCCGCAACCTTGCACCGCCGCCTCTCCAACGCCGGCCACCTCCTCTTCCTCGCCGGACCTTACAAAAGTGAGAGAAGAACTCCCCCTTTATCTAGTATAGGTCAGCCACCGAGTGGATGAGAGGAAGAGAAGAAAAACAAGAAGGGGAAGCTTCTCCTCTTTGCCGTGACCTAGGAGAGAGAAGGAAGAGAGGGAGAGGAGAAAAGCCTTGGATTGTGGTGATTAATTGGATTAGCCCTAGTTTCATGATTCCATGAGGTATATATAGGGCTAAAGTAGGGACCATAAGAAGGAGTTGGGTCTTGGCCCGCTAATGGATCCAAATCCGATCCATTAATGAAGATTCATTCCACTAAAGGATCTCCATTAAACTTCCTCACGAACCCTCATACTTTCATATGGGATCCACCTATTATGAGTACATCCATCTCCCCATGTTTAAGATATTGAATGTCTGTCGATTAATTTAAATTACTGACAATTTTAATTAATCAACTTCTGACTCCTTGACTAATATCACTCAACCTTATCATCATGTTGGATCAAATCCACCTGCAAGGTTTAACATTATTTCCCAATAATTAATCAACCAAGACACGGATTCTGTCAATAATCAACGACACACCATGTAATTAATATTATTTCCCAACTTACCGGGTCTATCAATTTAGCAGAATAAATCTCACTCATTGGTAAATTAAGGAAATAAAATACTAACTACACGTGCCCGTTATTATATCGGGATTTAGAGATTGTACTCCATAATAATCCGAGGTTCGATCCAATTATAAAGTCAATACAAATTGGATCACCTCTATTTTGGTTCTGCTCAATGCACACAAAGTGCACTAGTGTAATTCTATGGTCAACACAAACCACACCTAATTACACTACAACCATCCCGATGGTTTGTCCAACTCCATCTCGGTTGTGAGCTTCTACTTATACTATGCAAGGAACTGATAACATGATCTTCTATATGTCACCACACACTATATTATCTATAATGCAGAGTATGAGACTGTTATGCATATACTAATTTAAACATGCAACTGTGTTGTTGTGATTCTCTTTTAAAATGTAGATATTTTATATGAAAGGACAAGCCTTTTAGTATACATCTAACAAGCCTTTCATCCGCAGATGGACAGACAGTCAAAGAGTACTATTCAGACGCTAGAGGATTTACATAGATCCTATGTTATGGATTTTAGAGGCAACTGGGAAGATCATCTGCATTTGGTTGAGTTTGCCTATAATAATAGCTATCATTCAACTATTCAGATGGCACCCTTCGAGGCGTTGTATAGTAGGGCTTGCAGGACACCCACCCTCTGGGAGGAGGTTGGGGAATCTCAGTAGCTAGGGCCTTAGAGTATTCAACGTGACGCAGAGCTAGTCCGTACTATTAGACGCCGTCTATTAGAGGCTCAGGATCGTCAGAAGAGTTATGCAGATCGGAGACGCCGTCCCTTGGTGTTCTCCGTGAGCGATCATGTGTTCTTATGGGTGTCACCCACGAAAGGGGTGAAGAGGTTTGTTTTGCGAGGTAAGCTAGCTCCACGCTACATTGGACCGTTTCATATTCTGGAGTGGATTGGAACAGTAGCTTATCGTCTGGTATTACCACCGTCTTTGGCTGGAGCTCACGATGTGTTTCATGTTTCCATGTTGAGGAAATATGTACCAGATCCTGCATATGTTTTATCGGAAGTACCGGTCACACTTCAGCCAGACGCGACCTACGAGAAAGTGTCTATGCAGATTCTGGACCACAAGGAGCATCGGTTGAAGAACAAAACTATTCGGTTGGTTAAAGTTGGTTGGCAGCATCACTCTGATGAGGAAGCTACTAGAGAGCTCGAGGATACGATTAAAGTTCACTACTCTCATTTATTTACCTGAGGTATGTATGGTTGAGTTACATTCAGTATTGATATTATATCTGTGTTGTTGGTACCTGTTGTGGTTGATTAGTACCTGTTGTGGTTGACTAATACATATTATGGTTGACTAGTACCTGTTGTGGTTGACTAGTAAAATTTGGGGACCAAATTTTTGTTAGTGGGGGAGAATGTTAAATACCGGAAGTTAGGGGCTAAAATAGAAAAATTCGAAACATAAGAGTCTTGTTGGGATTAACAGAACTTGGAGGGCATTTTTGCAAAAAACCAAAACTAATTTAAAACTCTAAACTTCCCTCATTAATTCACTCATCTCCAGTTTTCCCCTTCGTCTCTGCCCGACGCCGCAACCGGCGATGCCGACGCTCCATTGTGCCGCCCACCGCCGAGACCTCTTCTTCTTCTTCTTCTTCTTCTTCTTCTTCTGTTTTCTCTGGCGCGCACGAACAGGGTGTCGCACGCCTGTCTCCTGGATCATGTCGTTGCCTCACGTGGAAACCTAGCCGACGTCGTCGACCCTGCTAGCCAACGCTGAGAGTTGGCCGACCTTCATGCTGGTAAGTCCTCGGTTGTGACTTCCTTGTCCCCAATTCCTTTGGTGGTTTCCCTGTCTTAGTTAGGTAAGCCTTTCCCTTGTCTATTTTAACCGGATTAATGATTTAATGGCGAATTGTTCTTGATCCGCGATCTTCTATGCTTTGCTATGTATTGCTGATGGTTTTTGGATTAGGATTGAGGTCGTTCTGTGAACTCTCTGCGCTAGGTTTGTGTTTGATCTCAAATTTAGTTTTTTGGGTGCCATATTTTCGGATTTGTTGGGGATGTAGATGAAGTGTAGCATAACTGTACTATAGATCATGGAGTTGATCATGTTATGGATGCATTGGTGAATGCATAGTATATATCAGAATAGATAGGTTTGTTTTTTGATTTTGGGTGGCAACTTAGTTCTTGGAATTTTGAGTAAATTAGTTAACCCGTGTGGTATTTGAGGTGAGGTTGTAAGTTTGTAAAAGAATCATGTGACAGAGATGAAGTTTGTTTAAATCGAATTGGGAAACTTGGATCAATTCTATGTTTGGCAGTATTATTCATGGATTTGTTCTTAATTGGAGTTTTCCTTTAATTTTAGTAATGTTTACAGGGTTGGATTTCTAAGGATTATCTAATTGTGGTGTTATTCTCTGAAATTTGATCTGATAACCTAATTACAGTAATTAGGTTAGGGAAAAACGGATTCGTTGTAGTTTACGAGTTAATTAAATAAAGGTTGTAATTAGGATTTGTCCTAATTGTGTTTCATTTTTTTTTTAGCTAATTTGGTTAATTTGTTTAATTTTATTAGTTGCTTAACTTTAGTCCTTGACACAAGACCTTGACTTTAGACTTGCACGGTTGATCGTGGGAGATTCTCTTCTCGTATACGTTATACATAAAAGGCGGGTACATCTCCTTTGTACTCTTGTAGTTTATTTACCTTTAATGCATGGCTTATTATGTCTGAATAGATCTGCTTGACCTTGTTCTTTGTCGTTGATTATTTTATTTTGTCCGTTGATACTTTCTTCGTTTGACTTTTGAGTTAATTCGTAGTTTTGTATCCATACAGTCTCTCGTTGATTTTTCATTCTGTAAAGTACCGCTTGTACACGAGTACTTAAATGTTTATTAAACACCACTAAGATGGTTGGCATTAGAGACACCCTACCTAGTAGTTTAGTTACATATTCGTTGCTTTCTGGTTGTTTTTCTGGTTTGTTGTTTTTATGGTTGTATCGTTGTTATTCGGTTGTTTGTGCATATTAGTATCATGCATCATACCTGCACCGTTGCATACTGACGACTGTTGGGCTTCCATATGGTTAAGTCGTCGTCAGTCATCTAGTTGCCTTGTCACTCAACCATTTGTTGTGGGAGTTGTTAGAGTGGGAGTAACCGTCCTGTTACGCCACACTTGATCACTCATGTATAGTGAATGTTAGAGTTTTAGGCAAGCAATTGACACCCTCACCGTTGTTTTCGAGGGATATCAGAGTTGTTGATAGCTCCCCCTATATATCGGGGTTTTGGAGTAGTTAGCTCCCCAGCAACCTGTCTACTCAACCACATATATTTGTGGTATTCGTTGGAGTGTGTATAGTTGTCACAGCTCTACCCACTCGGCCACACAGATGTGATGTGTTGGCGGCTTGACTGGCGTCAAGGGTGACACATGTCATTGCATCATATGTATCTATTACATTTATACATTTTCTTGTGTTTGTTGCATTTATATGAGTTATAGTTGCTGCATTTGGTTGACATGCATATTTATTTGATAATATGCTATGTCGTATGTTTTCACGTTGTTTTATACATGTTTTAAGTTTCTCTATTTTCCTAGAGACTGTACATCGTTGCTATCTATTATTTCATATATCTTTATGATGTCATGCTATTGTCTACTCATATACTCGCAGAGTCCACCCGGACTCACCACCCCTGCATCCTATTTTTGTTTCAGGTAGCAGGTAGATGCATTTCTTAGAGCCAGGAGAGGATCCAGTTGTCAGTCCCATCGTGTCAATTCATTTGGAGTTGTTTCAGGGTTTATGGTTATTTTCCGCAGTTATTACTTTTCGGCATTTCCGTTGTTTTACGAGTTTTTATTACTAGAGTGATGTTACTAATTCAGGGGTATTTATTTTTTGGTTTATAGTTTTACTTTATTAGTTCTTGCATATATGGACTTACCATTTCGTTGTAGATTGAGTTTTATTATACTTTTAATTTTATCATCCTTATACATATAAATTGTGTGGTTGTGTAGTTTAATTTTAGTTTTATTTCATATTTGTGATGGCTAAGCCATCATATTTGCTGAGATGATGTATTATTTGTCCCAACTTGTCCGTCGTACAAGGAAGATGCTGCCCGATTTTCGAGTAAGCATGTACCTCTAGGGACGTGACACGAATACATAACTAGAATAACATAAGTTCAAACTAACAAGTTCCAAATACCAATGTCACAAATTCATAATGGGAATTAAGAAACAAACAATATTCACAACACATACATATATATGAACTATTTGGTACCTAAGAGTTAGTTTCTAATTCGGATCGCCTATCACCTACCAACCAACAGACAATTACTCTCATCTTATGATGGTAAAAGATGATTCGTTCATCATCAACATTCCTACCAACCTGTCTCAGGACTTACACAGAAGAGATAAATCATAAGGACTACTAACTCTGATGTTATAGAAACTATCCTCACCTCGTGAACTTAGATGTGAGTGGTGAATTAAGTGTCTTTCCTTTACTCTAGTCCCTTAAAAGAAGCTCAGGTAACTAAGAAAATAAATACAAGTGATGAAATAAGCTCTTCTCAACACAAGGACAAGCAAAACTGAAAGATTCTGACAAAAGACTACTAGGAAGAAGCTATCTCTTAAAGCTTAAAGCTCTTCTTGACATAAGGACGAACAAAACTGAAAGATTCCAACAAAAGAGTACCAATAAGAATATCTCTTCTCTTAATGCTCTATTTATCGGGAGAGCGAAAAATAAAACTAAGAAAAAATTTTGACAATGAAAATCATTCTATTATTGGTTTCATTAAAATTAAAATTTTAAAAAAAAGAGAAATATAATTCATCTGCAAATAATTTTAGAATCAAAATCAATCATCTCAAAATCAGAAAGAAAATAATGAATAAATAAAAAATGACGCATATACTCTTTTTCATTCACAAAATTATATTATATACCCAAAAAAATAACGCATGTACTCTTTTTTAACTCATAAAATTACATCATATATTAAAAAAAATAACGCATATGCCCTTCTTTATTAACAAAATTACATTGTATGTACCCATCTTCCTCAATAATGGTAAACAAGCAAGCAAAAGAAGAGATTTTTTTTCCTTTGCATTCTCTTCTCATGTCCTTAGGTTTCTTTGATCCATCCATCATCCACTAGGTAAACAAAGCATTAAACAAAAGCCAGATGGCAAACTATGGAGATAAAATGGTCATTTTTTGTATGTGAGTGCCCGGATATTTTTAGGCATAAATGTCAAACAAGTGTTTTGTGCACACAACTTGGTGCTAAGGTTAAAATGTAACTACATAATGATGACCTATTGAAGTTTTGTGAGGGTGCAAGTCCACTGATCAGATAACAAGAATGAGATCTCATTTGTAACAAAAGCTAGCAATCTCAAGTAATATGTATTCATACTTATAATACAAAAAAAGATGCAACATCTCCACATGGCATAAAACATAACCTTAGAGAAGGAAGAGGAGAACAAAAGTTTGCACGATTTCTTATATTCATCTGTCAATGTAGAACATGATCCAAGATCTAATCTATCAAAATAGGTTTGTCAGTTGAGCCCCCATCTTCGCCATCTTTAGCATGAAAATGAACATCCACACGCAAAATTTGCACTCTGAAATGCAAATTCTTCTTATGAATCAATTCAAACACAGCTCCATCTCCTTCATGTATATCATTATCAAAGATAAAATTGTTCAGTCCATATCCAAAATACTTAGAAACTCGATCTCCAAAGTACATGACCTCCCATGTCTTGCCTTCAAAAGAGAAGATTGCTGTGATAAGAGTATCCGGCAGATGATTTAAAAATCCCTTAGGAATAACCTATACGTCATAGGAAAAAAAACAAAGAATTGCTATTTAGTTACATCTGAACTTCTTCATGCAATCGTATTAATATAATTCCTTAACAACCCTATGACAATATCTTCTCTCACAGAAGTAGAGAAATTTTCCATGCAAAAGCAATAACAAACCACACAAATGAAGAAACAATTATTTAATAGGTCTAACAGAAAATACTTCCTAAAAACACTTAGCCAGGATAACAATCCACTATAACAAAGCATCCAAATCAGAGAACCAACCAACTAAGTTGAGATTTGACAGAAATCTTAAAGCTGAGTTTGTAATAGATAGCTCATCAAAATCACACGACCTATTATATGATGCTAAAGTAGAATATCACAACCTATTCCATTTGAGACTTGACCTCGCATCAAAAAACCTATTTAATAGTCCCGATACCAAGCAACATGTGACAATGTGCCTCCACCATAATGTATAGGCAGTCCTCACTAAACAAGCATACAATTTGTCTGAATTATACCAATCTGCTCGAGTCAGAAACTGATCACTAACTCATGGAGGTCATGTTAATCCTCTTGATTATCAGATGATTATACTTATGAAACTATTCTAGTGGGAGGAGAAAGTACTGCCAAATGTTTAAACTATTTAGATTGACAAGCATTAATGGATCAACAAGTATCACGCAAGTGACCTAGAGAGTTAGAACAAGCACGGTTGATAACGAAACACAATCAATATGATGAAGAATTGAATTAGTCAGTTGATGTGGGTCATCACCTCCGCCTTTCTGCCCAACCACACCTTTCCCTACAAGTTCATGTAGTCCCTTCTCCGAGGGTGAAGAGCTTGAGGATTAAAACAGATGCATAGTAAGAAGTTGTTGCCTCCTTTTCTCCTCCCTTACTATCATATTTATATAGGCAGGCTCCCAAGTCTTAATGGGTTATTGGATCTCGGATCCTCGGGTCTGCTAAGCTAAGAGAGAAGAACCCGACATATCATTAGTCCTCCTTCGAGTCCGATTTAGGAGGTAAGTCGAACAAAGTCCGAATAAGGAGGCATGGGGCAGCCTGTCCACATTAGCTATCACATCCACCTGTAAGCCATTAAAGGCATGGGCCAACATAGGGTCACACTTGCTATCTGTCAAGGACAATTAGAATCATGAGTCGGAGGGATCTGGGCCAGAAGGGGTGTTCTCGTGACCCTTGTTGATGCTGGGAGCAATACACTGAATCCAAAGTTTTGAAGTATGACTAAAATTAAAATTAGGTTTTTAAATATTTAACAAATTGTATCAAGTGTGCAGGAGCATGCTACTAGACAAATAATTAAATCTTGGTTGGGAATTACGCAGTGGCTAAATCCTAGTGAAGCTAGGAAATTGAAATCCTGGTTGGAGACTAAGTAGTAATTAAGTTTTAGTGGAGTTAGGCAACTAAAGACTTAATTAGGAATTAGAGATAAGTCTTGGTTGTGAACCAAGAAAAAAAGTCATAGTTGGGAACTAGGTAAATTAAGTCCAAGTAGAGTTAACTGGGAGCTAAAGGCTTGGCAAATAAGTTCAAATAGAGTCAACTGGGAGCAAAAGGCTTGACAAACAAAATCCAATTAAAACTATAGCTCACTTTCGACGGTTCCAACTAACCGGAAACAATCCAAGTGACTGCCTAGTGGATAAATCTCGATGAGGGTATCTGGGTTGAGTCGACCGAAGCATACGAGCAATCAACTTACAGGTGTCCGGAAAATGATGTTATCTAGCAATCCGAGTGAGTCGGATCAAAATCAAACTTGACCCCGCTCTAGGCGACTAGAGGTTAACGTTATTTATCAAATAAACATTGCAACCACATCAACAGCTTATAGGCGACCGAGGAGGCTCCAATCGTTGTGACTTGCCACCTCAACAACAGAGAAAGGTTATATAAAGGAAGGGCCTCGAGGCAAAGCTTCAATATCACTTAAAATCTCATTCACAGAATTTAATTCGTTATTGTGCTCGTGCTCTCGTGCCTTTTGTGTTGCAACACGCTGCAATCTCGCACAACACCAGCGTATCTTTTCATTATTTCTTGTGTTGTCATATCTATTTTTATTTGCGCTTAACATTTTAGATTCTTTTTGGGTAAAACTGTTTCAGCTTTCTAGAGGCTTTCTCTAGAAATTAAAGAAATAAAAAACCACTTTTTATAATTACTGCAATTGATTGAACCAATGCGAGTTATCAACTACTTGCATGCTCAATATTCTAATTAAATTTTATGCATGCTTAATGTTATTAGAAATAACCAAAAGAATTTGAAAGATGTAAGCCCCAATTTATAAACAAAGTTAGGGGCTTATTCTAGGAAATAATTAGAATTCTATTCTAGGAAATAAATCAAGATTCTATTCTAGGAAATAATTTATAATTTAGGAAAAAATATAAATTAGGATATATATATATAGCTAATACTCCCCCTCAAGTTAGAGCAAAGATATTAATCATGCCTAACTTGTTACAAAGATAAACAATTCGGACCTCATTTAAAGCTTTTGTGAAGATGTCTCCTAGTTATTTTTCAATTTTTACATATCCTGTAGTGATCAGGTCTTGTTGAATTTTTTCACGAACAAAATGACAATCAATTTCAATGTGCTTAATTCGCACATGAAATACGGGATTTGATGCAATGTGAATAGCAGCTTAATTATCACACTACAATTTTGTTGGTACTGAAATTTTAAGTCCTACTTCAATCAACAGTTGATGTATCCACATTATTTCATACATAGACTGTGTCATAGCCCTATATTCTGACTCTGTACTGGACCGTGACACAACGTTTTGCTTTTTATTCTTTCACGAGACTAAATTTCCTCTAACAAAAATACAATAACCTTTTTGAAGACGAGAATAACCAAGAAAGATACACTTCAAAGACTTGGGTTCTAATTTAGTGACATGAAAATATCCCGAACAAAACAAATGCTACCAAATATCCTAGGGTTGACAGGATACAACGTCTTATTAGGAAATAGAATTTTGTAAGGAATCTCACCATGAAGAACAGAAGATGGCATACGATTAATGAGAAATCAGGTAGTAAAAATTGTATTTGCCCAAAAAGACTTGGGAACATTCATTTGAAATAAAAGGGCTTGTGCAGTTTCAAGTAGATGCCTATTCTTATGTTCAGTTACACCATTTTGGGATGGAGTATCAACACAAGAGGTTTCATGAAACATACCTTTCTGACCCATATATGATTGAAATAGACTAGATATATATTCCTTGACATTATCACTTCACAGAGTACGGATGGACGTATTAAACTAAATTTTAATCTCGGCACAAAATATGCAAAATAGAAAAAATAATTCAGAACGATTTTTCATTAAATATAACTAAGTTACACGAGAATAAACATCAACAAAAGTAACAGTACCTAAACCCAGGTTTAGACAAAATAGGACAAGGTCCCCAAATATCATAGTGAACTAACTCAAAAGGAATTATAGCACATTTATTTACCCTTGGACTCGAACTAAGACAATGATATTTTACAAACTGACATGACTCACAATCCAATGAAGACACCTTACTATATTGTGGGCAAAGCTTCTTGAGCAAAGGAAGAGATGGATGACCTAACCTACAATGAATCTCGAAAGGAGAAGTTACACTGGAGCAAGCAAAGGATCTCGAGACCAGTGGGTCAAGAATGTAGAAGCCTCCAGACTTATGTCCTTTACTAATAATCTTTTTCGTCGAAAGATCCTAAAATAAACAATGGTCGGGAAAAAATGAGATGTAACAGTTTAGATTACGAGTTAATTGACTAACAGAGAACAAATTAAATGATGAATTAGGTAAATGTAAGACGGAAGATAGAGAAAGCAAAGGAGTAGAATTTATAATGCCAGACCCACGAACACAAGAAAAAGATCCATCAGCTAATGTAACAATAGGAGTGTTTGATTCTGGCGAAAAAGTAGAAAAGAGACTCGAATTACCTATTATATGATCTATAGCCCCAGAATAAATAACCCATTTAGAGAATGAGGAAACAAGACATGTGTTGTGGTTACCTGAATCAGCAATAGCAGTGAAAGAGGAAGATGAAGTCTCGAGTGATTTCTGATATTGAGAGAACTTGACAAATTTATTTGCAGAGATAAGAATTGATTTATCAGGGGCTTCTTTAGTGGATGTAATATGAGTCAAATGTTTTTGTTGAATTTTGTACTGAAGCTTTCTGCACTCAAACTTTGTATGGTCTGGTTTACAACAATAGTTGCATATAATACAACTAGAATTCGACATCCGAGTTTCAGAGTCTTGTGAGCCTCCTCCTTTATGAACAGTTGATTTCTTTGGCACATAATTAGTATTGCGATTTACCAAAGCACCACTAAATCTTTTGTATGAAACTGAGTAAGAATGAAATATTTGAGAGATGAAATTCCTGTATTATCACTTCCAGTGATAACAATATCATCCATATACACAACTAACAGAATAATACCAGTTCCTGACTGCTTGTAAAACACAGAATGATCAAACTTGCTTTTCGTCATACCAAATTTTTCAACAACCTGACTAAATTTTCCAAACCAAGAATGAGGACTCTGTTTCTATTCCTAAAAATGTCCGTGAGACTCTATCTTATCCTGGTTGGAGAAATGCAATGATAGAGGAAATGAAAGCCTTAGATGATAATAGTACTTAGGACTTGGTTGATCTACCTTCAGGAAAACGAGCTATTGGATGCAAATGGGTATTCACAGTTCAAATCAATCCAAATGGGTCAGTTGCCAGACTTAAAGCTCATCTTGTTGCTAAGGGTTATGCTCAAACCTATGGTGTGGATTATTCAGATATTTTTTCCCCTGTTCCTAAAGTGGCATCTGTTCGACTGTTTATTTCACTGGTTGCTACTCATCATTGGCCTTTACATCATCTTGATATCAAAAATGTTTTTCTTCGTGGTGATCTTTATAAGGAGGTGTATATGAAGCAACCTCTTGGTTTTGTTGCTCAGGAGGAGATGAGGCGAGTTTGTCGTCTTCGAAAAACTTTGTATGGTCTGGTTTACGACAATACTTGCATATAATACCACTAGAATTCGACGTCCGAGTTTCAGAGTCTTTTGAGCCTCCTCCTTTGTGAACAGTTGATTTCTTAGGCTCATAATTAATATTGCGACTCATCAAAGCACCACTAAGTAGAATGAGTGTAGTACTTTCTGTACGAAAAATGCGACTAAATACATCTTATAAGGAGGAGACCTCAGAACTAGAGAGAATTTATGATTTAGCATATTCAAAGTCAGGAGATAGGCCAGCAAAAAAGCTCATGATAGTCATCTGCTCCCATTGGCATTGTTGAACCTTCACATCAGGGCTAAAGGGCAGCAACATATTAAGCTCCTCATACGTCTTCTTGAATGTCATAAAATAATTAATCAGTGGTTGATCTTATTTTTCCACACGGTAAAAAGTTTTGCAAACCTCATTCATACAAGAGATATTTCCTTTTCCGGAATACAAAAATTCTAGATAATCCATCAATTCTTTAACAAATTCACAATGATTGATCAAATCCATTACCTCACTATCAATACAATTCCAAATCTAAAGGAACAAGTGAGCATCCTCTCTTAGCCATGCCTGCCTTGATGCTTCTTGAGGAGGGTCATCAGTCAAATGCCCATCTTTGTCAATACTTCGTAGATAAAGACGAACAGTTTTACTCCAATCCAAATAATTTGAACCATTTAACTTGTAATCCGTGATTTTAGACATCACAGGAAGAATATCCGTCACAACAAGAGACTTATTTTACAAAGAGAATGGTAGTTCTGCCCTCTTTTTTTTTTACAAAGAGTGTATGATCAGCATTCCCTTGTTTAAAGCCAAACAATATCATGGCTCTGCAGAAGCTATCAAACCATGCTTTGGGTGATTGTCTAAGTCCATACAAAGTTTTTATTAGTCTGCAAACTTTTCCTTTTGTTTCGATTCCCGGAGGTGGCAAAATGTAGACCTCTTCGTGAAGGTCATCATTCAAAAAAACGTTTTTCACATCTAGCTAAAATAGAGGTCAATCATATTGAGCAGCAAGAGAAAGAATCACTCTGACTGATTTCAACTTTGCAACTGGAGCAAAGGTCTCCAAGTAATCCACCTCATATGTTTGAGTGAATCCCTTGGCAACAAGTCTGGCCTTATATCTAACCACTTTACCCTCTGAGTTATACTTGATAGCATAGACTCATTTAGAACCAACTAAGTTCTTCCCCTTTGGAAGAACAACTAATTCCCAAGTACCATTTCTATTAAGAGCCTCCATTTCTTCATTCATTGCTTCCCGCCACCTTGAATCTCGTACAGCTTCATAATAAGAAGGTATGGCATAATTTGATAACTGTGAAACAAAAGCATGATATGAAGAAGATAAACGAGAATAAGAAACGTAGTTAGAGATAGGATGTTGAGTACATGACCTGACCCTCTTCCTAACAGCAACCGGAAGGTTCAGCTCATTTATATTTAGGGGTGTGGTTGGTTCAACAAATGAGGATAACTGCTCCACAGGATCAGGTGCTAGAGCATCCGATTCAGCTAGCCGATTAATAGTAGGTCTTGCTGATGTCTTCGTCGCTTGTAAGTAATAATTTCTTGTAAAGACTGCGAGCCCAGTAATGAAGCATTTAGTAGTGGAGCATCTTTTCTATTTTCCATGACATCTAGTGAAATAGGGGAAGGGACCACTTGAGATACAAGAGGAAAAGGGACCCCCTGAGGTACAAGGGAAAAGGTAAGATTCTCCCCCTGAGGACGAGGCTGAGAAGAATAATAGGACTCTGACTCAAAAAAGGTAACATCCTTCAAGACATATCTCGTCCTAGTAATAGGATCAAAGCACTTGTAACCTTTTTGGCAAGTGGAATACCCTAGAAAAACTCCTCGTATAGAACGAGGATCAAGCTTAGTGGACTTGGGACCTAGAACATGAATAAAACAAAGGGAGCCAAAAACCCGAGGTATAAGAGAAAACAATGTTGTGTCAGGACGAAGAAGAGTGAGAGGGCGCCGGTACCTGAGACCCTTGGATGGCAAACGATTGATGATATAGGCAACTACAAGGACAGCATCAGCCCGGAAATATTTGGGTAAGTGGCGCTAAAATAATGTGTGTATGTGATTGGTTGTGCATAGTTATAAATTTATTTGAATCCTCGAGGTTGACGAGGCTAAATTTAGTATTTGATTTTTGTAAATAATTACGGCATCTGTTTAGCCGCGTTTTTTATTTACTTTCGATCTAGATTTGATGTACACTCGTTTGTGGAGTATAGGATCGATGGATGTAAATAACTAGCATTTTATCTCGGCTCGGAAATCCCTTCAATGGTGGCTTGCACATAGTGTAGGGAGAAGCAGACGAGGTGGCGACACAACTGGAGACATATTGAAGACTAAAATCATAATAGTTGGAAAATTTTGTTTTTTCTTGTTTATTGCTTTTAGTTTATGTGCTTGTCGTGCATACATGAAAATTCCTCAATTATAAATAACTAAGTGGGAGAGGGACTCTAAGAGTCCCGTGACCTCATTACTAATTTGACATGTGATGGGAACAAGCTTGCGCATTGGCTCTAAGTGTCTTCCTCCCTATCGGATGAACTTGTTCTGCGGATCACTAGGTCAGACATGATTATAGGAAATTATTGAGGAGCGTATGATTTTCCCTATCGGACGACACATAATCCGAGATAATTTTCTTAGTTTCATGTAATGATAAACACTTAGATGCAAACAATAGTATCCTCCCCATCGGAGTCACTGATATTATTTGTAGGGCCGAAGAGGAACCAACTATTAATTTTATTTGTCAAAAAGTTAAGTTGACAAGATAATAAAATTAATGAGTAAAATCTCCTCTTATAAATGTAGAATTCGTATACGTCCACATTATCGTGGCATGCGAAATTCTCGGTGTTTTGAGGTGTTGGTTGATTTTAAAATTTATTATTTAAGGAATCAATATTTTTTGAAATCTAAAGTTTATGATCGTTGTGATTCTCAGGAAATTTCATTTAACCCACTAGCTATGATACTTAAAGAAAACAAACTTACGAGCCCTAATTACATTGACTGGATACGGAACCTGGACATTGTCCTAACTGCTGAGGAGTACAAGTTTGTACTGTTTGAATTCTGTCCTGAAAAACCTAATGAGAATTTTGATGAAGAGGAGAAGGAAAGCTATAAGAAGTGGATCAAAGCATATGAGATGGCGCGGTGTTACATATTAGCATCTATGTCAAATGTATTGCAACATCAGCATCAGGCTTTTTTCACTACTTATGATATGATGTTCAATCTCAAAGAACTCTTCGAGCATCAGAATCGGACCGCTAGGCAGGAGGCAATGAGGAACTTGATGACGACCACCACGGTTAAGGGGACACCCGTGAGGGATCATGTCCTTAAGATGATGGTACATCTCAATGAGATGGAAGTCCTTGGAGTGGAGATCGATGAGAAAACTCAGGTCAATATCATTCTCCAATCTCTGCCAAGGAGTTTTGAGCAGTTTCGCATGAACTAGAATATGAACAAACGTACATATTCGTTGGCAGAACTTCTGACAGAACTCCAGGCGGCAGAGGGGTTTTTCGTCAGAGTGCTCATGTTTTGGTTGCCCAAAAGGTATCTACTTCTATGCCGAAAGGCAAGAAGAAGAAGAAACAAGGTGGGGCAAAAAAGACGGCAGGATCTCAGGGACCTCGAGCTGGCGTGAAGAAGCCGAAAGGCAAGTGCTTCACTTGCAAGCAAATTGGACACTGGAAGGCGGACTGTCCCCGTCATCAAGATAAAGGTATATCTTTTTGTTTAGTTGTTGAAACATGCTTAGCGGTGTTATCTACCGGTACCTGATGTGTAAATACGGGAGTCACTGATCATGTCTGCAATTAAACCCGACAACTAAACGACTAGCTGATGGAGAGATTACCGTCTACATGGGCAATGCTACGAGGGTGACGGCTGTTACAGTGGAAGACGTCTATTTATCTTTTGAGAGAAATAAATGTTTGGTTTTGAAAAATTGCCTTTATGTACTTAGTTTTAGAAAAAACCTTATTTCGGTTTCTAAAATAATAAAGGATGGGTATTCTATTTCTTTTAATGGTTGTGTTGTTATAAAAAGGAATAGAGAGATTATCTGTTCTGGTGAATTGATTGGCAATTTGTACACTCCTAAACCAAAATCTCTCACGATGCAAATAAAAGTAAATAACTCATCATCCAACCAAAATAAGATAAAAGAACCTTCGAAGATGAACCAAACATATCTTTAGCATCTAAGACTTAGTCATATTAACCTTAGTAAAATTCAAAGATTAATAGCTGATGGGTCATTAGGTTCATTAGTGGTGGAAGATTTCCCAACCTGTGAATCTTGCTTGGAAGGTAAGATGACCAAGAGGTCTTTCAAGGCCAAAGGGTATAGGGCCAATGATGTGTTAGAACTGGTTCATTCTGATTTATGTGGTCCTATGTCTATCCAGGCTAGAGGTGGCTTTGAATACTTCGTCTCTTTTATAGACGATTATACAAGGTATGGGTACATTCACCTGATGCGCCGCAAGTCTGAATGCTTTGATAAGTTCAAAGAATTCAAGGCTGATGTGGAGAAACATCGAGGTAAAAGTATCAAAACATTACGATCAAATCATGGTGGCGAGTACCTCTTGGGAGAGTTTAGGGCTTACTTATCAGAGGCTAGGATCCAATCCCAATTATTTGCACCTGATACGCCCCAACAAAATGGTGTAGCAAAGGGAAGGAATAGCACTCTTATGGAGATGGTTAGGTCAATGATGAGCTACTCCGAGTTGCCGGATTCGTTCTGGGGGTATGTTCTGGAAACGGCAGTGTACATACTGAACTTTGTATCATCTAAGTCAGTACCCTCTACTCCCACAGAATTATGGACTGGGTGAAAGTCTAGTCTAAGACATATTCGGATTTGCGATAGTCCAGCATATGTGCTGAAGGGAGATACTGATAAGTTGGAATCTCGTACAGAAGTATGTTTGTTCATAAGCTATCCTAGATGAACGAAAGGTGGTTTATTCAATAGTCCTAAGGATCAGAGGGTAATCGTTAGCACGAATGCCCGATTCTTAGAGGAAGACTATGTGATGAACCACAAGCCCATGAGTAGGATTATTCTTAAGGAATTAAGAGGGAAAGTTCCGACCTTAATACCAACAGTACAGGAGGACATATCACAAGTCACTGCACCGCGTATCACAGAAGATACACAGGTGGTACCTCGTCGTAGTGGGAGGGTTGTTAAACAACCTAAGAAATTCATGTTCTTGGGAGATTTTTCGGACTTGGTCTCTAGCGAACATGAACCTGATCCCTGGACCTATGACGAGGCACTCCAAGATAAAGATGCAGAATCTTGACAAAGGGCAATAAATTCTGAGATAGAATCTATGGATTCTAATCACGTCTCGAAGCTAATAGAACCACCTAATGATGTAAAAGCTATTGGATGCAAGTGGATCTACAGGAGAAAGAGAGGATCAGATGGGAAAGTTGAAACCTTCAAAGCTAGGCTTGTTGGGAAAGAATATACTCAGAAAAAGGGTATCGATTATAAGGAGACCTTTTCGCCAGTAATCATGCTTAAGTCTATCTGGATTCTCTTATCTATTTCGGCTCATATGGATTATGAGGTATGGCAGATGGATGTCAAAACAGCTTTCCTTAAGTCTTGAGGAGACCATCTACATGAAGCAATCAGAGGGATTCATTGCAAAGGGTAAAGAGCATCTTGTCTGTAAGCTTAATTGGTCTATTTATGGATTGAAGCAAACTTCACGATCTTGGAACATCCGGTTTGATGAGGTAATCCAGTCATATGAATTTGTTCAAAATCCAGATGAGTCTTGTATACAAGAGATGTGACGGAAACGTAATAGTATTTCCTGTACTATACGTAGATGATATTTTGCTCATTGGCAACAATGTCAAAGTATTATCAGACGTAGGGTATGGTTATCCAAACAGTTTAATATGAAGGACTTAGGAGAAGCAGGGCACATCCTTAGGATTAAGGTTATAAGGGATCGCTAGAAAAAGATGTTGTGCTTATCTCAAGCTTCATACATAGACACTGTCCTAGCTCGTTTTAGCATGGAAAATTCTAAGAAAGATTTTCTACCTTTCAGGCATAGAGTTTCTCTATCTTAGGAGATATGTCCTAAAACATCAAAGAAGATAGAAGAGATGAAGGTGGTTCATTATGCTTCAGTTGTAGGAAGTCTCATGTATACTATGTTGTGTACAAGACCGGATATCCGCTTTGTCGTGGGCATGGTTAGCAGATATCAGAGTAACCCAGGTCAGGGACATTGGACTGCGATAAAGCATATACTAAAGTACCTGAAAAGGATTATGGATTATATGCTAGTTTACCAGGTAGACCAATTACTCCCTGTGGGTTATACGGATTCAAACTTCCAATCAGATAGGGACAAGAGTAAGTCTATCTCGGGGTATATATTTACTTTAGGAGATAGAGTCATAGTATGGAAGAGTGTCAAGCAGAAATGCGTGGCGGACTCCACCATGAAAGCTGAGTATGTGGCAGTCTCTGAGACAGCCAAGGAAGTTATATGGCTCACGAACTTCATGATAGACTTGGATGTGATTCCTGGTTTGCCAAGAGCGATCACAATTTATTGTGATAACAGTGGTGCAGTTGCAAACTCGAAGGAACCACGAGCCCACAAAGCGAGTAAACACATAGAGCACGAATACTCACCTAATACGAGAGATCGTAAAGCGAAGAGAAGTTGTCGCCAAGATTACATCGGAGGACAATCTAGCGGATCCTTTCACTAAGGCCCTTCCGGCGAGAGCTTTTGATAGGCATGTGGAGGATATGGGAGTCAAATGGATGACATTGTGAGAACAGCAGTCTTTTAGTATAAGTGGAAGATTGTTAGGATGTATACTAAAAGCCTTGCTTTTATATAGAGAACTTCATTTTGAAAGAGAATCACATGATTACTGTTTGCATGTTTATATTAGTATGTGCATTTTGTCTGATACTTTACATTGTAGATAACGTAGTATGTGGTGTCACACAGAAGATCATGTTATCATAAGTTACTTGTAAAGTATAAGTAAAGGCTCACAACCGAAATGGATTTGGACAAACCATCGGGATGGTTGTAATGTAATTTAGTGTTGGTTTATCTTGACCATAGAATTACACTAGTACACTTTGTGTGCATTGAGCAGGAACGACATAGAGATGATTTAATTTATACTGACTTTATAATTGAATCAGATCTCAGTTATTATAGAGTACATGCTCTGAATCCCGACATAATAACGGACATATGTACTTAATATTTATTTCTTTGATTTATCAATGGGCGAAATTTATTCTGTTAAATCGATAGGCCCGGTAAGTTGAGAAATAATATTATTTACATGGTGTGCCGTTGAATATAAAAGGAAACCGTGTCCTGGTGAGTCAGGTTGATGATGTCCCCTTGTAGAGCTCATAAAGTTCATTATGTTAAATCCTGCAGGTGAATTTGGTCCAACATGATAATAAGGTTGAGTGGTACTACTCAAGGAGTTAGATGTTGATTAATTAAATTGTCAGTAATTTAAATTAATCAACAGACATTCGATATCTTAAACACGGGGAAATACTTATACTCATAATAGGTAGAGCTCATATGTAAATGTGGGGTTGGTGAGGTAAATCAATGAGGATCCTTTATTGGAATGGATTTTCATTAATGGATCGGGTCTTGATCCATTAGATGGCCAAGACCCAACTCCTCCTTAGGGTTCCTATTATAGCCCTATATATATCCATGGAGTCATGAGACCAAGACATCTAATTAGTCATTAACCAAAACCTAATTCTCTCCTCACCTCTCTCTCTCCTAGGGTTTGTGGGCATCGACGATTAGGAAGAGTAGGGTCGCCGATTGGAAGCAAGGGAAAGGAGGAGTTGTTGACTTCTCTTCTTCTATTCCTCACCCTCTTTTCTCCTCCACCTAGGTGGTGATCGGCGCCGGAAACAAACAGGAGAGAGCTTTTAGCCGGCGGTGCAACCCAAAGGTGGGCGGTGTTGGGTTCACCCGGCACCAAAACACAAAACGCAGCGGAAACAAGAACCCTCGAGCGATCCATGCGAAAGAAAACTCGTATAATGTCCATCTATCTAATATATCTATCTAATGTGTATACCTTTGGAACGTGTCCTTTGCTTATCCCGCTCGTCCAAGATGCGTCGGATCTCTTGCACGTTCAAGTGTCCGTGCCTCTATTCGTATCCACACAGACACAATCTCTCAACCTCGAGAAGAACTATCATAGTTGTGCTAGCAACTTGAGGTAGTTCACAAGACCACCAAGAACCCCAAAGGGGTTTCGGCCAAGAGGGAGAAAGGGAAAGAAGAGAGGAAGGGAAGAAAGAAAAACACACTTACTTCATTCAAAGTGACTAGACCCTCTTTTATATTCATCCCATGAATACGAAGAGTCTTTTGTCTCTTTGACTTCCCTTCATTAAAGTCAATAAAGAGTACATCTTTTCATGTGACTTTTCACCTTTTCTTCATCCAATGAAGAGAGACTTTTCTCTTTCCTTCATTAAACACTTTAATGAATTTCCCATGCAATTCCGACCGAGCCTCTCGGGCTTCCGACTCGGTCTCCCGACCAAGTCTCCCGAGTAAGTCCCCGAGCTCCCGACTAAGTATGTCGATCAAGTCGCCGAGCTCCCGACCCAATCTGCCGAGTGCCGAGCTCCCGACTCAGTCTGCCGAGCTCCTAGCCCAATTGCCGAGTGTCGAGCTCCCAAACCAGTCTGCCGAGTGCCGAGCTCCCAGCCCAATCTGCCGAGTGTCGAGCTCCCGGCCCGAGTTCCCGAGTTCCCAACTCAAGCTCCCGATCAGAACTCCCGAGTTCCTAACTCGGGCTCAGATCTCTCGAGTTCCCAACTCGGACTCCCGAACTCCCGAAGCATCATGTCCTTAGTGTGTGACCCAATAGGTTCTCGTGACGTTGACAATGCGCCTAAACGCTTTAGACACATAAGCAATGAGTGGCATCTAGCAATGCATCATTGCTACCCAAGTAACAAGAAAAGTCGAGATCCGACTAAACCTCCGTGACTAGGATAATGTATGACTTTGTCCTTCTATCCTTGATATCTAGATTGACCAGTGAGGCATAGACCGTGTCATCCTCAATCAATCTTTGTGTTTCTTGATCCCCGAGTAGACTCACTCAAACAAATAAGCTCAATATCTCATATTAACTCATTTGAGCATAGTCATGCGTTTAAGTAGTCCTACTCGATCAAGGGGTCCACAGATATCACTCCCATCATATGGGAGGGATAGATCTCATCTACATCACTCACATCTCTCCGCATAATTCATTACATACCCAGTGGTCGCCTTTATAGTCCACCGTGTTACGAGTGACGTTTGACGATACCAAAGTACATAACTCCTTATGTAGGGAACCGTAGTAACTTCAGGTCTAAAGATTATTCATACTAATAGTCACGTGAGAAAGTTTATGACACTCATATGACAATCTATGAAACTTTCTCATGACGGGTCAATTCAGTACACATTCTCTAATATATACCCATATGTCAACTTGATATCACATATCCATGACTTGTGAGCTCAAGTTATCAGTTGACCTACATGCTAGTCTCCATGCATTAATATTGTCCTTGAATATTAATACTTGACTAAGAATGGTTTAGAGTAGTGTTCTCTATATTATCTCACTATCGATTCAACCAATTGATATATGTAGATAAGAACCTACTACCCAAGGACATTATTATACTTAGTTATTTGGCACAAATACAAAATAAGTATAATAACCAAACATGTCTTTATTAATGATAGAATATGATACAAAATGTCCCTAGTCAATCATCACATAATTGGCTCTAGGGCTCCTACTAACAAGCGGCACCGGCACAAATAAAGGAGGAAGAAGAAGGGGTTGTTGGTTGCGGTATTGGGAGGAAGAAGAGTCCTTTCTCTTTTTCATCTTCTTCATCATCTTCCTCCTTGCTTCTTGGAGTCGGTGCAAGCAAAAGGAGGGATTTCTTCCTCCCTTTTGGTCGGCGGCAACCATCCAACCCTTTAGGGTTTCGGCGCAAGGAAGAGGGAAGAAAAAGGAGGTGTTGCTTGAGCCTTGGTGACTTCGGTTCTTGGTAGATCGTCGTCTACACGACGTCCAAGGGAGGGTCATACAATAAAAGACCGTGAGGTAAAAGGGAAGGTATAACTTCTCCTTTGGTTTCTATCTATTGATCTTATTATTTCATATTGTTTAATTATCATGATGTTAATTATTTGTTAATTAATTATAATCATTAATTGTTTTGGACCCCGATGAAAAATACGAAAACCAACGATCCACTCATCATCTATTCCGTGACTAATTGGTTAGGCGAGTTACAAGGCTTTAAACAACAAGTTTGGTTAAGTAGTAACTCAAATCAATTAGTATGACGATGAGACGGTCGTTTGGAAAATAAGTCTCCATTCGGATTAAAAAATTTAATCCGTAGACATAGAGAGGTTTCCCATGCATGACCCGGAATCAACGACCATCAATTTCGTATTCAACCCACAACTTCAATAAGATCGAGCTTCTCTCCCTAATCGATATAGGATCGAATTTCTTAATCTACCCACAACCTCTACGAAATTGAGTTTCTCTCTCAAATAGGTGTGGGATTGGATTTCTTATTCAACCCACGAGCTAAGCGAGATTGAGCTTCTCTCTTGGTCAGCCCGAGATCAGATGTCTTATTCTCTCCATGACCTCCTTGATCGTTGAGGAATCAAATTTCTTATTCTCCCCATAACCTCAACAGGATCGAACTCCTCTCTCCGTTCAACGGAGGATTGGATTTCTTATTCTCCCACTAACCTTACGGGATCAAGCTTCTCTCCCCGGTTAGTGCGGGATTGAATTTCTTATTCTCCCCATGACCTCAACGCGATCGAGCTTCTCTCCTAGATTGATGCAGGATCAAATTTCTTATTCTCCTCACGATCTCAGCGATATCGAGCTTCTCTTCCAATCGGCACCGGATTAAATTTCGTACTCCCTACGACTTCAACAGTATCGAGCTTCTCTCCTTGATCGACGGGGATCAAATTTCTTATTCTCCCTACGACCTCTCCTCGGTTGGTGTACAATAAAATTTCTTATTCTCCCAACAACCTCTCCTCAGTTGGTGCACAATAAAATTTCTTATTCTCCCTGCGACCTCTCCTCAGTTGGCAAGGGATCAAATTTTTTATTCTCCTCACAACCTCAACGAGATCGAGTTCCTCAACGAGATTGAGTTTTCTCCCTGGTTGGTGTGAGATTAGATTTCTTACTCTCCCCACAACCTCTCCCCATGTCGATGCGAGATTGGATTTTTTATTCATCTCATGATTCCAACGAGATCAAGTTTCTCTTCCCAGTCAATACGAGCTCTCCGACTCAATCACCCAAGTCACTCTCAAGTGTTCAGCAACTCTTATCTCCATCCAACTTAGAGACTCAACTCTGGACCTCATGAATCACTCTTATAGCTAGGCACCTAAATTGAACTTTGTTCGATGCCGACTCAAAGGGGGGACTAGTGATACTAGGGATAGTATTCCCTTCCGACCTAAGAGATCCAACCCACATGGCACAGATCCAGCTCAATTACTTGCATATTGTATTGGGACAAGATTCACACAGTACTTACAATCAGTAGATCCGAAAGCCGCCTGTTAGGATTTGAGAGCAAATCTCTATAAATAGGTCAATTAAACATTGTATCAGAACCTAACTTTATTATTATTCTTTTTTCTACCATCCTATCTTCTACATGAACCATGACTAACTTAGGTATCAGAGGAGCCTCGCTGGGACGATTGCCGACGAGCCCTCTTACGTTTATTATCTATGCAAGTCCCACCACTAAAGAAGGCTCAAATTGAATTCCTTAGCCGCAAAAAGTACAATATAAAACATCCAGCTTAAATTGAATTCTGTTCACGGGGTAATCATCAAAATGCTTCATGGAAAACATGTTTGAGAGTTCTGTTGTTACATGTAATAGCACTGCAACTGTGTAATGACTTACTATTTTTTTATTAAGTAGATCAGAGCATGAGAATATATGTGTGAAGTAAGGTTCTCCGGAGAGTGGAAATATCCGTCCTTGCCGAGGAGATTTACGAGACTTTGAAGGATGCGACAAACCTTGAGCGATGGCAAGCCGCTGAAGCCGAGTAAATGGGCGGCGAGACATTTGCTGAGCACTCGAGCCACACTCCACGTTCTTTCTCTGAATTGTCAAAACAAGTCACAGAGGATAGTAGTAAATACATCATCTTGGAGAAGACCGGGAAAATCTTGCAGTATAACTACAGAAGGTGCTCTGAGACATTTGATTAATTGGGAACAAGAACTTTAAACACTATAGAGAGATTGTCGAGAAACTAAGTGTCTATCTAGCAACATGAGAAATCAATGGAAACAATAGGAGCCATTTAAGCCTCCATGCTATTTAAAATCTTAAAAATGCATGGCAAATGTGCTGGAAAGTTGAAAACCCTAAGTTCAAAGGGCGGGAAGAACGGTGGAATGGATGTCTCACCATTTTGCTGCCGGGGAAGAGAAAGAGACGATCCCCAATGGAAGTTCTTGAGTTATGTTGGTCTGGGTCTTATTGCACCGGGAACTTTGCAACGCGGGCTTGTCGACTAGTGGTTGATGTCAGACCGACAGATAGCGTCAGGATACATGGGGCTCCAGAGACTAGAATCTTCTCTACACAGAGGTCAAATTTGTAGATTCGGATATCTTCTTCGAACCTATCAATTTTAAAGTTGACCAATTTAATCTTTAAAATATTTTCAATCGTCGAAGTAAATTAATTGAACGCATAAAGTTCAACTAACTTTTACAATTTGACATTTGATAAAAAAAATAATAATAAAAATTTTACATTGATCCCAACGTATAATGATGATTCATCATTGTATATAAAAAAATTTAAAAATTAAATAAATAATAATATAATATGAGAAGATACTTATCATGAATGAAAAAATAATGTTTACTTTATTTAAAAAATATTATTATTATTATTCTATTCGATGGTCCAAAAAAAATTAACTTATGTTTAAAAATTAATTAATTAAATTCGATACGTCAAATTTAGAGTAATCGATCTGATTTTATAAAAAAAATTCATCGATCACGAAGATAAATCGAAAAATATTCGTGATAGACAATCCAGAAGTTTAACATTCCATAATTACACATTCTATTTTTTAAAAAATATAAAATTTATTATAGTTGAGAATCAAACCACTAATATTTAAAAAATAATTAATCATTTTTCTATTACATCATAAGTTCGAAGAAAAAAAATTAAATTATGATATTGGTCATAAAAATAGAAATTAAATATGAACGATAGATTAAATCGTTTAAAAAATCTTAATTTTTAAAATTGATTATAAACTACTATTTAAAATGTAAACTTTTAACTTAATTATAACACCATTCAAAGTATTGAAGTATGATTTATAATTATTATTTATATTTTATCTTTTAAAAAAATATTATTGACAATAATAAAACAAATGATTTGATTATATAAATAAAAAAATTAACTTAGTAATATATATATATATATATATATATATATATATATATATATATATATATATATATTTATATTTATATTTACATAAGGATAGAACTTATTAAGGTCCAGTGTGAACAACTAGGCCAAACAAAAAAAAAACAGAACCTAGTATGATAACAGGTTAAAAAAAAGAGAGAAAAAATTTATTTTTTCATCGTCTCTCACTGTCCCTCTCGACCTCTCCATAGATGCACTCCTTGTCGCGGTGTCGTCAGCACTCTGCAAGAGTCAAGACTCTTCCATCTCCACAGTTAGCACTCTGCAAGACTCTAGCAAGAGCAAGCAAGGGAAGCGGCTAAAGGCAACCCACTAATCCTAATCCCTAAACTTATTTTTTCCTCTTCAAATGGCTAGGTCGGTCGGCATTAGCAAAGCAGTCGCTACCCCATTAGGTAATGACGCTGTCGCTCAGCGCTAGCGAAGCAACTGTCGAGCGACAGCTGCCCCGTTGTATGGTATTTAGGAAGCAGAATCCTAGATCCATGTGATTACATATTTACAATTATAAATTTTTGTAATTATAGATTTACCTCTTTGTGCTGTACTTAGGAATTAGAATTCTGGATCCATGTGATTATAGATTTACAATTACTGATTTTTGTAATTACAAATTTACCTCAGTGTGTGGTATTTACGAATTTGGATCCTGGATCCATGTGACTAAGAAGCACAATGATCGTTTGTGTTGATATTAGTATTTAGCTTCTTACATATTTACTCCATAGTCTATACCTAACTCCATAATTGATTCTTATGTTTGACTCATTGTATTCTTAATTAATCTAGTTTATGTTTGACTCTGGTTTCTTTTTTTGTTGTTTATTTTCATTAGGAAAGCATTCAGAACTAGAAGAATAAAATATTGGAGAAATTAGAGTTGAAGAATTTGTTTTTTCACAACTACCGACAGACCATGGGCTAAGAACTCTAATTTATAATTATAATGTTACATTAGAGATCAAGTTTGAAGAACATATTTGCAAAAGGGCCCATGTCAACTTTTAGGATATGAATTTCCAAAACAAAAATATGGAGTAAATTAATTTAGACGGTTCAATCTTTCCTGGTTTAAGGAATTTAGTAATTGTTTGGAATCTAGTATAGAAAAAGATGTTGCATATTGTTTGTATTTGTTAAATTTGAAACTTTTGTCTAAGTCACGAAAATTTTCAGAGGGTTCCTGAGACCAAATTTAAGGTTTAAGGGGTCTTTATGCCAAAAGAAAACAAAGTTGTAGGGGTGTTCCTTAAATTGGAGGGGGGTTTCTGTAAAATTCCTAAACATAAGGGTGTGAATGTAAATAGCCAAAATAGGAGGGTTTTTCTGTAAAGTGACCATCACCTTATATTCCGCCTCTTTCTTCCTCCTTCGCAATTTCATTGTGATCGCGATCCCGAGCTCTTCTCCTCCCTTCCTCACGCTATCCGTCGAAAAACCGACTGAGACCAGAGTTGCCTTCTCTAGAGGGAGATCGCTGGACGTCGAAGCCCTCGGATTGAGCTCGCATGATTTATGCTTTCGGCGGATTGAAGGTGAGTGGAAGGTTTTTCCGTTCGAGTTTGTCTTCCTTCAAATTGCAGCCGATTTAGAGGTTTTATCTTTGTAATTACGGCAGAACCGAGGTCAATCTGTGATCTAGGGTTTGCGTTGTGGGGGAGCACGATTCTTTATGGATTCTTCCTCCATTTCATTCGGGGTAGCACGGAGCAGGAGGGGGCGATGATCCTTACGTGTGTGTGCGTTTAGAGGTCAGGATCTAAACGAATTATTCTTGATTGTTGCTTGGTTCATGGATGTCATCTGTTTGTTTGTTGTTCTACCCCTATGTTACTATCGTGAGTTGATCATCTGTAATTGGAGTTGTGATAAGAGTTAATTTTGTGATTGAATTGGGTTTGATTAAAGTAGATCAGTTTGGTTGTTTTGAGTGGATGAACTGTGTTGTAGTGGAGGATCTGATGGTGCTTGGTAGGGATTAAGAGTGATAGGATTTGATTTGTGGTGTTGTGGAGTTAAGTGTAGCATAACTTTATTTGGATCTTGGCTGTGAGCTTGGTGATTGGAGTTAGCTTAGTTGTGGAAGGTTACCTTTTGAGTTTTCCTTGCAACCGTGAGTTAAGGGATGGAATTATGTTTTGTTTTGTAAGTGCAGTAGATTGAGTTAATTAAGGTATATCAATGTGATCTAATTGAAATTGCTGTGAGCAACCTTGGGTATTGGAGATTTGTCCTTGTGAAGATCAAGGTTGGTTTAGTGACTTGGTGTCCTTGCCGTGACCCATGTAGGTGCAAGTATGCCTTGGGTTGGGTTAGGTTTAGATTAAACCTAAGTTGAACCTAATTTTGATAATTGAGTTTAATTAGGGATTAATCATTAAAGGATTTAAACCAAATAACCTAATCTTAAGGAGGTTGAATTTGAAATAAACCCAAACCTTAATTACGTGGGGTAATTAGGAACCTTTCCATTTAATAAAATGTAACTGAATGAAAGAGGACAATTGGTTAAACCCTAATTATGGTTTAGGGATTTATTAGTGTAACGCCCGCTTTTTTTTTCTTTTCATTAAGCGGCGTTACGTTAACATACTTAGGGCATGTAGACATCCTAATGCAGCGGAAACCTTTAACTTACACCTACATGCACTTACTACCATTCCTAACATCATAACATGGGAACTTAGCATATTAACTTTATACTTAGCATCATATCATACTTAGCATCATATCATATTGTAGCATCATGTCATTCTTAACATCATATCATACTTTAGCATCATGTCCTAGAGTCACATTCAAGTACTTAATAGTAAAGGTAAAGTTCTATCATAAGACAAGCAAACATATGGTCTCTTGGCCAAGTCACTATCACACACATGCTTTAAGGCCCTCCTGCTGCTTCCTTACTGTCCCCTTGCATGATCTGCGGTATAAGAAAAATAAGACTATAAGCACACAGGCTTAGTAAGACTCTTTCCTACTCACTAAAACCATTCATCATTAAATCATGAGCACATAAGACATTAACATACTTAGTGCTTTACTTAGAACATAAACCTTTTCATCATTTAGCATGCATTCATCATGGCATGAACATAACTTAATCACCTTCGTAGCATGGCATAAACATAACCATAAAACATTCATGGCATGGCATAATACTTGGCATAGACATCAATATCGTAACCATTCATAGCATGGCATAATACTTGGCATAGACATAGACATAATAAACATAACCTCATAAACATTCTTAGCATGAACCTAAAATAAAATCATGGCATCCTAACTTAGCACAACGTAATTAAATCATGGCATCATTACTAGCATGAACATAAATAAAATCATGGCATCCTAACTTAGCATAAACATAATTAAATCATGGCATCTTAGCTAGCATAAACATAAGTAAATCATGGCATCCTAAACTAGCACAAACATAAATAAAATCATGGCATTTTATCTTAGCATAAACATAAATAAATTATGGCATCCTAACTTAGCATAAACATAATTAAATTATGACATCTTAGCTAGCATAAACATAAATAAATCATGGCATCCTAAACTAACATAAACATAAATAAAATCATGGCATTTTAACTTAACATAAACACAATTAAATCATGGCATCATATATTAGCATAAACATACATAAAATCATTTGCATAAACATACCTTGCATAAACTTACTTTGTATAGTATTCTTATCATAAATATAATGCATAACATGGATGGATGCATGTGGCAATTGCATATATATATATATAAGGATGCTTAATCTTTAAAAACATGCTTTTAAATACTTGAACATAATCATATCATTCATTGGGCCCTGGCTTGTACCACATTCATTCATCATATGCGCGTATCCTTAAGTAAATACGAGGTAGCTAATCTCGACCTACTAGGGTAAGGACAGCTTCATCGGTAGTCCCGAACAGTAAGGACAGCTTCATCGGTAGTCCCGAACCGTGGACAACTTCATCGGTAGTCCAGAACCATGGACCTTACTTAGGTCCGGTACAAGCCCATAAAATAAAATAAAATGCTTTCACATGCTTTCTCATTCATCATCATTCATAGCATATTCATTCCTTCATCATACTTAACATCATCATTATGCCTTAAAGGCATCATCATTCATAGCTTATTCCTTCATTCATCATACTTAAACTTCATTCATCATTTTCATTCTTTGACATGACATATGTACATATCATTCATAAAGCATGGCATACATAAAATTTATTCATAAACATGGCATACCTTCATATCATTCATAAGACATGGCATACATACATCTTATTCATAAAACATGACATACATACATATCATTCATAGATCATGGCACATGTCTTAAACATTTATGACCTAATTATATAATTCATGACATATAAACTAATGGTTTGGTTAACATAAAAATTCTTCCATCTTACTTAAACATACCTCTTAGTAACCTATACACAAGCATCTTGGCAGGTTTAACCCAACCCTAGCCCTAGGTTATGTCCTTGGCTGAAAGTCCCCAAGGAACCCTAGGTTCAAGAAACTTCACATAACTTTCCAACAACATCTTATACATACATACTAGGCCATAGGAAACATTTGATCCCATTTCTAAGGCCAACCCTAATCCTTTAGCCCAAATCT
The DNA here is from genome assembly GCA_024364735.1 of Boesenbergia rotunda. Classification (NCBI taxonomy): domain Eukaryota; kingdom Viridiplantae; phylum Streptophyta; class Magnoliopsida; order Zingiberales; family Zingiberaceae; genus Boesenbergia; species Boesenbergia rotunda. The sequence continues at coordinate 1,109,312 of JAGFNQ010000279.1, read as the reverse complement.
CACTCTTGGCCGAAACTTCAAGGCCATGGGGGTATGGAAAAATTTCCAATAAAACCCCAAATCAATTGTTAAACACTAACCATACCTTACCATAGGACCATTGGGGCCCTTACTTGAAATAAATCCTAGCTTTCCACCCTATTAGGGTACTTGGCCGAAACCTGTAGGGTCTCAAGGCCATGTGAAACATTCACATAAACCCCCTCCATCTCTCTTATATCATGTTAATACATCAAACTTATACTTGGGGTTTTAGACCCAACTCCACCCATGGGGTCTTGTTGTTGGCCGAAACCCTAGGGTGTCCTAGGGTACCCCAAAAATTCTCAAAAATTATATTTAATCTCTAAACATCATGAGAGCATATTAGACAACATTATAAAGATTTTTAGCATAATTATAGACCTAAAAATCCTTGTGGCCGAAACCCATAAACCTAGGGTTCTTGGTTTTCTTTCCTTTCAACATCAAATCCAAAAACCAACTAATATATCATGCTAAAAATCATGGAAATCATAAGGAACTATTATACCACAGGTGAGGGAGTCTTACCTTGGTTGATCTTGATTATAAACCTTAGATTTGAGAGAAGGATGGAAATCTTGTTGCCTCTTGACCACCCTTAGCCCTTGTACTCTTGTGAAGACCTTAGATCTTGGAGATGGAGCCTTGGTGGAAGTTTTTCCAAGGGGGAACTCCTCCTTGGGGTTTCGGCTAGAATGAGGAGGGAGGAGGGGAGCAAATGCAATTGATAGAAGGAAGAAAGAAACTCCCAAACCCCCCTCTTTATTACCCATTAAGGAGGTAAATGAAGAGTCTCTCCATGACCCTTCATCTTCTTCTAAGCCTTAACCAATCTCCATTTCATTCCCTTATAACATTCCCTTGCTAGATGAGTTGGTTAAAGTATACATGGTTGTACAAGAGGTCCAAGGTTCAATCCTTGGCCATGCACCTTATTTTTATTTTATTTTTCCTTTTTATTTTCTATTATTTTCGAAAATCCTTAAAAAATTCCCCCATAATTATGTCATATTTCTCATTAAAACCCTTTTGTATTTATACTAATTTTCACCTAAAATCCACCAATAATTATGGTACTAAAAAGCCCATATAAGGCCTATTAGTGCCCTTTTTCCCAATTTAAATGAGAAAACATGAATTTTTTAGGCCAAAGTTCGTATTAATATTTCTAGGTCCCTTGGAAAATTATCTAGACATGCTTAATATTTTAAGAAAATATTAAGAGAATTTTTCGGGTCGTTACAATCCCCCATACCTCGTGAAAGTTCGTCCTCGAACTTAGAATAACTCCGGGTACTTGCGCCTCATCTTGTCCTCGCGTTCCCAAGTAGCTTTCTCGAACCGTTGACTTTGCCATAGGACCTTGACTAAGGGTACCTCCTTACTCCTCAGCTTCTTGACCTCCCTATCAAAAATCTGAATGGGTCTGCTCTCATAACTCAGGTCCTCTTGTACTTGCACTATCTGCGGCTCGATCACTTGGTCCATATTTGGGATACACTTTTTAAGCAGGGACACATGGAATACATTATGGATAGCTGACATCTCTGGAGGCAGCTCCAGCTCGTATGCCACCTTACCAACTCTTTTCAGAATCAGGTATGGCCCCACATAAATCTTGTCACCCCCTTCATAGGAGCCACTTTCAGAAATACCCAATCTCCAACATTAAACTCCAGTGGTCTACGCCGGACATCGGCATAACTCTTCTGCCGGCTTTGAGCAGTTTCTATCCGTTGTCGAATATTCTGTATAGCTCGAGTGGTGCTGTCTATGACATCCGTTGTGAGCCCCATTTCCTTCTTTTCACCACCCTCATACCAACAGATCGGAGACCTACATCTCCTCCCATACAACGCTTCATAAGGTGTCATTCCAATAGTAGCTTGGTAGCTATTGTTGTATGCGAATTCTGCTAAACATAGATATCGACACCAGCTTCCTTTGAAATCCAAGGCACACGCTCGCAACATGTCTTCTAGTATTTGATTCACCCGTTCAGTTTGCCCATCAGTCTGAGGGTGAAAGGCGGTGCTAAATCGCAATTTAGTGCCGAGAGACTTCTGAACACACTCCCAGAAGTGCGAAGTAAAGCGCCCATCCCTATCTGAGATGATGGTCTTGGGAACTCCATGAAGTCTGATTACCTCCTTAACATATAATTGAGCCAGTTGCTCAATCGAATAAGTCATCTTGATTGCTAAGAAGTGAGCAGACTTAGTCAATCTGTCCACAATGACCCATATCGCATTATATCCATTTGTAGTCCGGGGAAGTCCTGAAATGAAATCCATTGAGATATCTTCCCATTTCCATTCCGGAATTGGAAGTGGCTGCAGAACTCCTCCGGGACGCTGGTGTTCTGCTTTCACTTGCTGGCAAGTCATGCAAGTACTGACATGCTGGGTCACATCCCTCTTCATACCGGACCACCAAAACTTCTCCTTCAGATCCTGATACATCTTGGTGGATCCTGGATGCATCGAGTAAGGGGTTCCGTGAGCTTCTGCCAGTATCTCCTTTCGAAGCTCCGGATCATTAGGGATACATAGACGATCCCTCAGGTAGAGTACTCCCCCTTCGGCGATATGAAAACCATCGCCCTTTCCTTCTAGGATCTCTTGTTTTATTTTCTGAAGACTCAGATCTCCATCTTGTTTTTCCACTATGTCCTCAAACAGCATGGGTGATATTGTCATGGTGGAAAGTCGTCCGGAGATGACCTCGACCCCAAAATTCATAATTTCTTCTTTGAGTGGTCGGGGTAATATGGCTATGGACATCAGGGTGGCACTTGACTTCCGACTGAGTGCATCGGCCACCTTGTTTGCCTTCCCTGGATGGTAGAAGATCTCGCAGTCATAGTCTTTTACCAACTCAAGCCATCGGCGTTGTCTCATATTCAGGTCCTTCTGAGTGAAGAAATATCACAGACTCTGATGGTCTGTATAAATTCGACACTGCGCTCCGTACAGATAATGCCTCCATATCTTAAGAGCGAAGACCACCGCAGCCAGTTCCAGATCATGAGTGGGGTAATTCTGTTCGTACTCCTTGAGCTGTCTAGAAGCGTAGGCAATAACCTTTCCATTCTGCATAAGTACAGCTCCAAGTCCTAGTTTGGAGGCATCGCTATACATGTCGAAGCTCTGATTGCATTCTGGAAGGGTGAGGATCGGAGCGCTGGTAAGCCTCCTTTTTAGTTCCAAGAAACTCCTTTCATAGTTTTCCGTCCATTCATACTTCCTCTCCTTCCGGGTGAGAGCCGTTAAAGGAGCTGCAATCCTCGAGAAGTCCTCCACAAATTTCCTATAATAACCTGCCAGCCCAAGAAAACTTCGGATTTCGCTGGCGTTCTTCGGCCGGCCCCAGTTATTCATGGCTTCAATCTTTATTGGATCCACCATAATCCCGTCTTTGGAAATAATATGGCCCAAAAAGCCCACTTGATCGAGCCAGAACTCACATTTGGAAAATTTTGCGTACAGTTGCTTTTCCCGAAGAATCCCCAATACTATCTTTAGATGCTCAGCGTGCTCCTCCTGGGTCCTCGAATAAATAAGGATATCGTCGATGAAGACGATCATAAATTTGTCGAGATACGACAAGAATACCCGATTCATAAGGTCCATAAACATAGCAGGAGCATTAGTCACGCCAAAGGGCATAACCACAAACTCAAAATGCCCATACCTTGTTCGGAAAGCCGTCTTTGGGATATCCTCCTGTTTAACTCTAATTTAATGATAGCCAGACCTCAAATCAATTTTTGAGAAAATAGTGGCTCCCTTTAATTGATCAAACAGGTCATCTATCCTTGGAAGGGGATACCTGTTCTTGATCGTTACGTTGTTCAGCGCTCGGTAATCTATGCACATTCGCATAGATCCGTCTTTCTTCTTCACAAACAGTACCGGAGCTCCCCACGGGGAATGACTAGGGCGAATAAATCCCTTACCCAGCAACTCCTGTAACTGTTCCTGAAGCTCCTTTAATTCAACCGGCGCCATACGGTAAGGTGCCTTGGAGATCGGGTTGGTACCAGGAACCAATTCGATCTCAAATTCCACCTCTCTATCAGGGGCTAATCCTGGTAATTCATCTGGGAAAACCTCTGGGTAATCGCATACCACCCGGACGTCTTCCCGTCTCTGGTCCTTCACCTGACTGGCATCAACCACATATGCTAGAAATCCAGTACATCCTTTGTCTAACATCTTCTGAGCTTGGAGAGTTGATAAATATTTCCCGGTTCTTTTCCTTGGCTCTCCGATGAATTCGAACATAGAACCTGCCTCAGGTTGAAAGACCACCTTTCGCTTACGACACTCAATAGAAGCACCGTATTTACTCAGGAAATCCATTCCCATTATAACGTCATAATCTTGCATATCGAGCACTATCAGATCGCAGTAAAGTTCCCTTCCTGCGATTCCGACCGGCACCGCATGCAGCACATGAGTGGATGTCATTATTTCCCCCGAAGGTAGAGTTGTTAAGAACCTGCAGTCTAACATTTGTGGAAGCCTATCTATCTTCTTGGTATATGGCACCGAAATGAACGAGTGCGTTGCCCCAGTATCAAATAATGCAGTAGCACACTGACTGAAAAGAAATATCTGACCTGTGACAACCGTAGAAGCTTCCGCAGCGTCCTCCTTGGTAACTGAGAAAACCCTGGCATTTGTCTCTGTTGGAGGGGCCTCCAACAGTGGGGTACTCTCCAGCTCGGCTGGCATGTAGTGTAATTTCGCCGGTGCCCCCTGGTACTGGGCTAGTGGTTGGGGAGAGGCCTGGTTCTTGGTAGGGCAGTAAGCCGCCATATGCCCTTCCACACCACAAATGTAACACCGGTTCGTACCCTTGCGACATTCCCCGGAGTGGTTTTTCCCGCATGTTGCGCATGGGGAAGGCTTGGGCTGCTTATTTGCTGGGCCCCCTTGTGAGTTGTTCCATGGCTTTCGTTTGCCACCTTGCTCTCCCTTCCAATTAGCTTGGGTGCTCTGGGACTTTTGTCCTCTTTCATTCATCGCCTTCCTTTGCTGATTGATGCTATTCAGATAGTGCTCAGTGAGTAAAGCACTACTAAACAGTTCCTCGGCGGTCTGAGGCCTGTTAACTCCACCGGCCACGTTCAGAGCTATTTCGGGCCGTAACATTTTCAGCATAAGTCGGACCCTCTCTTTCTCTGTGCGGACCAGCTCAGGGCACAGACGAGCCAGTCGATTAAATTTCTTCACGGCTTCGTTGACCGAGAGGTTGCCCTGCCGAAATTCCGTAAACTCGTCGTAGTGTTTGGTTGTAACTCGCATATTGAAGAATTCTTCAAAGAATTCTGATTCGAAATCTACCCACGCCATCTGGTTTACTTGTCTCTTGGTCCTGACCCTCTCCCACCACATTCTGGCATCCCCAGAAAGGCAGAATGATGCGCACTTGACCTTCTCATGCTCAGGCCAGTCCAGCAGTTCCAGTGTACTTTCCACCGTCTTGAACCATGCCTGGGCATCCCAGGGTTCACCGGTACCCGAGAAATTCTCTGGTTTCAGTCTTAACCACTGGATCAAATAAGCCTCCTGTCGTGCCACAGTGGCCGAGCTCAGCGGAGGAGTGTGTGTAACCGTAGGCGCCACAGGCGCGGCAGTCTGGTTCACTGGTGGAGTAGTAGAATTTTCCTGTTGGTTCATTAAGGTGTTAATAGTTTGCTGCTGCTCGGTAACCTGACGTTGGAGCTGGGTTACTAATTGCATCAGGTCAGGCGTTGGAGTTGTCTCGTTAAGCCGGTTACTCTGTCTTCTAGCCATGCTTTTCTTCACCAAAGACAAGTATGGCTAATATCAGTTTCTTTTGTTCTACCCCTATATTATTCTAATTATTTAATTCATAAAAGAAGATAAAATATCGTTCATCACTACATATCTTAAGGTACCTTTCATCATAACTATCGTTCACACTTGCATATCTTAAAATCATAAAACATCTTACTGCTATCAGATAGATAAAGGGGTACTTACTTGGAAGCGGCAGGAAGAGGCTTGATGTGTGTGTAGTGAGATGGTTACTGCTCTGATACCAACTTGTAACACCCACTTTTTTTTCTTTTCATTAAGCGGCGTTACGTTAACATACTTAGGGCATGTAGACATCCTAATGCAGCGGAAACCTTTAACTTACACCTACATGCACTTACTACCATTCCTAACATCATAACATGGGAACTTAGCATATTAACTTTATACTTAGCATCATATCATACTTAGCATCATATCATATTGTAGCATCATGTCATTCTTAGCATCATATCATACTTTAGCATCATGTCCTAGAGTCACATTCAAGTACTTAATAGTAAAGGTAAAGTTCTATCATAAGACAAGCAAACATATGGTCTCTTGGCCAAGTCACTATCACACACATGCTTTAAGGCCCTCCTGCTGCTTCCTTACTGTCCCCTTGCGTGATCTGCGGTATAAGAAAAATAAGACTATAAGCACACAGGCTTAGTAAGACTCTTTCCTACTCACTAAAACCATTCATCATTTAATCATGAGCACATAAGACATTAACATACTTAGTGCTTTACTTAGAACATAAACCTTTTCATCATTTAGCATACATTCGTCATGGCATGAACATAACTTAATCACCTTCGTAGCATGGCATAAACATAACCATAAAACATTCATGGCATGACATAATACTTGGCATAGACATCAATATCGTAACCATTCATAGCATGACATAATACTTGGCATAGACATAGACATAATAAACATAACCTCATAAACATTCTTAGCATGAACCTAAAATAAAATCATGGCATCCTAACTTAGCACAACGTAATTAAATCATGGCATCATTACTAGCATGAACATAAATAAAATCATGGCATCCTAACTTAGCATAAACATAATTAAATCATGGCATCTTAGCTAGCATAAACATAAGTAAATCATGGCATCCTAAACTAGCACAAACATAAATAAAATCATGGCATTTTATCTTAGCATAAACATAAATAAATCATGGCATCCTAACTTAGCATAAACATAATTAAATCATGGCATCTTAGCTAGCATAAACATAAATAAATCATGGCATCCTAAACTAGCATAAACATAAATAAAATCATGGCATTTTAACTTAACATAAACACAATTAAATCATGGCATCATATATTAGCATAAACATACATAAAATCATTTGCATAAACATACCTTGCATAAACTTACTTTGTATAGTATTCTTATCATAAATATAATGCATAACATGGATGGATGCATGTGGCAATTGCATATATATATATAAGGATGCTTAATCTTTAAAAACATGCTTTTAAATACTTGAACATAATCATATCATTCATTGGGCCCTGGCTTGTACCACATTCATTCATCATATGCGCGCATCCCTAAGTAAATACGAGGTAGCTAATCTCGACCTACTAGGGTAAGGACAGCTTCATCGGTAGTCCCGAACCGTAAGGACAGCTTCATCGGTAGTCCCGAACCGTGGACAGCTTCATCGGTAGTCCAGAACCGTGGACCTTACTTAGGTCCGGTACAAGCCCATAAAATAAAATAAAATGCTTTCACATGCTTTCTCATTCATCATCATTCATAGCATATTCATTCCTTCATCATACTTAACATCATCATTATGCCTTAAAGGCATCATCATTCATAGCTTATTCCTTCATTCATCATACTTAAACTTCATTCATCATTTTCATTCTTTGACATGGCATATGTACATATCATTCATAAAGCATGACATACATAAAATTTATTCATAAACATGGCATACCTTCATATCATTCATAAGACATGGCATACATACATCTTATTCATAAAACATGGCATACATACATATCATTCATAGATCATGGCACATGTCTTAAACATTTATGACCTAATCATATAATTCATGACATATAAACTAATGGTTTGGTTAACATAAAAATTCTTCCATCTTACTTAAACATACCTCTTAGTAACCTATACACAAGCATCTTGGCAGGTTTAACCCAACCCTAGCCCTAGGTTATATCCTTGGCCGAAAGTCCCCAAGGAACCCTAGGTTCAAGAAACTTCACATAACTTTCCAACAACATCTTATACATACATACTAGGCCATAGGAAACATTTGATCCCATTTCTAAGGCCAACCCTAATCCTTTAGCCCAAATCTCACTCTTGGCCGAAACTTCAAGGCCATGGGGGTATGGAAAAATTTCCAATAAAACCCCAAATCAATTGTTAAACACTAACCATACCTTACCATAGGGCCATTGGGGCCCTTACTTGAAATAAATCCTAGCTTTCCACCCTATTAGGGTACTTGGCCGAAACCTGTAGGGTCTCAAGGCCATGTGAAACATTCACATAAACCCCCTCCATCTCTCTTATATCATGTTAATACATCAAACTTATACTTGGGGTTTTAGACCCAACTCCACCCATGGGGTCTTGTTGTTGGCCGAAACCCTAGGGTGTCCTAGGGTACCCCAAAAATTCTCAAAAATTATATTTAATCTCTAAACATCATGAGAGCATATTAGACAACATTATAAATATTTTTAGCATAATTATAGACCTAAAAATCCTTGTGGCCGAAACCCATAAACCTAGGGTTCTTGGTTTTCTTTCCTTTCAACATCAAATCCAAAAACCAACTAATATATCATGCTAAAAATCATGGAAATCATAAGGAACTATTATACCACAGGTGAGGGAGTCTTACCTTGGTTGATCTTGATTATAAACCTTAGATTTGAGAGAAGGATGGAAATCTTGTTGCCTCTTGACCACCCTTAGCCCTTGTACTCTTGTGAAGACCTTAGATCTTGGAGATGGAGCCTTGGTGGAAGTTTTTCCAAGGGGGAACTCCTCCTTGGGGTTTCGGCTAGAATGAGGAGGGAGGAGGGGAGCAAATGCAATTGATAGAAGGAAGAAAGAAACTCCCAAACCCCCCTCTTTATCACCCATTAAGGAGGTAAATGAAGAGTCTCTCCATGACCCTTCATCTTCTTCTAAGCCTTAACCAATCTCCATTTCATTCCCTTATAACATTCCCTTGCTAGATGAGTTGGTTAAAGCATACATGGTTGTACAAGAGGTCCAAGGTTCAATCCTTGGCCCATGCACCTTATTTTTATTTTATTTTTCCTTTTTATTTTCTATTATTTTCGAAAATCCTTAAAAAAATTCCCCCATAATTATGTAATATTTCTCATTAAAATCCCTTTGTATTTATACTAATTTTCACCTAAAATCCACCAATAATTATGGTACTAAAAAGCCCATATAAGGCCCATTAGTGCCCTTTTTCCCAATTTAAATGAGAAAACATGAATTTTCTAGGCCAAAGTTCGTATTAATATTTCTAGGTCCCTTGGAAAATTATCTAGACATGCTTAATATTTTAAGAAAATATTAAGAGAATTTTCTGGGTCGTTACAATTAGCTAGTTATCATGTATGTATAATAGCTAATTAAATATATCCTTGATACAGGTGATTGATTGGATTATTGGCAGGTGGTTCTTTCAGCTTTGATATGGACTTTTACTCTTTGGAGGGGGGGGGGTACTTCTTTCTTGTATTGTGTAGATCCACTTTACCTTTTATGCATAGCTATTTGATATTTATGCAGTAGGCTGATATTTACCTTTATCTGCTATCGTTTGTTATCCTGTTTGATACTGATGCTTGACCTTGGATACGATCTAGATTTCCCTTCTATACAGTCTCGTTTATTTGTTATTTGATTCTGTATAGCATTGGTATGAGCATAAGTATATAGATATAGAATTGCATACCACTGTATGGTTGCATAGATTTATTCTAATCATACTTAGACGTGTATCTAGATATATGATGATTGGGTTATGATGCATGTTTACTACCTATGCATGTTTGATTGTGTTATGTGTCGATGACTTGGTAGGGGTTGCATGTGTTAGAGTCATACACCATCCCAACATAGTTGCATGTCGGCGATCAGTGACTCCCTTGTAGTTGAGCCTATCATCTTCCGGTATATGATATGCACACACGACCACTCATGGGTTAGTGAATACTGTTGGGTGTATGCATTTGCTCTGTACTGCTCTGCTCGACCGCTCATGGATAGTGATTCCGAAGTGTGATAGCAGGCAGGGATCCCTTCTCTTTCTATAGACCAGAGGAGATGAGAGCGACGCTCCCCGTAAATACATAGGGTAGGGGGTAGTCCCTCGCCAGCATCCTATCTTGTAACGCCCGTCATTTTTTTTCCACACCTTACGGTGAGGCGAGAGACGGCATTACGCTAACGTACATATAGGCACATGAACATCGTAATGTAGCGGAATAATTTAAAACTTTTATACTTACATGCACCTAACACTTGAATCTCGTTGACATGTCTTATACTATCATTCCTAAACATAGCGACGTGGTAACTTAGCATGTTAACATCCTACATAACATCATGATATAAAAATCACATAAAGTATCCATCAGCAACATAGGTAGGAAGTTATTCTTCAGACATAACTATCATAAGTATAGCATGAAACTTAAAAAGACAGTGCAAACATAAGCCATGAGACAGTATAAATATGAGAATCTTTTTCCTTGCCATGTCACTACCACACACACACTCTTGCCCCTCCTGCTGCTTCCCTTAATATCCTCTTGCTTGATCTGTGGTATAAGACAATAAAACTATAAACACATAGGCTTAGTAAGACCCTTCCCTACTCACTAAAATCATACGTCACATAAAACATAAGCATAAGAACATTTAACATGACATGATTCTTAACATAAAACGTAAGCGTATGAAACATTTAACATGGCATGATTCTTAGCATAAAATATAAATATAATAAACATTCGACATGTCATGGTTCTTAATCCTAAAACATAAACATAATGAACGTTTAACATGGCATGGTTCTTAATCATGAAACATGAACATAGTAAACATGATTCTTAATCATAAAACATGAACATAATAAACATTTAACATGGCAGGGTTCTTAATCATAAAACATAAACATAATAAATATTTATTAACATGGATGCATAACATGAATGGATGCGTGAGTCAAATGCATATAACATATGGATGCTTATTAGAAAATCATACTTATAAATACTTAAATATAATCATCACATCATGGGGGCCCTGGCTTGTACCACATACATTCATCATATGTGCGCATCCCTAAGTAAATACGAGGTAGCTAATCTCGACCTACTAGGGTAAGGACAGCTACGGTAGTCCAGAACCGTGGACAGCTTCATCAGTAGTCCAGAATCGTGGACCTTACTTAGGTCCGGTACAAGCCCATTTATAAAGTAAAATAGTTTCACATGCTTCTTTCATTCATAGAACATACATGGCATAATTAAAGACATAAACCGGATCCTATTACATGGGCATGGTATAAAGCATACTTAACATTTCATCATTCATACTTAATGCATAACATCATCATTATGCCTCAAAGGCATGAACCTTATCTTCATTCATCATTTTCATTCATAAGACATGACATACATATATAATTATGCCTTAAGGCATAAATATCATCTTAGTTCATAGAGCTTGCATGATCATGGTACATAAGGTAAGCATGCATTTCATACAAGGTACATGTCACTTAGCATACATAACCATAGTATCTATCAAAAGCGTGCATGGGTAGGATTCATATGAACATGACACATACTACCTAGGTCCATGGTATTCAACATAGAACATGCATAGGCCTACTTAACCATATAGCTATCATAGGCATTTAACTTAATCATGCGTTCTTCTTCACAAAGATAAGCCTACTTCACAACACTTGCGTTCATGGTATAAGGCTTAAAACATTCATGCATGGAACCTCCTAAAACATGGTATCTAACATAAGCATACAAAAATCATGAAGTATAGTACATAAGGTTAGGGTTTTAAGTAACATAACATTCATACCACATGTTTGAACATATATATACATCACAAAAAGTCATAAACAAGTATTCTTGAAACCCTAACTTCTCCCAAACCCTAGTTAAAGTGCTTGGCCGAAAGTTGGAAGAAGGGATACCCTATTATTCAAATAACATGTGGGATACCATACGTGAAGAAGAACTCATACATTACCTACAATGCCATAGGGAAACCATTAGAACCCATAGTTGGAGCTAACCCTAATTTCTTAGCCCTAGGTTGAGTCTTGGCCGAAACCCTAAAGGGTCACAAGTCCATGGAAAATTCATATAGGTCACAATTAACATCCAATATAATACATACAATGTCATAGGAAGCCATTTGAACCCATGATTGGGCTAACCCTAAGTCCTAGACCCATATTTTGGCCTTGGCCGAAACTTATGGAGGGTTTAAATCCATGGAAAAATTCATATATTCCATAATTAATATCTATTATATCCTAGGGAATCATAATACACATACTTGGAGGTTAGATCTAATCCTAACCCTAAAATGAGAGGGTGGCCGAAAACTTCATGGGGCTTTTGGGTGCTACAAAAATTCCACAATTCCTATATCATTCATTATTTATCATAAGGAAGTATTAGGAAACATAAGAGAGGTTTTAATATCATCTTAGACCCAAAACTTGCTTTAGCCGAAAATTGTAGGAATCCTATTTCATGGTTTTTCTCAACATACCCAAACAAAACTTTAAATCATGAAAGATAACATCCAAAACTATTATACCACAGGTGAGGGAGTCTTACCTTGGTTTATCTTGGTTATAACCTTGAATAGAGAAGCAAAAGAAAACCTCCTTGACCTTAGACTACCCCTAGCCCTTGTAGCTTTGTAAGAAGCCCTTAGATTTTGAAGAAGAAGTCTCCTTGTGAAACTTTTCCAAAGGAAAAACCCCTTGTGGGTTTCCGCTAGAAGGAGGAAGGAGAAGGAAGAAGGGAAGAGGAAAAGTCTTGGAGTAAAAGAAAATAACTTAAGTCCTTTCCCCTCTCATCCACCCTTCTTATACTAAGTGGAGGGGGCAAGTGAAAAGTCATGGTGCCTCCTCACATGGTGACTCTTCACTTCCTCTTAGCCTTAACAATAATCCTTTTCCTTTTCCACTAGCACTCCCTTGCTAGGTGAATTGGTTAGTACATGCATGGTGGTACACTAGGTCCAAGGTTCAATCCTTGGTGCATGCACTTTTTTTATTACTTTTATAATTATTTTTTTTGCCAAGGCCCATATAAGAGCCCACTAAGGTTTATGTTAATATTTCTAATTGACATCCATTTCCATTCATGATAAAATTTTACCTAAGGTCCCTTAATGGCCATGGTATTAGAAGGACCCATGTAAGACCCATTACCACTTAGATTCTTAGTCTATATGGAGAATCATGGATAATCATGCTAATGTTCATACTAGTACCCCTATGTTCCTCGAGAATCTATCTAGGCATGATCAATATTTCTAAAGAAAATATTGAAAAAAATTTCTGGGTCGTTACATGTCCACTCGGTTACTCAGGAATAGTGATGGCAGAGTGTGTACAGTGTCACAACCCTACCGACTCGGCCAACATATTATGGCATGTCTCAATGGCTTGATTGGTGTTAGGGGGTGACTATGTCATTACATCATGTGCATATGATGCATTTGTGAATTTGATTGTGTTTGCTGCATTTATTTATTGTACTTATTTGACATGCACATACAGGATATACTATTTGTATGGTTTGATGACCCTGCACTTGCTCGTATGGTATGAGTCCTTTTATAATCTCGATAGACTGATTTCTGGTATGTACAGTCCTTTGTTACTTCTGTTATGCATATTTATGATGCTATTGTTGAGACTGTATCCTGATATTTCTGTATAACTTATTTAGCTATTTTTCTGCCATGTATATCTTTCTATATACTCGCGGAGTCCACTTGGACTCACCACCCGTCACAATGCATTTGTTTTCAGGTTGATAGCTCGCCGGATGAGCCCAATTGCCGGTCCCGGGTCCCCACGATTCCATTTGGATGGGTGCTTCCGCTTGTTTCATTTCTTTTTATACCGTAGTCCATATTTTGTATTCATTTCAATACCGTGGGCTTATATTTGATTTATTCATGCAGTATTGTATTTTTGAGTCCTTTGTGGACTTTGTGATGTGGTTTTTGCTATGCGCCTGCCCTGGGGCAACTCAGGTGGGTTTTTACTATATTCCGTATTGCAATGCCATTATTTTCATATGATATATATCTGTTTTAAGGACTGAGGTCAATTATACTGCATGGGTGTTTGTGTGTATGTGTAAATTGTCCGCTAGACAGGGGGATGTTATCCAATTTTTATATTGGATCAGCGACTCCGTTGATCTCGGGGTGTGACAGTATTGTTATCTCATCATGACAACTAACAGCCTGTTTGGAAAGGAGGGAATTGGAATTCCCAAGGGAATTGGAATTCAATTCCCTTCTTTGGTAGCAAATTTTAAGAAGGAATTGGAAAGGAATTGAATTCCAATTCCCTTCACACACCCCAAAATAAATCAGACCCAAAAGGGTCTGATTTGGGAAAGGAATTGAATTCCATTCCCTTCCAACTTTAAAATGACTAATTCACCCTGCTGCAACCCTGCTGCAACCCTGCTTCCATCTTTATTTTGCTTAAGGGTAAAATGGTAAAAATATAATAAGTGATTTCAATTCCGATTGATTCCAAACACTGGAATTGGAATTCAATTCTGTTGTTTACTATTCATTCCAAACATGGGAATTGGAATTCAATTCCGGTCGGAATTCAATTCCGACCGGAATTGAATTCCAATTCCTTACTTAAAAGTTTCCAAACAGGGTGTAAGGGAAAACAAGCAGGAGGAGAAACTTTTGTTGGTGAAGGCTTTATAAATTGAAAGAGTAAAGATAGGTTAAATATTCATGTTGGCTAGCATGATAGTAAACATCATAAAGCTCAAAAGCTTAAATGAATTGTGAAGCTTTGATGAATCAAGATGCGCACATTCAATTAATTTTTTACAAATAGTCAAATCAAATGCAAAATGATTATCGTATCCATCTCAATGCTTCAATTGATTGTATCAAAATTTTATTGCAATAAGGGAATTCATTTTGAGGTCATGATGAAATTGAAGGTTCTTATAATTTAGGAAACCTTGTAATTCAATTGGAGTTTTTATGTCCTCATAATAAAAAGATTAATGATGTGATATTGAAAAATGACCTAAAAATTATAAGTTAACATCACTTGATATTCAGAAGGATATATTGAGTGCTTGTGCAACTAACAATTAATATTATTATCAGAGATATTGGTGATTCATTATTCTCTATTTTAGTTGATGAATCTCGTGATGTTCAACAAAGGAATAAATATCAATTGTTTTGCATTATGTGGATAGTAATGGGCATGTAAATGAGTGATTTATCGAAATGACCATGTTACTGGTACACTTAAAGTCTCCATTGAGAAGATGTTTTCTGAATATAATTTGAGCATATCTAAGTTGAGAGGGTAGGATTTTAATGGAGCAAGTAATATGCAAGGTAAATTTAACGGTCTAAAAGCACTTATTTTAAAGGAGAACTCATGTACATTTTACATACATTATTTTATCCATCAACTTCAACTAGCTCTTATTTCTAGAAAAATCTTTCAATTTATAATTTCTTTGTGTTGCCAGTGATGTAAAACCCAGACAAGAAAATTTTAGGAATTTTTTCTTGGAACAGTTTTAGGGGTTTAAATATGGCGAAATAAAACCCAGACAAGAAAAATTTTGGAATTTTTTGGAACAATTTTAGGGCTTCCAAACCTATGATTGAAGGTTGAAGGGTTGAATTGAGGTAACCAAGAAGTTTGGAGAGTTTAAATGAAATTAAACCAAACTTGAAGGGGGAGTAATGTCTAAAGGTTTGGAAAGGAAGTGGCCAATATCCGAAACTAGAAGAGTAAAGTGTAAAATTTCCAGTCGTGTCTTCACCTCGTACGCTCCTCCCTTCCTTATGCACAAGCCACCTTGAGGGATCTCCAAGCCGAGATGACTAGCTAATCATTTACATCATTGATCCTATACTCCACGAAGGAGTGTACATAAATTCTAGATCAAATGTAAATGAAAAAACTCGGCTAAACACGTGACATATTTAATTTCAAAAATTAAAAATTACCTAGCCTCGTCAACCCCAAGGATTAATTAATTTACAAACATTGCACAACCAATCACACATATCAAATATTTGGCCACGATAAGTTGAAATCTAGTGTCTGCAACACAAAGTTAGCCTACGCACATCCACATATCATCCAACAAAATAAAATGTATGAAAAATGTAAAAAATTAACCAATTCTAAACACACAAAACCGGGAACCTCAGCTCTGATACCAATTGTTGGGTATGAATTGGTGGGTTTCCTTAGCAAAGACTTGGTCATCCTTGAGAGACATCTCCATGTCTACGGATTAAAATTTAATCTGAATGGAGACCCGTCTCCCACCGACCATCTCGTCATTGTATCGTTTGGTACGAATCACAACTTGGTTAATCACAAAGAACGTGCCTTGTAATTCTCCTAACCGAACTACCACAGAAGAGACGACGAGTGGATCGCTGGTTATTGTATTTATGATCGGGGTCCAATTAATTAATTATTAACCATAATACAAAATCAAAATAATTAATTAATACACATAAAATGACGAAGCAAAACAATAAGGAACCAAAGAAATAATAGGAGCTAAGGAAGAGAGTTATACCTTCCCTTTACCTCGTAGCCTTCTACCTTATGTCCCTTCCCTTCCAGACGTCGTGTGGGTGACGAGCTACCGAGAACCGAGATCACCAAGGCGTTCCAACCGAGCTCTTCTTCTTTCCCTAGCCGAAATAAGAAAACCCTAGAAATTAGGGTTTCCCTTGCGATGGCACACCCTTCCTCTTCCTTTGCGCCGCCGTCCATCGGAGCCACTCAAGCACCGCCGGACCAGCCGCTAACCTAGAGAGGAAGGAGAAGAAGATGAAGAAGGAGAGAGTCCTCACCCAACCAACCGAAACAACCCTCCTTCCTTCAACCTTGCGGCGCCGCCGCAACCTCCACTTGTGCCGCCTCCTGTCGGCCACCAATCCCTTCTCCCTCGTCGCCGACCACCAAAGAAGGAAGAGAAGAACCCTTCCTTATCCCTGTGAGTCCCAGTCGAGTATTAGTGGAGAAGAGAAGATGAAAAGAGAAGGAGATGATCTCCTTCTCTTGCGCCGATAGAAACCCTAGAGGGGAAGAGGAGAGAGAGAAGAGAGGAGAGAGGCCTAGGGTGTCAACTCTTGGATTAAGCCTTGGTTTCATAATCCCATGGGGTATTTATAGGGCTAAGGTAGGGACCAAGAGGAGGAGTTGGATCTTGGCCCACTAATGGATCTATAATCAATCCATTAATTAAGATCCATTCCACTAAAGGATCTTAATTGAACTTTCTCACCAACCCCCATATTTTCATATGGGCTCCACCTATTATGAGTCATCCATCCCCTCGTGTTTAAGATATCGAATGTCCGTCGATTAATTTAAATTACTGACAATTTTAATTAATCGACTTCTGGCTCCTTGATTAGTACCACTTAACCTTATCATCATGTCGGATCAAATCCACCTGCATGGTTTAACATGATGAACCTTTTGAGCTCATCAAGGGGGCATCATCATCCCGACTCACCAGGACACGGATTCCATCAATAATCAACGGCACACCATATAATTAATATTATTTTCCAACTTATCGGGCCTATCGACTTAACAGAATAAATCTCACCCATTGATAAATCAAAGAAATAATAATTAATTATATGTGCCCATTATCATATTGGGATTTAGGAATTGTAGTCCATAATAAATCCGAGATCTAATCCAATTATCAAGTCAGTACAAATTGGATATCTCTGGTTTTGGTCCTGCTCAATGCACATAAAGTACACTAGTGTAATTCTATGGTCAAGACCAACCACATCTAATTACACTACAACCATCCCAATGGTTTGTCCAATTCCATCTCGGTTGTGAGCCTCTACTTATACTAGGCAAGGAACTAATAACATGATCTTCCGTGTGTCACCACACACCATGTTATCTACAGTGCACAGTATTGGACTTTTATGCATATACTAATGTAAATAAGCATCTAGTGTTGTTATGATTCTCTTTTCAAAAATATAGATGATTTCATATAAAAGAAGCAAGTCTTTTAGTATACACATCTAACAAGAACTTCATTGCCTAGTCCTCCAAATTTGGTCTTTGCACCCAACCCTCTATCAGGTCTTAGTTGTTGGTGCAAAAAGCATCAGTCATGAGTAGTCAACTTCTAGTGTTTCAATATTTGACAATATACGATGGTCTAGTCAAAGTGATCAAGGGTTAAGCCAAACAGGACCTGATGTTTGGTAGGGTAAACCCAAATTTAATCAGTTTGATAAAGGGTTAGCCAAACAGGACTTGATGTTTGGCAGAGACAATATACTAAGGTCTGATCAAAGTAATCATGGGTTAAGTCAAACAGGACCTGATGTTTGGTAGGGTAAACCCAAATTTAATCAGTTTGATAAAGGGTTAGCCAAACAGGACTTGATGTTTGGTAGAGTGAATATAACCCAAAGTTGGTCAGTTTAACCAAGGGATAACCCAAACAAGTCTTGATGTTTGGTAGAGTAACTAAACTCATATCTTGTCAGATAGACCAATGACTAAGCCAAACAGGACTTAATGTTTGGCAGAGAGAAGTCTAATCAAGATTAAGATGACTAGCAAAGAAGCCTTTATCAAGGAATGTAATCCTGGTGAGTGAAGCTGGGTCCTAGTGAGTGAAGCTAGGTGGACGAAGCGCTGGTGAGTGAAGCTGGGCATGAAGTCCTGGTTCGGGGAATTGGCCACGAAGACCTGGCCGACGGCTGGGGACCCGAGACCTGATCGAGGGTTGGGAACGAAGTCTTGGTTCGGGGAATTGGGCACGAAGTCATGGTCGCGGATTGGGCATGAAGACCTGGCCGAGGGTTGGGCACCGAAGTCCTGGTTCAAGGAATTGGGCACGAAGTCCTAGTCAAGGATCAAGCAAAAGACTTAGCCGAGCAAGGACTACGGACAGAAATAGAGATGGGTCGAGGATCGGATGTCTCGAGATCCAGTAGTCTTGGAGGTTGAGCAAAAGTCCAACCGGAGGTCCCGGTTGGCAAAGGGTAACTTTTCCAGGGTGGAGTAGGTGAAGATGCGTTCTCTGGGAAAGGGAACAGTAGGCGTCAGTTCGACCTAGGATTTCATTTGAAATCCAAAGTCAGAACCAGACAGCTCTAGCTGTCAATCAATAAGGCTTAAGATTATTTATTTTGTCTTGTGTTTGTTTGTCTTGCAGGAATCAAGAGTTAGAGGCAAGATAGGAGAGCAAATGCAAGAAAATAAGAACTTGGGAAAAGGCTTCTCGGGTGCCTGATTCAAATCAGGCGCCTTGTATGGTGGGCGCCCTGGGTTGAGGGTGTCCATCCCAAGTGCCCAACTTACCGAGTACTTGAAGCTTAACAGGCGCCTGAGTGCTACCAGGCGCCTGGCAGGCTTTATCCCAGTGTCGAGTTCAGTGGTTCGGATCAGGTTTGACCGCTTGTGAGGTGCCCCATAAATTATCAAGCACCCGAGAACCATGTATAAAAGGGGGTTCGACCCCTCAGCTCAGGATATCAACTTACACATTTGCTTACTCATTCTGTGCAAAGGAAAAGTGTTGAGTCGAAGCTCTGTGACCAAGGAGGCTCCAGGAGGAAGTGCGCGATGCTTCGGTGTTTCGGATTGGTCGAGATCGTCATCTTTAGTTTGGTTTGCTTTTACTTACAATTGTAATTCTTTATATTATTGTGCTTGTATTCAAACTGTAACACGGGTTTCTCCACCTTTGGAAATTCCGAAAATGAGACCACTACTGGACGGGTGCTACCCGTAATTAGGCCTTGGGGGTTAGAGACCACTAGTGGACGTTCTAACCCTGAGGGGTTGGGAACTAAGTAAATCATGCGAGTTATTGTTGTGTGTTTTTCTTATTTTATATTCCACTGTGTACTAACACTCTAATTGCAAGAATGAATGAACTGACAACGAAGTTCCGCGAAAAGAATACAAGTCGATATTCACACCCCCCCCCTCGCCTCCTCTATTGATGCCACCGATCCCACAATTGGTATCAGAGCAGGTGGCTCTGATCAGACTCACCGCCGAAGGAGCAAGAAGGCCAGAAATTGAGGGAGAATCAAGGGTGAAAAAGGTATATTTTTATTATGTTTAATTTTAAATTTCATATGATCTGTTTCAAGTGTAGGGAGAGAGGGCACTATAAAAACCAGTGTCCTACTCGTAAGGCCCGTACATCACAACCGGTGGCAACGGAGGTACCAGCGCCAGGAGCCCGGAGGGACAAGAGCCACATCATGTGCTTTAAGTGTCGAAACTACAGGCACTACAAGAATCAGTGTCCAGACTGGAGGATAAGCGGGTCCAAAACTACAGGAAATGGGAAAAAGGTAAAGAAGGTACGGAATTTTAATTCTTACAGAAATATTCCTGTCAATTTAGATTCAAATGAATATGATAATTTGCTTTCCAAAAATACCCCTATGCATGCAAACTTAACATTTAATTTTTTGAGTAAATTGGATTTTCTATATAGTAAGCTAAATGTCTTGCATGATAAATTAGCTAGTGACAGTACCAAATCAAACATTGATAATTATAGAATATTGAATATTAATTCCTCAATCTTTAATATTAATGCTATAATTTTAGAAATTAATTTAATATTTTGAATAATTTAACTGATAATTCAACTAACGTTGAGGATAGCAATGAAACTGTAATTAATAATTCTGAAGATAATAATCAAACTGTAATTAATAATACTAAAGATAACAATGAAACTGTAATTAATAATTCTGAAGATAATACTCAATCTTTTATTAATATTTTTGAGAATAATGTTTAACCTTTAGTTAATAATGATTCAAATATGTTTGAAGATAATGATGGAACTTTAATTAATAATTCTCAAGATAATTCTAATAACCTTGAAGTTAATTGTGAATCTTTAACTAATTATTCTACTTATTTTGAAGATAATGATCCAACCTTAATTAGCAATCTTGAAAATTATTCTATTTATTTTGAAGATAATGATACAACTTTTATTAATTCTGAATATTGTTAGGATGTATACTAAAAGACTTGTCTATTTCTATGAACATCTACATTTTGAAAGAGAATCACAACAACACTGTTGCATGTTTATATTAGTATGTGCAAACTGTCTGATTCTTTGCATTGTAGATAACATGTTGTGTGGTGACACACAGAAGATCATGTTATCAGTCCCTGGCAGAGTATAAGTAGAGGCTCACAACCGAGATGGAGTTGGATAAACCATCGGGATGGTTGTAGTGTAATTAGGTGTGATTTATCTTGACCATAGAATTATACTAGTGCACTTTGTGTGCATTGAGCATGACCAACATAGAGGTGATCCGATTTGTACTGACTTTATAATTGGATGAGACCTTGGTTTATTATGGAGTACATGCTCTAAATCCCGATATAATAATGGACACATGTACTTAGTAGTTATTTCTTTGATTTACCAGTGGGCGAGATTTATTCTGCTAAATTGATAGGCCCAGTAAGTTGGGAAATAATATTATTTACATGGTGTGTCATTGATTATAGACAGAATCTGTGTCCTGGTGAGTCAGGATGATGATGCCCCCTTAATGAGCTCATGAGGTTCATTATGTTAAACTTGCAGGTGGACTTGGTCTAACATGATGATAAGGATGAGTGGTACAAGTCAAGGAGTTAGAGGTTGATTAATTAAATTTGTTAGTAATTTAAATTAATCAACAGACATTCGATATCTTAAACACGGGGAGATAGATGTACTCATAATAGGTGGAGCCTATATAAAAATATGGGGATTGATGAGGTAGTTCAATGAAGATCCTTTAGTGGAATAGATCTTCATTAATGGATCGGGTTTGGATCCATTAGCAGACCAAGACCCAACTTCTCCTCATGGTCCCTATCATAGCCCTATATATACCCTATGGTGGCATGAAACCAAGGATCCAATATTTTAGAACACAAGAAAACCCTATGTTTCTCCTCTCCTCTCTCTCTATCCCTCTCTCGTTTGGGTGCGGCGCCGACTTCGACTGTGGAGAGGAAGCACTGCTCAAGTTGCTCACGCAACTCGATCACACGTAACTTGAGCCAATGAAGCACTCAGCTGTGGAGAAAGAACACTGATCTGGTGCTGACTTCGGCTGTGGAGAAAGATCAGTGCTCTGGCGTCGACTTCATACTGTGGAGATGTTACGTGGAGAAGTTGCTTAGTGTAGAAATTTTTGCGAAGAAGTTGCAACATGGAGAGAAAAGAAATTTTCTGTGGAGAAGTTGCAACGTGGAGCAACTTGCAGAAATTTTCTTTTGCAACTTGCAGAAATTTTCGTGGAGCAACTTGTAAAAATTTTCTATTGCAACTTGCAGAATGTTTCTACGCAGAAGTTGCTCACGCAACTTGGAGATGTTGCTGCAGAAAAGTTGCTCACGCAACTTGCATATTTCTCCAAGGCAGGAATGCAACTCACAGCTCGGGCGTCGGTGGTGGAGGAAAGGAGTAGTAGGGTTTGCGTTTGGATTTTCTTCTTCCTTGGAGTGGTCGACGACAACCCTAAGGTTAGGGCTTGGTTGGCGCAAGGAGAAGGAATCGACTTGGTGACCACGGTTCTTGGTAGATCGTCGCCCACACGACATCCAAAAGGGGAGGGTCATACGGTAGAAGATCGTAAGGTAAAGAGAGATATATTTCTCTCTTGGATCCTTCTTTAATTCTATCATTTCATGTGGAGTTTTAATTAATTATCATGTTTAATTATTTGCTTAATTAATGTTTGATAATTAATTATTGGACCCCAAAAATAAACACAAAAACCAGTGATTTGCTCGTCGTCTTTTCCACGATCAATTGGTTAGGCGAGTTACAAGGCTTGAACTTTGAGTATGACTAAGTTGTAACTCGAATTGATTGATACGATGACGAGATGGTCGTTTGGGAGATAGGTCTTCATTCGGATTAATTTTTTAATCCGTAGACATGGAGAGGTCTCTCAAGGACGATCAGGTATTCACTTAGGAAACTCACCAAGCTATACCCCATCAACTGGTATCAGAGCTGAGGTTTCCGGTTTTGTGTGTTTAGAATTCGGTTACTTTTTGCACATTATCATATATTTTATTTTTGCCGGATAATATGTGGATGTGTGTAGGCTAACTTTTTGTTGCAAGCACGAGATTCCAACTATTATGTCTTAAATAATGGTTGTATGTGATTGATTGTACATTATTGTAATTAATTGAATCTTCGTGGTTGACAAGGCTAGATAGGTATTTAATTTTCATAATTGAATACGACACATGTTTTGCCGAGATTTTATTTACTTTTGATCTAGATTATATGTACACTCCTTTGTGGAATATATGATCGATGGATGTAAATAAGTAGCTAGTCATCTCGGCTCGGAGATCCCTTTAATGGTGGCTTGCGCATGGTGTAGGGAGGAGCGGACGAGGTGACGACACAACTGGAGGCGCATTGGAGAACAAGACCATGATAGTTGAAAAAATCTTGGATTTTTCTTATTTGTTGCTTTGGTTATGTGCTTGTTGTGTGTGTGTATGAAAATTCCTCATTATAAATAACTAAGTGGGAGAGGGACCCTAAGGGTCCCGTGGCCTCCATTACTAATCTGACAAATAATGCGAACAAGCCTACGCGTCGGCTCTGAATGCCTTCCTCCACAACGGATGAGCTTGTTCTGCGGATCACTGGGTCAGACATGATTATAGAAAATTATTGAGGAGCGTGTGATTTTCCCCAATGGAAGACACATAATCCGAGGTAATTTTCTTAGTATCATGTAATGGTAAACACTTAGATGCAAATAATAGTATCCTCCCCTAACGGAGTCACTGCTATTATTTGTAGGGCCAAAGTGAACCAACTATTAATTTTATTTGTCAAAAAGTTAGATTGACAAGATAATAAAATTAATGGGTAAAACCTCCTCTTACAAATGTAGAATTCGTATGCATCCACACGAACATAGCATACGATATTCTCGGTGTTTTGAGGTGTTTGTTGATTTCGAAATTTATTATTTGAGGAATCAATTTATTTTTGAAATCTAAAGTTGTGATTGTTGTGATTCTCAGGTAGTTTCAAAATGGCCTTTAACCCACTAGCTACCATACTTAAGGAGAACAAATTTACTGGCCCCAATTACATAGACTGGAAAAGACACCTGGACATTGTCCTAACTGCTGAAGAGTACAAATATGTACTCTTTGAAGAATGTCCTGAAAAACCTAGTGAGAATTCTGATGAAGACGAGAAGGAACGTTATAGAAAGTGGATCAAAGCAGATGAGATGGCGCGGCGTTACATCTTGGCATCTATGTCAAATGTATTACAACTTCAGCATCAGGTTTTTTCCACTACCTATGACATGATGTTCAATCTCAAAGAGCTCTTCGGACATCAGAATCGGGCCGCTAGGCAGGAAGCAATGAGGAACTTGATGACGACTACCATGGTCGAAGGGACACCCGTGAGGGATCATGTCCTTAAGATAATGGCCCACCTCAATGAGATTGAGGTCCTTAGAGCGGAGATCGACGGGGAAACCCAGGTCGATATCATTCTCCGGTCTCTGTCTAGGAGTTTTGAGCAGTTCCGGCTCAACTATAATATGAACAAACGTACATATACGTTGGGGGAACTACTGGTAGAACTCCAGGCGGCAGAGGAGTTTTTTCGTCAGAGTTCTCAGGCCTTGGTTTCTCAGAGGGTTTCTACTTCTGTGCCAAAAGGCAGGAAGAAGAAGAAATAAGGTGGGTCCAAGAAGGCAGCTGGATCGCAGGGAGCTCGGACTGGCATGAAGAAGCCGAGAGGCAAGTGCTTCATGTGTAAGCAAATTGGACATTGGAAGGCGAACTGTCCTCGTCGTCAAGATAAAGGTATTTCTTCTTGTTTAGTCATAGTAACATGCTTAGCTACCGGTACCTGGTTTGTAGATACGGATACCACTAATCATGTCTACATTTCTTTGAAGGGGTTCCAAGAAACCCGACAACTAGCTGAGGAAGAGATTAACGTCTACATGGGATATGCTATGGAGGTGACGACTATTGCAGTGGGAGTTATTTATTTGTCTTTAGATAGGAAAATAAAATTTTGGTTTTAAGAATGTAACGCCCGGCCCTTACGTGAGCGATACGTTACTTTTTTTTTTCTTTCATACATTATTGCATATGGAGCGTAAATATAGCAGCGAAATAATACTAAATCATGAACATATGCAATTGGATAAATTTCTTTCTAACTAAACTACTTTAAGCATGTGAATCATAGCATAGCATATTTAACAAGTGGCTATATAGTTCTACATTAAGCATGCATATCATAAAGAACTTCAACTCCAATAAGTAGTAAGCGTAAACATAGGAACTAACACATGCAGTTATAAGTAGCAACATTAAGTCCATAAGTAAGAGTAAGACAACAGTAGGATCGTTCTGCCAAGTCACTGCCACACACACACACATGCCCTCCTGCTGCTTCCCCTTCTTTAGAAACCTTTAGTTTGATCTGCAACATAAGAAGGTAGACTATAAGCATAAAATGCTTAGTAAGCTCCTTGCTTACTCACAAAATCCGTACATCACATATAAGTAGAAATCTACATCATTTGACATAAACATATAACATGAATAAATACTTAAAGCATATAAAGCACATAAGCATAAACACTTAAAACGTAAACATGTGAGTCGTTATTAAAGACATATGACATGAGTAAGTACTTAAAGCACATAACATTTGCATAATCTTTAAAACATAATCATGTGCATAAACATTAGACATAGCATATGCAATATCATTAAACATAAACATGTGCATAAACATTAAACAAATATCATTAAACATAAACATGTGCATAAACATTAAACATAACATATGCAATATCATTAAACATAAACATATGCATAAACATTAAACAAATACCATTAAACATAAACATGTGCATAAACATTAAACATATAACATACTTGACATGACATAGTTCTTGACATAAACATAAGCATAAGATATACTTGACATGACATAGTTCTTGATATAAACATAAGCATAAGATATACTTGACATGACATAGATGCCTAGCATGAATGAATGCATGAGTTAAATGCACATAACATAAGGATGCTTATTTGAAAATCATACTTATAAATACTTAAACATAATCATAACATCATGGGGCCCTGGCTTGTACCACATAAGGACAGCTACGGTAGTCCCATAACCGTGGATAGCTACGGTAGTCCAGAACCGTGGACAGCTACGGTAGTCCAGAACCGAGGCTAACATAAGGAGTCCATCCCTGTTGGACAGCTGCGGTAGTCCCAGAACCGTGGACAGCTACGGTAGTCCAGAACCGAGGCGTTCTTAAGGTGTCCATCCCTTGGACCTTTTTAGGGTCCGGTACAAGCCCATTCATAATGTAAAATAGCATACATGGTTCATTTTCTTTCTATAGCAATTTCTCTTTAGCATAGCGTTCGTCATTTCTTTTCTTTTCTTAGAAATTGCTCTTTAGATATTCTTTTATTCATAATGACATACATGTCATGGGCATACATTCAAAGCATAAATGTCATCATAACTTTCAAGCATGAGCATGGCATGGAGAAAACATAATTTCATGGTAAGAAAGTTCATAACATGCCAACTTATCATTCATGATTCATAAAACACATAATGTTCAGTTTAAAACTAAGGATGATACACCTAGGGAACTTGTTCCAATTTTTCATCTATCATGGCCTAATGAAACATAGATACCTTTAATTTAACCATAATTCAACAGATATTCCACTGGTCAAAACATTTAGATAGGGTTATCATGGCATGAAAACACAACACAACATCTTACAACTCATACAACATGCATACATTGAGTATCCTACTACAAAGGGGCATTATCAAATGAGATAGTGATCTTAACCCATCCTAAAACCCAATTTAAGAAACTAATCAGAAATTTCTAAGGTTCATACCAACATAAAAATGACAAAAACATGAGCAATTGGTTCATACAATATACATATAATACATATTCTAACACTAGGAAGTACTAGTAAGTAACATAACATCTTTAACTCTTCTTTTTCTTTCTTTTTGGCCCTTATTTATGGTATTAACCCACGTATTCAGAGGGAAAATATGGCCTAAAAATATATATATAACCCTCAAACAACCATTAACAAGGAATTAAAACATTAGCCAGTCAAAAGAACCCAAACATCTTCTTATGGCCAAAAAGTCTATGGCTTCATGAGAGCCTTGGCCTAAACTTTTAAGGGTCTTTTTGCTCCATCTTTTTACATCATAACTCATGACTTAACATCAAGAAAACATTGGAGTCATTAGATAGCATCAAACACAAACCTAAGCCCTAAATCCATGCTTGGGCCGAAACTTACCTATAGGGAAAAACTTCATGATTTTTAGCAACACATCGCAAGAACATACAAGAACATGAATAAACCATATATAAACTATTATGTTGCAGGTGAGAGGAGTCTTACCCTTGTTGTCTTGGTTATAAACCTTGAATAGAGAAACAAAAAGGAAACCTTCTTGACTTTAGAGTACTCCTTGCCCTTGTAGTCATGTAGAAGAACTTGGATCTTCAAGAGGGAGACCTCTTGTGAAGTTTTCCAAGAGGAAACCCCCCTTTGGAATTTCGGCTAAGAAGGAAGAAGAGAGGTGAGAGGAAGGGTCTTGGTGGAAGACAAGAAGAGAAAAGTAACTTAAGCCTCTTTACTTCTCATCCCACCTTTTTATACTAAATGAAGGGGGCAAGTGAAAGGGCATGGTGTCTCCTCTCATGGTGACTCTTCACTTCCCTTATCCTTACACCTATCTACAATTTCCTTTATCCTCCTAATAGCACTCCCTTGCTAGGTGAATTGGTTACTTATGCATTCTTAAGGCTTACAACATCTCTAAGGTCCAAGGTTCAATCCTTGGCACCTACATCATTTCATTTTTTTTTATTCTTTTGCAAGCCCATCTAAAGTAAGGCTCATTACATGATGTGTTATTTCTTTTATCCTCATGGGGCCCATTAGGATAACTAATGAAGTGCTATTTAAGACCCATTAGGAATTTCCACCATTTAGAACTCATATAAGGCCTATTAACACTTACACTAAAATTCCCACAACTCTAACTATCATTCATGAATCATACTTAATATGACTATTATTCATGCAATCCTACTCAATATTAGGGATAATATTGAACGAAATTTTAGTGGGGTGTTACAAAGAAGATTGCTATTATGTACCTAATTTTTAGAAAGAACTCTGGTTCAGTTTTTGAAATAATGGATATTCTATTATTTTTTGTTATGAAAAGTGGAATAAAAAGATTATCTGTTTAGGAACATGGATAAGCAATTTGTGCATTTTAAAACCAAAATCTCCCACGATGCAAATAGTAGTTAATAGCTCATCATCTAACCAAAATAAGAGAAAGAAACCTTTTAAGATGAACCAAACATATCTTTGACATCTAAGGCTTGGTCATATGAACCTTAGTAGGATTCAAAGGTTTATAGCCAATGGGCCCTTGGGTTCGTTGGTGGTGCAAGACTTCCCAACCTTTGAATTTTGCCTAGAAGGTAAGATGACTAAGAGGCCTTTCAAGGCCATGGGGTATAGAGCCAAAGATGTGTTAGAATTGGTTTATTCTGATTAGTGTGGTCCTATGTCTATCCAGGATAGAGGAAGCTTTAAATACTTCGTCTCTTTCATAGATTGATTATTCAAAGTATGAGTACATTTACTTGATGTACCACAAGTCTGAATATTTTGATGAGATCAAAGAATTCATAGCGGATGTGGAGAAACATCTAGGTAAACGTATCAAGACACTACGATCAGATCGTGGTGGCAAGTACCTCTTGGGAGAGTTTTAGGACTTACTTATCAGAGATTGGCATTCAGTCCCAATTGTCTGCACCCTGTACGCACGATGCAGCAGAGAGAAGGAATATGACTCTTATGGTGATGGTTAGGACGATGATGAGTTACTCCGAGTTGCCGGATTCGTTCTGGGGATATACTCTGGAAATGACAGCGTACATACTTGGTACCATCTAGGTTAGTACCCTCTACTCCCATAGAAGTGTGGACTGGGTGAAAGCCTGGTCTAGGACATATTCAGATTTGGGATAGTCCAGCACATGTGCTGAAGGGAGATACAGATAAGTTGAAATCTCATACAGAAGTGGCTTGTTCGTAAGCTATCCTAGAGGGACGAAAGGTGGTCTGTTCTATAGTCCTAAGGATCAGAAGGTAATCGTTAGTACGAATGCCAGATTCTTAAAAGAAGACTATGCGATGAACCATGAGCCCATGAGTAAACTTGTTCTTAAGGAATTAAGAGGGGACATTCTGACTTTAGTACCAACTGTACAAGAGGATATACCACAAGTTACTGCACCGCATGTCACAGAAGATATACAGGTGGTACCTCATCGTAGTGGGAGGGTTGTTAGACAACCTAAAAGATTCATGTTCTTGGGAGAGTCTTCAAACTTGGTCCCTGGCGAACATGAACCGGATCCCTAGACCTATGACGAGGAACATCCGCTTTGATGAGATAATCCAGTCATATGGATTTATTCAAAGACCGGATGAGATTTGTGTATATAAGAAATGTGACGGAAACGTAGTGGTATTCTTATACTATACGTAGATGATATTTTTCTCATTGGCAACAATGTCAACATATTATCAGACATAAGGGTATGGTTGTCCAAACAATTTGATATGAAGGATTTGAGAGAAGCAGGGCACATCCTTAGGATCAAAGTTCTAAGGGATCACCAGAAAAGGATGTTGTGCTTATCTCAAGCTTCATACATAGACACTGTCCTAGCTCGTTTTAGCATAAAAACTCCCGGAAAGGTTTTTGTACCTTTCAGGCATGGAGTTCCTTTATCTAAGGAGATGTGTCCTAAACATCAAAAGAGATAGAGGAGATGAAGGTGGTTCCTTATGCTTTGGATGCAGGAAGCCTCATGTATGCTATGATGTATACGAGACCGGATATCTACTTTGCCGTGGGCATGGATAGCATATATCAGAATAACACAAGTCAGGAAAATTGGACTGCGGTAAAGCATATATTAGTGCCTGAGAAGGACTAGGGATTATATGCTGGTTTACTGGGCAGACCAATTACTCCTTGTGGGTTATACAGATTCAGATTTCCAATCGGATAATGACAAATATAAGTCTTCCTCGGGGGTTTATGTAGGACCAGTGTCGTCGATAGAGGGGGGGTGAATATCGACCTTCCAAAAATCTTCGCGGTCAATCGTAAGCTTTTCGGTTCGTACATAAACAGAGCGTTAGTAGCAGCGGAATATAAAATAGTAAAGTAAAGAACGACATACGACAGATTGCACACGGGATTTTATTTGGTTCCCAACCCCCCAAGGTTAGTAGATCCAAGGCCTAAGCACGGGAACACTCGTCCACTATAGGTCTCCTTTCCGGACTTTCCAGAGGCGGAGAAACCCGTCTTACAGTGCAATAATTACAATCAAAATATAGGAAATTAAATACAGAATAATTAAAGCAAACCAAAATGAAATGGTCGAAGACTCGGCCGATCTGGACCTCCGAAGTGCCGCGCACTTCCTTCTGGAGCCTCCTGGTCGTAAAGCCTTGTTTTTAGCGCTTTGTCGTCAGTCAGAAAGCTCAAAATGGATCTTGGAAGTTGTGTTTGGAGCCTTGGGGTCGAAGCCCCTTTTATAGGCTTCATTCGGGCGCCTATGATCACCGGGGCACCCCAATGGGCTTGGTTAAACCTCATCTCCGTGCCGAACTCACCGCAGCTGATAAGCTTCTTGACCAGGGCGCCCTAGACCTCCCAGGTGCCTGAATGAACCCAGTCAAAGTTCTCTGCTTCAAACTCGCAGCAGCAAATACAACTTTGAACCCGGGCGCCTGTATTGATGGGGGCGCCTGAATGGAGACTAAATTTTCTCCTTTCAATGGGGGCGCCCTAGTTGATGGGGGTGCCTGGATGAAAGCCAATTTTTCCTGGCTTCATTGGGGTGCCTCCTTCAATGGGGGCGCTGATGAACTGCCCAATATCAAGTGTCATGAATGAGCCTCAAATTTAGATATTTGTAAATTGAAAATCCTAGCTCACAGAATTAAAGAGTAGTATAGGGGCCTCAAGTTGTATTTTTCCAAGGACTAGTTAAGGATGTTTAATTCAAGCTTGAAAGTTTTGTCGTTTATTGTTTTGGGGTTTTCTAGTAAAATGGGGGTTTTTGCGATAAGGAAATGACAGAATGAAATAGAATGAACTTAGCTAAAGCATGGAGCGAATTAGGAAATTACAAGAACTACTCTTAACCTATTGGAAAAACTAAGCAATTCGATTTCAAACTATTGAATTGAAATTAAAGAACTAATTGCAGGGAATTAATTGTAGAAAACTAATTGCAGGGAATTAATTGCAAGATAATAAAAACTAGATAAAAACATTGCTTAAGAACTTGGCTTGAAGTGTAATGGAAACAAACTAGAACAACTTGAAGAAATAAGAGCTTAAAACCAAAATTATCCTAGATTTGAACATCAAACCAGTTCATTGTCAAGACTTCCATTTGCCGTCACACAAAGGATGAGCTAGAAACCCTCCAGCCTCAAAAACCAACGAAGAAAAACTCCCTTGCTCAGTTTGTTGTGAATTGATCTGTACTGCCCTTCCTGATCGGTCACGGGACCGATCAGGTCTTCTTCTGATCGAATTGGGGACCGATCAGAAGAGTCTCTGTCCGATCGCCGTGATCGGTCAGTAACTGAAAACTATCCCCGATCTCTTCCTTCTCGATTGTCTGGATGGCGATCGAGCTCAAGAACAATCAAAATGCTTTCGAGAACCCTCTAAGGCTTCAACAGCTCCGGTCGACGGAAACCAGCAATCAACAAGGATCAATCGGCAGGAACAGCAGCTCCGGCGAAACCCTCACCTTAGCTCCTTCAGCTGTGAGATTTGGATTAACAAACTAAATAGAAAATATACCTCGATGATTCAAAACCTTGAGAAGAAACGAATTTGATGTTGGTCGCACGCGATCGGAGAAGAAAACAGCAAAGAAATCGATGAAGAAACTGAAGAACTCGAAACAGGGAAGAAACTATGCGATCTGGCGACGACCCCGATCTGGAGAGGGAGTTTCTGTTTTAATTATCCCATTTGAAAAATGGACGACTGTGATCATTCTGGTCTCATCCGACGGTTGGATCATCTCAGATCTGAACCAAACTTCCCAGATCTCCATCAATGGCTCTGATCTACTTCTCCTTAGCTTGGATCAATCATATCTACGACGGATGGTTCAGATCTTCCTTTCTTTTGAATGGATGGTTGAAATTCCCCTTAAGTTTGATCCGACGGTCAGATGTACTATTATTTGATTCAAAGCTTCAGATCTTGATCTATGGACTTGATTAACTCTACCGTGGGCTCGGATTGATCAGAAGCTGACAGATGACTCAGATCTCACCGTTTCTTGGTTGGACGGCTCACAGTTATCCACCTCTTGATCCCCTTGATCGAACCAAGTCTGAGATCAAGTCTGATCCAATCTTATCTAGGTCCATGGTTATTTGAAGCCTACAAAATTATATTCAAATTTTAGTGCCAAAACATCTCAAATCTACAAAGATTTGCATCCAAAGCTAAAATAGAGGTATTTCATGAAACCTAATGTAAATGCAAACTTAAGCATATACAAGTGGATCAGAGCATGGATTTGAGAGCCTAAAATGATTAACAAAATGGTAGTTATCAACTCCCCCACACTTGCTCTTGGGCGTCTTGCACAAGCTAACTAGTAAACTAATGATGTATCCCCTTAGATTATTCTCAATCATATTTAGAAGCAATTGAAAGGAAATTACCTAGGGTTGTCAATTCTCAAAAATCTAAACTCAATGGACTAGTATCTTGTCCTTAGTCAATAACTTAGTATATTTCATCCTTTATGACTCATTGAGATGAACTAAACACACAAACCTCTCAAGGAAAATTTTAATATGGCTCTCTTCCTAAGTTCTAAGTTTTGATGAAAGTGGAGATCACTCAAACACAATCATGGTTCTTGCACTACCATAAGCTTGCTTATGCTCTACTCTCTACCATCATCCTTGAGTTGGATCCACACCTAAAAAGGCTTATTTAAACAAGTTAGGAAATATGGAATGATAAAAATGAAATAGAAGTTTAATGAACTTTGATACTTAAGAATCATGATAAAGAAAGTAAAGAAATATGACATGGTAAGGAAATATGGAAAAGTAAAGAAAATGGAAGACATGGATCCTCAAGAATGTAACCTAATGTACTTTGCGCTCTCTTTTTGAATTATCCTGCAGATATCAGAACCAAGGTGGGTAAGGATCAGCTAATTCGGATGTGAAACCTCAAGAAATAGTACTGAATTCAGTGTGTCATTCTGTGCCAATTCTACTGATCGGTCAGGAGACCGATCAGGCTTCCCTGATCATTCTGGATGATCGGACTGGAATACTTCTGATCGGACTGACTCTCCTCTGATCAGACTGGGATGGTTCTGATCGGTCAGAGTGACCGATCAGTCACTTCCCTGATCGGATTAGTGATCGATCAGGGTCTGATCAGTAGCTGGTTTGCGCAGAATTCTGAAACTGCTCTACCTGATTTTTCTCCTTCTCAATCAATACTAACTCTTCCAATTCAGCTATCATTTTTGATCACTTCTTGTAATTCAGAGGCTTAATCCAACTCCAAAGTCCACTTCATTCTCTTTTTATTTTCTTCTTCTTCTTTTTTTTCTGTTGCTGTTTTGTTTTTTTTCTGCAGCCAAGATTTTTTTTTCAATTGTTTAGCTGCTGCTCCAACTTCTCAATCCTCCATTTCTGATTTTCTGACTTCTAGCACTCTATCTCCTTTTGATGGCTTTTCGTTGCATGAATGTAAAGTTGTAGGAGCATCAAAAACATCTTCTTTAACAAAGTCCTCTTTAACACTTGCTAACAAAGTTTGCAGATTTTTTTAGATCCTTGTTCTCTTCAATTGCTTGTTTATAGGATAAAAAATTTACATTTAAAGAAAAACTTGAGTTAGCTTTGGCTAAATCGCCCAAGTTTTAATATAAATGCGATTATTATCCTACCTTTCCAACGATTGGAATATGCCTATAGTTGGACTCGATCCGACCGAGTTAACTAGCTTCACTCAATCTGATTGAGTTTGTTCTCACCCAAGCTTTGATAGGCGGGACCATAGTTGTCCCTCCGCACCCTACCAAGATAATATGTGCTGCTCTGCTTTGGCAGATTCAACAGCAACATGTGATCAAGGTAGTGATGGGTATCATCGCTTGTTAGGCATTTCGAGAATGAGTTGATTTGAATTAGATCGAATCTAATCGCAAGAGAGAGAGTGTATCATATACACAAGGCTCTAATTATTTTACTCTAGCATGCATCACATACAAGCAAATAATAAAATAATTTAATTTGTGATTGGATCATGGCCCTACTACGATCTTCTCAAGCCAATGAGAAGATCGGACGGTCAACCTAGGGTTTCGCTTCTCCAAGCTTCTCCTTTGACCGCCACGTGTCGTCGGCTCCCTCCATAACTCCTTCTTCGGATAGACCGCCCACCGTCTTTGTAGCGCATATTACAAAATAAGAAAATACAGAAATATAATAAAAGAAGCCAACGCGCAGGTTGCATACACTATACATGTAACGCCCTGAAATTTCCCATATGAAATATTAGGAAATATATAAATTCATAAATATGAAATATTATGGAATTCATGAAATAGTATCATGAAATATTATGAATTCATAAATATGAAGTATTATGGAATTCATGAAATAGTATCATGAAATATTATGAAATATTATGAATTCATAAATATGAAATATTATGGAATTCATGAAATAGTATCATGAAATATTATGAAATATTATGAATTCATAAATATAAAATATTATGGAATTCATGAAATATTATCATGAAATATTATGAAATATTATGAATTCATAAATATGAAATATTATGGAATTCATGAAATAGTATCATGAAATATTATGAAATATTATGAATTCATAAATATGAAATATTATGGAATTCATGAAATAGTATCATGAAATATTATGAAATATTATGAATTCATAAATATGAAATATTATGGAATTCATGAAATATTATCATGAAATATTATGAAATATTATGAATTCATAAATATGAAATATTATGGAATTCATGAAATAGTATCATGAAATATTATGAAATATTATGAATTCATAAATATGAAATATTATGGAATTCATGAAATATTATCATGAAATATATGAATTCATGGAATATAATTAATATTATGAGATTTCATGATGGGCTTGGCTTAATGGGCTTGGATTAGTGTAAAATGTAATAAAAAGGAAATATAGAAGGGAGGAAGCAGGGATTGAACCTTGAACCTCCTAGTTGCACTAGCAATGTCTTAACCATTCCACCAAGCCATGTTTCTTGTTAGAGAAGGAGAAACATGCTTGTTAAAAGCTAGGGAAGTGAAGAGACATGTCTCTTCAAGAGAAAAGTATAAATAAGAGAAGGAAGTGGTTAGAATAACTACCTCTTCATCTTCCTCTTCACTTCTCCACCGAAAGTCTCTTCTTCTCCCTCTCCATTTTCGAAAAGTAAACCCTAGGGTTTTAACCCTAGGGAATTGGAAGGAAGAAGAACCCTTTAAGGTTCTTGCCTTCTACTAGGGCCAAGATTTCTAAGAGAAGGCAAACAAGGGAAACACTCACCTTCCTTCAACCAAGGGCACCTTAAGATCTTAGAGAAGTAGAAATCAAGCGAAAGGATGTAAGTATCCCCTCGCCTGCAGTGTAATAGTTCTTGAATGTGGTATCCTTTAACATGTTGTAAACAAAAACCTAGGGTTTTTGTTCTTGTATGTTTCGGCCACCCCCCTTAGGGGAAGGCCTTGTTTTCATTTGTTACATGATTAGACCCTTGATACTTAGGGAATATGTGTATATTGATTTCCTTCATGATAGTTGAACAAAAGGGAAGAAGAACTAGGGTTTTGGTTCTTGTAAGATTCGGCCACCCCCTTAGGGGAAGGCCTTGTTCTCTTTTGTTACATAATTAGACCCTTGAAACTTAGGATATATGTATATGTGTGGTTTATGCAAATGTTGTGAACAAAACCTAGGGTTACACCCTTGTGTAGGTTTCGGCCAACACCCAAGAAGGGACCTTGGTTACCCCTTGATGCATGTGAAGACCCCTTGGAATTTAGAGTATACCTATATGTTGTGTCCCTACATTTTTGTGATAGCAAAACCTAGGGTTTTGAACTTGGATGGCTTTCGGCCAAGGCTTAGAAAAAGGGGTTAGTGAGGGTTGAATTATCCTCCAATATATCCATGTTTAAGATAAGTATACAAGGTGTTTGAATAAATGTATGTGTGAATGATTAATGCAAAAGTCCTAATATTTCCCTACTCTTGATGTTTCGGCCAACCCACTAGGACTAGGGTTTGTAAAGGTCAAACTACCCTATGATATATGTTTATGGTTGGGGATGATCATATGTATATGTATGTGGTATTAAATGGAATGGTTGATAAGGAAACCTTAATTGTTAGCATGCTTTGATATGGTTATGTATGAGGTGTTTAAATGAGATGTCTGATTGAAATCTTAATTGATAGCATGCTACCACTTTCTACGATATGAGTATGACCTATGTGACCAAAGCTTGTCAGGTCTAAGGTAGGGTAAGTGGTTGAAATATGATGCATGATGAAATATGATGAACATGTATGAAATGTAATGTATATATGAACATGTATGACATATGATGCATGTATGAACATGTATAAAATATGATGAATATATGAACATGTATGACATATGATGCATGTATGAACATGTATGAAATATGATGAATATATGAACATGTATGAAATATGATGTATGTATGAGCATGCCTTATAGCCCATGGGGTACATTTATGAAATTGCATGTGATATGTTAAAATGCTTAAATGGATACTCAAATAAGTATGGGATCAAGAGCACCCCTTATGTTGTGTGGTGTGTCCCTACGGGATCATGAGCACCCTTGAAGAGTGGTGTGTCCCATAAGAGTGAATATGGAGTATCCCTTAGCATATATGTAACAGCATGATAAGTATTTTACTTTTAAGTTGTGTACCCGACTCGGAAGGGGGTCGTTAAATAAATCCGGGGTGCATGTTAACGTGGCTTCGGTAGGACGGAAGGGTCCTGCTCTAATGAATTGGTGGCTCGCTACCCCAATTCATTAGGGAACGCGCAATAGTTTCCGCGCGATAGTTGGTACACAACAGGGCCCAATATGATATGGATGTATTTTTAAGTAATACCATTATGGAATTGTTTTGAAAACATTCATTGAAAACATTTGTTAAATGTGAAGAGTATGCTTATGGTACTTGATACTGCATGCTTAGAAACTTAGATGTTTAATATGCTTTGATGAACTTATGCTTATGATTGAATTTGTGTACATGTTATATTCTTTTGCACGGATTTTGCGAGTAGGACAGGATCCTTACTAAGCATTGTGCTTACTAGTTTATGTGTTATCTTATGCTGCAGATAACACTTAAATGGAAGGAAGAGGTAGGAGGCTGAAGATGTGTGGGGTGGTGGCTCGGGAAGAAAAGACTTCTATATCTACATATGCTTATATTATGCTCCTTGACAATAAGTGTTAGTGATTAGGATTGACATGACATGATAGTGTTTACCTTGGAGGTCTTTTATACTTGATTATGTTATGAGTTACATTACTAGTGATATTATCATGTTGTAGAATGACTTTGATAGTTAAACAAGCATGCTTAGTCCTTAAGTCCTTGCATTGTTGTTTTAATGTCATGCTAGGAGATAGAAATAGAAAAAAAAATATTACTATATGATTGAATGTACGTAACCCCGCCCCGAGAGTAGATATAAGGGCGGGCGTTACAATACAACACGCACAACCACAAAAACGGCACGCAGGCCGCATTATGAATTACAACACATTCCAATCATATTGGGTTTTATTGGGCCATGATCATCACAAATCCATACATAATTCCAAATTATCTATCTCTCCTTATCAGTCACGGATCTGTTGCTGCTGCCGATCCGTGATCTTGTACACGGTTCGCACGTGGCTCTGATACCACTGTTAGAGATTCTAGGCCGCAAAAACCGCTTTTTGCGTTGCGGAAACCCCAGAATTTCGGCCACGGATCCGTGCGAACTTTAAAATATAATACGTGTACAAGTTTAATTACTAGATCTACACTAGATCTACATGATAGGGTAGTTACCTTTGTAGCGTAGCCCTTCGCTTTCCCGCTCGTCCAA
This sequence comes from Boesenbergia rotunda, assembly GCA_024364735.1. Lineage (NCBI taxonomy): Eukaryota > Viridiplantae > Streptophyta > Magnoliopsida > Zingiberales > Zingiberaceae > Boesenbergia > Boesenbergia rotunda. The sequence continues at coordinate 1,070,666 of JAGFNQ010000279.1, read as the reverse complement.
AATGATGCCGGATCTCGTAGAGTATCAAAATAGATACTCCTCTAGAAGTATCCACACAGACAAAACACCTTGAAGAATCGGTTGTGCTAGCAACCGTATCATAACTCTTTGTGAGAAGAAAGAGCAAAAGGAAGAGAAAAGCACACCCAAAAGAAATTGCTTGCGCAAGAGGCGTTCATCCACACACACACGCTTTTGTCTCCACGCAACAACAAAAACCCAAATAGCCTCCAATTAATGCATGATTAATTCACCAATTAATCATCATTAATCCTTGCCATAACAAGCCTCCAATTAATGCATGATTAATTCACCAATTAATCATCATTAATCCTTGCCATAACCACATTGTTGCCGTTTACATCATGCATGCTTGCATGTGTCTAACTAAATTCAAGTTCAACTTGAGTCTAACTCAAGTGCATGTAACTTGAGTCCATCTTGCATGTGGTTAGATTAATCCAAGTTCAACTTGAGTCTAACTCAAGTAGATACAACTTGAGTCCAACTCAAGTGTGGTTGCATGTGGTTAGATTAATCCAAGTTCAACTTGAGTCTAACTCAAGTAGATACAACTTGAGTCCAACTCAAATGTGGTTGCATGTGGTTAGATTAATCCAAGTTCAATCTTGAGTCTAACTCAAGTAGATACAACTTGAGTCCAACTCAAGTGTGGTTGCATGTGGTTAGATTAATCCAAATACAACTTGAGTCTAACCCAAGTCTTGGTCATCCAATGCTCATTTGTTCTTAACTAAAAGAACTCATCTCCAAATATAATGTCCTTTTTGTGTGTGACCCTATAGGTTCTTGTAACATTGGCAATGTCTCCAAACACTTTTAGAGACATAAGCAATGAGCGGTATCTAGCAACACATCATTGCTACCCAAGTTACAAGAATGTTGAGATCCAACATCACCTTGTGACTAATAATTGTGACTCTCATAATATATGATAATGTCCCTTTATCCTTGATATCTAGTTTGATTCAATTGAGGCATAGACCGTGTCATCCTCGAATCAACCTATATCTTGAACTCCAAGTAGACTCACACTTATCAAATGAGTTCAATATCTCATATTGACTCATTTGGGCATGGCCATGCACTTTGTGGTCTCACTCTATCAAGAATACGATATCGCTCCCGTCATATAGGAGGGATAGATCCCATCTACATCACTCATATCCCTCTCCATAATTTGTTACATACCCAGTAATCGCCTTTATAGTCCACCCATTTACGAGTGACGTTTGACGAAGCTAAAGTATGTAACTCCTTATGTAGGAATCCATGGTGACTTCAGGTCCAAGGACTAATAGTCATACTAATAGCCACATGAGAAAGTATATGACACTCATATAACGATCCATGATACTTTCTCATAGCGGGTCATTCAATATACATTCTCTAACGCATACCCATGTGTCAACTTGATATCTCTATATCCATGACTTATGAGATCAAGTCATCATGTTGACCTACATGCTAGTCTCTACGTATTAACATTGTCCCTGAATGTTAATACTCGACTAGGAATAATTTAGAGTAGTGTTCTCCATATCATCTCACTATCGATTCAACCAATCGATTGATATAGATAAGAACCTTCTACTCAAGGACATTATTATACTTAGCTAATTGGCACAAATACACGTAAGTATAATAACCATAAAACATGCCTTTATTTATACATAGGAATATGATACAAATTAGTCCATACAATCATTACATGATCGGCTCTAGGGCTCTCACCAACAATTCTTGGGTTCTTGCTTCCACCATGCAAGTCCCTACACTTTCTGGCAAATAAGCATACTCTAAAGGTTCTAGCAATGGTTTCAACTCTAACTGTGACTGCTCAGTAGGTATGGGTGGTCCCTGGGGCTCAGTGCAATCCCCTATACTCTCACACCTATCCTCTGAATCTTCTGACATGTCAATCAATATAGGTGATCCCTGGGGCTCAGTGCAATCCCCTACACCTGTAGAATCATCTCCAACTGTGAGTGAATCAGATACAGTCTTCAAATCTTCAGCCTCCTCTGTAGCTAATGCATCCTCATCTTTCTCTGAGCTAAAACATCCTCTGTGAATACCAAATGAAACTTTATCAGCAAATAAATCTACATCAACAACCTCATCTAAAATACCCATGCTAATGATAGAAGGATCCTCTCTGGGGTGCTGTGGGAAGGGTAAAGGGACCCTTGGTTCCTCAACGTGAGCTGAAATTTTCGAAAATAAGTCGTGAGCAGGGATTTCGGTAGGTATAGCTGCTGTAGGTACCCTAATTTTACTGATTCCTTCTTCTTCTTCCATCAAAATTGCAAGATCAATAGAAGACGGACTTAGGCTTGAACTAGGGTCACAACCAACTGATGTAGAATCAATTTCTGGACTAATCTGAGATGGAAAATAAGTTGCTGAAAATTTTTCAGAAAAATCAACTCTTGGAGTGTTTAGACTTGAAACAAGTTCCCCACTCCTCAAAGTTATTGCACAATCATTCCCCTTAGGATTAAGAGTAGCTTGAGAAGGTAATTGGCTTGATCCTTGGGCTTGCATTTGATTCATTCTACTAGCTAATTATTCAATGCGTCTTTCAATGTCTTAAAGAGTGGAATCATTCTTTTGTTGCCCTTGCTGTAGTAAAATTTGTTGCTGTTGAAGAATTTGTTGCATAATCTCCTCAAGCATTTGTTGTTGTGCATTAAGCTCACTAGAGTCCTCAAAGTCTCCTTGATTGATATAGAACTCTTGTTGGTCTTGAAATGATTCATTAGGTTGCTCAAAATCATTATTAGGCTGTGAATCCTGAAAATAAGGTGGTTGGGGCTGATTAAATGAATAATTGGGATGTTGAAATTGCTAAAAATTAGTTTGATAATAAGGATGATGTTGCAGGAAATTATTGCTCTGGAAATTCTGATTTTGAGGCTGGAATTGTTGATTGAATTGCTGAAATTGTTGGGGTTGAAAATCCTGATTCTGAAACTGAAAATTCTGATTGTATGGTTGGAATTCTTGTTGTGAAGGTTGAAAGTCTTGCTGATCATAATGAAATTGTTGTTGAAAATCTTGGAAATTCTGTTGAAACTGTTGTTGTGGCTGATTCAGAGGTTGGTTTTGCTGAAACTGCTGATAAGGCTGGAATGGTTGAAAATTCTGATTATCTTGCTGAAAATTTTGGAATTGAGAATACGGTTGCTGAAAATTCTGAAAATACTGATGTTCTTGTTGATGCAGTCTGACCCTGATTGTTGTTTTCCTGTTGACATCAAATTTAGTTTAGGTTGATGATTATGATTATGATTGGGTTTAAGTCCTGGTCGTGGACTAGGCATACCTAGTGGGACTAGGTTTGAGGAAATCCTAACCTGGAGGGTTAGGTGTGGAAAAATCCTAACCTGGAGGGTTAGGTGTGAGGAAATCCTAACCTGGAGGGTTAGGTGTGGAAAATCCTAGCTTGGAGGGCTAGGTGTGGAAAAGTCCTAACTTGGAGGGTTGGGTGAAAAGTCCTAGCTTGGAGGGCTAGGTGAAAAGTCCTAACCTGGAGGGTTAGGTGAAAAGTCCCAACTTGGAGGGTTAGGTGAAAAGTCCTAGCTTGGAGGGCTAGGTTGATGAAATCCCGGCTTGGAGGGCCAGGTCCTAGCTTGGAGGGCTAGGTTGATGAAATCCTGGCTTGGAGGGTCAGGTCCTAGCTTGGAGGGCTAGGTTGGATGAAACCCTAGCTTGGAGGGCTAGGTTGGAGCCCCTGGATCGGTCTGGTGACCGATCAGGGAGGTTGGCACGGTACTCCTTCATGGATCGGTCTGGTGACCGATCCAGCAATGACTGACCGGTCTGGTGACCGATCAGGGAGTAGGCGTTTCACTCACTGCACAGTTCCTGATCGGTTTGGTGACCGATCAGGGAGCCCACAAGTGGGTTGAGTTCCCCTGCTGCTTTGCTCCTGATCGGTCCGGTGACCGATCAGGGAGCATCCAGTAGGTCTTTGGCAAACCTACTGATCGACTCCTGATCGGTCTGGTGACCAATCAGGGAGAAAACGTGACCGATCAGATTGAATGATCAACTGTCGCGAGGTTTCTCACCCTGACCGATCAGGCTGAAGCCTGATCGGTCTGGGATCATCCTGATCGGTCTGGTGACCGATCAGCCAGTGGATTCCGGGTGGGATTGTGGCAAGCTGATTTCCGGATAGATTTGGTGACCGATCTGGTGACCGGTCAGGGTGACCGATCATACGAGCTTGCGATCCCAAGTTTCTCACTGGGGGCCGATCAGGTTAGAGCCTAATCGGTCTGGGATAGTCCTGATCGGTCTGGTGACCGATCACTTAAATTCAAACGCGCTGTCAGATGCTCTGATCGCGCCTGCTTTCACTGAAACGCCACTGATGTCACTTTGATCTTCTCTGCTATTACTGATATAAGTCTGATTTCTTTTGCTAAACCTCTGATTGAGTGTGCAGGTGACAGGGATGGATTCAAACACTCTAGGAGAGTCAATAGAGGTCTTTCCTTGGAGCAGGTTTGTCCATTTGCCATCTCAGGTTGCAACGGCTGGAGCTGCTGACTGGAGCTTGGCTGAGGGAAGCTCAGGGAGTCCAGGGAGAGCTCAGTGGTAGCTGGCGTTGGCAGGTGAGCAGCTGGAGGCTGCAGTGAGGTGGTGACCTGGTGATCAGTGAGCTGGGACTTAAGCGCTTGGTGGCGAAGGAGTCTCAGCAACTCAACGATACTACTCTGCGACATCTTGTGTGCTTGCAACAACTCTGTTCTCATCTTGAGCAAGCAACTGTGATCCTTGAAGCAACCTTCCGTTACTTGGGCACTTGGGAGAAGAGAAACAAGAAGCTTGAGTCCATCAGCGAGAAGACACGAAGAGGAGAGTCTTGCGTGAGATCTGCGCTGGGTGGAGCTCAGAGAAGCTTGCTTGTGTTCTTGTGGTTCTAAGTGCTGAGTAAGATCTTTCTTGAGTTTCCTGTACTTCATACTTTATCATCTTGAAACGCTGTGGAGAGGTTACTCCACCGAGAAGGAGGTTGCATTTTATCCGGTATTCACCGGGGCTTGATCTGCCGACGATCAAGGGATCGCCCACCTTAAGGGCACGCCAAGGAGTAGGGGCAAGTTATCCCCGAACCTTGTAAATCCTCTTGTTAGCGTTCTTGCATTTGTTTGTGCTTAGCTTAGGGTGTAATTTCTGCAATACTTTGTTTTGTGTTATTTGCTTCCACTGTGCTACTAACCAGTTAAGTGCAGAAAAATTGATAAGCGCTAAGTTTCTGTGTCTGGCTACATTCACCCCCCCCCTCTCTAGCCATCCAAGGTCCAACAGTTCTACCATGGACTGCTTGAATGAGTAGGAATATTTTTCAATAGTTTCTGAAACTTTTCCTTGATTTCTCCTAGCTCTGAATGTTCTCTCTATCTCAAGATCAAACTACACAAGATCTCCACCTGCAGTCCTGCTCATAAACCAAACAAAAATGGAAGCAAATGTATATAGAAAGATAAAGCAAATAAAAATGGAATTAAAGAATATGAAAATAAACACAAACTCAAATTAAACAAACTCAATTAGTGATTCCCCGGCAACGGCGCCAAAAATTTGATGAACTGCCCAATATCAAGTGTCACGAATGAGCCTCAAATTTAGATATTTATAAATTGAAAATCCTAGCTCATAGAATTAAAGAGTAGTATAGGGGCCTCAAGTCGTATTTTTCCAAGGACTAGTTAAGGATATTCAATTCAAGCTTGAAAGTTTTGTCGTTTATTGTTTTGGGATTTTCTAGTAAAATGGGGGTTTTTGCGATAAGGAAATGACAGAATGAAATAGAATGAACTTAGCTAAAGCATGGAGCGAATTAGGAAATTGCAAGAACTACTCTTAACCTATTGGAAGAACTAAGCAATTCGATTTCAAACTATTGAATTGAAATTAAAGAACTAATTGTAGGGAATTAATTATAGAAAACTAATTGCAGGAAATTAATTGCATGATAACAAAAACTAGATAAAAACATTGCTTAAGAACTTTGCTTGAAGTGTAATGGAAACAAACTAGAACAACTTGAAGAAATAAGAGCTTAAAACCAAAATTATCCTAGATTTGAACATCAAACCAGTTCATCGTTAAGACTTCCCTTTGCCGTCACACAAAGGATGAGCTAGAAACCCTCCAGCCTCAAAACCAACGAAGAAAAACTCCCTTGCTCAATTTTCTGCGAATTGATCTGTGCTGCCTATCCTAATCGGTCACGGGACCGATCAAGTCTTCTTCTGATCGGATTGGGGACTGATCAGAAGAGTCTCTGTCCGATTGTTACGATCGGTCAGTAGCTGAAAACTATCCCTGATCTCTTCCTTCTCGATTGTCTAGATGGCGATCGAGCTCAGGAACAATCAAAATGCTTTCAAGAACCCCTCTAAGGCTTCAACAACTCCGGTCGACGGAAACCAGCAATCAACAAGGATCAATCGGCAGGAACAGCAGCTCTGGCGAAACCCTCACCTTAGCTCCTTCAGCTGCGAGATTTGGATTAGCAAACTAAATAGAAAATATACCTCGATGATTCAAAACCTTGAGAAGAAACGAATTTAATGTTGGCCGCACGCGATCGGAGAAGAAAACAGCAAAGAAATCGATGAAGAAACTGAAGAACTCGAAACAGGGAAGAAACTATGCGATCTGGCGACGACCCCGATCTGGAGAGGGAGTTTTTGTTTTAATTATCCCATTTGAAAAATGGACGGCTGTGATCATTCTGGTCTCATCCGACGGTTGGATCATCTCAGATCTGAACCAAATTTCCCAGATCTCCATCAATGGCTCTGATCTACTTCTCCTTAGCTTGGATCAATCAGATCTACGACGGATGGTTCAGATCTTCCTTTCTTTTGAATGGATGGTTGAAATTCCCCTTAAGCATGATCCGATGGTCAGATGGACTCTGATTTGGTTCAAAGCTTCAGATCTTGATCTACGGACTTGATTAACTCTACCTCGGCTCGGATTGATCAGAACTGACAGATGACTCAGATCTTACCGTTTCTTGATTGGACGGCTCACAGTTATCCACCTCTTGATCCCCTTGATCGAACCAAGTCTGAGCTCAAGTCTGATCCAATCTGATCTAGGTCCATGGTCATTTGAAGCCTACAAAATTATATTCAAATTTTAGTGCCAAAACATCTCAAATCTACAAAGATTTGCATCCAAAGCTAAAATAGAGGCATTTCATGAAACCTAATGTAAATGCAAACTTAAGCATATAAAAGTGGATCAAAGCATAGATTTGAGAGCCTAAAATGATTAACAAAATGGTAGTTATCAGGCGCCTGGCTTCCAACCGCGTTGTGTGTTGTTCGCTTACTTTGTCTTCCATTCTAGGTACCTGCAAGATATACAAATACAAAGCAAATATACACACAATCTTAACCTTAAGGACTTGGTTCTGACTTCGGATTTCCACGAAACCCTAGGCTGAACTGACGCAAGTTCCCACTCACGAGAACGTGCCTTTAACCTACTCCTTTCAGGAGACGGTTGCCACCCAGTCCATTTGGGTGGACTTTCGCTTAGCTTTCGATACTCTCAGATCTCGAGATGTCCGAACCTCGACTCGTCTCTACTTCTGTCCTTAGTCATCGCTCAGCTAAGTTGCTCAATCCCTCGGACCAAGACTTCGTGCCCAAACCCTAGGTCCAGGACTTAGTGCCTAACTTCACTCATCAGGACTTTTGCCCAGCTTCACTCATCAGGACTTTTGCCCAGCTTCACTCACCAGGACTTATTGCCCAGCTTTACTCACTAGGTCTTCGGTGCCCAGCCCTCGTCCAGGGCTTAGTGCCCAATTCCATGAACCAGGACTTAGTGCCCAACCCTCGGTCAGGTCTTAGGTGCCCAGCCCTCGGCCAGGACTTCGTGCCCAATTCTTCGAACTAGGACTTCGTGCCTAGGTTAACTAGGACTTTGTTTCACTTTAGTACTCCTCCTTTGCTCACCCATCCCTTGTTCAATGTATCACTGACTTAAGCATATTGTCAAACATTAAAACACTTAAATGAGAACATCACTAATGCAACTTGCACCAACAATCTCTCCCTTTTTGATGTTTGACAATATCTTAAGTTAGATTGGTTGAAAGGGCTAAATCTTGAAAAAAATAATCTAAGTTTTGAAAATACATTTTGATCTTTGGGAGAAAAACATTTCTAAGATAAGCTCACTCTCCCCTTTTTGAAAAAGAATTTTTGATTTCATTGATCCTTTGGGAAGAACCAAAAATTTTCTAACTTAAGCTCTCACTCTCCCCCTTTGTCATACATAAAAAAAAAGACCAAAACACTTGCACCAACAATAATAGATTTTCTTTTGAAGGTACTTAGTATAATTTTTGAAAGAACTATTGCACCAGAAAATTACACCTTGAAAAGTATTGTGCATAAAAATATTTTATATTTTTAGAAAAACTTTTCACAAAAAATTTTGCCTGGGAAAAAATTTTCTATTGAGTAAGATTTTCGAAAGGAATTGCATACTTGAATGAGTTTTCCTTAGAGAAATATGCATTTTAAAATAATACTTTGAAAAATATTGTGCAAGACCTTGTACTTTGAAAGATATTAAAATAATGCAAGTACTTTTTAAAAGATATTGATATCTTTGAAAAATATAAGTCACTTTGAAAGATATTATGCATTTTTGAAAAATATAAGTGCTTTTGAAACATTTTGAAGAGTATAAGTACCTTTGACAAATATTAGAATTTTTGAGAAGTATAAGTACTTTTGAAAAATATTAAAATTTTTTTGAGAAGTATAAGTACTTTTGAAAAATATTAGAATTTTTTTGAGAAGTATAAGTACTTTTGAAAAATATTAATTTTTTTTTGAAATATCTATGTATTTTTAAAAAGATATTATGCATTTTATATTAAGGAAATCTCATTTTGAAAACCTAATACTTTACTTAACTTGGTTTCTTTTCCAGTTTGACACAATCCTAGGAAACCTTGTTAACTACAAGGACATTTCCTTAAGTGTCCTGGAAATTTTTCCAACCTCAAGAAAAATATTATAAAAACAATTTTGAAAATAATAACATTTTTATAAAACATTGATAGTATTTGAAAGGAAATTACTTATGTTTTCAGAAGGATTTGAAAAACCGTGCATGAAAACATATTACCTTGAAATATTCAATAATTCTTTTAATTTGACCTCCTCCTAAACTTGGCCCAGTCCTAGGAAGCTTGTTGACCATAAGTAATTTTCCTCTGAGTCTTAAAGTTTGATTCAAATTATAAGAATTATCTAATAATTTTTGAAATAAAATTGTTAGAAATAATTTCATTTTAATTTAGACTCCCCTAAATTTGACACCTCCTAGGAGTCCTTGTAGATCATGAAGTAGACTTCCTCTGTGTCTTTAGGGTTTATCAAAACCAAATGATGTTGATGAATTAAATTCAAATTTGAATTCAGATTTATCAGATTTAATTTCTAAATTATTTTCAAGATTATCAGGTTTTTCAGAATTTACAGAATTAATTCCATAATTTACAGAATTAAAATTAGGATTAATTTTAGAATTAATTTTAGAAATTAATGAATTAACATTAAGGATTAAAGTGTTGATTTCTGATAATTTAACATTATCGATTTTTTGTAATTGGTCATGCAGAAGATTAACTTGACTATTCACAAAATTTAACTTTTCAGAAAAATTATCTAAATTACTTAGATAAGCTAGTGCAGAAATTTGAAAAAAATTTGGAACGTAAATTTTGCGTACCTTTGCCGGACATTTATTTTTGTAGTGTCCGTATTTTTCGCACTTGAAGCATTTGATGTGATCTTTGTTCCTCCAGCCTCCTGGTACTGGTACGTCTTTTGTTGTCGATGAAGAACGAGTCTTACGAGTAGGGCACTGATTTTTATAGTGCCCTCTCTCCCCACACTTGAAACACGTAATATGAAATTTAAAAAGAGACATTAAAAAAAATTGTACCTGATTTACCCCTGGGCTCCCCCTCAACTCTTGGCGTCTTTGCTCTGTTGGCGGTTAGTCCGGTGAAGAGCGGCCTGCTCTGATACCAATTGTAGGGTCGGTGCCGTCGATAGAGGGGGGGTGAATATCGACCTTCCAAAAATCTTCGCGGTCAATCGTAAGCTTTTCGGTTCGTACTTAAACGGAGCATTAGTAGCAGCGGAATATAAAACAGTAAAGTAAAGAACAACAGACGACAGATTGCATACGGGATTTTACTTGGTTCCCAACCCCCCAGGGTCAGTACATCCAAGGCCTAAGCACGGGAACGCCCGCCCACTATTGGTCTCCTTTCCAGACTTTCCGGAGGCGGAGAAACCCGTCTTACAGTGCAATAATTACAATCAAAATATAGGAAATTAAATGCAGAATAATTAAAGCAATCCAAAATGAAATGGTCGAAGACTCGGCCGATCTGGACCTCCGAAGTGCTGCGCACTTCCTTCTGGAGCCTCCCGGTCATAGAGCCTCATTTTTAGTGCTTTGTCATCAGTCGGAAAGCTCAAAATGGATCTTAGAAGTTGTGTTTGGAGCCTTGGGGTCGAAGCCCCTTTTATAGGCTTCATTCGGTCACCTGTGATCACCGGGGTGCCCCAATGGGCTTGGTCAAACCTCATTTCTACGTCGAACTCACCGCAGCTGATAAGCTTCTTGACCAGGGCGCCCTGGATCTCCTAGGCACCTGAATGAACCCAGTCAAAGCTTATCTCTGCTTCGAACTCGCAGCAGTAAATACAGCTTTGAACCCGGGTGCCTGTATTGATGGGGGCGCCTGAATGGAGACTGGATTTCTCCTTTCAATGGGGGCGCCCCAGTTGATGGGGGTGCCTGGATGAAAGCCAATTTTTCCTGGCTTCATTGGGGGGCCTCCTTCAATGGGGGCACCTGGCTTCCAGTCACGTTATGTGTTGTTCGCTTGCTTTGTCTTCCATTCTAGGTACCTGCAAGATATACAAATACAAAGAAAATATACACATAATCTTAACCTTAAGGACTTGGTTCTGACTTCGGATTTCCACGAAAGCCTAAGTCGAATCGACGCAAGTTCCCACTCCCAAGAACGCGCCTTTCACCTACTCCTTTCAGGAGACGGTTGCCGCCCGACCCATTTGGGTGGACTTTCGCTTAGCCTTCGATACTCTCAGATCTTGAGACGTCCGAACCTCGACCCGTCTCTACTTCTATCCTTAGTCATTGCTCAGCTAAGTTGCTCAATCCCTCGGACCAAGACTTCATGCCCAAACCCTAGGTCCAGGACTTAGTGCCTAACTTCACTCATCAGGACTTTTGCCCAACTTCACTCACTAGGACTTATTGCCCAGCTTTACTCACCAGGTCTTCGATGCCCAACCCTCGGCCAGGGCTTAGTGCCCAATTCCACGAACCAGGACTTAGTGCCCAACCCTCGGTCAGGTCTTGTGCCCAGCCCTCGGCCAGGACTTAATGCCTAATCCATGATCAGGACTTCGTGCCCAATTCTTCGAACCAGGACTTCGTGCCTAGGTTAACTAGGACTTTGTTTCACTTTGGTACTCCTCCTTTGCTCACCCTTCCCTTATTCAATGTATCACTGACTTAAGCATATTGTCAAACATTAAAACACTTAAAGGAGGACATCACTGATGCAACTTGCACCAACAATTAATGTATACTTTAGGAGGTGGAACCATAGTATGGAGGAGTGTCAAGCAGCGGCTACGTGGCGGACTCCACCATTGAAGCTGAGTATGTGGTGCCCTTTGTGGCAACCAAAAGGAAGTTGTATGGTTCAAGAACCTCAAGATGGACTTAGATGTGATTCTTGGTTTGCCCAGAGCTATTACAATTTGTTGTGATAACAGTGGTGCAGTTGCAAACTCGAAGGAACCACGAGCCCATAAGGTGAGTAAGCACATAGAGCGCAAGTACCACCCAGGAGAGGAATAGTTGTTGTCGCCTAGATTACATCAGAGGACAGCCTGGGAGATCCTTTCATTAAGGCCTTGATAGCGAGAGCTTTTAGGTATGTGGAGGATAAGGCCATCAGATGTATGGCATTTTGAGGACAACAGAGTCTTTGAGTATAAGTGGGAGATTGTTAGGATGTATACTAAAAGACTTGCCTTTTTCTATGAACATCTACATTTTGAAAGAGAATCACAACAACATTGTTGCATGTTTATATTAATATGTGCAAACTGTCTGAATCTTTCCATTGTAGATTACATGATATGTGGTGAAACACAGAAGATCATGTTATCAGTCCCTTGCAGAGTATAAGTAGAGGCTCACAACCGAGATGGAGTTGGACAAACCATTGGGATGGTTGTAATGTAATTAGGTGTGGTTTATCTTGACCATAGAATTACACTAGTGCACTTTGTGTGCATTGAGCAGGACCAACATAGAGGTGATCCGATTTGTACTGACTTTATAATTGGATGAGACCTCGGTTTATTATGGAGTACAAGCTCTAAATCCCGATATAATAACGGACATATATACTTAGTAGTTATTTCTTTGATTTACCAATTGGTGAGATTTATTCTACTAAATCGATAGGTCCAGTAAGTTGGAAACTATTATTATTTACATGGTGTGCCGTTGATTATAGACGGAATCCGTGTCCTAGTGAGTCGGGATGATGATGCCCCCTTGATGAGCTCATGAGGTTCATCATGTTAAACCCTGCAGGTGGACATGGTCCAACATGATGATAAGGATGTGTGGTACTAGTCAAGGAGTTAGAGGTTGATTAATTAAAATTGTCAGTAATTTAAATTAATCAACGGGCATTCGATATCTTAAATACGGGGAGATGGATATACTCATAATAGGTGGAGCCCATATGAAAATATGATAGTTGGTGAGGTAGTTCAATGGAGATCCTTTAGTGGAATGGATCTTCATTAATGGATCGGGTTTGGATCCATTAGCAAGCCAATGTTGGGGCAATCAACCCAAGTATGATTGGGAGGATCATGGGTTTTGATGTGTGTGTGTCAATATGATTAAGTTAGGGTTTCATGTTGATCTAATATGTGTATGTGAGTGTGCAGGTTTGCAGGATACACATAGGCTTGGTTGGATGTCTTCAGGTACAGTGAAGGGTGGCATAGAGGCAAGCTGTGGGCTTGTGTGCACAACCTAGGGACCATGGACAAAGCAGGGACGATGAGCCGAGGGAAGCAGACTTCGATGCGTACGTGAAGGATGACATGAAGGCAAGCCGAGGGCTTGTGTGCACATCTGAGGGACGAGGGCTAAAGTTGAAGAGGGCTTGAAGGTAACAAATCGAGGCTGCTGGAGCAGGAACGATGAGCCGAGGGACACAGACTTCAAGGCATGCATGAAGGATGGCATAGAGGCATGCCGAGGGCTTGTGTGCGCATTTGAGGGACGGGAGTCGAAGACGAAGAGGTCGCGAAGGCAACAGATTGAGACTGCTGGATGAAAAGTCAACCAGGTCGTGAGGGTTCGAGTACTGAGGGAATTGTACTCGGGAACTAAGTCGTGAGGGTCCGAGTGCGAAGAGAAATGTACTCAGGAAGGGTAACCCTAGACTTAAGGATGGACCAGTCGACTGGTAGTGACCAGAATTTGAAGAGTCAGGCTGTGACTTTCGAATTCGTAAATACCAGTCGACTGGTACTGAACCAGTCGACTGGTAACGGTCATTTTAACCTCGAGCTCTATTTAAAGGAGCTTGTTTAAGGTTATTTCTTCTTGGTGAAACTTGCTTGGTTAAAGCTGGTTAGTAGCCTATAGTGCTCAGGGATTGTCCAAGGTTTGTGGCACCGACTTCAAGCTATTGAGATGTTGCATGGAGAAGATGCTCAGTGCAGAAATTTTCTGCGAAGAAGTTGCAACATGGAGCAACTTGCAGAAAAGAAATTTTCTGTGGAGAAGTTGCAACGTGGAGCAACTTGCAGAAATTTTCTGTTGCAACTTGTAGAAATTTCGTGGAGCAACTTACAAAAATTTTCTGTTGCAACTTGCAGAATGTTTTAGCGCAGAAGTTGCTCATGCAACTTGGAGATGTTGCTGCAGAAAAGATGCTCACGCAACTTGCAGATTTCTCCAAGGCAGGAACACAACTCACAGCTCGGGCGTCGGCGGTGGAGGAAAGGAGTAGTAGGGTTTGTGGTTGGATTTTCTTTTTCCTTGGTGTAGTCGGCGGCAACCCTAAGGTTAGGGCTTGGTTGGCGCAAGGAGAAGGGATCGACTTGGTGACCACGGTTCTTGGTAGATCGTCGCCCACACGACGTCCAAGAGGGGAGGGTCATACGGTAGAAGACCGTAAGGTAAAGAGAGGTATTTCTCTCTTGGCTCCTTCTTTAATTCTATCATTTTATGTGGAGTTTTAATTAATTATCATGTTTAATTATTTGATTAATTAATGTTTCATAATTAATTATTGGACCACCCGAAAATAAACACAAAAATCGGCGATCCGCTCGTCGTCTTTTCCGCGGTCAATTGGTTAGGCGAGTTACAAGGCTCGAACTTTGAGTTTGGCTAAGTTGTAACTCGAATTGATTGATACGATGACGAGACGGTCGTTTAGGAGATAGGTTTCCATTCGGATTAATTTTTTAATCCGTAGACATGGAGAGGTCTCTCAAGGACGACCAGATATTCGCTTAGGAAACTCACCAAGCCATACCTCATCAAATATAACTCTGAAGATGAAGAAGAATATGATTCTGAAGATAAAGATAATTTATTAAAATTGAAGCTATAATTAAAAAGGCTTACAAGATTTCAAATAAAACAGAAATATTAAATAAAATTGAAAACTCAAAAACAAAAGAAATAATAGATGAATCAGAATTTTTTGATTTAATGAAAATGATGCAATTAATCCCAAAATTATTATTCAAATCTTAAAAACTTCAATCTTAATTAAACCTTAAATTCAAATTCAAATCATAAAAACTTCAATCTTAATTAATCACATTTCTTAAAAACTTAAATCTTAATTAATAATTTAATCTTAAATCCTAATTTAATTCTTAAAAATTAAATCTTAATTAATCACTCAAATCTTAAATCCTAATTTAATTCTTAAAAACGTAAATCTTAATTAATCACTCAAATCTTAAATCCTAATTTAAATCTTTATTAATCACAACTCCTAATAACTTAAATCTTAATTAATCACAATTTTAAAAAACATAAATCTTAATAATCTAAATCTCAAATTCTAATAATTCTTAAAATATTTAAAGCTAATTGAATAAAATCTTAAATTTTAATTAACAATTCAACTTTAATTAGAAACTCAATCCTTAATTTAAAGCTAGATTACTTTTTGGTTAACATAGAATAGCTAGATAGGAAAAAGATTAGTTGATACTTGCCTAACATAGTACCAGGGTGGGGCGAGATGATAGTATGTTGCGGAAGCTTGGTTTGGGAAGTCAGGAAGGGTATGAATACCTACCTTGGTTGACCTAGCTAAGTGGAACTAGATGAAGCTACCTCGCCACATTCTAGACTAGTTAGACCAGAATTTCTTAAAAAGTAAATTAAAAGTATATTTTTTTTAAAAGACTTTGTCTAAGGAAAGGGTCGTTGTTCCGATAACCAAGAAGACCCCTATGCCTCGCCAAGACCTGGAAGTCAATTATTGAAATTTGCTTTTAAGTTACTAATTGTTAATCTTGAATCTAACTCAAGGTCAAACAATCTATAAAATTAAATTGAGAAAAATTATTCAAGCATCTCATAATATCTATAAGGCTACCATGCTTGTTTGTACTGCAACACTTAGATTGGATGAGATGATAAGGACTAATCAATCGATAAATATTTTCAAAATATTTTCAAAAATCCTTAGAATATTTTCTTAAAAGTCTATTTTAAAGAATAGTGATTAAATATAATAATATTTTAATGAATTTCATACAAGATTGTGTGTATCTATAAATATATTTCAAAAATTATATATTTTTTCGAAAGTTGTTTGACCTACACTTAGACACAATCCTTCTAGGTCAACACTAAAGTTTCTTAAGACACTTAGGTAGAGTTCCTTGTAGTTAACGAGGGTAGCCAGAAGGTAACAGGTTCAGGAGGAGTCTATCTTTTATGAATTTTTTAAAATTCTTTTGAAAATTCTTTTTCAATAATTATTCTTTTCGAAAATTATCTCTTTCAAAATGATTTTTGTTTCAAAAATTTATTATGCCTTTCAAAATATTTTTCGAAAAATACTTGTTCAAAAATTATCATATTCTTTCAAAAATATTTTTCTAAAATAAGCGTTAATTGCTCTTATGATATGGATAAACTCTAAAGACACATAGGAAGTTTTCCTTATAATCTGCAAGGATTCCTAAGATTTTGACAGAATTAGGGGGAGTCCCAATCAAAAGAACAATTCGTCCTTTAATTTTTGATTACTTCAAAATATTTCTTAAAATTTTTTTGTAATTCTTTTCATTTGAATCAAACCCTAAAACTCAAAGGAAGATCAACTTGTGGTCAACAAGCTTCCTTGGACTGTATCAGGATTAGGGGGAGTTTCAAATTAAAAGAACCATTAGAGGTTTCAAAAATATTATATTTTCAAAAAACACTATATTTTTAAAAATACTTTATTTTTGAAAATACAATATTGTCATTTTCCTAAATATATCTTAAAAATCTTTTGTCTCTTGAATATTTTTGAAAATCTTAGAAAAATTAGTTGAGTTTGGAAAAATCTCCAAGACACATAGTAAAGTTTTCCTTATGGTTAATAAGGTATCCTAGGATTGTGTCAAATTGGGGAGGAATCCAAATCAAGAAATTTATTATTTTTCTAAAATTAAATAATTGAAAATACTTTATCTTGATTGAAAATCTCTAAGAATATAGAAAATTTTCTTGTAGTCAACAAGATTCCTAGGACTGTGTCAGATTTAGAAAATTCAAATCAATCAAGTACTTATCTTTTCAAAATGTTTCTTAAGTACATAACGTCTCTTAAAATATTTTCTGATAAAGGTACTTGGTTTTATTAATAAAAAAAGAAGTTTTTGAAAATTATGTTTTCTTATAGAAACTTAAATATTTTCAAAAATCATATTGTTGGTGCAAATTTTAACTTAAAATCTTTGTTATTATCCTTTATTAATGTGTTCCAAAGGGGGAGAGAGTACCTTAAGTTAGATTTTGTCAATTTCTCCCAAGTGTTGACCTAAAACCCTTATACCAAAACCTTACTTAAGATTATTGTCAAACATCAAAAAGGGGAAGATTGTTGGTGCAAAAAGCATCAGTCATGAACTGTCAACCTCTAGTGTTTCGATGTTTGACAATATACCATGGTCTAATCAAAGTGATCAAGGGTTAAGTCAAACAGGACCTGATGTTTGGTAGGGTAAACCCAGGTTTGATCAGTTCGGCAAAGGGTTAGCCAAACAAGACCTTATATTTGGCAGAGACAATATACTAAGGTCTAGTCAAAGTGATCAAAGGTTAAGCCAAACAGGACTTGATGTTTGGTAAGGTAAACTCATGTTTGATCAGTTTAACAAAGGGTTAGCCAAACAGGACTTGATGTTTGGCAGAGTGAATAGAACCCTGTAAGATGTGTATACTGAAAGACATGATTTCTTTATATGAACATCTTAGTTATGAAAAGAGAATCACAACTACACTAGGTGCTTGTTTACATTAGTACATGCACGGAGTCCAATTACTTTGCGTTGTAGATAACATGGTGTGTGGTGTCACACGGAAGATCATGTTATCAGTTCCTTGCTTAGTATAAAATAGAAGCCCACAACCGAGATGGAATTGGACAACCCATCAGGATGATTGTAGTGTAATTAGGTGTGGTTGGTCTTGACTATAGAATTACACTAGTGTGCTTTGAGTACATTGAGCAGGGCCAAAACCTGAGGTTATCCAATTTGTACTAACTCGATAATTGGATAGGACCTCAAGTCTATATTATGGAGTACGATCCCTTAATCCCGAAACAATAACGGGCATATATTATTAATTATTATTTCTTAGATTTACCAATGGGCGATGTCTATTCTGTTAGATCGATAGGCCCGGTAAGTTGGGAAATAATATTAATAATATGATGTGTTATTGATTATTGACGGAATCCGTGTCCTGGTTAGTCAGGATGATGATGCCCCCTTGATGAGCTCAAAAGGTTCATCGTGCTAAACCCTGCAGGTGGATTTGATCCGGCACGATGATAAAGTTGAGTGGTACTAGTCAAGGACTCAGAAGATAATTAATTTGAATTATCAGTAATTTAAATTAATTAATGAGCATTCGAGATCTTAAACACGGGGGGATGGACGACTCGTAATATGTGGAGCCCATATGAAAATATGGGGGTTGGTGAGGAAGTTCAATTAAGATCCTTTAGAGGAATGGATCTTAATTAATGGATCATGTTTAGATCCATTAGTGGGTCAAGATCCAACTCCTCCTCTTGGTGAGACAACACCCTAGGAGATCATGAAACCAAGGCTAGATAAAAGAGTTAACACCCTAGGTCTCTCTCTCTCTTTTCTTCTCTCTCTCCTAGTCTCCCTAGGGTTCGGCCGGTGCCAAAGGAGAAGAGGTTTCTCCTCTTCGGTCCTTCTTCTTCTCTCCACCAATTTTCAGCTGGGGCTCACAGAGACAAGGTAGAGGAGTCCTCTACCTTTTCCGGTGCTCACCGAGGGGAGAGAAGCCACTGGCGGCCGGTGGGAAGCGGCGCAACCACAACTTGCGGCGGCGCCGCAAGGTTGAGGGAGGGGCTGAGTGGTGGAGGGCTGTTTGGGTGAGGAAGGAGGAGAATTCTCTCCTTCTTCATCTTCTTCTCCTTCCTCTCTACGTGAGCAGCCGGTCCGATGGCCCTTGGGCAGCTTCGGTGGACGGCGGCGCAAAGGGAGGAAAGCTAGGAAGAGAGGAAGAAGAAGCTGAGAGAACTCGTTCTTCTTCCCAAAAACCCACCGGAAACCCTAACTCCTTCTCCCTCACCGTCGGCGCCAACAAGGAAGAAAACCCCTATTTTTCGGCCGCCGGATTCCTCTCCTCCTTGCTCCTTGCTTGCGCATGCAGAGGAAGAGACAATGATGAAGGAAGGAGAAGAGATCAGAGAAGGAGAAGGGAGAAAAATCAAGTTTTTCCTCCTCCTCACCGCTGGTGCCGCAAGTCCATGAAACCCACTATCGGCGGCCCTCCTCCCGCTCCTCTGCTCCAAGCCGAGCACAAGGGTGCTCCTCCCTCCCTTGCCGAAGCTTCACGCCCAAGAGATGAATGAAAGATGAGGAGAGAGCTTCTCTTCTTCCACCTCCTTCTCGCCGGCGCAAGGAAGCCCTAGGAGAGAGAATAAGAGAGAGAGGGTTTTGGGTTTTGTGATTAATTGAATTAATTCTCAAATAATTCGTTAAGCCGTGTATCATGACTCCTATGGGGTATTTATAGGGCTAAGGTAGAGACCATGAGGAGGAGTTGGTTCTTGGCCCGCTAATGGATCCAAACCCGATCCATTAATGGAGATCCATTCCACTAATGGATCCCATTGAACTTCCTCACCAATCCCAATATTTTCATATGGGCTCCACCTATTATGAGTTGTCCATCTCCCCGTGCTTAAGATATTGAATGCCCGATAATTAATTTAAATTACTGATAATTAAATTAATTATCTTCTTGATCCATGATTAGTACCACTCAACCTTTTCATCATGTCGGACCATAGTCCACTTGCAAGATTTGACATGATGATCCTTTTGAGCTCATCAAGGGTGCATCATCATCCCGACTCACCAGGACATGGATTCCGTCAATAATCAACGACACACCATATAATTAATATTTATCCCAATTTATCGGGCCTATTGATTTAATAGAATAAATCTCGCCTATTGGTAAGTCAAAGAAATAATGCTTAATTATACATGCCCGTTATTATTTTGGGATTAAGAGATCGTACTCTATAATATATATCCAAGGTCTAATCTAATTTATGAAGTCAGTACAAAATTGGATAACCACTCTTTTGGTCCTACTCAATGCACACAAAGCGCACTAGTGTAATTCTATGGTTAAAATAAACCACACCTAATTACACTACAACCATCCCGATGGTTTGTCCAGCTCCATCTCGGTTGTGAGCCTCTTTCTTATACTTCGGTAAGGAACTTGATAACATGATCTTCTGTGCGACACCACACACCATGTTATCTACAATGCCAAGTATGAGACATGTTGTGCACATACTAATATAAATATGCATTGTGTGATTTTGTTATTCTCTTTTAAAATGTAAATGTATTTTAACCAAAAGCAAAGCTTTTAGTATACATCCTAACAGGCCATCCAGCGAGAGCTTTTGATAGACATGTGGAGGATATGGGAGTCAGATGTATGACATTGCGAGGACAACAGAGTCTTTTAGTATAAGTGGGAGATTGTTGGGATGTATACTAAAAGCCTTGCTTTTGTATAAGATATCTCCATTTTGAAAGAGAATCACTAGATCACTGTTTGCATGTTTATATTAGTATGTGCATATTGTCTAATACTTTACACTGTAGATAACATGGTGTGTAGTGTCGCACAGAAAATCATGTTATCAGTTCCTTGTAGAGTATAAGTAGAGGCTCACAACCGAGATGGATTTGGACAAACCATCGGGACGGTTGTAGTGTAATTTGGCATTGGTTTATCTTGACCATAGAATTACACTAGTGCACTTTGTGTGCACTGAGCATGACCGATATAGAGGTGATTCAACTTATGCTGGTTATATAGTTGAATCGAACCTTCGATATTATGGAGTACATGCTCTTAATCCCGATATAATAACGTGCACATGTACTTAATAGTTATTTCTTTGATTTACCAATGGGCGAGATTTATACTGTTAAATTGATAGGCCTAGTATGTTGGAAAATAATATTATTTACATTGTGTGCCGTTGATTATAGACAGAAACCGTATCCTGGTGAGTCAGGATGATGATGCCCCCCTTGATGAGCTCATAAAGTTTATCATGTTAAATCCTGCAGGTGGACTTGGTCTGACATGATGATAAGGATGAGTGGTACTAATCAAGAAGTTAGATGTTGATTAATTAAAATTATCAGTAATTTAAATTAATCAACGGGCATTCGATATCTTAAACACGGGGAGATGTGTACTCATAATAGGTGGAGCTCATATGTAAATATGGGGGTTGGTGAGGTAGTTCAATGAAGACCCTTTGGTGGAATGAATCTTTATTAATGGATCGAGCCTTGATCCATTAGGTGGCCAAACCCAACTCCTCCTCATGGTCCCTATTATAGCCCTATAAATACCCCATGGAGTCATGAAACCAAGGATCCAATTCATCCTAATCAACCCTAGGGTCTTTCTTTTCTCTCCTCTCTCATCCTCTCTCTCCTAGGTCTCTTGGTGGCCAGCGGGTGGTAAAAGGAAGAGAGGGGAAGTGGCGCAAGGAGAAGGGAGGAAGAAAGTGATGGTGCCGGAAGCACCAGATCGAACCTGGGTTTTGATAATGGCAAAATGGTTCAATGTTAAGGTTAAAGTTGTTATCTAATGAATCGGTTAAGTGTGCAGGAAAGTCCTAGGTACGCTAGGCAAGAAGTCTTGACCTGTAGGGTTGAGCAATAAGTCCTGGTCGTGGACTGGGCACCGAAGACCTGACCGGGGGTTGGGCAATAAGTCATTGTCGTGGACTGGGTACCGAAGTCCTGATTTGGAAGATCTGGCAGAAGTCTTGGCCGAGCGAGAGTTGCGGATAGAAGTAGAGGTAGGTCGAGGAACGGACGTCTCGAGATCCAGCAATCTCGGAGGCCGAGCAAAAGTCCAACCGAAGGAGTCGGTTGGCAAAATGTAACTTCTCCTGAGAGGAGTAGGTGAGGGTGCGTTCCCCGGAAGAGGGAACAGTAGGCGTCGATTCGACCTAGGGTTCCATTTGGAAACCTAAAGTCAGAACCAAGACATCGCAGGCTGTTATTTGTACTTAATTTTACTATTACTGCTGTTCTGGATCTAACCTTGGTTGCAGGAGCAAAAGGTTGGAGTTTCTGCATCCCAGGCGCTTGAGAGGTCTCAGGCGCCCGAGAACACAGGCACCTGTGTTGATACAGGCGCCCCAGATGGGTTGCTCCAGAGGGTGCGAAGCTGAGCTGCCACGTCAGCATGGGAGGCGCCCATGAGCAGTTAGGCACCCCAGACGTCCTAGGCGCCCTGGATAAGGGGATAGACGTTGGCCGAGTCTGCGGATAAGGATGCGCCTAGATAGGCGACGTGGCAGGCGCCCTACAGCATCAGAGGCGCCCTGGACAGCAGTATAAAAAGGGGTTCACCCCCTTGCTTCCATAATAACACTTTTTCCAACTCAAGCACTCAAGCGCTCAATTTTGTTTCCTCCATGCTCGAGTTCCAAGCGCCAACAACACTCCAGATCAACGACCTGCTGCTCCGGTCTTCATATTCTTTTCCGGTCGTCGGTATTTTTTTTAAGTGTTTTACTTTAATTCTGTATTTGTGATTCAACTCTTGTAATACTTTTCCGAAATATAGAATTGCCCAATGAAAACGGTCAAGGACCATGGGCCTTGATGTAGGAGCCGTCATAGACTCTGAACCAAGTAAAAAGAAAAAAAGTTAGCATTGCTTTAATTTTTCCGTTGTGTAATATTCTTACGTATCTGAAAGTTTATCGATATTCACCCCCCTCTATCGATTCTAAACGATCCCACAAATGGTATCAGAGCGGGTAGCTCAAATCTGGTGCAACCACTAATTGAGCAATATTCGGATTTCTTTTTATTTTTTTCGTTCATAAATTTTCATTCATCGAGGTTGGTGCAACACCACTCGATTCTTATTATTATTTTTCCTACAGCACTGCTAATCCAAGACTCAGTCTTGGAACAAAGTTTCTTTGTTTTTGTAGTTTTTCAGGTTAAAAACTCTATGACCATGCAAGAAGGTTACAACACCGCAAGACCACCACTCTTATCAGGAGAAGACTTCTCCTATTGGAAGAGCAGGATGGAGGTCCACCTGAAAACTCGGGTGGACATGTGGATTATCATCCAGTCCAGACTGGAGATTCTCAAAAAAGCACAAGGTGAGGTGCAAGGATACTCAGAGTGGGACGCTCCACTCAAGAAGAAGATCGAAGCAGACGCAAAGGCCACACAAACACTACAGTGTGGCTTAACCAAGGAAGAGCTCAACCACGTCGGCCCTTCAGCAGCGCAAAAGAGCTTTAGAGCAAGCTAATCGAGCTGCACGAGGGTATGTCTGATACGCGGATTAGCAAACGAGATCTACTACTCAATAAGCTGTACACCATCAAGATGCAAGATGGGGAAATAGTAGTACAGCTCCACGCAAGGATCCAGGAGCTAATGAGCGGACTAAACACAATAGGTCATAAGGTGGAAAACCATGACCTTATAATGTACACCCTGAACTCGTTCCCAAGAAACTCGTTGTGGGCATCAATGGTAGATGCTTACAAGGTTTCTAGGAACCTCTCTGACATTAAACTTGATGAGCTATTTTCTGAATTGGAGTTACATGAACAAACTAATACTGCACTGGTCAAGAAAAGTATAGCTTTTGTTGCAGGTAAAACTCCAGGAAAATCATAAAAGAAGAAGCTACAATCGATACCCGAGTCCGACTCCGATTCAGAGTCTGACGATAATGGAATTGATCATCCAAAACTAGTACGGATGGCTCGCAACTACTACAAGTTGCTGAAGAATCAAAAGAACAAAAAGAAGATGACCTAGAAGAAGGATGATCTAGCTGAACCCTCAACAAGCCAGAAGACCAAGAGCAACGTAACCTGTTACGGGTGCAACAAGAACGGTCACTTCAAATCGGAGTGTCCCAACTTGAAGGAAAACAAGAAAACTTGGAGGAAGAAGGCGCTTCAAGCCACATGGTATGAATCGTCCTCGGAGGATGAAGAAGAGGCCCCGCACTCCAACATCCTCGCGCTGACTGCCTCGAAAGACCTCAACTCCGGAACAGAATCAGAACCTGATGAAGACGTTGGCACTGGAAAGCTCTCGATCTCGGAGGACGGACGAATTACAGTAAGAGGCTATCCTGAATCAGATCTTTACGAATTAATTTCTTATTTGTCTCGCAAGTTGGCAAAAGCCAACGTCCGGGTTGAAACTGTTGGTGCAGGAAGCACCATATCGAACCTGGTTTTGATATTGGCAAAGGATTCAAAGTTAAGTTTATTTGTGATCTAACGTTGTTCACTGAGTGTGCCAGTATCCAAGCCCTAGCGAAGGACTGCTAGGCACCTGGCGGAGGACTGCCAGTATCCAAGCCCTAGCGAAGGACTGCCAGCATCCAAGCCCTAGCAAAGGACTGCTAGGCAACTGGCGAAGGACTGCCAGCATCCAAGCCCTAGCGAAGGACTGCTAGGCAACTGGCGAAGGACTGCCAGCATCCAAGACCTAGCGAAGGACTGCTAGGCTCTAGGCGAAGGACAGCCTGGGACTACAGCCCTAGCGAAGGAATGCTAGGCACCGGGCGAAGGACAGCTCGGCATCCAAGCCCTGACAAAGGACCGTCAGGCAAAAGTCCAACTGGAGGAGCCGGTTGGCACCAGGTAAATTCTCCCGAGAGGAGTAGGTGAGGACGCGTTCCCCTTGAGGGAACATTAGGCGTCGGTTCGACCTAGGGCTCCATTTTGGAGACCCAAAGTCAGAACCAAGACAGCCAAGGCTGTGTAAAATTAACTTATTAATTGCTGTTTTGGACTAACCCTGGATGCAGGACCAAAGGACTGTGTTTCTGCAGCTCAGAGAGCCTCAAAGGAGTGAGGCAGTAGCTGAGCAGGGCGCCCCGGATGTTTCGGGCGCCCCAGAGTCAAGCCAAAGTCAGCAGAGCAAGTAAACGCCCCGACAGCAGCACATTTGGGGGCGCCCCGGATGTTTCGGGCGCCCCGCGCGCGTCGGGCGCCCCGCGTGTCGCGGGCGCCCACTGTGCCACGCCACTGGCAGCTGCAGCAGCTCATCCTCGCGAAGAAGATGAAGCTTTGACCGGTCAACCCGGGCGCCCCGCGCGCGTCGGGCGCCCCAGTCAAAGGTGATCCCGAAGAAGCAGAGATCAGCCTTGACCAGAGGGCTCGCCGGATCGAAAGCCACGTGGGGGGGCGCCCCGAGCATGTCGGGCGCCCCCTGCCCTATATAAAGAGGGCCTCGACCCTATTCTTGAACAACCAATTCCTTCGACAATTCTACGCTCTTCTGCTTCCACGACACACTCCAGAAAGCTGCCAACTCAAGCCGACGACGTCCCGCTGCTCCAGAACTTCAATCTTCACCGGACGTCGGTAACAAGAGTTGTATTTAAGTTTACGAGAATATTTTTATTATTATTTGTGTGTAAACTTTTGCGAACTTATAGAATTGCCCGCAGAAAATGGTCAACGACCGTGGGCCTTGGAGTAGGAGTCGACCCAGGCTCCGAACCAAGTAAACCGGCTGTGTTTGCGTTGTTGTGTTCTCTTTTATTTCCGCTGCGCACCCGCTCTTTTTAAATGCGAACGAATTGCGACATCACCCCCCCCCTCTCGCATTCTCGATCCAACAGAAACCTCCAACAGGAAGTCAAACTCCTGAAAGAGGAAGTCAACTTGAGTTCCTTAACCGAGTCAATTCAAGAAGGAACCTCAACTTATGTTCAAAAGCTTGAGGTATTCCTCCTTGAAAACTCAAGTCAAGGAACTCAGAGTCACATTAGAATGATTCACTTCAGGTTCCAAGAATCTTGACATGATTCTTGGAAAACAGAAGTCAGTTCTAAATCGATCCGGACTGGACTATCGAACCGACTCGTGATATAGATCTTATTACTCTGTATTAAACCAAACTAGAACCCGAGTCCAAACATGGGTCCCTAAGCTCAGTTTGACCTAACAAGCTAGACCAAACCAATATTGGATCCCCAAGGACAAGATTCACATCTTGCCTAGCCTATATCGAGGCTTTAGTCCAGGGGGAGTCAATATAAAAAATATTTTTGTACTTGAATGATTTTTCTTCTTTCATTGAATTATTGCTTGATGTTTGTTTATTTTTTTAAATTATTCTGCTTAGACTTAGGAATGGTTAGTTAAGGATTGGACTTAATTGAGACTTGAACAACATAGTATTAGAAGGAGGTGAGATGATAGTATGTTAGGGAAACCTGTCTAAGGAGTCAAGTATGGTAAGGCGTACCCTATTTGGTCTGTTTAGTCTGGTGAAAATAGCCGAAGCTACCTCTCTAAATCCTAAGCTAGTTAGACCAGAGTGTCTCAAAAAGTAATTTAAAAATAATCTTTCTTTAAAAGGCTTTGTCTAGGAAAGGGTTGTTGATCCAATAAGGCTACGACCAAAGAAAGCCTCTGTGCCTTGCCAAGACTTGGAAGTCAATTATCGAAACTCACTTTTAAATTACTATTTGTTAAACTCAAATCTAACACAAGCTTCAATTAAATCATAGAATTAACATAAAATCAAAAGATAAAAATAATACATCTCACAAAATAGATAAGGAAACCTGCTTTATCACTTAGAATTGGGTGAGATGTTTAGGAGCTAATAATGTAGTCCAACCCAACCAACCAAATTAATTCTACCCTTAATATTCATTTAATCAAATTCAACAAATTTCAAATTTAATTTCACTTAATATTTTTTAAAATTTAATTTCACTTAACATTCTCAAAATTAATTTCACTTAATATTTTTCAAAATTTAATTTCACTTAACATTCTCAAAATTAATTTCACTTCATGTTTTCAAAATTTAATTTCTTTTAATCTCTTCAAATTTAATTTCACTTAATATTTTCAAAATTAATTTCATTTAATATTTTCAAAATAAATTTCACTTAATATTTTTCAAAATTTAATTTCACTTAATTTAATTTCACTTAACATTCTCAAAATTAATTTCACTTCATGTTTTCAAAATTTAATTTCTTTTAATCTCTTGAAATTTAATTTCATTTAATATTTTTAAAATTAATTTCACTTAATATTTTCAAATTTAACTGTGTCAAATTCGAAAAACCTTAAAGATTTCAAAATAACCCATTGTTGTTAATCAAAGTAAGTCTTGAATATAACTACATTGGAATCTAGGACTTGATTGAAATAATCTTTACTTGGTCAAATGTCAGTCAACTCGGGCGCCCGAGACCCTCACGGGCACCCAATCACAGGCGCCCGAGACTTTCTCGGCGTACGAGGCAGTCAACACTACCATCACCTGAGCAAACTGAGCTCAGGCGCTCAAGACAGTCTCGGGCGCCTCACTGCCTGTCACGGGCACTCGGGAAGGCCTTTATAAACCTATGCCCACAGCCTCTTTCTCCACACCTCAAGCCATCTCCTCTCATCTTCTCCTTTCTTCTAAGGTGCCCCCAAGCTGCCCCAACCTTCCTCTTCCCATAACGCCTCCCAGGTATGAATTAGTTATGATTTTACGTTTGATTTTTCAATTTCATTTCAGTCAATAATGTTAGTTTTTCTATTTACTTAGTAAGCGTCGAGTTACCGAAAACGATCCCGGTGCCAAGCCCAGTCCCGACCCTAGATTTCCTACCCTAGCTCTCTTTAATATGTTCATACACACAACATATAAACCTATTAAGACTAGCTATTTAAATAGGAGCTTCTTCACCCAGTCCTGCCCTCTAGCCATAGACGTCATTAGTTTCTATCAGCTAGAGCAGCAAGTATATTGCACTAGTTCCATCAACACAACTCTGTGTGTCGAATTTTACAACAATTTGGTCAAAATTGATGACCTTTGCTATACCACTACTGTCCAGACCATTCCACTTACCATCACACATACCATCTTCAACTGATTCCTTGGACTACGACCCTCTCAGTCCACATTTTGTTGCTATCCTCCTACGAACCTTCCCTTCGCTCCTCCGTATTCAAACATTACCCTTGATATTCTCTACTCTCACTTTTTCGGAGATGTGAGGGATCCAATGATACAGAGATTTCGGTCCGTCGACCTGTGCATTCAGGAATACGCTCTTTAGCGAGTCCTGATCCGCTGCATTCTCCCTCTGACTTCACGAGATGTAGCAGTGATGCAACCCTTCCATACCTTCCTACTCTATGCGATGATCCACCACCTGGATATAGACATTGGTCTACACATGTTTCAGACGATCATCTATGCATCCAGTATCTCCACCAATGCTAGAGTACGGACACCCTACTATCATATCCTCACCGCACTCCTTCATCATCACGGTCACGATATCGCTGCCGGAGAGGTCATCATGATGATTGAGTTTGACTAGATAGGGTCTAGGAACTTCTCATTAGCAGTCGTAGACATCTCGGCCACCGGGGTCATTTCTTGGAGACAACGAGGTGCTTCACCCCAGATCAACTCGGACGATGAGGTAGACGTCGAGGTACCCGATCTCGCCGTCGAGATAAAGGAGCAGCTGCGAGAGTCTCCACCACCACCGCCTCCGCTGACTACAAACCAGTGCCTTGCACGGATAGAGATGGAGGTCCATAGTCTCCGAGAGGAGATGGAGGCCCATCACGTCGAGCAGATAGATGCCCATCAGGCTCGACATGAGGAGATGATGGTGATGTTCCGCTCGTGGCATCCTGGCCCATCCTTATAGACCAGCATTGTATTATGAGTTTGATGATCTGACTTTCCCTACTTGATAGGGCTGATATGTTGACTTAGGTTATGCACCTGATTTAGTGACTTATCTATGCACCTGACTTATTTATCTACTTCATATTTGTACACCTGACTTATATTTTAGGGTTTTGCTTGATAGAATAGGATTGTTTTCATTTACTCTTTCAAAAGTTTTTCAAAACTAGTACTTCATATTTTTCAAAAAATCATTTTTCTTATAAGTTTTGAATTTTAAAATTCTTTTTCGACTTAGATTTTTCAAAAATTACCCCCTTTAAAACTAGGGTTTTTCTACGCAATGGACTTAGCCTAGGACTTAACCCTAGAACTGTATGCTCCTATAGATCTAGAAGTCAGAATCTCACAAGCACATTAGGACACTTTGATTGATAATCTAGATTGGGTTGAGATGCTTAGGTCTATGCCTTGACTCAAGATGCTTTAAGTCAGTGCATCAAGAGCAGTTGGGGCAATAAATACTTTTGAATAGCAATCAAGCTAAGTGTTCAAGCTTAGACAATCTAACTTGATCAAATCACTTAACTTGATTAACTCTAGTGAAAGTTGTTGTTATATAACAGTTAGTAAGTAACTAACTGGGTTAGACAGGGCCCGAACGAGTTCAGTTTGTTTGGTTTTCCCTTTTTGCTTGGATTCACTAAAATTGGTTCAATTTAGTTCAACGTGAATTCAAAAGTCAATTTGCAAAATAAACTGGCTCTGATACACTATTTTCTTCATCAAGTATGATTTTTGATATATGGCAAAGAGGGAGAGTAAAGAAAAAGTAAAGTTAAAATTCTTTTTAAGTTATAGTAAAGTTAAAATTCTTTTTAAGTTATATTTTTTTCTTAAATGTTCCAACTTGAAAAGATTTTCAAAAATAGCTTAAAAATTCCCTTTTCAAGTAAGAAAAGTTAGACTTTTAAAGTGTAAAGTTAAATCTTTTCAAAAGGTGTCTTAACTTTTTCAACTTCAAATGTTTTCCAAAAGTAGCTGAAAAATTTTCCTTTCAAAAAGCTAAATTATATTTCTGAAAAAGGGACATTTTTTTAGGGTTGTTTCAAAAATAAAGTCTAAATTTTTTTTCTCACTTGTCTAAAAAGACTTTAACCTTTTCCTCAAAAATTTTTTCAAAAAGATTTGTGAAAAACTGCATGTTTTTGAAAGCTTCAGGGGGAGAATATTTAATTCAGCGTAGCTTAATGCATGATTTTCAAAAATATTTTTTAAGGGGAATAGAGGAAAAATGTCTGTTTGAATTACACTATTTTATTTATGTTTTAACTTAACTTTTAAACTAGATTGTCATAGATCAAAAAGGGGGAGATTGTTGGTGCCGGAAGCACCAGATCGAACCTGGGTTTTGATAATGGGAAAAGAGTTCAAAGTTAAGGTTAAAGTTGTTATCTAATGAATCTGTTAAGTGTGCAGGAAAGTCCTAGGTAAGCTAGGCACGAAATCTTGACCTGCAGGGTTGAGCAATAAGTCCTGGTCGTGGACTGGGCACCGAAGACCTGACCGGGGGTTGGGCAATAAGTCCTGGTCATGGACTGGGCACCGAAGTCCTGATCCGGAAGATCAGGCAGAAGTCTTAGCCTAGCGAGAGTTGCGGACAAAAGTAGAGGCGAGTCGAGGAACGGACGTCTCAAGATCCGGCAATCTCGGAGGCCGAGCAAAAGTCTAACCGGAGGAGCCGGTTGGCAAAAGGTAACTTCTCCTGAGAGGAGTAGGTGAGGGCGCGTTCCCTGGAAGAGGGAACAGTAGGCGTCGATTCGACCTAGGGTTCTATTTGGAAGCCCAAAGTCAGAACCAAGACAGTGCAGGCTGTTATTTGTACTTAATTTTACTATTACTATTGTTCTGGAACTAACCCTGGTTGCAAGAGAAAAAGGTTGGAGTTTCTGCATCCCAGGCGCCTGAGAACACAGGCGCCTGTGTTGATACAGGCGCCCCAGATGGGTTGCTCCAGAGGCTGCGAAGCTGAGCCGCCACGTCAGCATGGGAGGCGCCCGTGAGCAGTCAGGTGCCCTGGATAAGGGGATAGATGTTGGTCGAGTCTGTGGATGAGGACGCGCCCAGATAGGCGACGTGGCAGGCACCCTACAACATCAGGGGTGCCCTGACAGCAATATAAAAAGGGGTTCACCCCTTGCTTCCATATAACACTTTTTCCAACTCATGCACTCAAGCGCTCAGTTCTGTTTCCTCCGTGCTCAAGTTCCAAGTGCCAACAACACTCCAGATCGATGACCTGCTATCCGATCTTTAGATTCTTTTTCGGTCGTCGGTATTTTTGTTAAGTATTTTACTTTAATTCTGTATTCGTGATTCAACTCTTGTAATACTTTTCCAAAATATAGAATTGCCCAACGAAAATGGTCAAGGCCCGTGGGACTTGGAGTAGGAGCCGTCATAGACTCCGAACCAAGTAAAAAAGAAAAAGATTTAGCATTGCTTTAACTTTTCCGCTGCGCAATATTCTTACGTATCCGAAAGTTTATCGATATTCACCCCCCTATCGATTCTAAACGATCCCACAGAAAGCTCTTCTTCTCTTCATCCTTTTCTTCCCTTCTTCCCTAAACCTCACGGCAGCAAAGAGAGGAGAAGAGGAGTGTACCGGCGGTAAGCAACAAGGTTGCTAGGTGCGCCGACGATGAGGAAGATAAGTGGAGTTAGGGTTTCGGCTTGAGCTTGGAGTGAAAGAGAGAGTTGTTTCTCTTCTTCATCATCTTCATCATCTTCCTTTGCTTCTTGAGGAGCCGGTGCAAGAGAAGGAAGGGAGTTCTCCCTCTCCTTTGGCCGGCGGCAACTCCACAACCCCTTAGGGTTTCGGCGCAAGGAGGAAGAAGAGAGAAGGTGAAGGCTTGGTGGCTTTGGTGACTTCGGTTCTTGGTAGATCGTCGCCCACACGACATCCAAGAGGGGAGGGTCATACAATAGAAGATCGCGAGGTTAAAGGAAAGGTATAACCTTTTCTTTGGCTCCTCTGATTTCTATCATTTTATGTGGTTTGATTAATTATTTTTGTGATTAATTATTTGTTAATTGATTGTGATAATTAAAAACCGGCGATCCGCTCATCGTCTATTCCGCGGCTAATCGGTTGGACGAGATTGATTGCTATAACAACTTGGTTGTTCAAGCGATCGCTCGAATCGCTTAGCACGACGATGAGACAGTCGTTTTGGGAAATAGGTCTCCATTCGGATTAAAATTTTAATCCGTGGACATGAAGAGGTTTCCCATGTGTGACCCGGTATTTGCTTAGGAAGCCCGCAACCCACAATATCAACCATCAGTCAATTGATGCCATCAGTTGAGTCGAATAATCAAATCAAACTTGCTTCTCTTTGATTTCTAAAGTCATCAATTAACTGATACCCGTGATTAGTTGACTGATATTGAGTAGGAAATATAATAGATCTCTAAACGAACTCCATTTCACACCGAAAATGATCTCATTTTGATATCTAAGTCAAAAGTTATGGCCTTCGAAAGTTTGCTCTGTTGAGACTTTCTCAATGTCTGACATTCGATCAACTTTGACCTACCGAGATTTCATTGTTGCCTGACATCCTGTCAACCTTGACATATCGAAACTTCAAGCCTCATGCCAATTCCTTGTTGTACTTTCTGCTATCAAGTGTCCTGTCAACCGTGACTCACTTAAACTTTTCGTCTTGTGCCAACTCCATATTAGACTTCTGATTACCAATTGTTCGATCAACCTTGACTCACTTAGATTTTTCTCTTGCCAAATAAATGTTGAACTTTTGATCATTACATGTTCAATCAATCGTGACCCGATTAGACTTTCCATCTCGTGTCAACTTCATGTTGGACTTCCGACCGCTAAGTGTTCGATCAACCATGATCCACTTGGACTTTTTCATATCTTATCAAGTATCTAGTCAACCTTGACCTACTTGACTTTTTGCTCAACTAACATAAAATATTGATCGACCGTCAAGTATCCTATCAACCTTGACATACTTGACATCTTGACCAACTGACATATTAATCAAATATTTAAACCCCAATTCATGTAAACTCGAACTTAGTTAACATTAATCAGGGGTTGATTGCACCAACATCCCGTAGTTGAGTTCTAAACATTTTGTTCGTTACAATAATGTCATCAGTGACGGTGATCGAAGGTCGGTAAGAGTGGGGTGAATTGCCCCTGAAAATAGAAAACTCTATCTTTTATTTGGTCTTAAACAAAGATGTTTGTTAGTTAACACAAATAATAAATAACAATAAAAATATAGCAAACTTAAAAGAAAGAGGCAGTCGGAATTTTACTTAGTTTGCAACCAGGGAGGTTGCTAATCTAAGTCAGAATATAGCACATATCTCCTGAATAAACTCCTTCGGGTGGCGAAGCCTCTTACACAAGAAAAAACTCAGAAAAGGAAATGAAAACTATATAGAACTTGTTCACTATTACTTGAGATGAATGAGTGAATTGAAACTAAGCTCTAGGGGCTTATTTATAGCCCCAGTCAAACTTATTCATTTGCTGATGTGGCAGTACTGGGGTGCCCGAGTGCTCCAAGGTGCCTGACACGTAGCCTGAGAGTTATCCACAGTGCAACGATCGCAAACGGCTAGCTTTGTTAATAAAGCAACCTCTTGGGCGCCTGTATGCACAGGAGCGCCTGAGTGCTCGGGTGCCCGAGGCCCCGGGCGCTCGTATCCATATGGGCTCCCGTATCCATACGAGCGCTAGAGACTGGTTTAGGTCAGCAGCAGCTGACCAGCCTCCAGTATCATTTCTGGTTTTCTTGGGTGATTTCTGGCCAACTGGAGTTAGGCTCACCGGAACCCGACTCCGGCCTTTCGCCCCTCGAGTGTCTTCCTTCTGACTTCTCATCCCTCGGACGTCGCGCACGTCCTTCTCGCTCCACCAGTATACTCTTCCGTAGCTTCCCCGTCCCTCGGATGCACCAAGTCGTTGGCTCACTTCCCCGTGCAATCCTTCTCATCCACTGGGTCTTACGCTCGACTTCCACTTCTCCCAAGTTCCTGCACACTTAAACAAAGGGATTAAAAACACCAAGACCTAACTTAAATCGGTTGACCATATCAAATCCAACCCCCTTTTTGATGTGCATCAACCTGAGTTAAGTTAGGGAAACAAACATAAACAAAATATGAATTAATATATAACAATGTAAGCACTTAAAATTTTTTTGAAAAATTAGTGTCTACCCCTTAACTTAAAATTCTAAAAAGAACTTAAAAGATTAAGGGAAAAATATTAAATTTTTAACACAATAAATAGTCTTCAGAAAATCTAAATTTTCTAAATTTGCATAATTTTTTTTTAAAATGTTAAGTCTAATTTTGAAAATAATTTTTAAAAATTTATTTTTATTCAAAAATTTATTAAATTTTTATAAAAGTAAGAATTTCAAAGAATTATTTCCAATAAAAAAATTGTTAAAGTGAAAATAATTTTCTAAAATTTTGAAACTTGAAAATATTTTCAAATAAAAAATCATGTTAAATTTTTATTTGTAAAAAAAAATATATAGATGGAACAAAGCAAACCTAAAAAAAATTTACAGTTATCAAAAAAATATTTAACAAGATAAGACATTAATTACCAAAATAATTTTAATCTCTATTTAAAAAAATATAACAGTTTAAAATGTATTTAGGAACCCAGAATAATTTTTTACCAACAAGGTTTATCAGAAATTTAGATAGAATATATGATTTAGGAATTTTTATAATTTGGTCCCTGTGAAATCTAAAATACCAATTAAGTTTACTATAATATTTAATTTTTGAATTTCTACAACAGTTTGAACATGCATAGTTATTTTACAATTTCTCAATTTGTACTTTCAAAGTTTTATTTTCATATTTTAACTTATCATACATTTCTAATAAGCATGATGAAGATAATTTTCTTTTTAATTCTACATTTTTATTTTTTTAGTTTACACATGGATTTTGTCATTTGTTTAATACCAGAATATAGTTGGTCAAAAGGTAGAAGACATACCTCACTTACTATATCCTTTCTAAAATTTGAAGCTCCCCCTTCGTCGTTGTTGTCCTCTAACGTGGTTCCTTCGTGCAACTCCAAGAATTTTTCCCAGAGATCTTTTGCTTATGCATAGGTCCTAATTTGATTGACTTCTTGTGACGGTAGAATGGTTAGCAGATGAAATTTTGCATTCCCATTTACTAAAAAGTCCGCCTGTTCCTTCATTGTCCAAAGGCTTTCGTCTTTGGGTTTGTCATCAGCGTCTTTAGGAACAGCGAAACCATTTTTCATGATTAACAATAAATCGAAATCTGTTTTGAAAAATACCTGCATCTTGCATTTCCAATTCACAAACTCCCCCTCGAACATTAACAGGTAGATGACTGGTTCGACCATTTTGTAGATTGCTTCAAACGGCGGTTACTAATTTTGAAGTGTCCTTGCTCTGATACCAATTGACGGTGATCGAAGGTCGGCAAGAAGGAGGTGAATTGCCCCTGAAAATAGAAAACTCTATCTTTTGTTTCATCCTAAACAAAGATGTTTGTTAGTTAACACAAATAATAAATAACATTAAAAATATATCAAACTTAAAAGAAAGAGGCAGTCAGAATTTTACTTAGTTTGCAACCAGGGAGGTTGCTAATCCAAGATAGAATATAGCTCGTATCTCCTGAATAAACTCCTTTGGACGGAGAAGCCTCTCACACAAGAAAAAGCTCAGAAAGGAAATAAAAACTATACTTGTTTGCTAATATTTGAGATGAATGAGTGAATTGAAACTGAGCTCTAGGGGCCTATTTATAGCCTCGGACAAACTTTTCCGTTTGCTGATGTGGTAGTACTGGGGCACTCGAGTGCTCCAAGGCGCCTGACACGTGGCCTGAGAGTTATCCGCAACGCAATGATCGCAAATGGCTAACTTTGTTGATAAAACAACCTCTCAGGCGCCTGTATGCACAAGGGCGCCCGAGTGCTCGGGCGCCCAAGACACCGGGCGCCCATATCTATACGGGCACCCGAGAGTGGTTTAGGTCAGCATCTGCTGACCAGTCTCCGGCGTGATTTCTGGTCTTCTTGGGTGATTTCTGACCAACAGGAATTAGGCTCACCCGAACCCGCTCCGGCCTTTCGCCCCTCGAGCATCCTTCCTTCTGGATTCTCGTCTCTCGGACGTCGCGCACGTCATTCTCGCTCCACCAGTGGTCTCTTCCGTAGCTTTCGCGTCCTTCGGATGCACCGAGCCCGTCGGCTCACTTCTCCGTGCAATCCTTCTTGTCCACTGCGTCTTACGCTTGATTTCCTCCTCTCCTAAGTTCCTGTACACTTAAACAGAGGGATTAAAAACATCATAACCTAACTTAAATTGGTTGACCACATCGAAATCAACCTGGGGTACTTACAATCAGTCCATTGATTGCTTTATCAATTTATTGATAACGTCAAGTTTCTAGCTCCATCGAAAAATCTTCTATTTGCTGCAATAGTGTCATTAATTGAATGCGCATACCCAATAGTTGGCTGATATATAGAAACCCCCCTTAAACTCCTTTATACCTCTGATTTCATATTTTCTAAAGTTAAATTATTACATTATATGCTATCCAATTGACCTCAATTTATTAGGATTTCCTTTGTCTCGCATTTGGTCAATCTTAACATGCCAGGACTTCTTTTGTTTATCATCTGGTCAATCTTGACCTGCGAAAAATAAGTTGAAAAATATTGACCAAACTCCATCGAAAAATATTTTTATTTTGACTACGGAGTCCGTAATCACCTAGGGATGACAATAAGTCGGGTTTAGGTCAGATTTTATATTCTTCATGCTTATACCCATAGGGTATTGGATATCCATCCGAATACTCATACTCATTAAATGATTGGATATCTTTATACTAATAAATTTTCTTCTTTCAATCTAACTATATCATTCGACAAAAGTACATTAGAATTAATATCATATTTAAAAATATATATTTATAATTTAAAAAATAGATTAAACATCTATATAATCTATTTCTAATATTAACATAAATTATTAGTGGGTTTTGGAAAAAAAATCTTTAATGTATATATATATTTTTTATTTAATTGGGTATTCGAGTCGGATATCAGGTATCGATAGTCTCTCCATACCCTCATGCATTCGGGTCAGATATTGAATCCTCCGTCAGCTTTGAAGGAAATTGTCATCTCTATCATCACCTTCTACTAGACTATGTTAGTGAGACTTACCTCTAATTAGCTGAATATACTTAGAGATCTCAACTTTAGTCAACTGACACGAATGTAAACCTATAACAGCTTGAGAATAAACTTGAATGTCAATTATAATTAGAAAGTTATTGATCCTTAGTCAAAGATTACTTAAAGGTATTAGGTATTCTCTACTTAAAGGGATTACTTAAATTTTTTCCCCTCCTTTTAATTTTTAGTTTCTATTTTTTTTTAGATTTCCATTTTTCCCTTAAAAGTTTTCAATTTAAAATTCCACTTTACTGGCATAATCTTATTATCATAATTTGATTTCACTCTCATAATTCTTTTGACTGCCCAATGTCCTCTTCACTTTACCCAATTTTTCATTTCACCCTCTCCAAATTCAACAAATTATATTTTCAAATTATTTTCCTTTTTGCAAATTGCACTATTTTATTTCATTAATTACAACTATGCAATTTATCCACTTTTTTTAATATTCCCAAAAAATCTTATAAAAATATTCTCAGAACATTTTAAACTCTTTTTATTTTTAACTTCTACTGTTAGATTTTATAATAGAAAAATTAATAGCACTTGTATGCCTCAAATAATAAAAACTTAAATCGTCAATTTATTTCTTTTACCAAGGAAAAAATTTTCCTTTACCTCAACTCTTCTAACTTTTCAATTCGCTTTTCAAATTTAAACAGTCATATTTTACCTTAAACAAACACCATATCATTTTATCCCTTGCACAATTCGGACAACATCAACAAATATACCAACCGCATCCTAGTTTTTAAAACAGCTTAGCAACTTAATAATATGCACCTCACATGGATCTTTTACAATGTAGTACACGCCAGGTATGATTCACAAACACATAATTTAACTACAGGAGCTATTGACATATTTGACATGTTCACAAGAACAGTATGAGCAGGATTTTCAGCGATGAATGACAAATCTTCAGGTTCGTTGGAACACTATAATTTTTCAAGAATAGCTCATCTAGTACAGGTACAATTTCCGCCAGAATATGGTCCCTGTAAAGGCAGATACCTCTTTGTCCAGTAGTTGAAGCCTGAAACCATGAAGATAAAATGACAAGGGAGAATCGTCTGAAGAGGGCACCAAAACTATGATGATGATCAGAAATGGCAATGTTAATCTCCAATATGACAATAATTTATATTAATAAGTATTACTAAATAATAAAATCTGAAACGTAGAGTTGAATCGGTGAAAGAAAGCAGAGAAGAGAAACTGTGCAAACCTCCAAACTCTATGAAGGTGGTGCAAAAGGACAATTTGGCACAACATATTCAGGGGGATTGCTATCCCCAATAAAACATAGATCATTCAGCTCAACATATTGGTCACTATCCAGTTCGGTTACTGTAGGATGCAACATAATTTCAGATGGAATGCTTTCAGCATTTTCGATGTTGCCATGGATCAATGCTTCAGCAGAGAGAATTTCTAATTCATTAAATAGTTGATCCTGGTCCACTTCAGAAGAATCATTTATAGGAATGGCTGAATCAAGAATCTGCATTGTGCAATCAAAGATGATGACAAAATTAGTAAGCATGAATTGAAACCAAAGAATTAACAAATAGCATGAACACAAAGTACCTGTCCACAGATATCCTCCCTGAGCGGACTTGCATTGGGAAACTGTTCCAATTCCTCCAGCAATATTCCACCGAATTCGCTAAGATCAGTATAAGAGGGCATCCCAATCACACCAGAAGGTGCAGGTTGCTCAGAAATGTGATCCAATAGTGCAGATTGGTTGTCTAGTGATTCTGGGCTCAAACAATTTCCATAAGGAAGAAGAAAGGAATGCCCCTCAATTGAGTCCTCCCAATCCTCTTCATTGAAAGGTGCACCATACTGCTCCCCAATTCTAGGGCCAGAACCACTTTTTTGGAAGACTTTACAAAGAACATATGAATCCTGTACAATGAAACAAGTTAAAGTGATGTATAGAAACATGTATGATGCAAGGCAAGTTGAACTTCACATGGTAATGTCATTATCAAATATAAAATGATGATTAGGTCTGGTGAATAGCACTAAACAAGATGTTGAATACTAGTCAGGGCATTAAGATCAAGAGGTAGGTTGAAATCAAAGGACCAAAGGTAGTAGAAATGTAACAACTGCTATCATGTTATTTCTAGTTACTCTTGATAAGTATAAATGCACTTTAATTTTCCCTCTAGTAGAAAACCACTTAAGTGTACTGTGTAAGCATGCATGAAATCCTACGTCAAGTTGTGATCATGAACATGATGTCTACACCATTTTGCCAAATATTATTCATACCATTTTCATCACTCTTTCACCGCCGCTAGGGCTGTAGATCATCTTTTGCTG
This sequence comes from Boesenbergia rotunda, assembly GCA_024364735.1. Lineage (NCBI taxonomy): Eukaryota > Viridiplantae > Streptophyta > Magnoliopsida > Zingiberales > Zingiberaceae > Boesenbergia > Boesenbergia rotunda. Next base: position 1,031,354 of record JAGFNQ010000279.1, on the reverse strand, counting down.
CTGCTAGGGCTGTATATAGAACAACAGAACTACAGGTGTTACGAGAGGTTTTGCAATGTCTAAGAGTGACCAAAGAAATAGGCCTGAAAGCCTACCCCAGGTTTCCTAGACCTTCTCGTTAAGGATCGTTTGTAAGTATGTTTTGTAATCAGTAATTCATCAGTTTGTAATTAGAAATTAAATCATGTTCTGGCTAAGGTTCGAAACAACTTGTCATAATGCTAGACACAGAAGAAGGATATCTCTTCTGAGCATTCAAGTACTCTTTCCTCTCATCCAGGGAGCCTCACCTGTTTAAGGAACAAAAGAGAACCATGGTGTTATATTTTTCATCCTTTATCCCAACTTCTTCAGCACTTACAACGGGCTTCTTGTTGCTCCTATTGCCTTACTATAGTTAGCACAGATTTTACTAGTGCTGAAAAACTTAACAGTTCCATCCTCTCCTTAGACAGTTACCGTTCTACAGAGTATACTTGGATAAAGACTGAGGATTCTTGAAGATAGAATAGTAAAAACTCAGAGCCTTTACCAGGCCTAGAAAAGTTTTAATTAGACATGAAAAATATAATGATAAAAACTGAAATTAGTACATGGAAATTATAGAAATTTAATTTAGAGAACACTTGTCACACTCTTACACACTTCAAAACTATTGCTCTCTTCCTTTCGTCTTATTTTCTCTCTTTACAATGAGTCTATTTATAGAGGCTTACAAGCCTTCGGACTCCATAGATTATAAACTTTGCTAAAATAAAAGATAAGGGTAACCCAGCTTCCGTTCACATAGAGTAGAAAGTTGGAGAAATCTTGGATCCGCCACTAGTCCTCTGCTGCATTATCATGATTTTTTTCTTAAGTGAAGGCAAAAGTAATGACCGACAACGGTGAATGCTTTCTTTAGAATATATCCCATTCTTCTTGTCGTTTATTAGTATTGAACAAGAGTAAGGTGGTGTTCAGTTATGATTGGGAAATGGAAAAAAAAAATGGAATGCTCATTTCTTGTGGCCAGTATATTTTTTCTGTGATAGTTTCTCTTGCTAAGAAGAAGTCTTGTGAGTCTATCATAGTATCCCATCCCCATGAGCTTCCTCGCATAGCTGCTCTCCCATGTTTAAGTTGATTTTCTAATGGGATTAAAGAAATCCAATTAGTATCTTGATCCGACTGATTGTGTTTTGTCCAGTATGAGAAAACATCATTTCTGTTTTGATCCTTTTTACATGTTTTTTCTTTTGCAGAACTTATATCCAGAAATAACAAGCCGTATGCACAAACAATTATTTATTCTGTGTAAATATTTGTGCAGAACTTATATCTGCAAGTATGTGGAAGAGAGAAACAAAAGAAGACTAATCCCACCTGAAAAGCCAAACATATCCGTGTGTTTGATGAAAAAAGAATCTACAATAACAACATTAGAAGAAATCTATGGTAATAATTGAACTAAGGAATTTGTATTTCTTGTTTAGAAAGCTCAATTTACAAGAACTGTCTATGTTCTTTTAGTCAATCTATTTTTTTCTGTCAAATAATAAGAAAATATTCAACATTTCTTTATTCTCTCATTCCATCTCATTCAATTTGTTTGCTCTTCAATTCCATTTTATTGAGGATATTAACATTATTACACTTTTGTATGTAACAAATTTAATCTCAAATTAATACTTCCAGATTTAGGAGTTTATCATGAATGTTTAAATGCCCATGCCAACAATATATTGTTTCCTTTCCCCAAATTTTACACAGTATAAGAGCACCCTTTTAGGATTATTAAAGATGTATTCTCCCTCAAAGAGAGACTGCTGTAGGGCTCACCTCATCCAAGTCTTCTTCTATCCTCTCCTCATCTATATCTTCCTTATACCTCATCCAGGTCGATTCCACCCCATGCACCCTGTACAGTATTCCTCATCATACTTCATGTGCTCCTCACAAGATGCTTCTCGTGATCTCCTAACCTTCACATGAGTAATAAAACCCTTGTGATAGGGCTTGCCAACAAGGTCATTGCCACTCGCACTCTATTGTGAGCAACCCCCCCCCCCCCCCCTCCCTCTCAAGCTAAAGCTTGAGATCACCCACCTCCAACAGCTTTACCCTACTTGATATCGATCAACTATTTTGTTCATGGAAGGTCCTCCCACATGGAACAACACCTTACTCTCTACTTTGAGGCCAGATCCTCCTAGAGAATGCCGCATCCACATTGAGCCTCAAACTAGCGCAACAACTCAAGTTTGGAGGATCAGTCTCCCTCCTCTATAACAATGTCACCGGCTACACTCAGGACACCCAAAACTGCATTGCCTCCTACCCTAACACAGAACTTCCAACCACACTACAGGAGATTAGAGACTACAGATCTACTTGCAGGTGCAGAGAAGATCTGACCACTTCTCCACAGCAAGGTCCATAATCAATCAAATCTTCACCGTGGAAGATTCATGAAGCCTATTGTTGACCCAATCTTCATCAATGGAGCACATCTAGGTTTCTTCCTCAAACTACCTAATGTTTTATCCAACAAACGAATCTGCTCACCTCACATCAACTTGTCCAAATACAATGCTCTTCATCAGCTCTAACACAACCTATTCTCGGTCACAAGCCCATTGTCAGCCTCATCGGCACTTCAATTGTTAACACCATATTCATGTTCATCATATGGTCCACATCCATCTCTGATCATTTCCTGCTATTGTCACATCCCAACTGTTTAGATCTCCAATCTTCCATTGCTTGTGTACTATATGTTGCCTAAAAGCTACTAAAGACTTGAAAAGACAAAATGTTCTATTCTTCTTTTACATCTAGCAAAGATGCAAGATGTGCTATCACAAAGAACTGAATAAAAAATGCCTCATCTTATTTTGCTATGTCCAGCAAAGAAGCAAGCTATGCCATTCATCTCGAATGAAGGCCCATTTTCATTGAACATTTGCTAAAAGTCCATGCTGGCTGACAACCTAATGCGCAACCCTCGCCCTTTTTCGCCCGGGCTTGGGAACGGCTTTGGCAGGGTTATCTCGAATGAAGACCCAAAGAAAAGAAATGTCCTAAGTCACTAAGGGAATGGAGTTAGAGATACCAGAGAAAGAGATGGAATTAGCAAGCAGGTCATGGCATTTGACCTTCCTGTATAAGCTGTTGTCCTCTCTTTGTTGGTGATGCTGTTCATGTTCTTTAGGAGCTCCACTCAATTCAGTAAGTCCTTTCCCGTGTTATAGTGGAATCTGTACTTTCTTTTGTTAGCAGTCCTTCCCTTGAAGTCAACCCTGTAAGTCTGAACCTTACTTATGTCATGGAAGCGGACCATTAAACCTGAATAGTGTTTTATGGCACCCCTCTTAACTACAGTAGTGTATGTTCACATAATTGCCCTTCTTTGAGTTTGAAGCAGCTATGCCATTCATCTCAAATGAAGACCCAAAGAAAAGAAATGTCCTATTCTCTTTTTATTAGGTTTAGCAAAGGACTGAACTGAGCTATCAATCTTTCCTAAAAGAAGCTCAAGTACTTTTCTTTTCTTTAAGAATGGTTTGTAGTTATATATACCACTTTCGGAAGAAGTTCACTTGAGAAAATTGTTCCTGAGATCTCTATACATCTAGTTTCATTTCATCCTTTCTCTTACCCTCTCTTGGTTAGCCTAAGTTAAATGGATCATCACCCACACGCTCCATGAACTATTTTAAAAGCTTTGCTGGCCTCAAGTTGAACAAATCATTAGTTACATGCTTTTTCAGTTCCTTAAGTTTAGTTTCACCTACATGCTAATTTTATTATGATCATGTCCTTGTCTACATTTCTAGTTCATGTAACAAACTGAACATAACATAGAGAGTATCTATGCTCCAACTTGAGGAGTGTGAAGGTATTAAGTTTATTAAATATTAAGTGGAATGGGATTAGTCCTACACATAGTTAGCAAAATCAATCAATAGCTTTTCAGGTCACCTGAGTGTAATTGGTATGGCAATGGGAAAATGCATTTTTCCAATAAATTGTTCTCTCACAAAGATTGAGGAGAAATATTTTTAAAAAAAACTAGAGATTCAAGGAAATTAATTAGAAATTAGTTAGATTGCACATGGAAATTGATTTGAATCCGCAGAAATTTAGTTAAATTTAGAGTTGAAATCTAATTAAATTGAGAGTTAAAATGGATAAACATGAATAAAAATATGGTCAAAGTGAGAATATTTTTTAAAAAACATAGTTGATCTAGTCCACCCTTTAATCCCAGCTTGACTCCTAGAGAATTAGCTTGGGAACAAAAGAGTGTCTGTCGCCCTCTTAAATTGCTTAGTCTTCAAGATTCACCATGATCAAGGATTACTCATTCAACTATGTCATTACTTGTTAGACTCGCCTCACTTATCTTTCTCTTGCTCACTATTGATTTAGCGAGACTATTGTAGATCAAAAGAGATTATTATGGATCAAGAGTAAACAATTTAAACTCTCTCTATCAACAATGGTTCCAAAATTGCCCTTCAAGTAAAAAATGTAAAAACCAAATTGAATATTGTTTCGGACCCAACTAAATGTGAATATTAAAATACATTTCTCCAAAAAAAACTAACAATCTAGTGTTATTGAGTAATTTATATTGAAATTAAGATGCTACTATTACTTATGATCTATTTTTTTATTTATTAATATTGTATTAATAAATATGACAATATTTGTATATTTAATTTTTAATAATTTGTAATAACATATAATAAATATTTTTCTTAAGATTTTAGAACATCTAATCTTTATATGACACAATCTTATTATATCTGTTTTTTTTAATATTTATTTTGTTGAATTTAATTTCACTAATAATACTAATCCAATGCAATCAAGAATTCTTTACCTATCAGATCTTGATTCCAATACCAATTTTAATAACTGTGTTCCTACATTAGCACTTCTGTTGGCGTTTAATGATGAGTCTATATATTCCCATATAATGGTATTTTTATAATGATGCGATACAATATTTCCTTTCCCAAATTCTACACATTCCTTCCTTTTCCTTCCCTTCATGAGTTCACCAATGGGAACAAGAGATAAAGTGTCATTTCCAACTGATTGTTTTTACAAGATATACAATTCATTCCAAAACAAATCAGAATGATGTCTATCAAAACGTCTTAACCAACAGTAGAGCAGAACATTTAGTTAGAGAATAGAGTAAATTGTTGGAAAACCACCGGATAATAGGAAATTCGATGTGATGAACCATTCCAAACCTAAAAATTGGACCAAAAGAGCATCAGATCTTTGTCCAACATTTTCATTTTATCTTGAGTAGTTAAATCTGCAACAATGGTCCTTGAACTCACTTGATAGGGTTCATATCTTAGTAATCTTTGTTATTTGGGAATATAAATTTAATTTCATCACTGACAAGCCATTATAGTCACAATTATTTTGGATCAGATAACTAGATTTCACTCCACAACATGATTTAAAATTTTGAGCCATATCAAAGTTTCGATCTATGACCGAAACCATACGATTTCGATATCGTATCACACTATGTCGATATGGTTTCGATCTTTTTAAATATAAAATATATTAATTAAAAATAAAAAATTTAACATAAATATTTAAAAAATATAAAAAGATAATTTTAAATATATATATATATATAGATGAAACCATGCATGTCAAAATTAATACCGGGATCAAATAGTCAAAGAACCATGTATCAGTTGTAAGGGATTAGTGGAATCAATGAAACCCGAATCAAAGTACAAAATATAAAATTGAGAAAAAAAAATATAATACAATTTCTTATATGAGTTCCAAGCAGATGTTTCAAAATCTTAAGAATGTTTATTATATGCCATTATGTATCTAAACATATCCAATTACAACTGGTTCAATGTTATGAAGCAAATTTTATAATAATGCAATATACAGATCAAGAATTTATTAATATAAAATTTAATAAATAATAAACAAATTTTATAAACAACAAAAGTCATATTTTTTAGTATAGATTAATAATGTATATTTTTTTTAATAAAATTATTAGTATTCAATGTAATGAAGCATATTTGGTTCCTAATTACCTTCAAATTGGCTTAGTTGAAGAAAAGGCCATTTTAGAATCCTTATTGATGGATAAAGGTTATGGTGTTTTCTTGATCCACAATAAACCCTTTTGATCCACATAACCCTGGTTGCAAAAGGTGATTCGCTTGCCCCAGCGCCCCTACCAACTGGTCCCAGGGCTAACACGAAGTAAATCACGGAGATTACTAGCCCGAACAATAACTAACACATAAGGGAGGGCAAACACCTGGCAATGCCAACATTTGATCCTCAGACCTCATGGTGACAACGTATGATGCGCTAGCCATCAGTCTATCCCGTGGGGACTAATCCACATAACCTTGAACAATAATGAGCTGTCAATTCTAATGAATGATGACAAGGCTGATTGATTGAGTGATCTTATTCTTGTGGTGAATCTCAAGTTATGGCAAGACTTAACAATTGAAAAAGGCAATGATGACTCTATCCTTCCCATGCTAAAATTAAAGAGAAGAATAAGATTGGTTACATTTTTCAAGGTTATCTCAATAGACCAAATTCTAACTTTGATTCCATCCATTTTCATTTAAAACTCAGCCAAATTTCAATGGATTCTGTATATTTTCAAATGTTATCTAATTAATTTCTAGATCTTCCTTTGAATATCTATTTTTTTCTAAACTTTTCTTAATCTTTTTAAGTTGTTGATTTCTCAAAAAAAAAAAAAAATTGATCATTGTTGATATCAATCCAACTTAGAAAATCCATGAGTGTTGACTGACTGTTCCAACTATCCATTGAACTCGATGCAAATCTTTATCACTAGAATTTAAGGTTTCATCAATATCAATATCCAAATGTCTTAAATCGCTATCAATTACCATCTCCAATTTCCCTCTACCCTTACACCTTACATTCTAATATTTCAACTATAACTACAAAATATCTTTGATTGTCTAACTATATAGTCTTTTTTTCTTTCTATTTTCTCATCTCTCGCTGCTACAATTGATTTTATATTTCTCTAGTAATTCCACCAATCCAAGTATTCTAATCTCTACTTTGTTAATTTTTGTACATGGAATTTCCTACCTTGTCAACACTTTGTCCGATAAAGTTTGATGGTTTGTATCATATTCTAAAAAAATATATATCATCTTACAAAGCACACAACTTGTACAAGACTAAAGAAGCTTTATCAAGTTCAACCAAATTTATCTCAACGGCATAACCTTGATTTAATCAATTTGTAATCTCATCCATCAGCACTACAACATCTGCAAATAATATTACACAAAGGAGATCTACCTTGAGTATGATTGGTAAGCACGTAAGTACTAAAGAAAGGGACTTTGAGTTGACTAATAGTTAAAATCATCTGTTACACTCTAGCTCTAACATTAGTAATTACATAACAAAAACAAATATTCTAAAAGTTAAAATGTACTAAGTTCATAGACTCTTAATTTGTTAAACAAACAATGGATTTACTTATCTTTATATGACTATACGTAACTGATACTAGTCAATCATAGACTTTTCATATAGAACACATTAAGACATTAAGACCAACTAAATTCAGATGATACCAAGTATAAGAAAGAGTCTAACCTGTGAGCATCCAGCATCAGCCAATTCTTTGCTCTCCAGTCGGTACTCATACATCACCCAATCAGTCCTATTTCCATTGGGAGGCTTTCCCACATGAAAAATAAGCGTCTTTTTCATCCCAACAGTACAAGAGTTGTGCATGACAGTTCTATCTCTTCCAGTAGCCTTCCAATATCCAATATCAGTTGCGCGATTTGTTCGAATGCCATTAGGATATTTTCTATCTCGATGGCAAAAGAAGTACCACTCCAAATCCTTTGTATGCAAACAAGATTTTTCTACATGTAATACAAAGCATGATCTATAAGAAACACTTTCAATCAAAGAGAAGAAAAAGATACTTTGAGGCACCAGCTAAGAAAAATGAAAATTTCAACATAACAAAACAACTGATAAAGTGCAACACTGGTGAAACTTAGAAAATGACAAAAAGAATGCACAAGTGAAAGCGGTATGGGAATTACCTGGAAGTTCCCACGGAGAAAATTTGTACAGTTCAACTTCTGAAATAGCCTCAAACCGCATTGACTTTCCAATTACCTTTCTCTTCAAGTAGTACCAAACAAGTTCAACATCAGTAGGGTGAAACCGAAAGCCCGGTGGGAGAAAAGGTTTAGCCATCATTGTTGAATGCTTTATTTTATACAATGCTAAACAGGGATTCAAAATCTGGTTTGTCTAAGCAGTAAGAAAGATGTCTGAACTTGTTGAAATTATTCTCAACTTTACAGGACTTAAATCTGTCAACTCAGAACTGGAAGAAGCTTTAGGCCAAAATATACACAACTTGTATTTGTTTAAATCCAGTTCCGAGCCAACACCCCTGGATAGTTGTCAAGTCCAACACCGGAATCGGTTAGAACACCACAATATGAACCAAAAATCACACTGAAGAAACCAAACGAAGTTCTTCCTGATCTCAAAAGACATTTGAAATCAAAGTCAAATCCTGCATGAATCAACTTTATGTTAAACAACAGAAATATTGTGTATAGAAACAAGAGAGCAACATAAGGCCGTCAAAGTTAGATCAAGTAAGATCTCATACCACGAGAAATTTCATAAAAAATAACACACGAAAAAGAAGCTTAAAATTTCATTACAAAGAACTAAAGAAATAACATATAACCAAGAATGTTCAATTACTAAAGACAAACCAACTGCTAGAATTTACTTGAAATGATACATGAAAGAGAATAAAAGACGAGGATAAAGAAATGGGATATATGAGGAAAAAAAGGTGAAAATATCACCACTAAATATCTCATAATAAGTATAATCGGTCTGAGGGTAAAACATGATAAAGGATTCAGAGAAACTTAACTACACACGAAGATAAAATTTGGGAAATAAAAAAAAAGACTAAATGACTAGTCTACGGTAGGCAACCACAACCAACCAAAAAGGCGAAACGCTCGCCCCCAGTGCCCCCGCCAGTCCGCCTGGACCAACACGGAGGAGGTAAATCACGGTTATCACTGGTGTGGTGAGATGCCTGGGGTCGAGGGAATTAATGCCAGCAGACTAAGGTTTTATCCCCGTACGCAACTGGCGACCCTCGAACCTGTGACCTCGACCAAATCGGCCAGGCGCCTTCCATCCGATCCAGCCCGTGGGGGCACCCCCGTAGTGAAACCACAAGAACATTGATAAAGGTGTTATGTGAAACTGATCTCTGAATAAAATGGATTCATAAAACAGAGAAGTCGAAATAAGAAAAACAAGTAGACAGGAGATCGTAGTTCTAACATCGAAGATCAAATACAACGACGAAAGCAAACAAGAAATTTCATACACAACCCGAATATCTTGGTGCGATGCTACTCCGCCAACAAGAAATAAGCACGAACTAAGATCTGCAAGTAATGGATCGGACCAGCTAAAACTACAACTTCGACAGAATATAGAAAAAAAAAACAAATACAACCGCCTCGATCGATAGATTGATGGACGAACAACCAAAAGTCCTCGTTGGAAAAAAAAACCGATAAAAGGCCGATCGATCAAAGAACCCTGGATTCAAGGCGGTTAGCAGATCAACAAAAAAATTGGGAAGAGAAGCTTACGCCTGGATTTGCCCGGTCGAAGCGGGGAAGTTTTCGCCGCCCTTAGGCTGTCGGTAGTGCGCAAAGGGGGAATGGGTAGGAGGTGAGTTGATATGGTGGAGCACCGCACCCGGTTGCGGATACTTGATTACCCAAAGCTTCGGCCGCACGCCTCTTCCTCCCATTGGCCGCAACGAACCTCCAGCCAAATTTTCCAACCAATATGACATCATGATACATGTCATGTGAACTGGAGGTGTGAATGGGTAGCTCTGACCTGGTACCCGGGCCCGCAATAGCCAGGCCAAGTCAGATTGAACTCAGTTCAGCTCAATCGGTGCTCATGCTCATGCAGTTGGTTCTGTCAAGTTTAATCCTCCGAGTTTAGTTAGGCTCAAAGGCTGTCAGATTGTGCCAAATTTGAATCGGACAGTCGGGCTTATATTATTTTTTCAATATTTTTAAATAAAATTAGAAATATCTAACAGCTCAAAATCTTAAAGTAAATAAGAATTTTAGGATTTAAATTTTAAATGTATTAATTATTTAATCATTAAAAATAAATCTGAGCTAAATCAGAAAAAAAATGTTTTGATTCTAATGGACATCTAATAGTTTAATGGGCTAACAAATCTGCATTCCAGCTGCATAACTTCTTTAAAAATATATATATATTAGATCAAATAGTAGACGATCTGAGATGATCAATCATGTCCCATGAAAATTTTTCACCGGTCCCAAGATAAATTGAGAAGCGTTCGTGATGGATAATTTGGAAGTACAGACTTCTTAGGATTGGCGTCCCATTTGAAGGAACATAAAAATTGTCATATAAAAAGTTCAATGGTTCGTACTTAAATGATAAATTATCATATAAAAATAGATATCAGATGATGGGGTTGAATAGCACGTGGCACGACACGTGGGCTAAAGAAGTTGGGTGGCAACATGTGGTGAGTCTAAGCAACTCCCCTTTCAGAGCTCCCGGAACCCTCTCGGGAAGAGGATCCTCCGACCCCTCCCCCCCCCCCCCCCCGCGGTGAACACACCCTGGATTGATATCCACGAGTGATGTACATGGGATTTATCCCTCCCAATGATGGGAGCGATATCTGTGGGCCCCTTAATCGAGTAGGACTATTAAAATGCATGGTCATGCTCAAATGAGTCAATATGAGATATTAAGCTCATTTATTTGAGTGAGTCTACTTGGGGATCAAGAAACACAAAGATTGATATCACGGATGACACGATCTATGCCTCATTGGCCAATCTAGATATCAAGGATAGAAGGATAAGGTCATACATTGTCATAGTCACAGAGGTTAAGTCAGATCTCGACTTTCTCATCACTTGGGTAGCAATGATGCATTGCTAGAAGTCGCTCATTGTTTATGTGTCTAAAGCGATTTAGACACATTGCTAACGTTACGAGAACCTATTGGATCACACACTACGGACACGATACTTCGGAGATTAATTGATCTTAGTTTGACTAAGATTTAATCTAAATTGGATTAATTGAGTTAGACTCAAGTGAATCTAACTAATTATGGGATTGATTCTAATCTGAGTTAGACTCATTTATATTAGACTCAATCACATTTGAATGAGATATTAATTCATTAAAATGTTTAATGAATTAATAATAGAGAAAGATGAATGATTTTCTCTTCATTGGATGAAGAGAAGTTGAATAGTCAAAAATGTGAAACATGTGTTTCATTGGTTTTATTGGCTTTTATTGGCTTAAATGTGGGGAAGCTAAAAAGACAAAAACTCTTCATATTCATGAGATGAATATAAAAGGGTTCTTCTTACATTTTGGATGAGACTTAGTCATTTTTCTTCCTCCTCTTCTCCCTCTTTGGCTGAAACTCATCTTTGGGGTTCTTGATATTTGTGAACTACCTCAAGTTACTAGCACAACTAAAGTAGTTCCTTTCTGAAGTAAGATATCGTGTTTGTGTGGATATGCATAGAGGCATAAAACTTAAACGTGTAAGAGATTCGACGTACCTTAGACAAGCGAGATAAGCGAACGACACGCTCCAAAGGTATACACTTTAAATAGATCTATTAGATAGATGAACTTTGTACGAGTTTTCTTTCGCATGGATCGATTGAGGGGTCCTTTTTCCGCTGCGAATTTTATTATCATGTCGAATAGAATACCCTACACCTTTAACAGAGACAATTCATTGTTCTAAATATGTATCATACAACAATGGATCATCACACTTAGCTATATTTAGAAGTAATCAATTTTTTCTAATATAAGCAATTTCACGAGGATGCCTTTTCCTATGGTTCTGAGTAACGTATTATTATTTATATATGGAATTATTTTCGTTCTTGGTGGATGACTTCGTCCTTAATCTGTAGTTTTCATAGAACTTTCTGGATACTGGGTGTCACACCCCCAGAGGTCCATGCTTACTCGAAAATCGGACAACATCCCACCTGTACGACGGACAAGTTAGGACACATATACATAACTCTTAGAGTGCGTTTGGTTCAAGTTATCATATATAACCTTGATTATGTGATTACTTGGTAATCACATAACCAAGGTAATGAGGAATGAAAGATAACCTGAAGTTATTTGGTTCAATCTAGGTAATCAAATAAAATCTTGTTTGTTTAGAGGTAATAGTTTATAACCTAATATAATATTTTACCATATTACCTTTTAGAATTTGTTTAGATAATTTTATTAAAATTTAAATTAAATTTATTTATTTTTTCTATTTAATATATTAAAAATATAATTAAAATATAAAATAAAAAATATTTTAATTTAGTTGTTGGTTGCCGGTCGTCGACAGTGGTCGTGGTCACCGGTTGCCACCGATCGTCGTCGGTCGTCGATCGCCGATCGTCGATCGTCGTCGGTCGTCGGTCACCGATCGCCGGTCATCGCCGATCGCCGATCGTCGGCCGTCGCCGATCGCCGGCCGTCTCCGATCGTCGATCGTCACCGGTCGTCGGCCATCGCCGTTCGCTGATCGTCGGCCGTCGCCGGTCGCCGGTCGTCGATTGCCGACCGTCACCGGTCGCCGATCGACGGTCGTCGCCGGTCGCCGGCCATTGCCGATCGCCGGTCGTCGCCGATTGTCGGTCGTCGCCGGTCGCCAATCGTCGGCCATTGCCGGTCGCCGGTCGCCGATCGCCGATCGCCGGCCGTCGCCGGTCGCCGATCGCCGACCTCGCCGATCGCCGACCGTCGCGATCGCCGACCGTCGCCGATTGTCGACCGTCGCCGGTCATCGGTCGCCGGCCGGTCGCCGGCCGTCGGCGGTGGTCGCCGGCCGCAGGCCGCTGGCGGTGATCGCCGGCCGTAGGCCGCCAGCGGTGATCGTCGACCTTCGTTGTCAATCGTCGTTCGTGAATAACGCTTTTGAAAGTTAATAAATTATAATGGTTATTTTCGTCTTAAATGTAAATATTGAAGGATAATTTTAGAAAAAAAAGTTGCATAACCCCGGAATCAAGAAAAACCTTACTTTCCTAAGGTTTTCCGATTCCTGGTTGCATGACCCTTTTGCTGACGTGTCGGGCATCGATCATTACTTGGGAATCGCTCATTATCGAAACCAAATAAGGTTTTCATTGATAACCTTGGATGGATAACCAAGGTTATCAAGGATAACCCCCAACCAAACGCACCCTTACAATAATATAGCTCAGCCTCACACGGCTGACATCTTAATAACAGAATAAACTCACAACCACTTAGTTTATATTGATATAAAAGATAGACATAAACATAGCTGACAGTTTATATCGTTAAGAAATTTAAAAATAGCAAAGAGTTCGTATACTAAAGAAAACTCCAAATGTAAACCCAAAACAAACATACCAGACGAATAAGGTATAAATAAAAGTCTGCCAAGACGATACTGGATAAATAAAAATAAACACTAGTCTGGAATTAAATATGGAAATAAACCAGACACTAAACCAAACTCTAAACCAAATTGACATGGTGGGATTGACAACTAGATCTTCTCCTAGCTCCAGGTAATGCATCTACCTGCTACCTGAAACAAAAGTAGATGGTGGGGGTGGTGAGTCCGGGTGGACTCTGCGGGTATAAGAGTAGACAAATGCATGACATAACAAAAGCTATAATAAGCAACAGAAACAAAGGTGTACAGTCTCTAGGAAATAGAAGAACAACTAACATGTATGAAAATCGAGTGATAACATAATATCAAAAATATACATGCATGCCAACCAAATGCAGCAATCATAGCTCATATAAATGCAGCAAACATAAGAAAATACATAATGCAATAAATACATATGATGCAATGACATGTGTCACCCCTGACGCCAGTCAAGCCGCCAACACATCACATCTGTATAGCCGAGTGGTAGGGCTATGACAACTGTACGCACTCCAACGAATACCACTAGAATATGTGGTTGAGCGGACAGGATGCTGGGGAGCCAACTACTCCAAACCCCCGAGATAAAGGGGGAGCCACCAACAGCTATGATATCCCTTGAAAATAACAGTGAGGGTGGCAACTGTTTGCCTACAACTCCAACATCCACTGTACATGAGTGGTCGAGTGTGGCGTAACAGGACAGTTGCTCGCACTCTAGCAACTATCACAATGAGTGGTTGAGTGGGCAAAGCAACTAAATGACTGATGATGGCTTAACCATATGGAAGCCAATACTCGTCAGCATGCAATGGTGCAAACATGGTGCATGATATAAACTGCACAAACAACCAAATAACAACGGTGCAACGATAAAACCAATAAATCCAGAGTCACCAAAACATACAACTAAACTACTAGGTAGGATATCTCTAATGCCAATAAACCCTAGTTGTGTTTAATGAAGACATCTAAGTACCCGCATACAAGTGGTACTTTACAGAATAAAAATTCAACGGTGAGACTGTACGAACATAAATCACGATTAGCTTGAAGATCAATCAAAGAAAGTGTCAACGAATGATATAAAAAAAACTAAGGACAAGGTCAAGCAGTCTTACTCAAACATAAATAGTCATGCTTTTAAGATAAATAATCTACAAGAATACAAAGGAGAAGTACCCGCCGCCATCTGTAGTTTGTAAAATATCTGAGAGAAGCCTCCAGTCCAGAAAACCAAACCGCAATCAGTGTCCTATATCGAGGACAAAGTTTAGTTACTTTGTTAAATGATAACTAGCTAAATCTAGTTACAACCCCAATTAATGGTTAGGTTCCGACTACCTAACCATCATCTAATCTCAACAAAAATCAAACCTCCCCATATAGCTCTCGGTAAGAGCATTACATACCAACTGAAACCATGCCATTTAACACTTAATCCAACAAAGTATCACACGACACCAAACATCTCTCAATCAAATGAACCAATCTCAAAACTAATCCAATACTTATACAACTTCACATCAATAACTATATTCAGAGATCTACCCTATTATACTTGAATCAGAACAAGTTAAGGAGATAAGACCAAAACTAATAGATAGTTAATCCCAACACATAAATTCTTCTTACATGAGTTCCCTACATGACCAAAACTCGAGAGAATCTAGCCCTCTTGATCCAAACAACCATCAACAGCATTAATCCAAAATCGATCCAATTTAATCCAAACACAACAATGATCATGGCCCAAAACAGTTCCAAAGATTATGGGAGTGTTTGGGAGAGCTTCTACTAGCTGCTTTTTAGATTCTAGCTACATAGAAGCACTTTTGAATGTTTGTGAATATCAGATTTTGCTTTAACTTCTATAACTTTTAGCCAAAAGCTGGAAGCAAGAATTTGATTCTTTTTTCTGCTTCTGCTTTTTTGCTTATGGTCTAGAATTAAAAGTAGACATTTATACCCTTAATAAGTTATCATTTTACATAATTGCCACCATAGTTTTAAATAAAATTTTATATTTTCATATAATTTATATATTCATAATTTTTTTAATAAATTTTTATAAATTTATATAAATTTTGTCATTTTTATATTTATATTTTTATTAATTATATATTTTTTAAACATATATATTATTAAAAAAATAATTTTGATATAATATTCAAAATATAATAATAATATATAAAACATTATTGATGGTGTATATTACTATATTTAGATAATTAAAAAAATAATTTATATAGTTTAAGGATATTATTGTCATTTAATTAAAAATTAAGTTTGGAAGCAATTATTCACCAAACATTCAAACTTTATTTTGTATCAGCTTTTAGCTTCTATTCCAAACACTCCATGTTTTAGCTTCTCACTGACTTCAAGATAATCTCTACAAGAATCACTTTTCAAGAAGCAAAAGTTCTCCCAAACACTCCCTATACCAATTACATTAGAAACCAAAAGCAATTCCATCCAAAACCATATATCTGATCAATCCTAGTATAATCATCCAACATCCCAAATTCATCTCATAACCTAACATTACCAAGGCTGTGCAATCACACCCAAAGACCAATCCCCACCAAATCCTACTTCAATTTATCATACTGTCCCCCATCATCATAGCAAAATTTACATCCAAGCACTAACACTAATTCATCCCCAAATAAACACCGAATCAAATCCAAAAATCCCTTCCACAACATAATTGCTACAACAAAAATCATATCTGCTCGTGTTACTCCATACGCACTTACACCCTGTTTGGAAAGGAGGGAATTGGAATTCCCAGGGGAATTGGAATTCAATTCCCTTCTTTGGTAGCAAATTTTAAGAAGGAATTGGAAAGGAATTGAATTCCAATTCCCTTCACACACCCCAAAATAAATCAGACCCCAAAGGGTCTGATTTGGAAAAGGAATTGAATTCCATTCCCTTCCAACTTTAAAATTACTAATTCACCCGCTGCAACCCTGCTGCAACCCTGCCGACTTGAAGTGTTCTCACTCCCTTGTTCACGCGGGAAAGGAGAAGGAGGTGGCTGCTTCTTCCTTCTGTCGCCGGAAAGGAGAAGAACATGGCTGCTGGAATCGTTCCATGGCTGCTGAGCAACGCTGGTTGCTGTAAATCTGCTTCAACGTGACTGCTGGAATTTGCTTATCCAATCAGCAAACGGAGCTCTTCCAATCAGCAGATGGTGGTGCTTGTTCCAAAGTTTCCGACGTACAATAGCAACGTTGGACAACAACGTCGTTGCTGGAGTTCTTCTGCCGATCGTCGGAAAACCCCAGTAAATAGTTGCTGTCGTTTTCTATCCGTTGTCAGCCCTGTTCCGGTGCCCCAGGTGCTATTCCGGCAAGAGTTAACAATTGATTGATCTTTATTTTGCTTAAGGGTAAAATGGTAAAAGTATAACAATTGATTTCAATTCCGATTGATTCCAAACATGGGAATTGGAATTCAATTCTGTTGTTTACTAATTCATTCCAAACATGGGAATCGGAATTCAATTCTGACCGGAATTGAATTCCAATTCCTTACTTAAAAGTTTCCAAACATGGTGTTAATTCCAACCCCAAATCCGATTCCAAATCGAATACCAAACAGAGTAAATTCCCAAACGTACAACCATTCAAAGAGGACAAATCCCATCACCTACCAATCCATCTACACTGTTACAAACAAATCCAAAAACCAAACCATATAGATCAACATTAATGCACCTTTCTTACCTGAGTTGGCACGCACAAAGACCTTCACTCCCCTCTGATCAGTCGTGGCAAGCTTCAACCACCGTCATGAAGGTAGCACCAATTAAGCACAGCTCCTAGTCCTGCCCTTGAAGCTCTGAGAGAACTCTCTTTGTTGGATACCAAAGGACGAGCTGCACTAATGGATCGATTAGGGCACATCAATAGATGATGATTGCTTGCAGCGATCGGGAGGAAAGGGCACAAACCAAAGAGAAATCAACCTCTCACCTACCTATGGACGGAGGGAAACCAAGGATGGGAAGAAACACAAGGCGTCGCTTCCTCAACTCGTGGCGGCTGCGCAGATCGCAGAAAGGAGAGAAACAATCGGGCATCAATGGTGATGGAACAGCGCTAGGGCATTACTAAGAGGAGGACACAATGATGCCTCATGCTCACAATCGAAGCGAGTGGAAGAGGAACTACTGCGAGGAAGAAGTCGGGAGAAAAAGAGAAGGGAACGACGAGGAAAGTCATGCGATCGAGGAGCAAGGCGTGACTTCGGCGGCTTCGGCGGTTACCGAAGAGGGGCATGAGGAAACGAGTCTTGCAATGAGGGGAGAAAAGAAAAAACAAAAGAGAGAAGAAAAAAATAATAATAAAAAGGGATAATGCACATTTGCATCTTAGTCCCTCTTCTTTAGTTATTTTAATTTACACCATTATGTTTAGGTTTTAGGCAATAAAACCCCTTCTATTTGCAGTATTTAACACTAGGTTATCGGTGGTCTAGAAGTGGCAGAGGTAGTTGTATATTCTATTGGGTTTATGAGGTTTAATTCAGAATTTTCTAGATACTAAGATATCGGTGGTCTGAAAGTGGCAGATTTAGATTCTGCTGTGTTTAATTCTTTACATTGTTTTCTCGCAATTATATTTTTTCTTTATCAAATATAATTCCCAATCATTATCAAGTTTTTGTTGTTGCTTTTTAAATTCTTCAAGTTCATTTAATTCTTTTATGATTAGATAATTTGTCATTTCTGAGGGTATATATAAGAATTCATCTAAATCGTCAAAAAAAAACCATATATTGGTTCTTGTTGTAATATAAAATTCATGTTACTTATATGATGTAGTACGAAATGATTAGTGTGTTTTACCAAGTTGTTGAATGATGTTATTCTCATATGAAGTATTTTCTATATTCATTAAGTTAAAATTATCTTCTTCATTATCTTCATTCTGTGAAGTAGAATGTTTATAGTTGTTAAATCTTACGACGAGATCTCCATTCCTATCTTTGTACATTATTGATTGTGTTAGTTGTAAAGTTTAAGGTGGTAGGTCTAAGGTTATGTTCCATTCTAATCTTGCTAGGGTTTCAGAATAAAAATCCCTTAGTTTGAGGAAATAGATTCCTCTTGAAGTAAGAGCTTCAATGATATCATTAATTTGTACTCTAAAACTATTATTAATTTGGATCATTATTTTTTCTAAGAAAATGATGTTAATTTGTATGTTATCTTTCTTAAAGTCTCCATAATATTTTGCCTTGATTATGATTTTAATATATTTAACGAAGCCTTGAATTGTCATATTAAAATTGGGGCAAAAGTATGTAATCCCTATGTTATTGTTCATATCGACTTCAATAAGCTCGATGATTTCCTTTTTTTGTCTAAGAATCTAGAGTCATACAAGACAAGTAACATCTTGCCTCCAATGCTTTTCCTAGTTAAGCCTCTAAGACCAGATATGATTAATCCTAAAGTAATGTAATTGTGTCATCTGGAGAAAAATAATCGTGTTGACTCTTCAATCATTAGAGTTAAGTGTTTTCTACTCCAACGGAAAGGTGAAGCGATTATGCCTTATCATGGCGAAATAGTGAAGTATTGAAAGAAAATCGTCCTTGTTATACAATCTTCTAGGATTTAGTGTATTGAGTTGCGCATTAGAAAAGATAGAAAAATCTCTTTCGACGTCCAATAATTCTTCTAATTTATGATTAACAATACTATTTCGTCTTGCCACTATGATAGTGTCTAGCTAAGAAGTTGTATTTGTTTCTATTCTTCTTTCATTTATTGATCGGGATGGGCCTGTAAAAGTCTTAGTTGTTGTTGAGAGACTAGTTAAATTCATTTTGAATGAGGGGTATAAAAGGAATAAGTTTTAGTTATTTTCTATGAATTATTTCCTATAGATAACTTAACTCTTCTACTAAATTGTCTATACTTTTTTTCCACTCTGTGGCTAATGTTGTTTTGTGTACTTATTTTTCAACTTGGAGTAATGTATTTTCTGGTGTAATGAGGATTATAAGGCTATGATGATATTATTTTGTTGAATTAAAACTTGATCTTCTTATCTAGTAACTTCAACTTTACAATAGTCATTATCTTGATTCCTTGAAAATTGTTTAGAAAATTCTAAGGCTTCTTCGAAATATGTATTTTCAAAGTTTAGTTTATTTATTTATATTTAATATCTTCAAGTAGCGCATATATATTTTTCAAGTCGTCGACTATCTTTGTTGTAATTATATCTTTAAGTTGTAATATGACCGTTTTAGACCAAAATTCAAATTGTTGTTCAATGGTTTTAGGCTTACTTTCTTCTATTAGTTTTGAAAGACTTAAGATTTCTTTCTTGGTGAGAACACTAAGTAAATTAAGCTGGCTAAATCTTCTATTTAATGAGTCTTGAACGTCTTTCAAGAAATAATGTTTTTACTTAGGTCGTTTATTAGTTATGTTTGTTGAATCACAGCGATAGATATTTGTTCTAATATATGATAAGTTTGATTTTGTTGAGATGCTAGAGAACTAACTAAGCTAATAACTAAGTTTGTGAGGGTGTTTAAGATAGGGTTTTCACTATGTAGGCAGTGGTTGAATATTCTAGATGTAATATAACAGTTATGTTTAAAATGATCTATTGTTATGATCTTTCTAGCTGGGGTTTGTAATGCTAGATATAAATATTCTAATTTCTGAAAGTTCTTAAACACAGTTATATTAGAAGTCATTCACTTATAGTCCATAGAATCTTAAGGCCCTGATACCAAAATTTTGTTGTGTGAATACAAATTTGTGAACAATAAAAGCTATAGGATCGTTTAGTACTAAGAGAGAGGGCAAATCTAATTCGTTAAAAAAACTATCTTCTTTTCAAAGTGATGTAGTGGAAATCAAAGTAAATAGACACTTTTCTTTTACTTGATTCGGAGCCTTTGTCGACTCTTACTCCAAGACTCACAATTCTCAACTGCTTTCATTAAGCAATCCACTAAATTTCTTTCTTCGAAAGACCTTTCGAAGAAAGCAAATCGTACAAAATATAAAGAACGATAGTGACACCCTACTATTTTCTTTTTGAATCAATGCAAGTACAAGTACAATAAAAATAAAATATATCAACACGGAAGATTTGAACTTGAGCATAGCATGTCGATGAGCTTTTCCATCATCATAGCAGTAGAGCTTGATCACTTCGTCGACATAGAAACTGAATGGAGAGCAAACAGAAGTGATGATCAGCTCTGATCTCGAGGTTCCTTTATATAGTAGTCATTCAGTCGACGGATAAAACATTCGGTCGACTGATCTAATCGATTGACTAAACCTCCTTTCAGTCAATGGAACCTCGCGCCTTTCTTTATATTTGTTGCTCAATTGTGCTTGGCCGACATTATAATAAATGTGATCTATTGACCAATCCTTCTGATCAATCGGCAGATAAAACTTCCTTCTTCAGGTTCGTGCATATCAAGTATGAATCAGTGAAACGACCCTGATAATCAATCAATGGATAAATCTATTTTTGCTCTATGATAGTGCTACTCAAGTTGGATTAGTCGACTAACCGGACACTGGTCAACCTTGTTTTGACTTAGAAATTTACATCAAATAGTTAGCACAATACAAATAATATGAAAATTAACATTGCATAACAGAGTTAATATAGATATGAAAGATATGCATGAGTAGTAGACAGTAAGAACTATCTTGATCTCAACATATAAACCTCCATATGATTCTCTAGTTGGATCAACACCTAAGGTTGTCCCATCGGGACATGACCTCACTGCACTCTCCTCCAGGAATACCTCAACTCACTTGCCAAACATCGAATCCTCTAAACCTGTTTGGACTTCACTGCTTGGAATTGGATCGGCTTGCCAGGGCTTCTACTTACTCAATATCGGGTCCTCCAGACCTACCGAGACTTCCTGACAGATGTCAACCCATCTGGGATTCCTGCCTAGTTTTCACGATTTGGCAAGACTTTACCTGCCTAGTATCGGGTCCAACCGACCTACTAAAGCTTCCTGAGTTGAACTTCCTGCACACTTGATAACACATTAGATCACAACAAGACTTAACTTGAACTTTTGACAATATCAAAATATAAGTTCTGATCCTATCGACAAGCGAATATCGGTTCTCACTCGGATGACTCAGTCTGACCAAGACGACCCGGTCTACTATAGCACAGGGGGTTGGGCTCGGGCTTAACCGCGGGTCAGATACCACTCACTCGGGTCGAACCGGAATGGGGCACTCAAAGTGGAGTTGATGGTTGCAAATGGTAGCGATCCCCCTTTGGAGCCCAAAGGGGGGTTCATATAGGAGAGGAAAAGCTCTCTGCCATGTCAGAGCTGTCCTATCCCATTAAGGATGGGTCAGTGGTAGGCCGAGCCAATGGCAGCTTTAGTGGCCCTATGAGATTGACACAGCCACCTAACACCCTGTCTAAACTGTCTCTTCTGATTCTCATTAACATTTGGTGGCTCTGTCAGGCGGCTCTGTCAGGTGATGATTATGTCAGAGGTTCGCCATATGATTATTGCGGAGGTGGCTCTTTAATCGCTTATGTTCATTCGGTCGGCTCACCTCAACTTACAGTCTGGGTCGGTCGGATGAGCCTAGGTCTTGAGCCATTTCCGTTCATGGGGCAGCCTCGGGTCGTTCAGCTGGCGACACCCGGCCCGAGTAACTGACCTCAGATGCCTGACCTCGGAGGACCGACCCCGAGTGACCGACTTCAGATGCCTGACCTCGGAGGACCAACCCCAAGTGACCGACTTCGGGTGACCAACCCCGAGTGGCCGACCTCGGGTGACCGATCCCGAGTGACCGACCTCGGGTGACCAGCCCCGAATGGCCGACCTCGGGTGACCAGCCCCGAGTGGCCGACCCCGGATGACTAACCCCGAGTGGCTGACCTCGGGTGACCAAACCCGAGTGGCCGAGCCTGGGTGACCAAACCCGAGTGGCCGAGCCCGGGTGACCAAACCTGGGTGAGCGAGCCCGGGTGACCAAACCCGAGTGGCCAAGCCCGGGTGACCAACCCCGAGTGGCCGAGGCCGAACCAAGGCCATACCTGTCCCGACCTCTATTCTTCTTGTTCAGATTCATATCTGGCTCATTGGACCGAGGCCCATCCGGCCTAATCTTCCTTAACCCAGGCCAGCTCCAACTGGACCCGACCGGGCCTCCAATCCTCCTCAAAAACCACTCGCCCGGATCACAAGCCTCCCCTTCAAGTCTAGTCGAAGGAGGCGCATAGTCCGACTGACTAGGCTCCTGGCCCAGTCGGCTATACCCTCTTCATCTTCCCGAGCGTCGCTTCGTGCTACAAATCTCCATCCTTAAATGCCAAATCCTCTGTTAAATCAACTATTAATGCAAGGCCACGTGTCACCTCCCGACTGGGAGCCTCTGGCACCGAGGCGTCATTGTTGATGCAGTCTGACCCTGATTGTTGTTTTGGTGTTGACACCGATTTTAGTTTAGGTGGATGATTATTGATTATGATTAAGTCCTGATCGGGGATCAGGCATGGTATGGAAAATCCTAGTCTGGAGGGCTAGGTGTTGGAAAATCCTAACCTGGAGGGTTAGGTGTTGAAAATCCTAGTCTGGAGGGTTAGGTGTTGGAAAATCCTAACCTGGAGGGTTAGGTGTGAAAAATCCTAGCTTGGAGGGCTAGGTATTTGGAAAGTCCTAATTCGGAAGGGTTGGGTGAAAAGTCCTAGCTTGGAGGGCTAGGTGAAAAGTCCTAACTTGGAGGGTTAGGTGCAAATTCCCATCCTGGAGAATTAGGTGAAAAAGTCCTGGCTTGGAGGGTCAGGTGCCTAGCTTGGAGGGCTAGGTTGGATGATGTTCTAACTCGGAAGGGTTGGGTGAAAAGTCCTAGCTTGGAGGGCTAGGTGAAAAGTCCTAACTTGGAGGGTTAGGTGCAAATTCCCAACTTGGAGGGTTAGATGGAAAAATCCTTAGCTTGGAAGGCTAAGGTGGATGAATTCCTAGCTTGGAGGGCTAGGTTTGAGTCCCTGGATCGGTCTGGTGACCGATCAGGGACATTGGCACGCTGCTCCTTCGTGGATCGGTCTGGTGACCGATCCAGCGATGTCTGATCGGACTAGTGACCGATCAGGGAGCACATAGTTGTTGATGCAGTCTGGCCCTGATTGTTGTTTTGGTGTTGACAACGATTTTAGTTTAGGAGGATGACTATTATGATTAAGTCCTGATCGAGGATTAGGCGTGAAATGGAAAGTCCTAACCTGGGAGGTTAGGTGTGATGATTATGATGGTTATGATTAAGTCCTGATCGAGGATTAGGCATGATATGAAAATCCTAACCTGGGAGGTTAGGTGGTGTGGAAAATCCTAGCCTGGAGGGCTAGGTGTTGGAAATCCTAACCTGGGAGGTTAGGTGTGGAAAATCCTAGCTTGGAGGGCTAGGTGTTGGAAAAGTCCTAATTCGGAAGGGTTGGGTGAAAAGTCCTAGCTTGGAGGGCTAGGTGAAAAGTCCTAACTTGGAGGGTTAGGTGCAAATTCCCATCCTGGAGAATTAGGTGAAAAATTCCTGGCTTGGAGGGTCAGGTACCTAGCTTGGAGGGCTAGGTTGGATGATGTTCTAACTCGGAAGAGTTGGGTGAAAAGTCCTAGCTTGGAGGGCTAGGTGAAAAGTCCTAGCTTGGAGGGCTAGGTGAAAAGTCCTAACTTGGAGGGTTAGGTGCAAATTCCCAACTTGGAGAGTTAGATTGAAAAATCCTTAGCTTGGAGGGCTAAGGTGGATGAATCCCTAGCTTGGAGGGCTGGGTAGAGTCACTGGATCGGTCTGGTGACCGATCAGGGACTGTTGGCACGCTGCTCCTTAGTGGATCGGTCTGGTGACCGATCCAGCTATGTCTGATCGGACTGGTGACCGATCAGGGAGCGCACAGTGAGATTGGGAATCTACTGTGTGGCTCCTGATCGATCCGGAGACCGATCAGGGAGCAGGCTGCTTCCTTGCTGTCTTGCTTCTGATCGGTCTGGTGACCGATCAGGGAGCAAACAGTGAGTGAGTTCCCTTGCTGATCAGAGCCTTGGATCGGTCCGGTGACCGATCAGGAACCTTGGGTTTGATTAAAAAGTTACTGTTCATCTGCTTTGATCGGTCTGAGTGACCGATCAGGATCCAATCTGATCGGTCTGGTGACCGATCAGGATTCACCCTGATCGGTCCGGTGACCGATCAGGCGTGTATTGCTGCGAGAGCTGGGAATCCCAGCAAAGCAGTGGATCGATCTGGTGATCGATCCACACACCCTGGATCGGTCCGGTGACCGATCACTTTAATTCAAACTTCACTGTCAGACGTCGTCAGAGCGTCTGATCGTATCCGATTTGCTGATGTATGTGATATGCTTTGTGATCTTCTGCTCTAATGCTCTGATTGAGTTTCAGGTGACAGGGGAGGATTCAAACACTCAAGGAGAAGTCAGAGAGTGCTTTCCTTGGAGCAGGTTTGTCCCTTTTCCCATCTCAGGTTGCAACGGCGAGCTGCGGACTGGAGCTAAGACTGGAGCTCGACTGAGGAGCTCAGTGAGTCCAGAGATAGCTCAGTAGAGGCTGGCGTTGGCAGAGGAGTAGCTGGGAGCTACAGAGATGGTGTCACCCGTCGCTTGGCGGAGAAACAAAAAGAAACGCGAGAGTTGGTTTCAAGATAAGAGATTCAGTTTTGGAAAACCTGTGTGTTCTTGCGTTCTGCTGCGAGAAGCTTGCTGTTCTTGAGTTCTTCATCCATTCTAAGCAAGCTATTGAGAAGCATTCATCATACTTGAGCGCTTGAAGGAGAAAACAAGGAGCTGGGAGTCCGACAGTGGGAAGACACGAAGCAGACAGGGGTCTGTGTGAGATCGCCACTGGGTGGAGCTCGAGAGCTTGCTGTGTTTAATCCTTGCTAAGTGTTTGAGTAAGATCTTTCTTATTGTTGTTTCACTGTGCTCATTATATATCATTGTTTGAAACACACTGTGGAGAGGTTTCTCCACCGAGAAGGAGGTTGCTTCATATCCGGTGTTAACCGGGGCTTGATCTGCCGACGATCAAGGGATCGCCCACCTCAAGGGCACGCCAAGGAGTAGGGGCAAGTTATCCCCGAACCTTGTAAACCTTCCTTGTTAGCGATCTTGCTAGTTGTGTGTGCTTTGCAATCATTTGTTTTCTGCATACTCTGTTTTTCCATTCTTTCCGCTGTGCTACTGATATTTGAGTTGCAGAAATCGTGATTAGTTTTCAAGGGGCAAGCGATTGTCTATATTCACCCCCCCTTCTATAGCCATCTCGTTCCCAACAACAGTGAGGTTGGGAACCTACTGTGTGGCTCTTGATTGGACTGGTGACCGATCAGGGAGCAGGCTGCTTCCTCACTGCCTTGCTCCTGATCGGTCTGGTGACCGATCAGGGAGCGGACGGTGAGTGAGTTCCCTTGCTGATCAAGTCCTGGATCGGTCCGGTGACCGATCATGGACTTTGGATCTGATTACAAAATCACTATTCATCTGTCATGATCGGTCTGGGTGACCGATCAGGCTTCACTCTGATCGGTCCGGTGACTGATCAGGCGTGTATAGCCGCGAGAGCTGGGAATCCCAGCGAAGCAGTGGATCGGTCTGGTGACCGACCCACATGCCCTGGATCGGTCCGGTGACCGATCACTTTAATTCAAATCGCACTGTCAGACGCTCTGATCGCGTCTGACCATATCCGATTTGCTGCCACTTACATCTGATATTTGATTTACTGTGAGATACGCTGCTCTAACACCCTGATTAAGCTGCAGGTGACAGGGGAGGATTCAAACACTCAAGGAGAGGTCAATGGAGGCTTTCCTTGGAGCAGGTTTGTCCGATTCTCTGTTTCAGGTTGCAACGGCCGAGCTGCAGACTGGAGCCGGGACTGGGGCTTGGCTGAGGGGATCTCAGAAAGACCAGAGAGGGCTCAGTGGTAGCTGGCGTTGGCAGCGTGGTAGCTGGAGGCTACGGAGGATGTTGTCACCGGGTGTTGTGTGGAGAATCAAAAGCGCGGAAGCTGGCTTCGTGGAAGCAGAGTTTTGAGAGTTCTGGAACTAATCTTCTTGTTGCGCCTTGAGTTCTCCATTACGAGCTTGCTGTGTTCTTGAAGCTTCATCACTTTGAGCAAGCCACTGATTTCGAGAAGCAATCATCCATTACTTGAGCGCTTGAAGGAGAGAACAAGGAGCTTGGAGTCCGACAGTGGGAAGACACGAGGAAGGGTTCTTGCGTGAGATCGCCACTGGGTGGAGCTTAGGGAAGCTTGCTGTGTTCTTGTCCTTGCTAAGTGTTTGAGTAAGATCCTTCTAGTTGTTTCTTTGTGCTTAAACTTTATCTGTGATTGAAACACTGTGGAGAGGTTTCTCCACCGAGAAGGAGGTTGCTTTCTATCCGGTGATAACCGGGGCTTGATCTGTCGACGATCAAGGGATCGCCCACCTTAAGGGCACGCCAAGGAGTAGGGGCAAGTTATCCCCGAACCTTGTAAACCCTCCTTGTTAGCGATCTTGCTAATTGTGGTTGTTTGTTTTCGGTTTTTGTTTTCATTTACTGCACTGCTTCATTTCGTTTCTTCCGCTGTGCTACTGATAAGTTGAGTGCAGGAAACTTGTTAAGTTTCAAAGAAAAGTGATTGGCTATATTCACCCCCCCTCTCTAGCCATCTCGTTTCCAACAAGTGGTATCAGAGCTTGGGGCTCTGTACACGGCTTAGCATCCGAGAGTTTTCAACAAGATGGCTTTGAGAGAAGGCTTTTCCACCACCCGACCTCCATTCTTTGATGGCGCCGACTTCCAATATTGGAGATCAAAGATGGAATACTATTTGAAGATGAATATCCATACTTGGTTCGCGGTGAAGGAGGGATTCACCCCTCCTAAGGATGATGAAGGTAAAGAACTCGAGTCTTCACGGTGGACTACCGAACAAACACGAAAAAGTGAAGCCGACGCAAAGGTGGTTGTCACTCTACAATGTGGCATGAACAAATACCAACTCATCAAGGTTGGTCCCTTCACAAGTGCAAAGGACTTGTGGAACAAACTCATCGAGCTTCACGAGGGCACCCGGGACTCAAGAATTGCCAAGAGGGACTTATTCCTCAATCAACTCCAAAATCTCTCCATGAAGGAGAATGAGTCGGTAAGTGAGCTCCATAGCCGATTCAAGGAAGTCCTCAATGGGCTTCATTCAATTGATGAAAAGGTCGAGAATCGTGACCTTGTGAGGTATGTCTTGAAAGCATTTCCAAGGAATACTTTGTGGTCATCCATGGTGGATGCCTACAAAGTATCCAAGGATTTATCTATTGTAAAGTTAGATGACTTATTTTGTGAGATGGAATTGCATGAAATGGCTAATAAAGGCCCTAAGGAGAAGGGGATTGCCTTAGTTGCAGGGGATCGAACCAACAAGAAGAAGAAGGAGAAGAAGAAGGAGAAGGAAGTCTCTTCATCTTCATCCTTTTCCGAATCCGAGTCCGATTCCGAGGAAGATGGCAGCGGCTCTTCTTCATCCGAAATGGCAAACTTTGTGCGAAGGATGATGCGAAGGGATCGACGGTTCTAGAGTAGAGGTAACACTAGTGAATCCAAACCTGATAAGACTAATGTATCTTGTTTTGAGTGTGGTAGAAAAGGGCATTTCAAGAGTAAATGCCCAAAACTCAAGAAGAAGGAGGAAAAATCCAAAAGAAAAGAAGAGAGATCCAAGAAGAAGAAGAAGGCCTTGAAGGCCACTTGGGATGAGTCATCCTTAAGCTCATCCGATGAAGAGAAGGAGGAGAAGAGCACAAGGCAAGTGACACTTATGGCTCTTGGAGAGGAGAGCAGTGATGAATCTTTAAGCTCCTCAAACGCGGCTTCATCATCTTCGGATGATGAAGAGGTAACCTCTCCCGAGCTTTATAAGTGTTATAGAGCAATTGCATGTTTAACTAGGTATGCTTAAAAAGTCCAAAAATAAAGTTAAGGCATTGCAATTGGAAATTGATCAATTGAAAGCTTCTAGGGATGATAACATTGATGATTTACATGTTGAACTGTTAGAAGATGAAATTAAATCATTAAAACTTGAAATTGAAAATTTGAAGTCCTCTAAGGTTGAGGAAGTCAATGATTTGCATGATGAATTGTTGCTAGAGGAAAACCAATCATTGAAGAGTGAAGTTGAGAAGCTCAAGAATATTCTTGGAAAGTTTTCAACTAGCGCTAAGACCCTAGATATGATCCTAAATGCCCAAAGAGCGGTTTACAATAGGGCCGGTATTGGTTACCGTCCTAAGGAACCGTCATTTGTATCTCTTATGTCTAGGACTGATATGAGATAATCTAGGACACCCAAAATCCAAAAGAAAGTTGTCAAGGCATGGGTGCCTAAGTTATGTTTAGTTGATGCTTTAGGTCCCAAGGTTTGAGTACCTAAAACTTCTATTTTTCGAATTGTGTAGGTTATGATTGAGGGGGAGCATCTATCAACTTGGTTTGTTGATAGTGGATGTTCCAAATACATGACCGGGGATAGATCATTGTTTACCACACTTCACAAGAAAAGTAGAGGTAATGTATCATTTGGTAACAATGGTAGTCTTAAGGTCATCGGAATAGGAGACATTCAAATATCCGAATGTCTTAGAATCTCAAATGTCCTTCTAGTCAAGGGGATGAAATTTAATCTCCTAAGTGTGAGTTAATTGTGTGACACGGGTTACACAATTGATTTCCAACCAAGTCAATGTCTAGTTAGACACAATGACACCTTGGACACAGTACTAGTAGGAACAAGAGTAGACAATATTTATCAAGTTTCATTTAAAAGTGCTACTAATGTTTCTGCTATGTGTCTCATGTCAAGAGAAGAAGAGTCCACCCTTTGGCACCGGAGATTAGCTCATGTGAACATGAAGAACATCCGGAAGTTGGCCAGCAAAGGACTAGTCCGTGGCTTACCAAGCATCAAGTATGAAAAAGACAAACTTTGTGATGCATGTCAAATGGGTAAGCAAACAAAATCTGCACATAAAGGTAAAAACGCTGTAAGTACCTCCAATGCATTAGATTTACTTCATATGGATCTATTTGATTGTAGTACCATCATATCATTGAATGGAAGTAGATATTGCTTTGTTATCATTGATGATTTTACTAGATACACATGGACTTACTTTTTAAAATATAAGGACCAAACCTTAGATATTTTTATTTCTTTTTGTAGAAGAGTTGAAAATGAAAAATCATCAACCATTAAGACAATTAGAAGTGATCATGGAGGTGAATTTTAAAACCAAAGGTTTTTGGAATTTTGTCAAGATAGAGGTTATAAACATGAATTCTCTACTCCTAGAACACCACAACAAAATGGTGTTGTAGAGAGGAAGAACCGTGTACTCCAAGAGGCTGCACGAAGCATGCTTAATGAGTACTCACTCCCGATTTACTTATGGGCTGAAGCTGTAAATACAGCTTGCTATGTGCAAAATCGAGTCCTCATCCATAGGTTTTTAGGAAAGACTCCCCATGAACTTTGGTTTGGAAAACCACCTACGGTTAAACACCTTAGGGTGTTTGGTTGTAAGGTGTTCATCCTAAACACCAAGGATCACCTTGGAAAGTTCACGACAAAGGCTGATGAAGGGATACTAGTCGGGTATTCCCTCGTTAGCAAAGCCTATCGAGTCTACAACAAGAAAACTAGATTAGTTGAAGAGTCTTCTGATGTGGTTTTTGAAGAAATTCCAAAATCAATGAACCAATCAGAAAATGTAGAAGGAGTTCAACTCGAACTTAGGAGACTAAGTTTGAATGAAACTCCAAGTGTTGTTGATGGTGATGAGTCTGATGACGGTGAACCTAGACAACCCATTGATCAGCCGGATCCTGAGGCTGAACTTGTGTCTAGTGAACCCGTTCAAGAAGCACCACCAACACCAAGGCAAACTAGATTAGCCTTTAGTCATCCCCAAGACCAAATTGTTGGAGACATCCATCAGGGGGTTAGAACTAGATCATTCTTCCGGAATGAGGCTAATGAAGTTGCCCTAATTTCCGAAATTGAACCTAGGAAAATTGATGAAGCATTAAGTGATCCTGATTGGATCATTGCAATGCAAGATGAACTAGGTCAATTTGAGAGAAGTCAAGTTTGGGACTTAGTCCCTAGATCCAAGAAGACCTCCATTATTGGAACCAAATTGGTCTTCAAGAACAAATTGAACCATAAGGGAGAAATCATTAGAAACAAGGCACGCTTGGTAGCCAAGGGCTACAGTCAAGTTGAAGGCCTTGATTATGATGAGACCTATGTTCCTGTGGCACGATTAGAGTCCATCCGATTGATGCTTGCATTTGCAGCTCATCGTGGTTCAAATTATATCAAATGGACGTCAAATCAGCCTTTCTAAATGGTCTAATTAGGGAAGAGGTCTATGTTGAACAACCACCGGGGTTTGAGAGTACCGAATTTCCAAACCACGTGTTTAAGCTCAAAAAGGCACTTTATGGCCTTAAACAAGCACCCCGAGCTTGGTATGAGCGGTTGTCGACATTCCTAATTGAGAAGGGTTTCGTTAGAGGCCAAATAGACCCTACACTATTTCTACGAAGAGATGGTGACAATATATTTGTAGCTCAAGTATATGTCGATGACATAATTTGTGGCTCAAATAATAAGGGCTATTTGAATGAATTTATTGGACACATGGAAAATGAATTTGAGATGAGTCTAGTGGGAGAGTTGACTTTCTTTCTTGGACTTGAAATCAAGCAAACTCGCGATGGTATCCATGTGCACCAATCAAAGTATACACAAGAAATGCTTCGAAAATTCAACATGAGTGATTCAAAAGAGGTAACCACTCCCATGGCCACAAACACAAGATTAGACAATGACGAGAGTGGTAAACCCATTGATTTGACTCAATATCAAAGCATGATAGGTAGTTTGCTATACCTCACAGCTAGTCGACCGGATATCCTATTTGC